>CM061130.1:87389587-88023696 GCA_030789695.1 Scilla litardierei | reverse complement strand
CCATCACAAGTACCTTCAATTGGACTGTACCCTTGCTCAGTGTAATCTTCCTATGCAGCATAAACTGGAGCCTTTGAAGCTGTAGGAATGGCACTCAATATCTGTTCAATACGAGCAACAAGCTTTGAGAGACTCTCAAGTTTCCCGTCAAGATTCATGACTTTCTTTAATTCAGACAGGTTCCCACCGACACTCCTAGAAGATATTGAGCTATTATCGCTCCATTGTTGATTGTTGGAGGCCAACTGCTCCAATAGTGACGTGACTGCCTCTGGAAGCTTAGCCAATAGTGCTCCATTAGTAGAAGCATCGATGATCATCTTTGTGTCAGACGTCAAACCATTGTAAAAGCTCTGAATGAGTTCCAAATACTGTACTCCGTGATGTGGGCACTGATGCTGTAAATCCTTGAAACACTTCCATGCTTTATATAAAGATTCATGTGGGAGTTGCTCGAAGGACGTGATGGTGCTCCTAAGCCTCACCGTTTTGGACGGTGGATAATATTTATTGACGAAGGGTTGGGCTATCTGCTCCCAAGTCTTGAATGTATTCGTATGGTGTGCCCTCAGCCAATAAGCTGCCTTATCCTGAAGAGTGAATGGGAACAGTCGAAGTTTGATGGCATCTTCACTCATATCTTTAACTTGAAAGGTATCACACTTTGCCAAGAATAGATCAATGTGGTGATTGGGATTCTTATGAGGATGTCCATGGAAGAGATCATGCTGCATCAATTGTATCAAGCACGTCTTCAACTCAAAGTTGCCTGCCACCAGATGATGTCTTAAGATAGAAGAAATATTCAAAGGATTGGGCTTCATATAATCCTCAATAGTATTAGAACGTGGATGTGATGGTGGAGTCTCTGCCATTTGATCTTCCAAGAGTTTTTGCCTCCTCTCAGCTTTGAGCTTCCTTGCAGTTCTTTCGATCTCAGGGTCAAATTGAAGATCGTTGGATCCCCCAAGACGAGTGTTCATGCACAATCAACAAACTCAGAGAAGATATTAGTAAAAAAAGAAAGAATAAAAATTCGATAGGATGAAAGGTGGATGGAGAAACCAACAAGTCTCCAACTAAGAAAAATAACCCAAGTAAACCGTTGCTTCCCCGGCAACGGTACCAAAAGCTTGTTCGAGTCTGTAAGTGCACGGTATTGGGTCATTGTAATATAGAAAGATTGTCGATCACACATGGAGGTGATTGGTTAAGGTCTTGGGTTTTTGTTCAGAGTTGTATGACTTTGTCGGCTATGGGGGTATCCAAGAAGTTTGTCACGGTAATCCTCTTACAAGTACTATCAATTAAATAAAAACTAGGGCATTATAAGTCACCACTAGGATCGTTGGATGTCGATGCTATGTTATAATTTCTAGGTTGGATTGGTTTTATAGGGCGAGATTTTCGCATCTTGAATGTAGAATTCGTAGCCAACTATCGTTGTCTACTCATCTAACGTATCACGTACTTAGCCCCACCATCGTGGATGGCCTTGAACGCGATACGTGCATTACGAGCGACAATTATTCTCAATCTCCACTCCCGTCACCATCGTGAATTAGAGCTTTGATCTGCAATATGATGGCTATTATTGATGCTACTATCATAGATCATCAATTAGTAATATATGGCATTAGTGGAGACCCTTAAAGTGTGTGCCACTATCGTGGATCACGAACACTAAGTAAATGCACTAACAACCCTAATCAAGATTATAGGATAATATCTAGGGCAAGTGCCACTATCGTGGAATCTAGATGAGAACGATATAGACTTGGTTAGATCAACCACATCACATCTCTTTTCACCAATTTAACCTAAAAATCACAACTTTCACATCTAAACCCTAAAATCCTAGGGATCATCCATTAGTCCTAGATAGAACTACTCACGGTTCATGGAAAAAGCAATAAATGCAATAATAACAACATAATAAGACATTTTCGCAACAATAATCATCAAAGCAATAGAGATGGGTAAAGAGAACGATACTAAACCAATGGAAGATAAGGAGTCTTCTTCAGAAAATTAAGATCACAAGGTTCCAACGCAAAATAATCTCCAAAGATCCAAATTTTGTCCCAAAAAGCAATAACGATGGCTAAGAAATTAAAACTAACTTTAAAAACTCTCTAAAGAAGTCTCCCTAACCTAGAAAGGAAAAATTCTTTATATACATATGGGTTGGGACCCATAAAAATTAACTAAAAGACCCAACTCGGCCCAGGATTTCATTGGAGAGCCGACCGACTCGACCGAGTGGCAAAGCCACTTGGTCCAAGTAGGGCTTCGTCGCACCATCGACGCTTTCTATCTTCGACGGGGAGAGATGGTTGCTCGGACTGAGTGGATGGCCCACTCAGTTAAGCTGCAGGAGCCTCACGCTTGCTCAAATTGACACTCTACCTCATATTCCACTCGACCGTGTCACCTGTTGGATCTGGATCTAATCCTAGAGGGGGGTGAACAGGCTAATAAAAATTCTCGTACAAACCACGAGAAATCACTCGTAGTTATAGCAGATGCAGAGTAAATAATAAGCAATCACAGAATACACAGCAGATTTACCATGGTTCGATCGTCCCACGACCTACGTCCAGCCTCCAGCAGATACTAGCATTAATATGTTTCCTTTGTACAACGACAATGAGTCCCGAGCCCAGCTCCCCACATAGTCATACCACACTCTCCGAGTGCAAAACACTATCAACCTAGTAAATACTTCGTCTTGACAAGCTCCAACTCATTAAGACCCCCTTGTCTAGTCCCAGACTAAACACGTCGCCAAAACGTCACGATGGTAAAGTTTCTCCTACAAAGATCGCTACTACTACACAAATATAATAATAAAGAGTTTAGGAATTCTCAGTTTGTGCAGCGGCAGTCGTCTCTGTCAATCAGCTCAGGTCAGATCGTATCTGACAGGATGTAGTCACCAACGTCACGTCCTCCTCCTTGAAACTTGCAGCCTAGGTGTTCTTGGCTCCTTCAAACTTGCGGCCTAGGTGACTTTTCTCCTTGAAACTTGCGAAAATGATTGTTGAGTCCCCTCCTTAAGTTGCACAATGTAGAGAAGACCCCCTTGGATAGTTGCAGGTGAAGCTCCCTCCTTTGATGGTGTGCAATGTCTTGAAGCTTAAGAGAAGAGGTTGCGGCAATGGGCTTGTGAGGAAAGGGATACTTGCGCAATATGCAGGATGGGCTATGGAGCTTTTCAATGGGATATAGCAACGGATCTTTGGAGAGACTTGGTTGCGGCCTTGGCAAGGGTTAGGAGATGAAGGTTGCAGCCTTGATGAGGCTTATGGAGCTTTGCACAAGGAGGCTATGGATATGGAGTTGCTTGTCTTTGAGGAGTAGAGGGGATGAAGCTTTTAGGCATGGAGATTGCTCTTCTATGTTGCGCAAGAAGAGGAAGAAGATGTGAACATGTAACTTGCGGCATGGGCTCCTCTCTTAGTGTTGGCCGAATTTCTCCTTGGTGTTTTGCTTGCCCTCTCTCTCAAAATCTCTCTCTTTGAATATGAGTTTATATAGGAGAGGATGGGATATAATGGAATCAATTAGAATCCCATAATTGATGGAGATTGGAAGGAATCCTAACTTGATTAGGATTTGAATGAATCATCATGGATATGGAGTTTGAATATAGATGGCTATGGGATTTGAATTTGAGTAGCATAGGATTTCATTTAATCACCATTGATTTTCATGAGATTCTCCATATCTCTCCAGCTTTGACCAAGTCTTCAATTTGCATGTCTTTAGGATTTGATTCATGCACTAATTGATTTGAATCAATTCAAATATGGATTAGAATTGATTTCCTCCTTATCCTCACATCTTTGACCTAGTCCAATATTTATAGCCATTATCTCCAACTTTGACTTAGTCCACTTGGCTAATGCATGTGACGTCCGTTTATATTTCATATATTCACGCACGTTTTCTTTTGTGTTTCTCCGTGTTTTTCCGCCGTCTCTTATTCGTTTTCGTGTATTTTCCCGTTTTCTTTCACTTTTCTTTGTTTATCCATGATTGCAGGGGATTGACCACGTAGGGGACGTTTAACGATGATATCCCAAGTCCCCGGAGCAACGGGAGAAGTCACGCGTGATCCAGGGGTCAAACGCCAAAGAATTCATCTTTCAGCCCCTCACCCGGTCGGTTGGTCATCTCCAACCGATCGGGTGATGCACGCGTGCACCACCCGGTCTCTGCCGCAGCTCACAAAGAAGTCACCCGACCGGTTCGCAGACCGGTTCAGCGGGGGCTGTTCTCTGTTTTCTCGAAGCAAAACGCCAACCGATCGGGTGACTCCCACCCGATCGGTTCATCTGTAGCTGAAGAAGAAGAGCTGAAGACACGGACGTCGAACCGATCAATTCACCCAACTGCTTCAAGATCCAACCGGTCACTCAAGAACTCACCCGACCGGTTCATGTGATCGGGTGAAAGCTCGCCGTTTTCTGTTATTAATTTGTAACGGATCAACCGATCGGTTGACTTGTCAACCGATCGGTTGATGCGAAGGTCTATAAATAGAACCCCTAGGGTTCCAGAAACGAGAGCTGTTATTTTTTCTACTGTTTTATTTCCTTGTGACGGCTGTAATTGTTACTCTTTTGTAAGTTTTCAGATCTTTCTAAAATTTTAGTATTGTCTTTATTACTCTATTAATTCCGCATTGCATATGTCCGATTATGATTCCAACGGTTAAATTTCATTTAGATCGCTTTTTCATGAATTTTTATGAGTAGTTCCCAAATCTGGGATTTTGGTGGAAACCCCTTCGGGGGCTCTTCCCGATGCGTCCATAGGGTTAGGAAATCGATAGGGAGTAGGAATCTAACGGTTACGCGGGGTGTTTCATTGTCTTCGGCGGGAAAAAGACCGCCTTTGACCGTTGGGCCAAGGGGGAATAAACTTGGCAGTTGACTCCCTAGCCATAGCTCACACCCTTAGCGTAGACGCCGAATCCTAGCACGCGGGAGCGGCATGATGAGACGTTAGGAGATATCGTTGCGGGCTTAGTGCTCCCGGGATCGATCAGTGTTAATGGACACGGGAGTGCCCACTGATCGAATCCGGGAAGTCCGGTGTATCATCCTGGGCACCGACCGGAATATCGGGCCCATGGGACGCCGGTACCACTTTCAGAGGCAACGTCTCACCATTAGACCCTAATCCCGATCGCTATCCATACCCGTAGGCCGTATCGGCGAGAGTCTCTCGTCGGGTTGGAAACCAAAGTCCCTGGTTTTCTTTCTTGTTGTTCATACCCTTTTATTTCCTTTCGTGACAACCATTCACCGATTCGGGCTAGCTCGCCCCTCGGGGTGATTTAGGTCCTACCTGACACAAGCACAACCTCGCCTCCCTGAGTTCGATATTCCCGCACCCTACACTAACCGTGAAACTTGCGGTAAACGACACCGCGCCGCCGCGACTCAAGCGGGGCGCCTGTCAAGTTTATGGCGCCGTTGCCAGGGATGCAACGTGCTTGTTATTTTAGGATCTCTTGAACCCTCGTGTCTAGCTCATATCCCTACCTCGCGATAATTTTCGCATTCTCCTTTTTCTTTTTTCTTTTTCTTATTTTTTTTCTTATTTTATCTGTTTCTTTCCCACTTGTCGCTTCACGGGTGTTTGTTGTTTTTCATGCGCAGGAGTTCAAGGAGTCTTGACGACTTGATTCCCCTCGATCCAGAGATTAACGCCACCCTTAGGCGTTTGGCCGCCGAGAAGCGAAGAAGAGAAGATCCCGAATCCATGGAGGAGAACACCCCACCTCACAAGTCTCTGCTGGAGTACTCGATGCCATCCATCGAGTCGACTTCCGCCATCCGATCTCCAGCTATTGCGGCCCAAAGCTTTGAGCTGAAGCCGTCTCTAGTGACATGGATCCAGCAGGACCAGTTTGCGGGTGCACCCATGGAGAGCCCGATCGAGCACCTGGACTCCTTCTTGGAGAAGTGTGACACCTTCCGGATTAATGGTGTCACGACAGAGGCTATCCGTCTGAAACTGTTCCCCTTCTCTTTGCGAGACAAAGCCAAGCAATGGCTAAGGGGGAAGGACCCCAACACTTTCAACACCTGGGAGAAGCTCTCCAACGCTTTTCTGACGAAGTTCTTTCCTCCGGGGAAGACCATGAAGTTGAGGAGTGAGATCTCCTCCTTCTCCCAGGCCAGCCACGAGTCCTTGCATGAAGCTTGGACGAGATATAAAGAGATGCAAAGAAGATGCCCTCACCATGAGCTTTCGAAGTGACAGATTATTAATCTGTTCTACAATGGGTTGAGGGATGACCTGAAATCTTCTATGGACGCCGCGGCTGGGGGTTCCTTCATGTCTAGGAGCGAGGAGAATGCCGGGCATATTCTGGAAAATATGGCATCCAACAATGAGCGGTGGTGTGACGAGAGAGCCACACCAAGATCCGGGGGTATACATAGAGTCGAGGACGTCGACAAACTTTCAAGCAAGTTCGACTTGCTTTCGACCCAGATCTCCGCACTAATGGTAGGAGCCGGTGGGGCCGGTACACAGCAAATTTCTGCGGTAGAGTCCGAATTCTTTGGGGAATTCGACGGTGGTGACATCTCACCACCGTTGGATCAGGCGAGTGCACTATTTTACAACCCCACGGGAAATGCGCCGTATCCGCTAAGGACAAATTCCAACCCGGCCTACTCTCCAAACAACCGGAACCACCCAAACTTCAGTTACCGGCCACCATTTCAGCCCTCGCCGCCTCAGCAGCCTCAACAACAAACATATCAGCCAGCTAGGCCACAGCAGAATCAGGTTCAGCAGCAACCATTTCAGCAACAATCTTACGCCCCCAGGACTCAGCAGCCGTTCCAGCAGCAGCAGCAGTATGGCCAACAGAGGGCCGTCTCTCCGGTTGAGTCTCTCTTGACTCAATATATTACCAACCAGGAGAAGATCAACCAAAAGCTGGAAATGGGTCAGCGGACCCTCACGGACCAAGTAACCCAGCTGGGGTTACAAGTGGCGAACCTTGCAAGGTCACAAAATCAATTACCGCCACAACCGGAGGTGAACCCGAGGGGAGCAACCCAAACGTCGGCACTCGTGCACGAGCACGCAAATGTGTCCGCTATCGTTCTGAGAAGCGGGACACAAATTCCTACTAGAGTGCCCCCTAGCAACCCGGAAGCACCATTGGTCGTTGAGAGCCCGACCGAAAAATCAAATGACGCCGGTGCTTCGTCATCAAATCCTATGACTCTGGAGGGAGCCTCTGAAGAAGAGAAGAAGAAGGAGGAAGTGTAACGGCCGCTTTCCGACCGTTCGTATTTTCCGCGTGCACGTACCTTTCGTGCACGTATTTTATTTGACTCTTTCTTGGTTTTGGTATATACGATGTGATATGCAGTTGTGACCGTATGGAAGTGTAGAATTTTATGGTAATTTTTTTGGGGACGTCATTTCACGGCTCGTTTTCTCGCAAAACAGCTTTGAATGGAAGGGCGTTTTGGTCTTTTGGCACCAATACGCGGTTCCTGATTTTACGATAATTTTTGGTAGGTGTAACACCCGATTGGACTCCGTAGATCTGTGCGACTCGTCTCCACGATCGTCCCGGTATTTTCGGATTATTTTTCCGACGCCCGTAGTGGAAGATATCCGCTAATCAATTCTCAACCGTTGATTAGCCTCTAATCAATTTCGAATTTCAAATCACTAATCAAATCTTTGGAGAATCCTACGTTTCATGTCAAATATTTTCTGGGCTACCATCACCCCATATTACCCTAAGATATACACCCCCTCTCTCACACACTCTCTCACCCATCCCTTAAATACCCATCCTATATAGCAAACCACCATGTTAAAAACACAACCCAAAAAAAAAAACCCTAGAGGAAAACCCACGCATGACAGCCGCCACCACCTCTCCACCGGCACGCGCGAGTTCCGGCCACCTTGCCGCCGCTCTCCGGCCACCACGGCCACCAAGGAAGCCCCCCAAGCTTCCCCACTCCGGCCACCACCTTCTCCTCCTCCTTCTCCTCCATCTCCACCTCTCCAAGACATCAAAAACTCCATGAAAACCACACAAAACACAGCCCAGGCCAGAACTGCGCCCCGCCGGAAAACACCGCCGGCCGGCCACCTCCGGCCACCCCCTCCGGCGACCACCACCCCCGATCAACTCCTCTCTGACCCCCCAAGCAACTCCACCTCCCCTTACCCTCTTCCCTCATCTCTATCTCCCTCAAAACGCTTTCAAACACAACCCAAACGACAGTTTTACAGATCTGCGCCACCGCCGGAAAAACTCACGCCCACCGGCCATCCGGCCACCTACGACGACCACCCTACCGCCGTTGGATTCCTATCGAAACCACCTACCAACTGCAATTTTCCTCACGCTCATGGCCCACCTGTAGCTTCTGGAATCCTCGTCGGAACACGTCGCATCCGCTGTTTTTCACAGATCTGGAAGCTGAACTTCGCCGCCCGCGCACGGCCACCTCCGACCACCCCCGGCGACAACTCCACTGCCGTTGGCTTCGTTTTGAAGTCCTTTACCCACTGCAGCTTTCCGTTCCCGCTGTTCGTCTCCGAAATTTCACTGAGACGCGCGACAACGGATGTGGCGCGAATCTGTCCTCCCCGGCTTCTCACGGCCGCCCACCGCCGTGCGCTCATGCCGTCGGCCATCCACCGGGCCGAGCATCTTCCTTTGGTCCCACTTCATCTACCAACAGCCCCCTTGGACTCTCGGAGTTCACGTGCGTTGCCGCACGCACGTACTTTTAGCCGACGTCGCCGTTATCGTGAAAAACCGTTGCGCTACTCGCAACGGGAAGGAGATCGCTGATTAGCTCGCTGATTTCACGTCATCATGCCGCTGTCCAGAGGTACCTCGCTGCGCTACCCGCGGCCGAGGAGTTCCAGACGACATCGACGTTTTGCCGTTCAGACCCGACTTTCACTTGTTGGACGACATTACGAGGTTAGTTTCCCTAACGAGTAGTAAAACCCACACCGTAGCAAAACTGAACCCTAAACTAAAACTGGACAACTACAATTAAATTTACTTTTCGCATCAGTAAAATGTTGTCACTATAGAAAATCGACCATCGGACAATTTTCTGTGCATATAGGGTAGTGGTCGATTTAGGCTGAACAAGAACACCAAATTGTGACTTTGACAAATAGGATAGCCCCGATAACCTAGACACGAACCCTAATAGGACTTGATGAAATTGCGACCTGACATCATCGCCATGACCTGTTTCAGACGGACTACCGCGGACGAGACGCCTGGACGAGACGATTCGAGAGGACGACACACTCGCCATCGCAGGCAAGTGCACCCACTTGCGCTTTTGACCGTGCCTTGGTCTTAAACTGCTAGAACTGTTAGACTGTGAACAAATAGAACCGGACGTGAAATGATAGCGTCCGGGACGACCCGTGACGACTCAGACTTGACGACGAAGTCTGAGCCTGACAACAATAAACTGCTGACATCATAGGACTATCTTGCGTGTGCGTGCGTGTGGACACCCTAGAATAACAATTCCTTACACTTGTCATGTCATGTCCCTGTTACACAAAAAGCCTTCGGGCGTTTCGGATGCTCTCCATGCGAGAGTGATCCCCGTGACTGTTATACAAAAAGCCTTCGGGCGTTTCGGATGCTCTCCATGCGAGAGTGATCCCCGTGATACAAAAAGCCTGCGGGCGTTTCGGATGCTCTCCATGCGAGAGTGATCCCCGTGACTGTTATACAAAAAGCCTTCGGGCGTTTCGGATGCTCTCCATGCGAGAGTGATCCCCGTGATACAAAAAGCCTGCGGGCGTTTCGGATGCTTTCCTAGCGGAAGTGATCCCTGTTACACAAAAAGCCTTCGGGCGTTTCGGATGCTTTCCTAGCGGAAGTGATCACTGTACTTCTTGTCCTGAGTTCCTGGGTTGGGGTAGGGTTGAGCGTGCGCACGGCAAGAGGGTCTGATCCCCCTCGAACCGTAAGGCGTGAACCCTTCGTGTCACACTTGTCTTGTCTTGTCCCGTCCTGTTTGTCCTGTCTTGTCCCGTCACGTCCCGTCTTGTCTTGACACCTGTAGGTTAGTCCCGTAGTTAGTAGCACACGCTACGACTACTACTTGCTACGCTTTACTTTCCTGTTGCGTTACTTCCTGTCGTGTTACCCTGCTATAACCACAGCCTGTTAATCAACCAGTAAACTGTTGTGTAAAAGAACCTCAGCATGCTAATCAACCAGTAAACCATTGTTTAAAGTTCGGTGCACTTGCAGTAAAGTCTAACCCTTCTTGTAGACTTTACCTGACGTACAGTTCCTTTTTCTTGGGTGCTGTACGTCAGGTGTTTAGCCAGAGTTCGTGGACGAGGCAGACTCACTGGAGTACGAGGAGCCGAGGACGTCGTCACCAGAGTACGTACCTGACGAGGACCAGACCTAGCGGTCATTTTTAGTCGTCACTTTCAGAGGTTACTACTTCAGTTTTCTTTTAGATAGTTTGTTGCCACGCTTAGGCTTCTTTTTAGACTTGGTACTTGTTGGATATCATATCTCTA
Organism: Scilla litardierei; assembly: GCA_030789695.1. Classification (NCBI taxonomy): domain Eukaryota; kingdom Viridiplantae; phylum Streptophyta; class Magnoliopsida; order Asparagales; family Asparagaceae; genus Scilla; species Scilla litardierei. The sequence goes on along the minus strand of CM061130.1, from coordinate 88,013,112 downwards.
ATCTAATGAATGCAAACTTCTTTTCTGTACTTTCTGTTGTTTCGAACTATATTAATGCAAGAACCTGAAAATCTTTTAAAATGGTACCTCTACAGACGCTTATTGGGTCCGAGCTTCTCAGCTCTAGCCTAAGCGGGCCTTGTCACGCTTCGCCTCCGTTCATTTTGGGAAGCGGGGCGTGACAGGTTTTAGTGGTGGCCCATGCAGGTCATGCAAAAGTTCGGAACAATAAAAGTACCGCATTCATTTAATATCCACGTACAAGTCTGAATTAGGTTCCCAGTCTTAGATGGTAGGAAGACTTAGATAGACATCTAGGTTGGATAGTTTGACGCCTTGGTTAAGATTTAGTCGCCCTCGTCCTAGAATACCTTAGTAGCCCACTTGACTCTGACCGTGTTGGATTTCTAGAGTCCTTTTAGTTTAGTCGCTCGCCCAGCTCCATTGACTTCGGGTCCGACAAAACGTGATCTTGTTCCTCTTGGGCCCTTCCCTGAGATTTCTCTATTACAGTCTAGTTCGCTAGGAAGTCTTAGTGTTGAGCTTTCCCCTTATCTTTTGGCAGCCCGATAATTAGGAATCTTGGATTTCTAGCATCTTCCAATCGTTACACTCTTGTGATTATCAGCTGTAGAGTTCATCATAGCTTTCATAAATCTTATCTTAGGCGTATTCATCATACGATCATGTTTCGATTCACGTGATCGTTTCATAACACTTGTCGATAATCCTTCGAATCCCTCTGTTGCAAACCCTGCTTTCTTTAAAAAGTATTTTCGAAACTCATTACTAAATTCTTCGCTCGGTTTAACTCCTTTGAAAACCCTTTATTATTATATATATATATATATATATATATATAATTTTCTTGCTTTTTGGTTGAAAGTTCCTTCTTGGATTTTAAAATCTCCTTGGTCGTCAATTTTCAAGTTATTATCTGGTAATTATTTCTAAACGGTATCTATCATATTTTCAGTTTTAAAACCTCGTTAACATTCTAATAATTCAATTTATACTTTTTCTGGACTACAAGATCTATTTCCAATCGCTTACCGTATATACTTTTAAAATATTTTCTAAACTAGAGGGAACTCCAATTATTTTATTGTTATTATTATACCAGTTTTATTTTCTTCGTGACCACATTTTAAAATCTTTGCGTAAACTTAATTTCATTTGCAAAACAATCGTTTCTCACCCCCATCCATCCTTCCTTCGTCTTACTTTTTCCAAAATGTTAATTTGCTACATCTGCTCACTTTTAAGTATGTAAACATAAATATATTTTAGATATATGATACCATATTTTGCACAAATCCCTCTTTCATCGTTAGATCATTTTTAGCAATATTTATGTCCCGTCTATCCGATTATCCTCTTATCCTCACCTTACCTGACTTCGTTCTTTCGATCTTGTTTCGTGTCGCTTTTGGTTTCGGTCTCCTTCTCTTATGTAGACATCAGTGCATGTAGTTGCTTATGTCATCTCTAGTTAGTAGTGAGCCCATTGGTTGGTGATGTCGTCGTAGTGCATGTGTATAGGTAGAGTGTGTGGACCGGTACGAGTGTGCTACCTTTAGGATATTAGTGGTTGCCTTTTTGTGCCTTGAATGTGTACTCAGCGTTAACCATGATATGATTGAAGTTGTCTGAATAACGGTATTCATACGTATATGAATAGGGTTATAGCAGGCAATTTCCTTAGACGTAGTTTTTGCGATTATAGAATAAGCTTATCTTTGACTGCATGTGATTGTATCAACACTTTGTTTTGCCTTTAAACCAAACCTTTAAAGTTTTTGAAATTAGGCCACAAGATCACAAATCAATTATCCTTCCTCGTCCATTACCATGACTCCGCACGTTTTTCCAAATGTTTTAAATGTGTCACTGGTTTTAAGTTTCCCTTTTCTTTTCTCTCACTCTCCTTTCTCTTTTCGAAATATTATGTGTATTGTTGTTATATTTTGGAACTAGCTATTGTTATTATAGGACCCTGTTTGCGAGTAGGTATAGTGTGTGGTGAGGTGTGTAATAGCGATGATTAATTGATTTTGGGACACCAAGATAGGAGATTGGAATCATTGGATGAAAAGAATAAGCTGTCCTAGACTTATTAATGATACCAATGTGTGGCGGACTCAATGGAAAATTCTGGTTGGAGGAAATTATATACAGGGGGATGAGAACTTATTAGACCTGAAACTTGGACGAGTGATAGATATGAGTAGCTAGGATGTGCTAGTATGATTTAGAGTGATCATGAGAATGAGTAGAGCATTTAAAGCATCAGGACTGGGTTGTCGAGTTGACGTGAGAAGGCTTTGAGAATGATACGACGCGTTGAGATAAATGTATGGTTAGGTAGTCGGACTTAATATTGCTTGTGATTAGTTATAGTGAGTAGGATAAGATGTGATTTTGATAGTTCAAATCTTTTGGCGGATAAATTTATGGTAAGATATGACAAGGAATGTATTGAGGACACGACGATTGTTGATTTGTGAAGGTATTATAAGATAGACAAAGTTTTCGTCGTGGATTGGTGATCGACTAGAACATCATTTTAGCGACTGATTAATATTGGGAAGAGATTGAGAAAATTTAAATATGTTATGGAGCGATGATGTTTAGTAGAATGGTAGGGTAATAGAAGGTGATTATTATTCTCTTATGAGGACTTGGAGTTGGAAATTTCAACAGCAATGATGGGTCTATGGTTAAGTCTTAGGATGTGAGATTAGACGTGGCATTATCCAGTGACAAGCAGGGTTATGAAGGATTAAGTAAAGAACATTGGTTGAAGTTATATGATTAGCGATCTATAGGCGTAGTCATGAGAGTTTTGGGGTATAAGGTTATATAGATGTTATTATTATTAGTATGAGTGATTCCGAGGACGGAATCATTTCTAAGGTGGGTAGAATGCAACGGCCGCTTTCCGACCGTTCGTATTTTCCGCGTGCACGTACCTTTCGTGCACGTATTTTATTTGACTCTTTCTTGGTTTTGGTATATACGATGTGATATGCAGTTGTGACCGTATGGAAGTGTAGAATTTTATGGTAATTTTTTTGGGGACGTCATTTCACGGCTCGTTTTCTCGCAAAACAGCTTTGAATGGAAGGGCGTTTTGGTCTTTTGGCACCAATACGCGGTTCCTGATTTTACGATAATTTTTGGTAGGTGTAACACCCGATTGGACTCCGTAGATCTGTGCGTCTCGTCTCCACGATCGTCCCGGTATTTTCGGATTATTTTTCCGACGCCCGTAGTGGAAGATATCCGCTAATCAATTCTCAACCGTTGATTAGCCTCTAATCAATTTCGAATTTCAAATCACTAATCAAATCTTTGGAGAATCCTACGTTTCATGTCAAATATTTTCTGGGCTACCCTCACCCCATATTACCCTAAGATATACACCCCCTCTCTCACACACTCTCTCACCCATCCCTTAAATACCCATCCTATATAGCAAACCACCATGTTAAAAACACAACCCAAAAAAAAACCCTAGAGGAAAACCCACGCATGACAGCCGCCACCACCTCTCCACCGGCGCGCGCGAGTTCCGGCCACCTTGCCGCCGCTCTCCGGCCACCACGGCCACCAAGGCAGCCCCCCAAGCTTCCCCACTCCGGCCACCACCTTCTCCTCCTCCTTCTCCTCCATCTCCACCTCTCCAAGACATCAAAAACTCCATGAAAACCACACAAAACACAGCCCAGGCCAGAACTGCACCCCGCCGGAAAACACCGCCGGCCGGCCACCTCCGGCCACCCCCTCCGGCGACCACCACCCCCGATCAACTCCTCTCTGACCCCCCAAGCAACTCCACCTCCCCTTACCCTCTTCCCTCATCTCTATCTCCCTCAAAACGCTTTCAAACACAACCCAAACGACAGTTTTACAGATCTGCGCCACCGCCGGAAAAACTCACGCCCACCGGCCATCCGGCCACCTACGACGACCACCCTACCGCCGTTGGATTCCTATCGAAACCACCTACCAACTGCAATTTTCCTCACGCTCATGGCCCACCTGTAGCTTCTGGAATCCTCGTCGGAACACGTCGCATCCGCTGTTTTTCACAGATCTGGAAGCTGAACTTCGCCGCCCGCGCACGGCCACCTCCGACCACCCCCGGCGACAACTCCACTGCCGTTGGCTTCGTTTTGAAGTCCTTTACCCACTGCAGCTTTCCGTTCCCGCTGTTCGTCTCCGAAATTTCACTGAGACGCGCGACAACGGATGTGGCGCGAATCTGTCCTCCCCGGCTTCTCACGGCCGCCCACCGCCGTGCGCTCATGCCGTCGGCCATCCACCGGGCCGAGCATCTTCCTTTGGTCCCACTTCATCTACCAACAGCCCCCTTGGACTCTCGGAGTTCACGTGCGTTGCCGCACGCACGTACTTTTAGCCGACGTCGCCGTTATCGTGAAGAACCGTTGCGCTACTCGCAACGGGAAGGAGATCGCTGATTAGCTCGCTGATTTCACGTCATCATGCCGCTGTCCAGAGGTACCTCGCTGCGCTACCCGCGGCCGAGGAGTTCCAGACGACATCGACGTTTTGCCGTTCAGACCCGACTTTCACTTGTTGGACGACATTACGAGGTTAGTTTCCCTAACGAGTAGTAAAACCCACACCGTAGCAAAACTGAACCCTAAACTAAAACTGGACAACTACAATTAAATTTACTTTTCGCATCAGTAAAATGTTGTCACTATATAAAATCGACCATCGGACAATTTTCTGTGCATATAGGGTAGTGGTCGATTTAGGCTGAACAAGAACACCAAATTGTGACTTTGACAAATAGGATAGCCCCGATAACCTAGACACGAACCCTAATAGGACTTGATGAAATTGCGACCTGACATCATCGCCATGACCTGTTTCAGACGGACTACCGCGGACGAGACGCCTGGACGAGACGATTCGAGAGGACGACACACTCGCCATCGCAGGCAAGTGCACCCACTTGCGCTTTTGACCGTGCCTTGGTCTTAAACTGCTAGAACTGTTAGACTGTGAACAAATAGAACCGGACGTGAAATGATAGCGTCCGGGACGACCCGTGACGACTCAGACTTGACGACGAAGTCTGAGCCTGACAACAATAAACTGCTGACATCATAGGACTATCTTGCGTGTGCGTGCGTGTGGACACCCTAGAATAACAATTCCTTACACTTGTCATGTCATGTCCCTGTTACACAAAAAGCCTTCGGGCGTTTCGGATGCTCTCCATGCGAGAGTGATCCCCGTGACTGTTATACAAAAAGCCTTCGGGCGTTTCGGATGCTCTCCATGCGAGAGTGATCCCCGTGATACAAAAAGCCTGCGGGCGTTTCGGATGCTCTCCATGCGAGAGTGATCCCCGTGACTGTTATACAAAAAGCCTTCGGGCGTTTCGGATGCTCTCCATGCGAGAGTGATCCCCGTGATACAAAAAGCCTGCGGGCGTTTCGGATGCTTTCCTAGCGGAAGTGATCCCTGTTACACAAAAAGCCTTCGGGCGTTTCGGATGCTTTCCTAGCGGAAGTGATCCCTGTACTTCTTGTCCTGAGTTCCTGGGTTGGGGTAGGGTTGAGCGTGCGCACGGCAAGAGGGTCTGATCCCCCTCGAACCGTAAGGCGTGAACCCTTCGTGTCACACTTGTCTTGTCTTGTCCCGTCCTGTTTGTCCTGTCTTGTCCCGTCACGTCCCGTCTTGTCTTGACACCTGTAGGTTAGTCCCGTAGTTAGTAGCACACGCTACGACTACTACTTGCTACGCTTTACTTTCCTGTTGCGTTACTTCCTGTCGTGTTACCCTGCTATAACCACAGCCTGTTAATCAACCAGTAAACTGTTGTGTAAAAGAACCTCAGCATGCTAATCAACCAGTAAACCATTGTTTAAAGTTCGGTGCACTTGCAGTAAAGTCTAACCCTTCTTGTAGACTTTACCTGACGTACAGTTCCTTTTTCTTGGGTGCTGTACGTCAGGTGTTTAGCCAGAGTTCGTGGACGAGGCAGACTCACTGGAGTACGAGGAGCCGAGGACGTCGTCACCAGAGTACGTACCTGACGAGGACCAGACCTAGCGGTCATTTTTAGTCGTCACTTTCAGAGGTTACTACTTCAGTTTTCTTTTAGATAGTTTGTTGCCACGCTTAGGCTTCTTTTTAGACTTGGTACTTGTTGGATATCATATCTCTAATCTAATGAATGCAAACTTCTTTTCTGTACTTTCTGTTGTTTCGAACTATATTAATGCAAGAACCTGAAAATCTTTTAAAATGGTACCTCTACAGACGCTTATTGGGTCCGAGCTTCTCAGCTCTAGCCTAAGCGGGCCTTGTCACGCTTCGCCTCCGTTCATTTTGGGAAGCGGGGCGTGACAGGAAGAGAGCACGAAAGTGTATAAACCTGTTGTGCCATTTCCACAACGGTTGGCTCAGGCAAAAATTGATGAGAAATATGGCAAGTTCTTCGCCATGGTCAAGGACCTAAGCTTGCAAATCCCCTTCCTAGAAGCAATCGAAACAATCCCCTCCTATGCAAAATTCTTGAAATATTTGGTGACTAGAGGGTCTAGAAAGGAGAAAGTAGTGCTGACGACGGAATGTAGCGCTCTTATTCAGAGGGCAAACCCGCCGAAACTCAAGGACCCGGGGAGCTTCTCTATTCCTTGCACGATCGGGGCGGTGAAGATTCATCGTGCACTCGTCGATCTAGGAGCGAGTGTTAGCTTGATGCCCTTGTCGATGTATAGAAGGATAGGAATGGGTGATTTGGAGCCCACCGGTATGACCCTACAACTAGCTGACCGGTCGGTCAAATATCCGGTGGGAATTGTGGATGACCTCCCCGTGAATGTGAGAGGGGTGCATGTGCATGTGGACTTTGTAGTCATGGACATGCCTGAAGACGCACACACCCCCATCATCCTGGGACGGCCTTTCATGGCCACTGCTGGCGTTCTAATAGATGTGAAGAACAGGAAACTCTCTTTGAACGTCAGCGGAGAGAAAGTTGAGTTTGATCTGGGATTATCCATGAAGCACCCCGATCCCCCTGATGACCCTCGGTGCAATCTGCTCGAAGTAGAAGAGGAAAAAGCTGCAGAGGAGAGCTCCTAGGAGATTCTCCTGAGAAACCCCCCCCCCCCCCCCCGATGACTTGGGGGATTCAGAAGATGGAGACGGCCCCAAGTACAAAGAAGATGCTGGAAAACCGAGTGCAGCAAGAACGACCCCTCCCGGGTTCCCCAAGGCTCCTCCTGTGAGGAGAACGGGGAAAGAGCCCACGGACCTCACTAAAGACGAGGTCCGGATCTTGAAGAAGATAGCGGGAAGCGCCAACACCAAGAAAAAGCCCCCGGACCCCAAGAACAAGGGGAGGGTAGTCGAGCAAGTATTTTTCCAGCCGCTGACTACTCCAAGCGCCTTCAGCTCCAACGAGAAAGAGATGCCAAACTTTGGGCATCACCCGTATCGACCACCATGAGCATCTCTTGCGGGCGTCGAGCCAACGACGTTAAACAAGTGCGCTTCATGGGAGGCAACCCATGTTCTAAACTTTTTCCCCACTTTTCAGCGTTATTTTTTTGACTTTATTTTGTCTATTTTTATAAATAAAATCAGCCGCGAGAACATCCGTTCGGGGACTTAAACAAATCTATTGGTTTTTGCAGGAAACAAGCCCCAACCGATCGGATGACAACTCACCCGATCGGTTGGGATGTATCAGATACATGCCGAGATCTGTCCCCATATGACCCGATCGGTTGAGTAATGAAGAGACCGGGTGGCAGACTGGGTGAGCTGGGGAGAACTCTCGGAAATTTTTGGGGAATATCAACCGATCGGTTGAGTTCGAGCGTGATCGGTTGACGTGACCGGGTGAGCAGCCCTAAGTTCTCGGGAAAATGGGTGGAGCGGCCAACCGATCGGTTGACAAGTCAACCGACCGGTTCGCCTGTAGCATTTCTTCGGCAAGAATTTCGACCTAACCGTCAACCGATCGGGTGACAAGTCACCCGATCGGTTCGACTTAAAACCCTATATAAACCCCCCGACACCCGCTCGTTTTCACCCTCGCCCGATCGCAAAACCCGCCGTCGTTTCGCCTTCCCCTCTTCCCCAACAACCGATCCTCACTCCCCCACGTCCTCTACTCCTCCATTACTCCCTCTCTCCACCCCCTCCATCAATCCCTCCATCATCTACACCCTCTCTCTCTCTCCTCCCATTCCGAATTTTTGACCTAGTTTTCCCCCAAACCACACCCATCCGAAAATTCTTGCCGAAGGAGAACACCGCGGCTCCACGCTACTCTCGCTGAACAGTGTGGGGGCATCTACGAGCAAGCTCTGCCATTCCGCTTGGGTACACTCGCTCCTAAGCTTATATTTATATATTTGCCCTATAAATTGTGCTTGCTCGTTTGCTTGTGTTAGTGTGCATCCACTGTTTTTACACTCATTCATACACGCACACTCACACATGGCGAAGGATAAGGACAAGGGGAAGGGAATTATGCGGGAAGAGGATCCGTCTCGAAAGAGACGAAAACAAACACGCCCCCCTTCCCGTACAAGAGCACTTACACTTGGCCCTCCTCCGCCTGTTATCCCCCCTGTGGACCCAATGTTGGGCCCGCATGGGTATATTTTTTGGAACCAGGAGCACAAAGATTTTTACCGTAGGCTTGATGCTCGAGGGCATCTATCCACTAAGTTCCCGCACGCACGTACACTTGTCGATCTCGGTGTCTTCACCGAGGTCGAATCTCTTTTCGCTAACTTAGGATGGTTGGCCTTTCTTAATGCACATGCCATATCCTACCCGGCACTCACACTCGAATTTCTCTCTACACTTGTTTGGGAGTCCGGGTCGATCATTAAATTCAGGGTGCGTAACCGTAGTGTCACCACAAATCTGAACACGATTAACGATATATTTGGTTTCCCCAATCTCGGGGATGATTCCATCCGACACTACGGGTACACGCCCGAGTTTGATGTCGATCAATTCTGGTTCTGCCTCACTTTGATCCGTGACTATCCCCGAGGAAGGGCCAAGGCATCCTCCATCATTCATCCCGTGTTTCGTTTAGCCCACAGGATCATTTCATCTGCATTCTTTCCTAGGGACGAGTCCGGCACTGTGACTATCCCTGACCTCTTTATCCTTTGGGCCATGACTTTTCCTTATGTCCGGGATGATGATGGAGTTAGCTTCAGGGCCCCTACCGTCCCCATCCATGGCAGCGATTGGCTTGTTTACAAGCTACTTGAGATCAGCCGGGCCGGTAAGGGGAATTTTGTTGTGGGGGCATCATCACGATCATCTGCTCTCACGCCCAATTCAATATTACAATCCCCGATAATCTTCCAGCTGCCGCAGGACCCTCACATCTTGATATTGATGTCCTGCGGCACATCCACATGATTAAACCCGCTCGGATGGCCGCTTCATATTTCATTATGGCCACCCCCAGCCCCTTACACCATTCTGCCCAACCCCACTCGCATGACCCTTGCTCTCGTGGGAGATTGGACTTTTCCTCCTGATCCCGACTTCTTAGCTGGGTTGAATCTTCCTTTCTTTCCCGCAGACGCCCGCAGACCACCGTCCCCTGTCGTCCACTTAGGCGAGCAGGATATCCCTGCGTCTGGGGGAGATTTAGGGGTTGGCCCGAGTCGTCCTGTTTCTGCCCCGGGACCGATCACGTCTGAGCACCTCTTTGCGGCTATTTCTGGCCTTGTCTCCTGTGCCGGCATGACCACTGCCGCCGGCACCTCTTCGACCTTACCTGGCGGCACCACCTCTGCCTCGCGTCAGTCTACATCTTTTGGTCGCCGTCAGGTATCTGCCCGTCTGGGACTTGAGAGGGAGGTCGCTGCCCTTCGTGAGCTCGCCATGTCCTCTGCTTCCTCGGACCCATCGCCATCCTCCTTTCTTACTCACACACATTTCCTCGTACTTGAGAGGAACGTGGCCGCCATTCTCCGCTTTCTTACTCATGTCCACGGACCACCTCCACCTTCACCACCTCCACCTTCACCACCCCGACGATCTTCTCCTCCACCCACCCACACTTCCCCACATCCATCACCCCCCTCACCACATTCTTCTCCTCCCTCTTCACATCCCATCCCGGCATCCACTTCACCCCTCCCGACCACTTCCACCGCACCCACACTACCTCCCTCCTCCTCCGTCACTCCATACGTGCACCGGAGGAAATTGCCGGTGCGCTCCAGATCCCTCCCACCACCTCCCACTACCGTCACCGCCGCATCTACTTCCTCCATTTCTATTCCTCTCACCACCGCCTTGATCGCCTTCCTACCGCCACCACCCACCACCACCGACACTCCTCCCATTGTTCACACCACCACTGCCCCTATTCCTTCACCTCATTCCCCACTTCTCAGCACACCCCCAGCCTCCCCCGACCACCCATCCACACCCTCTTCCGAGGAGGACGCGGACTCACCTTCTCCTGCTTTCTGATTTCACCTCTTTTGTTTTTGACTCCCCCTTGCATATCTCTGCATTTCCTTGATCACATCATTTCGCTAGCACTTTCTGTTCTAGCTTGGGGGACGTCTATTTTGGTGTGCTGTCGTGTTTTGTTTGTTTTTCTCATTTTCGTATGTGTGCTTCTTTTTTATTTTTTGAGTGTCGTGCTTGTGTTTTTATTTTTATTTTCATTTTGTTTGATTTTGATTCTAATCTTTCTTTCTTTTTCAGTTTCATCTATGAGTTTTCCTGGTTTTCATTTCTTTTTGTGTCAGTGCGTATTCCCCCCCATCTTCATTGCCCTCCCGTACTCACTCATATTGCATTGAGGGCAATGCAAACTTCAGCTTGGGGGAGTCGCACTGTGTGCGTCGTTTAAGTCCTTCTTTTTCGTTTATTTGAGTCGTTTTTCTCCGTTTTTTTCTTTTTTTCTTTTCTTCTTTTTTAGCTCTTTCTCCTAGAGATGAATCCTATGATGAATCGCCACAAAGTCACACACACCTAGCATTGCATCGATAATCACACTCACTAACCCTAGGATTTCGAGTCCTCTTGCATTTCACGCATCGTGGGTCCACTTAGCTTTTTGTGAGTCGTGTGTCGTGACTAGCATTTGGTGTGCTTCTGCTTTGTGATTTTACTTTATATACCTGTCCAGGAATGACCCCTAGATTATCATGCTCCGATTTGAATATGCGGTATTTGCTTCCACTATATGCATGCTATATTTATATCGTATACTTCAATTCGCTTGCGTCGGGATTCCACAACTAAGGACTAGGATAACCCATTTAGCCTATGCTCTATTTAGCGAGAATAGTTTCCTTTGCCCGAGTGTTTAGATTTCGACTTCTTTTTTGTTTTACTTGGTGCAAATCCCCGCGTCGTGTACCGTTCTCCCACTTGGGAGAGTACACATGTGTATAGCCAAAAACCCAAAAATCCAAAAAAGGGAGAAAAGAAAAGAAAAACCCAAAAAGAAAAGAAAAGAAAAATTGTGTATAGCCCAAAATCCAAAAAAAAATACAAATGCCCAAAACCCAAAAAAAATTTCCGTGTGAATATTTTTTCCTGCTTGCCAAGAATAAAGGGAAGGCGAGAATTTGCACCGAGTGTTCTTCTCCACATCATCTCAACCCCCGTCGTTATCGAAAACACTTGGCTTAGGAACTTTTTAGCTAGTATCTTAGCTATAGTGGCGTGATTTCCTTAACCCTAGTTGTGGAGTCCCCGATGCATGATACGCTTCTGTTCTCACTCTTCTCATGCATGCTTGAACTTATATTCGCCGCTTAATTCAATTCGGATCGATATTTTGGGTCATATCTTGGATTTGTGTATATCGAGCCCCATAGCACATCGTAGAAAGCATCACCATTTTCTAGCACACGACCACGCTCACTCGCGCTTCACTGCGTGGACCCACAACACTTATTTGGACTCGCTTTCCTAGGTTTAGTGGTGTGATTTGACGTTTGCTTGCTTGGTGTGTCGTTTTTGATTTTGGTGGCTCTGATGGACGATCTAGGGCTTAGAGTTTTCTTTTTCTTTCTTCCTCTCTATTTTTCCCTTCCGAGCTCCTACTCTCACTCTTCTTCCTCGAGGACGAGGAAGAGTTCAGCTTGGGGGATTTTGACGTGCGTTTATATTTCATATATTCACGCACGTTTTCTTTTGTGTTTCTCCGTGTTTTTCCGCCGTCTCTTATTCGTTTTCGTGTATTTTCCCGTTTTCTTTCACTTTTCTTTGTTTATCCATGATTGCAGGGGATTGACCACGTAGGGGACGTTTAACAATGATATCCCAAGTCCCCGGAGCAACGGGAGAAGTCACGCGTGATCCAGGGGGTCAAACGCCAAAGAATTCATCTTTCAGCCCCTCACCCGGTCGGTTGGTCATCTCCAACCGATCGGGTGATGCACGCGTGCACCACCCGGTCTCTGCCGCAGCTTACAAAGAAGTCACCCGACCGGTTCGCAGACCGGTTCAGCGGGGGCTGTTCTCTGTTTTCTCGAAGCAAAACGCCAACCGATCGGGTGACTCTCACCCGATCGGTTCATCTGTAGCTGAAGAAGAAGAGCTGAAGACACGGACGTCGAACCGATCGATTCACCCGACTGCTTCAAGATCCAACCGGTCACTCAAGAACTCACCCGACCGGTTCATGTGATGGGGTGAAAGCTCGCCGTTTTCTGTTATTAATTTGTAACGGATCAACCGATCGGTTGACTTGTCAACCGATCGGTTGATGCGAAGGTCTATTAATAGAACCCCTAGGGTTCCAGAAACGAGAGCTGTTATTTTTTCTACTGTTTTATTTCCTTGTGACGGTTGTAATTGTTACTCTTTTGTAAGTTTTCAGATCTTTCTAAAATTTTAGTAATGTCTTTATTACTCTATTTCTTCCGCATTGCAATTGTCCGATTATGATTCCAACGGTTAAATTTCATTTAGATCGCTTTTTCATGAATTTTTGTGAGTAGTTCCCAAATCTGGGATTTTGGTGGAAACCCCTTCGGGGGCTCTTCCCGATGCGTCCATAGGGTTAGGAAATCAATAGGGAGTAGGAATCTAACGGTTACGCGGGGTGTTTCATTGTCATCGACAGGAAAAAGACCGCCTTTGACCGTTGGGCCAAGGGGGGAATAAACTTGGCGGTTGACTCCCTAGCCGTAGCTCACACCCTTAGCGTAGACGCCGAATCCTAGCACGCGGGAGCGACAGGATGAGACGTTGGGAGATATCATTGCGGGCTTAGTGCTCCTGGGATCTATCAGTGTTAATGGACACGGGAGTGCCCACTGATCGAATCCGGGAAGTCCGGTGTATCATCCTGGGCACCGACCGGAATATCGGGCCCATGGGACGCCGGTACCACTTTTAGAGGCAACGTCTCACCATTAGACCCTAATCCCGATCGCTATCCATACCCGTAGGCCGTATCGACGAGAGTCTCTCGTCGGGTTGGAAACCAAAGTCCCGGGTTTTCTTTCTTGTTGTTCATACCCTTTTATTTCCTTTCGTGACAACCATTCACCAATTCGGGCTAGCTCGCCCCTCGGGGTGATTTAGGTCCTACCTGACGCAAGCACAACCTCGCCTCCCTGAGTTCGATATTCCCGCACCCTACACTAACCGTGAAACTTGCGGTAAACGACACCGCGCCGCCGCGACTCAAGCGGGGCGCCGGTCAGCACGTCAAATTCTACATCACTTTTACTTAGTCTCTCTTTGAGTATTTACGAGAATGCCCTTGCTGAAAACACTTAGCACACACATTAAATCGTTCACACGCATTTGTTATCATCAAACATGAAGTCATCAATCGTTGTATCCAACTACACGTTGTATCCAACAATCTCCATCTTTTGATGATAACAAACCTGATGGAAATTGAATTCCACCCCCAAGTGGTTTTGATGATGTGCACACCAAATGAAGTTAGTGTACTAACTACACTACATCTAAAGTGTGCAGGTTATGGATGAATGAAAAGGTTTATGCATACTCCGAAGAAGTACAAACTACACTTAGTAAAGACAAAGACAACGTTGCTAAATTCAAATGATGAAGCTCACGCTCAAAGGAAGAAGAAGCTCAAAGAAAAGCTCGCATCTACTTCATCATTGGATCAAGCTTCACGAGGACTCGTCCTAAGTCTACAGTGTGTGAGTTGTGTCTTTCTAAGGATTATGTTAAAAGCCAAAAGTAATTATAACACACACTCTCAAAATGATTTCAAAGTTAAAATGTTTTCAAATGTTTTCAAATCATTTCAAACTCTTGAGAGCTATTTCTAGTTACTTTTCATCTTAGTAGATAATCTCCATTACACCCTAGAGTTAATTACATCTCTTGTTAACTGTGTTTCAGAGAAAATTGCTCTGAGAGTCGACTACCAAAGAGTGGGAGTCGACTATTAGCTAGAAATTTTCCTTCTTCTGAAACGCTCTGGGAGTCGACTACCACTCCTAGGGAATCGACTACCAGCTGTCGAATTTCAACGTTTTGACTTGTTTAATTGTCTCTCCAATTTACTGCTTCATTGATTTTTGGGGCAAAAATCAAACCTAATTTGAATTTCAAATCCTCTCATTTTACCTATAAATAGAGGATCATTTTTTGAGATCAAAACACAATATACTTGAATTCTAAATTTTCTCTTGTGCAAAATTCTAAAAGATCTTTAATTTTCAACTCTCATTATTTTTCAGCCAAATCTGCATTTATATTTTTCAGCCAAATCTGCATTTATATTTTTCAGCCAAATCTGCATTTGATCTCTTTTCTTTAAGTTATTATTATTTTGAGATCAACATTTTATTTGGCTATCGTTTTTCAAAATCCTTGTTCTCTGTTTTTGATTCTATTGAAAGGATTTCTGAAAACATTGATTTAGATCACAAAGACTTAATTCATATCTTTGTGTGATCTAAATCATATTTTGAATTCTATTTAGCCACAAATACACTTTATTAACTATTACTCTTGGCTATAGAATTTGGATGTAAATCCAAACTCTACCAAATATTGTGGTGAGTTGGATATTGGTTTTCATTTTGTGATTTGCCCTTTGTTGTAAGGGTGTTGGAAATCTTAGACAAGTCTAGGTGTTGCAGTGTTGCAGTCGGAAATCCTGGTCAAGGCTATGTTGTTGAAAATCCTAACTAGTGAAGTTAGGCGCTTATATTTGCCAAGGCAATAGTGGATATCTTGTACCGGATTGGTCAGGGACTAGACGTACCCAAGATTGTGTGGAACCAAGATAAAGATCCGTGTGTTTGCGTTTGCATTTTCTGTGATTGTCTGTCTCTATTTTTATATCTTGATTTGTTGAGCATTATATTTCTTGTAACTCGCTCATAATATATTGCAAGATCAATCCTTTTTGTGTCCGCTGTGTAAAGATTCCTTCTTGTATTTCTTTGTAATCTTATATTCTTATTACTTATTCTTTCAGCAGAGCTGTGCATAAAATCTCTCTGGGAGTCGACTACCAGAAGTGTTTTCTCTCTGATTTATTTTAAGATTACCTAAGTTGATTAAGAACCAAGCGTAGATCGCTCTACTTGGTTTCTTAGGCAACATTAAAAGGTTTTGAATTGTGCTAACTAATTAGAACGAAAAAGTTTATATTTACACAACACTATTCAACCCCCCCTTCTAGTGTTGTTTACCATCTGCATGATCCAACACTTGGTATCAGAGCAAGGTCAAAGGCGATGGCATCAACAATACTCTACAACATTCATACTCCTCCAATCTTTGACGGCAACTTCTATTCTGAATGGAGAAGGAGAATGGAGATCTTCTTGGAAGCACAAGATTTAAATTACTCAAGATCTCTCATAGAACAATATGAGATTTCAACCACTCCTCAAACTCAATGGAATCCTGATCAAGAGGAAGCCTACTTTAATAACATAAAGGTAATGCATTTACTTTACACTGGTTTAACTAATAAAATGTTAGATCTTGTAGAAAGGGCTGAAACCGCACACCAAATCCTCAACTTATTGGATGAAAGATTCGGATCAAGATCAAATGAGATTCAAACACTCATAGAGACAATCCAATCAGATGATGAAAAGGCTGCAGACGAAGTATGCATGATGGCTCATCAAAACGACAAAAATGAGGTTAGTGATTCTAGTTCCGATGAAGAAAATGAATTTGATATTGCCAGTGCTTATGAAAATCTCTATAGAGAATATGAACGATTGACAAAAAAACACAAAATCTTGGACAAAAAGAATCAGATCTTGCATGAGGAACATGATAATCTAAAAATTAAATTTGACTCTCTTACCAATGAATACGAGTCTATAAAACATTGTAGTAATGACCATAAGGAATTAAAAATCAAGTATGATAGATTAGTTTGTGACCATGATGATTTGAAAGATGAACATATTTTATATGTTTCCACCTTGAATGATAAGTTCAATATTCTTGCAAGTGATATAGCTTCAAGTAAGCTCAAATATAAGGAACTTGTTCTACGACTTGAAAAGGTTAAGAACAAACCAAATGTAAATGCTACTTTATCTTTTATGCGTGCATCTACTTCATATGACAAACCCGTCCAAATATTGTGCGAAAGAATCATGCTCCCTTAAATAGTAAGAATGCTAAGAATAATGATCAATATGATAATTCTTATCACAAAGTCTCTCGTCACAATCATGTTACACACAATGCACATCACAAACATGGCTCCAATAGTTTTGCTAATAATACAACTTGGGTACCAAAACATTTAAGCAAACATGAAAAGAATATTTATGTTTCTACCATGTTAAAAATGTACATAGAAAATCAAATTCGATCGAATTTGGGTTCCTAATGAATGATCCTCCCATATGTGCATCTATTAGGGTATCCGCATGCTTCATGTATATCTCTTTGATACCCAACATTTAGGATTGTACATAATGATAGAAATTTTTTCTCTAACAAATCGGACCCGAGTGGGTACCAAACGTGTCAAATTATCTTCTTTCAGTACAAGTGGATAATGGATAGTGGATGCTCCGCACACATGACATGGAACGCAAAATTGCTTAGCTCTCTAAAAATGTATGATGGAGGAACTGTGACTTTTCAAGACAATAAGAAATGTAAAATTATTGGCATAGGGGAGATCCCTCAAAACTACTCAGCAAAGACGTAAGCTTGGTAAGTGGGCTAAAGCACAACTTGTTAAGCATAAGCCAATTATGCGATAAAGGTATGAAAGTCATTTTTACACTTGACTCTTGCTTGGTCTATGACAAAGATATGAAAAAAATTCTTGTTAAAGGTAAGCGAGTATAAAATATTTATGTGCTTAGAATAAATGAATATGATTCAAATGTATGCTTGATTGTTTCAACAAATGACCCTCTACTATGGCACAGACGTTTTGGTCATGTAAACATCAAAAACATGGATAAGATATCTAGGAAAGAGTTGGTGCAAGGACTTCCAAAATTGTATTTTAAATTGGATAAAATATGTGATTCATGTCAACTTAGAAAAATGCATAAAAGTACATTTAAGAGTATTGGAACTCTTAGCTCGAATATGCCACTTGAACTACTCCATATGGATTTTTTCGGCCCGACTAGAACTCCGTCTCTTTATGACTCTAAATACGTATTTGTCATAGTTGATGATTTTACTCGATGTACGTGGGTATTATTCTTAACCCATAAGAATGATGCCTTCCATGAGTTCGAAATATTTTTCAACAGAATTGAACATTTATACTCTTTGAAAGTTATTCTTTTAAGAAGTGATCACGGCGGTGAATTTGAAAATGAACATTTTAAAAGATTTTATGAAGAATGAGGTATTTCTCATACTTTTGCTTTTCCTAGAGCTGATCCAACCTTTGTGGTTTCAATGTGAACTTTTCTATTTTTTGTCTTTTCAATATTTTTAAAACCATATCCTAGTCCTCGTCTATTATTGCCATAAAGTTAAATTCCAAGAATAGTATCCAATGATTGTTTTCCAATTGAAAATTTCTTTAATGACAATTCTAGACTGGTGACTTTGGATTTCAATAAAGCATTTCCATTCACAAGCAAAGTGCACTTATTAATGAAAGCTTTCTTGTTTTGCTCTTCTTTCTTTTCAAAATCAAGCATTTTCCTTTTAAGCTCATTATTTAGCATGCACATTTTTTCAATAAGCAATTTATTTTCAGTTTCAATCTTAATCAATTTTTTATGCATGCTAATTTTATTCAATAAAGTAGGACAAGAAAGACATTCAATTTTTTCAGGTGAGCTAGATTTTTCTTTTTTCAACATGGTGATGGAATATTTGCATGCACCAAGTTCTTCTTTCAGATTTTTAGTTTCTTCCAACATGTCACAATTTTCTTTTTGCAATTCGAAACAAGAATTTCTATAGCATTCTACAGTAGAATTTAGCTCATCAATTTCATCTTGCATTTTCTTTAAAAGTTCAGCTCTAATGCAAGATTTTACCTCGTCGTGCTTTCCCATTAATCAAAGGGAGGAGTGGGCTTCATGCTCCTCATCTTCATAATCGATATCCATGTCCCACGTTAACGCTAGAGCTTTTCCTTTCTTTACAGCAACGTTACTCGTTTCTTTTGGGCAATCTCTCACGTAGTGTCCCTTCTTCCTGCATTTAAAACATTCAACTTTATCGGTAGTATTTTGTTCAGAAGTATTTCTAGCAAGATTATATTTATTAGAACGATTAAACCTTTTTTGCATTTCAGCTCTTCCTTGCTTTGTCTTGATGTACCTGCTGAACCCTCTTACCATAAGTGCATGCTCCTCCTCATCGTCGTCATCCTCGTTAGCTTGAAAAGGTAATGGTTTTGGAACCTTTTCCTTTGGTTTTTCTATTTCTTCAATGTTTTGCAGCTCACGCTCGTGTAATATTAAGTTACCTATTAAGTCATCCACTCTCATTTGTGATAGATCTTTAACTTCTTGAATGTCAGTGACTTTAGGCCTGAACGAGCTTGGCTGCATCCTTAAGATTTTCCTTATCTGCTCAAGACTAGAGTATGGCTTTCCAAGGGAGCTAGACTTGTAGACGATGTTGGTGAACCTCGAAAACATCTCTGAGATGGATTCTAATGGAAGCATGCGAAAGCTCTCGTACTCTGTGCATAGCAAGGTAAGTCTAGCTCCTTCACCTGTGACGTTCCCTCATCCGTCACCTCCAGTGTATGCCATATTTCCTACACAGTTTGATAATGTGAGATACGATTAACTTCAGATTTATCAAGAGAGCAAATAAGCACATTCATAGCTTTACCATTAAGAGAATAAAGACTACAATCAGCATCATTCCATTTTCTTCAGGTTTAAATATTTCAATGTCTTCAATTTTAATCATGGGTGGTTTATAGCCATTTTCAACAATTTTCCACACTTTATAATCAATAGACGCTAAAGAAATTTTCATTCTAGATTTCCAATAAGCATAACCAGCACCATTAAATTTAGGGGTCGTGATATGGACTGACCTTCAGCAAAAGCACAATCAATAGAATTCCTGGTCAATCTAGCCTAGATCCTTTAACCTACTCTGATACCACTTGTTGGATCTGGATATAAGCCTAGAGAGAGGGTGAATAGGCTAATAAAAATTCTTGTGCAACCTACGAGCAATCACACGCAATTATAGCATATGCAGAGTAAATAATAAGCAATCATAGAATACGCAGCAAATTTACCCTGGTTCGGTCGTCCCACGACCTACGTCTAGCCCCAAGCAGATACTAGCATTAATATGTTTCTTTTGTACAACTACAATGAGTCCCGAGCCCAGCTCCCCACCTAGTTCGTACCACACTCCCCGAGTGCAAAACACTATCAACCTGGTAAATGCTTCACCTTGACAAGCCCCAACTTGTCAAGACCACATTTTCTAGTCCCAGACTAAACAAGTCCCCAAAACATCACAATGGTCAAGTTTTCCCTACAAAGATCGCTACTACTACACAAATATAATAATAAAGAGTTTAGAAATTCTCAGTTTGTGTAGTGGTAGTCGTCTCTGTCAATCGGCTCGGGTCAAATCGTATCTGATAGGATGTAGTCGCCAATGCCACGTCCTCCTCCTCGAAACTTGCGGCCTATGTGTTCTTGGCTCCTTGAAACTTGTGGCCAAGGTGACTTTGCTCCTTGAAACTTGCGGCAATGAGTGTTGAGTCCCCTCCTTGAGTTGTGCAATGTAGAGAAGACCCCCTTGGATAGTTGCGGCCTTGGTGAATCGCCCTCCTTTGATGTTGCGCAATGTCTTGAAGCTTAAGAGGAGGTTGCGGCAATGGGCTTGTGATAGCCTATGCACCATCAAAGAGTAAATAAAAAGTGAAAAAATAAGCAAAGAGTAAATAAAAAGCAATAGCGCTCATCCCTCAAGCTAAACACAGCAGTGTACTCACTACTGAGAACACGTGTGTAAAGGTGAAAACGATGCTAAGTGTGGGTGGGATGGAATAAAACAAAAGAAAATCCTAGAAATAAAAAAATAAAAAGAAAATATAATTAATGCAGATGCATGATCCTAATGCATAATGCAAAACATGCATACAGATGATGGAATGGTATGGATGCAATGGAGTGGGTTCTCCACCAAGCTATGCGACACTGGGCCCCATGTGGACAGATGTGCACCAAAAATAATAGGGTAGAACAGGAGCAAGATATCGAATCAAATAGCATCACCATCATATGGAGGTGATAATGAGTCCCGCTGTTGTGGACCGGATGTATGATCAGATGGTGGTGCAGAAGATGCTGGTGGTGGAACTACTGGAGGTGCAGGAGGAGCAACGGTGCTAATGGTATAGGTGCAGCACCTCGTGCTCTAAGAATCTCTAGTATCTCCCTAACATTTCACTTGGTCGCCTCCACTGAACGATGGTAGGAAGAGACTGCCCAAGTGAGGGACGCGAAGTCACTCCTCAAACTGGCGACCTCAGTCTCTGCCATAGTAAGACGTGTGTCAGAGTCGCGGGAACGACCAGCTATATGGGCACCACTAGACTTTCCTCTCTCCCTACATGTTTGTGCGTGTGCACGAGGTCGAAAAACAAACTCGGAGAGGGTGATCTACATGGGATCTTGACCACGGTGTGCCGTGCCACTCGGCCGGTGGCACGGGGGTTCCGGTTTAGATATTTGTAACCGCAAGCGCACGGTGTTGTAGTGTGGCTTGGGGGTCGAACACAGGGAGGCTAGGATGTGCTTGTGTCAAGGAGGACCAAAATCACCCCGTGGGCGAGCTAGCCCGAATCGGTTGATGGTTGTCACGGAAAGGAATGCAAGGTATAAACAATAAGAAAATAAACCCTGGACTTTGGTTTCCACTCCAACGAGCGACTCTCGCCAATGCGGCCTACGGGTAGGATATCGATCGGAATTAGGGTCTAATGGTGAGACGTTGCCTCTGAAAGTGGTACTGGCACCCCATGGGCCCGATATTCTGGTCGGTGCCCAGGATGATATGCCGGACTTCCCGAATTCGATCAGTGGGCACTCCCGTGTCCATTAACACCGATCGATTCCGGGAGCACTAAGCTCACAACGATAACTCCCAACGTCTCATCCTGCCGCTCCCGCATGCTAGGATTCGACGTCTACGCTATGGGCGTGAGCTATGGCTAAGGAGTCAACCGCCAAGTTTATTCCCCCTTGGCCCAACGGTCAAAGGCGGTCTTTTTCCCGCCGATGACAATGAAACACCCCGCGTAACCGTTAGAATCTTAATCCCTATCGATTTCCTAACCCTATGGATGCATCGGGAAGAGCCCCCGAAGGGGTTTCCACCAAAATCCCAGATTTGGGAACTACTCACAAAAATTCATTAAAAAGCGATCTAAATGAAAATGAACCGTTGGAATCATAATCAGACGATTGGAATGCGGAAGTAATAGAGCAAATAAGACAATACTAAAATTTGAGAATGATCCGAAAACTTACAAAAGAACAGTAATTACAGCCGTCACAATAGGAGAAAACAGTAAAAACTAGCAGCTCCCCCCGTTTCTGGAACCCTAGGGGTTCTATTTATAGACTCTCGTATCACCCGATCGGTTGACAAGTCAACCGATCGGGTGATCCGTTACAGATAATAACAGAAAATGGCGAGCTTTCACCCAGTCATATGAACCGGTCGGTTGAGTTCTTGGAGTGACCGGTTGGATCTTGGCGCCATCAGGTGAAGTGATCGGTTGGGTGCCCGTGTCTTCGGCTCTTCAGCATCAGCTACAGATGAACCGATCGGGTGAGAGTCACCCGATCGGTTGGAATTTGGCTCGAGAAGACAGAGAGTTGGCCCCAGTTGAACCGACCTGTGAACCGGTCGGGTGACTTCCACTTGAGCTCCAGCTGAGACCGGGTGGTGCACGCGTGCATCACCCGATCGGTTGGAGATGACCAACCGACCGGGTGAGGGGCTGAAAGATGTATTCTTTGACGTTTGACCCCCTGGATCACGCGTGACTCCTCCCGTTGCTCCGGGGACTTGAGATATCGTCGTTAAACGTCCCCTACGCGGTCAATCTCCTGCAAACATAGAGAAACAAAGAAAAGTGAAAGAAAACGAGAAAATACGAGAAAACGAATAAAAGACGGCGGAAAACACAGAGAAACACAAAAGAAAACGTGCGTGAATATATGAAATATAAACGCACGTCAAAATCCCCCAAGCTAAACTCTTCCTCGTCCTCAAGGAAGACGAGTGAGAGTAGGAGCTCGGAGGGGAAAAATAGAGAGAAAGAGAGAAAAAGAAAACTCTAAATCCTAGATCGTTCGTCAGAGCTAACAAAATCAAAAACGACACACCAAGCAGGCAAACGTCAAATCACATCACTAAACCTAGGGAAAACGAGTCCCAATAAGTGTCGTGGGCCCACGCGGTGAAGCGTGTGTGAGTGCGGTCGTGTGCTAGCAAATGGTGTCGCTTTCTACAATGTGCTATGAGCTCATATACGCAAATCCAGGAAATGACCCAAATACCGATTCGAATTTGAAATTGCGGTGAATATTAGTTCGAGCATGCATGAGAAGAGTATAAGAAGTGAAACGTATCACGCGTCGGGGACTCCACAACTAGGGCTAAGGAAATCACGCCACTATAGCCTAGATACTAGCTAAAAAGTTCCTAAGCCAAGTGTTTTTGAAAACGATGGGGGTTGAGATGATGTGGAGTAGAACACTCGGTGCAAATTCTCGCCTTCCCTTTATTTTCGGTAGGTAGGAAAAATATTCACACTAGATATTTTTTTGGGTTTTGGGTATTTGTATTTTTTTGGCTTTTTGGCTATACAAAATTTTTCTTTTCTTTTCTTTTTGGGTTTTTCTTTTCTTTTCTCTTTTTTGGCTTTTTGGGTTTTTGGCTATACACATGTGTACTCTCCCAAGTGGGAGAACGGTACACGACGAGGGGATTTGCACCAAGTAAAACTAAAAAGAAGTCGAAATCTAAACACTTGGGCAAAGGAAACTATTCTCGCTAAATAGAGCATAGGCTAAATGGGTTATCCTAGTCCTTAATTGTGGAATCCCGACACATGCGAATTGAAATATACGATATAAATATAGCATGCATATAGTAGAAGCAAATACCGCATATTCAAATCGAAGCATGATAATCTAGGGGTCATTCCTGGACAGGTATATAAAATAAAATCACAAAGTAGAAGCACACCAAATAGCTAGGCACGATGCACGACTCAAAAAAAAGCTGAGTGGACCCACGATGCGTGAAATGCAAGAGAACTCGAAATCCTAGGGTCAGTGAGTGTGATTATCGATGCCATGCTAGGTGTGTGTGATTTTGTGGCGATTCATCATAGGGTTCATCTCTAGGAGAAAGAGCTAAAAAGAAGAGAAGAGAAAAAAAAGAAAAAATAGAAAACACGATGAAAACGACACAAAACCAAAAAAGGACTCAAATGACGCACACAGTGCGACTACCCCAAGCTAAAGTTTGCATTGCCCACAATGCAATATGAGTGAGTACGGGAGGGCAATGAAGATGGGGGGGAAATATGCACCGACACAAAAAGAAATGAAAACAAGGAAAACACAGAGATGAAACTGAAAATAAAGAAAGATCAAAATCAAAATCAAACGACACAAAAATAGAAATAAAAATAAAACCACACGACACGACACTCAAAAGGGGAAAAACAAGCACACACACACAAAAATGAGAAAAACAACAAAACACGACAACACACCAAAATAGACGTCCCCCAAGCTAGACCGGACAGTGCTAGCGAATAAAATGTGATCGTGAAATGCAGAGATATGCAAGGGGGAGTCAAAAACAAACAAGGTGAAATCAGAAAGCAGGAGAAGGTGAGTCCTCGTCCTCCTCGGAAGAGGGTGTGACTGGGTGGTCGGGGGAGGCTGGGGGTGTGCGGAGAAGTGGGGAATGAGGTGGAGGAATAGGGGCAGCGGTGGTGTGAACGATGGAGGGAGTGTCGGTGGAGGTGGGTGGTGGTGGTAGGACGGCGATCAAGGCGGTGGTGAGAGGAATAGAAGTGGGGGAAGAAGATGTGGTGGGGACGGTAGTGGGTGGTGGGGGAAGAGATCTGGAGCGCACCGGTAATTTCCTCCGACGCACGTATGCAGTGATGGAGGAGGAGGGAGGAGGTAGCGTGGGTGCGATGGAAGTGGTCGGGAGGGGGGAAGTGGATACCGGGACGGGAATAGATGAGGGAGGTGAAGAATGTGGTGAGGGAGGTGATGGATGTGGGGATGTGTGGGAGGGTGGAGGAGAAGATCACCGAGGTGGTGAAGGTGGAGGTGGTCTGTGGATGTGAGTGAGAAGGCGAAGAATGGCAGCCATGTTCCTCTCAAGTGCGAGGAAACGTGGGTGAGTGAGAAAAGAGGACGGTGATGGGTCCGAGGAGGCAGAGGACATGGCGAGCTCACGTAGGGCAGCGACCTCCCTTTCAAGACCAAGACGGGCGGAGACCTGGCGACGACCAAAGGATGTGGACTGACGTGAGGCAGAAGTGGTGCCGCCAGGTAAGGTGGAAGCGGTGCCGGCGGCGGTGGTCATGCCGACACAGGAGACAAGGCCAGAAATGGCCGCTAAGAGGTGCTCAGATGTGATGGGCCCCAGAGCAGAAACAGGACGACTCGGGCCAGCCCCTAAATCTCCCCGAGACGCAGGGATATCCTGCTCGCCTAAGTGGACGGCAGGGGACGGTGGTCTGCGTGCGTCCGCGGGAAGGAAAGGAAGGTTCAACCCCGCTAGGAAGTTGGGATCAGGTGGGAAGGTCCAATCTCCCACAAGAGCAATGGTCATGCAAGCGGGGTTGGGGAGAATGGTGTAAGGGGTTGGGGGTGGCCATAATTGAAGATGAAGCGGCCATCGGAGTGGGGTTTAATCATGTGAATGTGCCGCGGGACATCAATGTCTAGATGTGAGGGTCCTGCGGCAGCGGGAAGATTATTGGGGATGGGAATATTAAATTGGGGGTAAGAGCAAATGATAGTAATGATGCCCCCACAACAAAACTTCCCCTTACCGGCCCGGCTGATCTCGAGTAGCTTGTAAACAAGCCAATCGCCGCCATGGATGGGGACGGTAGGGGCCCTGAAGCTAATTCCATCATCGTCCCGGACAAAAGGGAAAGTCATGGCCCAGAGGATAAAAAGGTCAGGGATAGTCACGGTGCCGGACTCGTCCCTGGGAAAAAATGCAGATGATATGATCCTGTGGGCCAAACGAAACACGGGATGAATGATGGAGGAGGCCTTGGCCCGTCCTCGGGGATAGTCATGGAGCAGTGTGAGGCGGAACCAGAATTGATCGACGTTAAACTCGGGCGTGTACCCGTAGTGTCGGATGGAGTCATCCCCAAGATTGGGGAAACCAAATATATCGTTAATTGTGTTCAGATTTGTGGTGACACTCCTGTTACGCACCCGAAATTTTATGATCGACCCGGACTCCCAAACAAGTGTAGAGAGAAATTCGAGGGTGAGTGCCGGGTAGGATACGGCAGATGCATTAAGAAAGGCCAACCATCCTAAGTTAGCGAAAAGAGATTCGACCTCGGTGTAGACACCGAGATCGACAAGTGTTTGTGTGTGCGGGAACTTAGTAGATAGATGCCCCCGAGCATCGAGCCTACGGTAAAAATCCTTGTGCTCCTGGTTCCTAAACATATACCCATGCGGGCCCAACATTGGATCCACAGGGGGGATAACAGGCGGGGGAGGGCCAAGTGTCAGTGCTCGTGTGCGGGAAGGGGGACGTGTTTGTTTTCGTCTCTTTCGAGACGGTTCCTCCTCCTGCATAATCTCCTTCCCATTGTCTTTATCCTTAGCCATGCGTGAGTGTGCGTGTAAGAATGAGTGCAAAAAGCAATGGATGCACACTAACACAAGCAAAATGAGCAAGCACAATTTATAGGGCAAAAATAGAAATATGAGCGTAGGAGCGAGTGTACCCAAGAGAAATGGCGAAGCTTGCTCGTAGATGTCCCCACACTGTGCAATGAGAGTAGCGTGGAGCCGCGGCGACCTCTTTCAGCAAGAATTTTCGAAATGGGCGTGGTTTGGGGGGAATTAGGTCAGAAATTCGAAAAGAAAGGAGAGAGAGGGTGAAGATGATGGAGGGATTGATGGAGGAGGTGGAGGGAAGGAGTATTGGAGGAGTTGAGGATGTGGGGGAGTGAGAATTGGCCGTTGGGGAGGAGAAAGAGGCGAAACGACGGCTGCGATGGCGATCGGGTGAGGGTGAATGCGAACGGGTGGTCGGGGGTTTATATAGGGTTTTAAGTCGAACCGATCGGGTGACTTGTCACCCGATCGGTTGACGGTTAGGTCAAAAATTCTTGCCGAAGAAGTGCTACAGGCGAACCGATCGGTTGACTTGTCAACCGATCGGTTGGCCGCTCCACTCATTTTCCCGAGAATTGAGGGCTGCTCACCCGGTCGCCTCAACCGATCGCGCTCGAACTCAACCGATCGGTTGGTATTCCCCAAAAATTTCCCGAGAATTCTCCCCAGATCACCCGGTCTGTCACCCGGTCTCTCCGTTCTTCAACCGATCGGTTCATTTGGGGACAGATTTCGGCTTGTATCTGATACATCCCAACCGATCGGGTGAGTTATCAACCGATCGGTTGGGGCTTTGTTTCCTGCAAAAACCAACAGATTGTCTAAGTCCCTGAACGGATGTTCTCGCGGCTGATTTTATTTATAAAAATAGATTAAATAAAGTCAAAAATAACACTAAAAAGTGGGGAAAAAGTTTAGAACATGGGTTGCCTCCCAAGAAGCACACTTGTTTAACGTCGTTGGCTCGACGCCCGTAAGAGATGTTCACGGTGGTTGATACGGGTGATGCCCGTAGTTCGGCATCTCTTCTTCATCGGAGCTTAAGGCCCTTGGAGTAGTCAGCGGCTGGAGATAGATTTGCTCGACTACCCTCTCCTTGTTTTTGGTATCCGGGGGCTTCTCTTTCGTATTGGCGCTTACCGCCATCTTCTTAAGGATCCGGACCTCGTCTTTGGTGAGGCCCATGGGTTCCTTCCCTGTTTTCCTCGCAGGAGGAGCCTTGGGGAACCCGGGAGGGGTCGGTCTTGCTGCACTCGCTTTCCCAGCAGCATCTTTGTTCTTGGGGCCGTCTTGGTCTTCTGAACCCCCCAAGTCATCGGGGGGGTTTCTTAAGAGAATCTCTCAGGAGCTCTCTTCAGCAGCTTTTTCTTCTTCCACCTCCAGCAAATTACACCGAGGGTCATCTGGGGGATCGGGATACTTCATGGACAACCCCAGATCAAATTCAACCTTTTCTCCGCTGACGTTTAGCGAAAGTTTTCCGTTCTTCACATCAATCAAAACGCCAGCAGTGGCCATGAAAGGCCGTCCCAGGATGATGGGGGTGTGTGCGTCTTCAGGCATGTCCATGACTACAAAGTCCACTGGCACATGCACCCCTTTTACATTAACGGGGAGGTCATCCACAATCCCCACCGGATATTTCACTGACCGGTCAGCTAGTTGTAGGGTCATACCGGTGGGCTCCAGATCACCCATTCCTATCCTTTTATACATCGACAAGGGCATCAAACTTACACTCGCTCTGAGATCGATGAGTGCACGATGAATCTTTACTGCCCCGATCGTGCAAGGAATCGAGAAGCTCCCCGGGTCTTTAAGTTTCGGCGGATTTGCCCTCTGGATAAGAGCGCTACACTCCGCCGTCAAAACTACTTTCTCCTTTCTAGACCCTCTAGTCACCAAATCCTTCAGGAATTTCGCATAGGAGGGGATTGTTTCGATTGCTTCCAGGAAGGGGATTTGCAAGCTCAGGTCCTTGACCATGGCGAAGAACTTGCCATATTTCTCGTCGATTTTGGCCTGAGCTAACCGTTGTGGAAATGGCACAACGGGTTTGAACACTTTCGGGCTCCCTTCCTCGTTCTTCTTCTTCTCTTCTTCAGAGACTCCCTCCGGAGTCGTAGGATTTGATGATGAAGCACCGGCGTCATTTGATTTTTTGATCGGTCGCTCAACGACCAACGGTGCTTCTGGTCTGTTAGGGGGCACTCTAGTAGGAATCTGTGCCCCGCTTCTCAGAACGATAGCGGACACATTTGCGTGCTCGTGCACGAGTGCCGACGTTTGGGTTGCTCCCCTCGGGTTCACCTCCGGTTGTGGCGGCAATTGGTTTTGTGACCTTGAAAGGTTCGACACTTGTAACCCCAGATGGGTTACTTGGTCTGTGAGGGCCCGCTGACCCATTTCCAGCTTTTGGTTGATCTTCTCCTGGTTGGTTATATATTGAGTCAAGAGAGACTCAACCGGGGAGATGGCCCTCTGTTGGCCATACTGTTGCTGCTGCTGGATTGGCTGCTGATTCCTGGGGCATAAAATTGTTGCTGAGGTTGCTGCTGATATTGTTTCTGCTGAATCTGACTCTGCTGTGGCCTAGCCGGCTGATATGTTTGTTGCTGCGGCTGCTGCGGCGGCGAGGGCTGAAATGGTGCCCGGTAACCAAAATTAGGGTGGTTCTGGTTGTATGGAGAGTAGGCCGGGTTGGAATTGGTTCTTGGTGGATACGGCACATTTCCCGTGGGGTTGTAAAATAGTGCGCTCGCCTGATCCAACGGTGGTGAGACGTCACCACCGTCGAATTCCCCAAAGAATTCGGATTCTACCGCTGAAATCTGCTGTGTACCGGCCCCACCGGCTCCTACCATTAGTGCGGAGATCTGGGTCGAAAGCAAGTCAAACTTGCTTGAAAGTTTGTCGACGTCCTCGACTCTGTGTATACCCCCAGACCTGGGTGTGGCTCTCTCGTCACACCACCGCTCATTGTTGGATGCCATATTCTCCAGAATATGTCCGGCATCTTCCTCGCTCCTTGACATGAAGGAACCCCCAGCCGCGGCGTCCATAGAAGATTTCAGGTCATCCCTCAGCCCATTGTAGAACATATTAATAATCTGCCACTTCGGAAGCTCATGGTGAGGGCATCTTCTTTGCATCTCCTTGTATCTCGTCCAAGCTTCATGCAAGGACTCGTGGCTGGCCTGGGAGAAGGAGGAGATCTCACTCCTCAACTTCATGGTCTTCCCCGGAGGAAAGAACTTCGTCAGAAAAGCGTTGGAGAGCTTCTCCCAGGTATTGAAAGTGTTGGGGTCCTTCCCCCTAAGCCATTGCTTGGCTTTGTCTCGCAAAGAGAATGGGAACAGCTTCAGACGGATCGCCTCAGTCGTGACACCATTAATCCGGAAGGTGTCACATTTCTCCAAGAAGGAGTCTAGATGCTCGATCGGGCTCTCCATGGGCGCACCCGAAAACTGGTCCTGCTGGATCCATGTCACCAAAGACGGCTTTAGCTCAAATCTTTGGGACGCAATAGCTGGAGAACGGATGGCAGAAGTGGACTCGATGGATGGCATCGAGTACTCCAACAGGGACTTGTGAGGCGGGGTGTTCTCCTCCATGGATTCGGGATCCTCTCTTCTTCGCTTCTCTGCGGCCAAGCGCCTAAGGGTGGCGTTAATCTCTGGATCAACAGGGATCAAGTCGTCGAGACTTCTTGAACTCCTGCGCATGAAAAACAACAAACACCCGTGAAGCGACAAGTGGGAAAGAAACAGATAAGATAAGAAATAAAAATAAGAAAATAAAAATGAAAAAAGAAGAATGCGAAAATTATCGCGAGGTAGGGATAAGAGCTAGACACTGGGGTTCAAGAGATCCTAAAATAACAAGCATGTTGCCTCCCCGGCAACGGCGCCATAAACTTGACCACGGTGTGCCGTGCCACTCGGCCGGTGGCACGGGGGTTCTGGTTTAGATATTTGTAACCGCAAGCGCACGGTGTTGTAGTGTGGCTTGGGGGTCGAACACAGGGAGGCTAGGATGTGCTTGTGTCAAGGAGAACCAAAATCACCCCGTGGGCGAGCTAGCCCGAATCGGTTGATGGTTGTCACGGAAAGAAATGCAAGGTATAAACAATAAGAAAATAAACCCGGGACTTTGGTTTCCACTCCAACGAGCGACTCTCGCCAATGCGGCCTACGGGTAGGATATCGATCGGAATTAGGGTCTAATGGTGAGACGTTGCCTCTGAAAGTGGTACCGGCACCCCATGGGCCCGATATTCCGATCGGTGCCCAGGATGATACGCCGGACTTCCCGAATTCGATCAGTGGGCACTCCCGTGTCCATTAACACTGATCGATTCCGGGAGCACTAAGCTCGCAACGATAACTCCCAACGTCTCATCCTGTCGCTCCCGCGCGCTAGGATTCGACGTCTACGCTATGGGCGTGAGCTATGGCTAGGGAGTCAACCGCCAAGTTTATTCCCCCTTGGCCCAACGGTCAAAGGCGGTCTTTTTCCCACCGATGACAATGAAACACCCCGCGTAACCGTTAGAATCTTAATCCCTATCGATTTCCTAACCCTATGGATGCATCAGGAAGAGCCCCCGAAGGGGTTTCCACCAAAATTCCAGATTTGGGAACTACTCACAAAAATTCATTAAAAAGCGATCTAAATGAAAATGAACCGTTGGAATCATAATCAGACGATTGGAATGCGGAAGTAATAGAGCAAATAAGACAATACTAAAATTTGAGAAAGATCCGAAAACTTACAAAAGAACAGTAATTACAGCCGTCACAATAGGAGAAAACAGTAAAAACTAGCAGCTCCCCCCATTTCTGGAACCCTAGGGGTTCTATTTATAGACTCTCGTATCACCCGATCGGTTGACAAGTCAACCGATCGGGTGATCCATTACAGATAATAACAGAAAACGGCGAGCTTTCACCCGGTCATATGAACCGGTCGGTTGAGTTCTTGGAGTGACCGGTTGGATCTTGGCGCCATCGGGTGAAGTGATCGGTTGGGTGCCCGTGTCTTCGGCTCTTCAGCATCAGCTACAGATGAACCGATCGGGTGAGAGTCACCCGATCGGTTGGAATTTGGCTCGAGAAGACAGAGAGTTGGCCCCAGTTGAACCGGCCTGTGAACCGGTCGGGTGACTTCCACTTGAGCTCCAGCTGAGACCGGGTGGTGCACGCGTGCATCACCCGATCGGTTGGAGATGACCAACCGACCGGGTGAGGGGCTGAAAGATGTATTCTTTGACGTTTGACCCCCTGGATCACGCGTGACTCCTCCCGTTGCTCCGGGGACTTGAGATATCGTCGTTAAACGTCCCCTACGCGGTCAATCTCATGCAAACATGGAGAAACAAAGAAAATTGAAAGAAAACGAGAAAATACGAGAAAACGAATAAAAGACGGCGAAAAACACGGAGAAACACAAAAGAAAACGTGCGTGAATATATGAAATATAAACGCACGTCAGATCTCAGTAGATGTGGAACATGAATGGAAGTGAGATCAGGTGCAGATGTGAGGATGGAAGGAATATCAGCTGATACAGACGTCGTGGCGACAGAAGTGGAGGCAGATACCATGATGCTATCTGAAAATACGACAGTGATAGGGACAGAAATGCTATCAGAAAGGAGCGCAGAAATTGTAGGTGTGGACTCGACAGGAATAGAAACAGTAGGTACGGAGTCCACTTGCATTGGGACATCAGATGTGGGGACAGAAGTATCAGGCTCAACGGGTATAGACTCGATGGAAACAAGAGCAACAGATACTAGAATACCCGCAGAGGCGGGTAGTATAGAAGATAGTGCAGGTATAGAAATCTCAGTGGCAGAGGTGAGAACTACCCGAAAACTCTCAGCAAGTGTGGTGGGTGTGGTCGTAGGTGCACTGCCAGTTGTCATGACAAAAGTGCTTGCTACGGGGACAGAAGTGGTGGTAGTGGTGATGACAGCTGCTCTCTCAGGCTCTCATTCAGAACTAAGCTCTCGGTCGCTATCTCCCTTCCCACCGGCCTCTACTCTAGGCTCAAGCTCATGAATGGCTAGGATAGGTGTACCAGGAAGAAGCCAATCTCTATGAACAGGCTCAATACGAGTCAAATCAGGACGCATGAGGATCATGTGTTGCTGACAACCAGGACCTAAAAGATAGATCCAGTGACGGCTACCACGGGGCCTAATGATGTGCATATGTGCAAGCACGTTTGTCGTCAAAGGGGTAGGCGCGGTCACTGCCAAAAGATCGACAAAAAGATCTAATCCTAACATAAGAGTTAGGAGGGTGACGAAACTGCCACAACAAATCTCCTTCAAGGAGGAGGTCGTGGAAAGTAGGCAATCACACAACCAATGGGCTATGTCGGAGAGGAGGTAAGGGTGGAGGGTACGGCATCATGACGTCTGATAGATCGGGTCATCCCCACTAAGATGGAGCAACTTGGTGGTGGAGATGGTCCCAGGCTCAGGCATACAGAATATGGTCATGGCTAAGTGGCGCTGAACAAAGCGAAGACACGGCTGAATAATGGAAGAATATTTTTATCGAATAGGGCTGAAATGTGGTAAACCAGCTATACGTGCCCAGATGCGATCAGGCTGGAAGGAAGATGTATCCGTGTCTGGTGCGAAGACCAAATCAGGGTCGGGGATAGGAGGCCAGCTAAAGAAGGCTCGGAGCATGTCGTAGGTAACCTCTACGTCACAGTCCAAAATCCTAAACATGATGCCCTGGTCAGTCTGAAAGATAGAACTCAACGCCTCGTAGGTGAGACGGACATAAGTTCTCACCATCATCGATAGAAAATCCCCCCAACCTATGGCTTTGTATAGCCTATGCACAGCCTCCAATAACCCTAAGCTCTCTAGGGCTGGAATACTAGCAAACTTGGTGGGGATGATAGAGCGCCTCGATATGGTTTCAAATTTTTCACGATGAACATCATCCTTAAACATGACGCAATATGTGTTCAAGGTGCCCTGAGATGGTTGTGGTGGAAGTGTGGGTATGTGATCACTCGTGGGAGGGGGTTCGAGTGTGAGTGGTTGTGGAGATGGTGTTGGGGATGGTGTGGGTGGGGACGATTATGGTGTGCGAATGCATGCACGTGTCCAACGAGAAGAAGAAGCACCTACATCGCCAGTTTTCTGCTTCTTCATTGGGGGTTTCCTTCCTTGTGTCCTATGAGACATGGTGTGCAATAATGCAAACGATACCAAATCATGAAATAGGGTACGATAAAGTAATGCTCAAGTAGAGAAATGAGTGTACCAAATATTCCGTGAAGCCATGAGCCGTACGAAAGCAATACTCGTGTGATGCCTATAAGGTGAATCCTCCCCGAAGGTTGCTTCAACTAATCCCAACCCAAGATGACATCTCCCTAGCACCAATCAACCTACAAAAAGAATAAATAAGGATATTAGTCGCAAAAATTGAGATTAATGGACATTAGGGGTGGAAAATTAAGAATTTTGGGAATTTAGGGTTTAAAATTTTGAAAATTGAGAGAGAGATAGAGATGGAGATGGGGATGAAGGGGGTGAAGGATCGACCGAGTGATGGAGCTCGGTCGAGCTGCCGTCAGTGGAATCGAGGGGGTGCGGTCGAGTCGAGCGGATTTGAGAGGGAGTGGAAGAGAGATCGAGTGAAGGGGCTCGGTTGGAGGTAAGAGGGAATGAGAGAAAGATGGTTAGGGTTTTATAGGGGCTCGAGTCGAGTGATACAGCTCGATCGAGCTGTTATCTATTTGGTGCGGCCCCTATCACATAGTCTGTCGCTTGGTCGAGTGGCCTGGGTCGCTTGATCGAGTGAGCAGAAATATAAATAGAGTGGCATTTTAGTGTGTTCTATATCCCTCGGGACTCGACTGAGTGGCTCACTTGGTCGAGTTGAATTAACGGCAGAAGGTCATTTTTGCGTTGCTCTACAGACGGGCTGACTCGACCGAGTTGCTCACTGTACTCGGTCGAGTGGAAAATGGTGACAGAGTGCCTCTTTTTGCTTTGTACCTGCAGACCAACCGACTTGATCGAGTAACCTAAGTCACTCGGTCGAGTGAGAATAAAAACAGAGTGTTGTTTTGGCTCCTTCTGCAGGCTCCTCTACTCGGACCAAGTGGCATTGCCACTCGGTCGAGTAGCTTCCTTTCTCCTCCAATGTGAGAATACTCTACTCTCCTCTTCTCCTTTCGATTCCTTCTTCATTCCTTCATCGTTTTGTGTGCTCCCTTCATTGATTACTTGCACAAGATTTTAAGTGTCACAAGTTTCTATATTGTTATGTTTTTATATTTTTAATTGAATTAAAATATGTTTTTGTTTGAGTTTTTGAATTGTAATGAAAGAAAAGAAAGAAATAAAAAACTAAAAGATAAAAATTCGGTTTGCCTCCAGATAAGAAATTTTTTAAAGTCGTAAGCTCGACTCCTTTAGATCTTCGATGTCATCTCAAAACATTTGGCACAAAAGAGATGTGCTCGTCATGCTTTCGAATAAGGCCATGAGGTGGGAGTTGGCCTATCTCATCCAGTAGAACTTCAGCGTCTCATCAATGTTGTCTGTCCTTGATTGGCACTCCAAAGGCTCCTTGTTGATGTGCTCACGGATCTTGACGACCTCAGGGTCGTCATCATTTTTAGCTTCCAGATATCGTCGAGGATGTGATGCATCAGGTGGCTCCTCATCTAATACTTTCAGGTAGGCAGCCAACGCCCTATTAGGTATGACCTCGTCGTCATCTTCCATGTCTCACCTCATGTTTAAGACCTCCTCGGTGGTGAAGTCCTCAATAACTTCATCCTTTACGAGCTCCAAGTAACTTGCATCTTCCTTGGGGCAATGCTCCTTCATCGACTTCTGCAAGTGGAACTCTATCTCAATATTCCCAACATTCATCGATATTGTCCCTTGACGGACTTCAATAAGGACTCCAGCCGTGGCCATGAAAGGACGCCCTAATATCTGTTGGGAGCTTCTCTCTTCAGACATGTCCATGATTATGAAGTCCACCGGCACACTATTTCTTCCCGACACTTGTAGAATGATGTCTCAGCAATGCCTAACGGGTAGGTGATAGATTGATCCGCCAACTATATACTCATGGTCGTGGGCTCTAACTCCGTCCAGATGTTCAGTCTCTTGAATATAGAAAGCGACATCAAA
This sequence comes from Scilla litardierei, assembly GCA_030789695.1. Classification (NCBI taxonomy): domain Eukaryota; kingdom Viridiplantae; phylum Streptophyta; class Magnoliopsida; order Asparagales; family Asparagaceae; genus Scilla; species Scilla litardierei. The sequence continues at coordinate 87,977,559 of CM061130.1, read as the reverse complement.
CTAATGCTTGCTCCCAAATCCACTAGTGCTCTCTTGATAGGGATGCCGCCAATGGAGTATGGCACCGTAAAACAACCGGAGTCGGGAAGCTTCTTTGGCAAAGTTTTCTTCAAGACCGATGTACAACTATCTGCTAGCATGACTACTTCTTGCTTCCTCCTTCCCGCTATCAAATCTTTCAGGAATTTAGAATATGCAGGGATCTCCGACAATGCATCCATGAAAGTGATGTTCAAATGAACACCCTTTAGAAGCTCTATAAATTTCAAATATTTCTTCTCAAGCATCGCCATAGCTAGCCTCTGTGGGAAAGGAGCTGGAAGAAAACTTTCCTTAACTTTCTCAGTTTCCTTTGGCGTAGATTTCTAAATCGATCTCTCCACTGAAGGTGGAGTGTCAACCAGTACCATAGCAATGGGAATGACCAAAAGGATGGGCAATGTCTCCTTTTCTGCAGCGCCAGATGGTTCTTCGATGTTCTTATCCTCATCCACCAATGATATCGACTCTGAGGCTATGGGATCCCCTTTATCAATGACCGTTGAGGGTTGTGGGTCCACTAGCTTTAGGACTGGTAACATAACTGCATCGGTGGTCTTTCCTCCTCTTGTTGTCACTACTACCACTGCATGGACATGGCCCCTTGGATTAGGCTCAGATTGAGCCGACAGTTTTCCTTGAGCCTACGTAAGTTGACTCATTTAGGCTGTCAGTTGGTCTACGGTGATAGAAAGCTGCTTCTGAGTAGCCACCAACTCTGTATTGTGATTGGCTTGGGCATTGATGAAAGCTTCCAATGCCCCCTACATACCTGATTTAGGTGCCACCGGTTGTTGATGTTGTTGTTGATATGGTTGACGGTTGTAGTAGCCTATTGGTCTATAAGACCTAGCTGGCCAAAACACATACTGCTGCTGCTGTGGAGGTGGTGCTTGTTGTTGGGACGGAGGTTGTTGTGGCCTTGGTTGAGTAGGTGGTTGCATGGCTTCATCGAGGTTACTGTAGGAGAATCCTGGATGTGTCTTCCAGGCCAGATTTGACCATTGTGGCCTTGGATTACTCCGATCACCTAATATGTAATTGATTTGCTCCGCTGGTATGCCTGTTCCTTCACAAGTACCTTCAATTGGACTGTACCCTTGCTCAGTGTAATCTTCCTATGCAGCATAAACTGGAGCCTTTGAAGCTGTAGGAATGGCACTCAATATCTGTTCAATACGAGCAACAAGCTTTGAGAGACTCTCAAGTTTCCCGTCAAGATTCATGACTTTCTTTAATTCAGACAGGTTCCCACCGACACTCCTAGAAGATATTGAGCTATTATCGCTCCATTGTTGATTGTTGGAGGCCAACTGCTCCAATAGTGACGTGACTGCCTCTGGAAGCTTAGCCAATAGTGCTCCATTAGTAGAAGCATCGATGATCATCTTTGTGTCAGACGTCAAACCATTGTAAAAGCTCTGAATGAGTTCCAAATACTGTACTCCGTGATGTGGGCACTGATGCTGTAAATCCTTGAAACACTTCCATGCTTTATATAAAGATTCATGTGGGAGTTGCTCGAAGGACGTGATGGTGCTCCTAAGCCTCACCGTTTTGGACGGTGGATAATATTTATTGACGAAGGGTTGGGCTATCTGCTCCCAAGTCTTGAATGTATTCGTATGGTGTGCCCTCAGCCAATAAGCTGCCTTATCCTGAAGAGTGAATGGGAACAGTCGAAGTTTGATGGCATCTTCACTCATATCTTTAACTTGAAAGGTATCACACTTTGCCAAGAATAGATCAATGTGGTGATTGGGATTCTTATGAGGATGTCCATGGAAGAGATCATGCTGCATCAATTGTATCAAGCACGTCTTCAACTCAAAGTTGCCTGCCACCAGATGATGTCTTAAGATAGAAGAAATATTCAAAGGATTGGGCTTCATATAATCCTCAATAGTATTAGAACGTGGATGTGATGGTGGAGTCTCTGCCATTTGATCTTCCAAGAGTTTTTGCCTCCTCTCAGCTTTGAGCTTCCTTGCAGTTCTTTCGATCTCGGGGTCAAATTGAAGATCGTTGGATCCCCCAAGACGAGTGTTCATGCACAATCAACAAACTCAGAGAAGATATTAGTAAAAAAAGAAAGAATAAAAATTCGATAGGATGAAAGGTGGATGGAGAAACCAACAAGTCTCCAACTAAGAAAAATAACCCAAGTAAACCGTTGCTTCCCCGGCAACGGTACCAAAAGCTTGTTCGAGTCTGTAAGTGCACGGTATTGGGTCATTGTAATATAGAAAGATTGTCGATCACACATGGAGGTGATTGGTTAAGGTTTTGGGTTTTTGTTCAGAGTTGTATGACTTTGTTGGCTATGGGGATATCCAAGAAGTTTGTCACGGTAATCCTCTTCCAAGTACTATCAATTAAATAAAAACTAGGGCATTATGAGTCACCACTAGGATCGTTGGATGTCGATGCTATGTTATAATTTCTAGGTTGGATTGGTTTTATAGGGCGAGATTTTCGCATCTTGAATGTAGAATTCATAGCCAACTATCGTTGTCTACTCATCTAACGTATCACGTACTTAGCCCCACCATCGTGGATGGCCTTGTACACGATACGTGCATTACGAACGACAATTATTCTCAATCTCCACTCCCGTCACCATCGTGAATTAGAGCTTTGATCTGCAATATGATGGCTATTATTGATGCTACTATCATAGATCATCAATTAGTAATATATGGCATTAGTGGAGACCCTTAAAGTGTGTGCCACTATCGTGGATCACGAACACTAAGTAAATGCACTAACAACCCTAATCAAGCTTATAGGATAATATCTAGGGCAAGTGCCACTATCGTGGAATCTTGATGAGAACGCTATAGACTTGGTTAGATCAACCACATCACATCTCTTTTCACCAATTTAACCTAAAAATCACAACTTTCACATCTAAACCATAAAATCCTAGGGATCATCCATTAGTCCTAGATAGAACTACTCACGGTTCATGGAAAAGCAATAAATGCAATAATAACAACATAATAAGACATTTTCGCAACAATAATCCTCAAAGCAATAGAGATGGGTAAAGAGAACGATACTAAACCAATGGAAGATAAGGAGTCTTCTTCAGAAAATTAAGATCACAAGGTTCCAACGCAAAATAATCTCCAAAGATCCAAATTTTGTCCCAAAAAGCAATAACGATGGCTAAGAAATTAAAACTAACTTTAAAAACTCTCTAAAGAAGTCTCCCTAACCTAGAAAGGAAAAATTCTTTATATACATATGGGTTGGGACCCATAAAAATTAACTAAAAGACCCAACTCGGCCCAGGATTTCATTGGAGAGTCGACCGACTCGACCGAGTGGCAAAGCCACTTGGTCCAAGTAGGGCTTTGTCGCACCATCGACGCTTTCTATCTTCGACTGGGAGAGATGGTTGCTCGGACTGAGTGGATGGCCCACTCAGTTAAGCTGCAGGAGCCTCACGCTTGCTCAAATTGACACTCTACCTCATATTCCACTCGACCGTGTCACCTGTTGGATCTGGATCTAATCCTAGAGGTGGGTGAATAGGCTAATAAAAATTCTCGTACAAACCACGAGCAATCACTCGTAGTTATAGCAGATGCAGAGTAAATAATAAGCAATCACAGAATACACAGCAGATTTACCCTGGTTCGATCATCCCACGACCTACGTCCAGTCCCCAGCAGATACTAGCATTAATATGTTTCCTTTGTACAACGACAATGAGTCTCGAGCCCAGCTCCCCACATAGTCATACCACACTCTCCGAGTGCAAAACACTATCAACCTAGTAAATGCTTCGTCTTGACAAGCTCCAACTCATCAAGACCCCCTTGTCTAGTCCCAGACTAAACACGTCCCCAAAACGTCACGATGGTAAAGTTTCTCCTACAAAGATTGCTACTACTACACAAATATAATTATAAAGAGTTTAGGAATTCTCAGTTTGTGTAGCGGCAGTCGTCTCTGTCAATCAGCTCAGGTTAAATCGTATCTGACAGGATGTAGTCACCAACGTCACGTCCTCCTCCTTGAAACTTGAAGCCTAGGTGTTCTTGGCTCCTTCAAACTTGCGGCCTAGGTGACTTTGCTCCTTGAAACTTGCGAAAATGATTGTTGAGTCCCCTCCTTAAGTTGCCCAATGTAGAGAAGACCCCCTTGGATAGTTGCAGGTGAAGTTCCCTCCTTTGATGGTGCGTAATGTCTTGAAGCTTAAGAGAAGAGGTTGCGGCAATGGGCTTGTGAGGAAAGTGATACTTGCGCAATATGCAGGATGGGCTATGGAGCTTTTCAATGGGATATAGCAACGGATCTTTCGAGGGACTTGGTTACGGCCTTGGCAAGGGTTAGGAGATGAAGGTTGCAGCCTTGATGAGGCTTATGGAGCTTTGCACAAGGAGGCTATGGATATGGAGTTGCTTGTCTTTGAGGAGTAGAGGGGATGAAGCTTTTAGGCATGGAGATTGCTCTTCTATGTTGCGCAAGAAGAGGAAGAAGATGTGAACATGTAACTTGCGGCATGGGCTCCTCTCTTAGTGTTGGCCGAATTTCTCCTTGGTGTTTTGCTTGCCCTCTCTCTCAAAATCTCTCTCTTTGAATATGAGTTTATATAGGAGAGGATGGGATATAATGGAATCAATTAGAATCCCATAATTGATGGAGATTGGAAGGAATCCTAACTTGATTAGGATTTGAATGAATCATCATGGATATGGAGTTTGAATATGGATGGCTATGGGATTTGAATTTGAGTAGCATAGGATTTCATTTAATCACCATTGATTTGCATGAGATTCTCCATATCTCTCCAGCTTTGACCAAGTCTTCAATTTGCATGTCTTTAGGATTTGATTCATGCACCAATTGATTTGAATCAATTCAAATATGGATTAGAATTGATTTCCTCCTTATCCTCACATCTTTGACCTAGTCCAATATTTATAGCCATTATCTCCAATTTTGACTTAGTCCACTTGGCTAATGCATATCAAATTCTCCATCACTTTTACTTAGTCTCTCTTTGAGTATTTGCGAGAATGCCATTGCTGAAAACACTTAGCACACACATTAAATCGTTCACACGCGTTTGTTTTCATCAAACATGAAGTCATCAATCGTTGTATCCAACTACACGTTGTATCCAACAATCTCCATCTTTTGATGATGACAAACCTGATGGAAATTGAATTCCACCCCCAAGTGGTTTTGATGATGTGCACACCAAATGAAGTTAGTGTACTAACTACACTACATCTAAAGTGTGCAGGTTATGGATGAATGAAAAGGTTTATGCATACTCTGAAGAGGTACAAACTACACTTAGTAAAGACAAAGACGACGTTGCTAAATTCAAATGATGAAGCTCATGCTCAAAGGAAGAAGAAGCTCAAAGAAAAGCTCGCATCTACTTCATCATTGGATCAAGCTTCATGAGGACTCGTCCTAAGTCTACAGTGTGTGAGTTGTGTCTTTCTAAGGATTATGTTAAAAGCCAAAAGTAATTATAACGCACACTCTCAAAATGATCTCAAAGTTAAAATGTTTTCAAATGTTTTCAAATCATTTCAAACTCTTGAGAGCTATTTCTAGTTACTTTTCATCTTAGTAGATAATCTCCATTACACCCTAGAGTTAATTACATCTCTTGCTAGCTGTGTTTCAGATAAAATTGCTCTGGGAGTCGACTACCAAAGAGTGGGAGTCGACTATTAGCTAGAAATTTTCCTTCTTCTGAAACGCTCTGGGAGTCGACTACCACTCCTAGGGAATCGACTACCAGCTGTCGAATTTCAACGTTTTGACTTGTTTAATTGTCTCTCCAATTTACTGCTTCCTTGATTTTTGGGGCAAAAATCAAACCTAATTTGAATTTCAAATCCTCTCATTTTACCTATACATAGAGGATCATTTTTTGAGATCAAAACACAATATACTTGAATTCTAAATTCTCTCTTGTGCAATATTCTAAAAGATCTTTAATTTTCAGCTCTCATTATTTTTCAGCCAAATCTGCATTTATATTTCTGATCTCTTTTCTTTAAGTTATTATTATTTTGAGATCAACATTTTATTTGGCTATCGTTTTTCAAAATCCTTGTTCTCTGTTTTTGATTCTATTGAAAGGATTTTTGAAAACATTGATTTAGATCACAAAGACTTAATTCATATCTTTGTGTGATCTAAATCATATTTTGAATTCTATTTAGCCACGAATACACTTTATTAACTATTACTCTTGGCTATAGAATTTGGATGTAAATCCAAACTCCACCAAATATTGTGGTGAGTTGGATATTGGTTTTCATTTTGTGATTTGCCCTTTGTTGTAAGGGTGTTGGAAATCTTAGACAAGTCTAGGTGTTGCAGTGTTGCAGTCGGAAATCCTGGTCAATGCTATGTTGTTGAAAATCCTAACTAGTGAAGTTAGGCGCTTGTATTTGCCAAGGCAATAGTGGATATCTTGTACCGATTGGTCAGGGACTAGACGTACCCAAGATTGTGTGGAACCAAGATAAATATCTGTGTGTTTGCGTTTGCATTTTCTGTGATTTTCTGTCTCTATGTTTATATCTTGATTTGTTGAGCATTATATTTCTTGTAACTCGCTCATAATATATTGCAAGATCAATCCTTTTTGTATCCGCTGTGTAAAGATTCCTTCTTGTATTTCTTTGTAATCTTATATTCTTATTACTTATTCTTTCAGCAGAGCTGTGCATAAAATCTCTCTGGGAGTCGACTACTGTTCATAGGGAGTCGACTACCAGAAGTGTTTTCTCTCTGATTTATTTTAAGATTACCTAAGTTGATTAAGAACCAAGCGTAGATCGCTCTACTTGGTTTCTTATGCAACATTAAAAGGTTTTGAATTGTGCTAACTAATTAGAACGAAAAAGTTTATATTTACACAACACTATTCAACCCCCCTTCTAGTGTTGTTTACCATCCGCATGATCCAACACTTGGTATCAGAGCAAGGTCAAAGGCGATGGCGTCAACAATATTCTACAACATTCATACTCCTCCAATCTTTGACGGCAACTTCTATTCCCAATGGAGAAGGAGAATGGAGATCTTCTTGGAAGCACAAGATTTAAATTACTCAAGATCTCTCATAGAACAATATGAGATTCCAACCACTCCTCAAACTCAATGGAATCCTGATCAAGAGGAAGCCTACTTTAATAACATAAAGGTAATGCATTTACTTTACACTGGTTTAACTAATAAAATGTTAGATCTTGTAGAAAGGGCTGAAACCGCACACCAAATCCTCAACTTATTGGATGAAAGATTCGGATCAAGATCAAATGAGATTCAAACACTCATAAAGACAATCCAATCAGATGATGAAAAGGCTGCAGACGAAGTATGCATGATGGCTCGTCAAAACGACAAAAATGAGGTTAGTGATTCTAGTTCCGATGAAGAAAATGAATTTGATATTGCCAGTGCTTATGAAAATCTCTATAGAGAATATGAACGATTGACAAGAAAACACAAAATCTTGGACAAAAAGAATAAGATCTTACATGAGGAACATGATAATCTAAAAATTAAATTTGACTCTCTTACCAATGAATACGAGTCTATAAAACATTGTAGTAATGACCATAAGGAATTAAAAATCAAGAATGATAGATTAGTTCGTGACCATGATGATTTGAAAGATGAACTTGTTTTATATGTTTCCACCTTGAATGATAAGTTCAATATTCTTGCAAGTGATATAGCTTCAAGTAAGCTCAAACATAAGGAACTTGTTCTACGACTTGAAAAGGTTAAGAACAAACCAAATGTAAAAGCTACTTTATCTTTTATGCGTGCATCTACTTCATATGACAAACCCGTCCAAAATATTGTGCGAAAGAATCATGCTCCCTTAAATAGTAAGAATGCTAAGCATAATGATCAATATGATAATTCTTATCACAAAGTCTCTCGTCACAATCATGTTACACACAATGCACATCACAAACATGGCTCCAATAGTTTTGCTAATAATACAATTTGGGTACCAAAACATTTAAGCAAACATGAAAAGAATATTTATGTTTCTACCATGTTAAAAATGTACATATAAAATCTTCCTAATGAATGATCCTCCCATATGTGCATCTATTAGGGTATCCGCATGCTTCATGTATATCTCTTTGATAGCCAACATTTAGGACTGTACATAATGATAGAAATTTTTTCTCTAACAAATCGGACCCAAGTGGGTACCAAATGTGTCAAATTATCTTCTTTCAGGACAAGTGGATAATGGATAGTGGATGCTCCGCACACATGACATGGAACGCAAAATTGCTTAGCTCTCTAAAAATGTATGATGGAGGAACTGTGACTTTTCGAGACAATAAGAAATGTAAAATTATTGGCATAGGGGAGATCCCTCAAAACTACTCAACAAAGACGTAAGCTTGGTAAGTGGGCTAAAGCACAACTTGTTAAGCATAAGCCAATTATGCGATAAAGGTATGAAAGTCATTTTTACACTTGACTCTTGCTTGGTCTATGACAAAGATATGAAAAAAATTCTTGTTAAAGGTAAGCGAGTATAAAATATTTATGTGCTTAGAATAAATGAATATGATTCAAATGTATGCTTGATTGTTTCAACAAAAGACCCTCTACTATGGCACAGATGTTTTGGTCATGTAAACATCAAAAACATGGATAAGATATCTAGGAAAGAGTTGGTGCAAGGACTTCCAAAATTGTATTTTAAATTGGATAAAATATGTGATTCATGTCAACTTAGCAAAATGCATAAAAGTACATTTAAGAGTATTGGAGCTCTTAGCTCGAATATGCCACTTGAACTACTCCATATAGATTTTTTTCGGCCCGACTAGAACTCCGTCTCTTTATGACTCTAAATACGTATTTGTCATAGTTGATGATTTTACTCGATGTACGTCGGTATTATTCTTAACCCATAAGAATGATGCCTTCCGTGAGTTCGAAATATTTTTCAACAGAATTGAACGTTTTTACTCTTTGAAAGTTATTCCTTTAAGAAGTGATCACGGCGGTGAATTTGAAAATGAACATTTTAAAAGATTTTATGAAGAAAGAGGTATTTCTCATACTTTTGATTTTCCTAGAGCTGATCCAACCTTTGTTGTTTCAATGTGAACTTTTCTATTTTTTGTCTTTTCAATATTTTTAAAACCATATCCTAGTCCTCGTCTATTATTGCCATAAAGTTAAATTCCAAGAATAATGTCCAACGATTGTTTTCCAATTGAAAATTTCTTTAATGATAATTCTAGACTAGTGACTTTGGATTTCAATAAATCATTTTCATTCACAAGCAAAGTGCATTTATTAATGAAAGCTTTCTTGTTTTCCTCTTCTTTCTTTTCAAAATCAATCATTTTCCTTTTAAGCTCATTATTTAGCATGCACATTTTTTCACTAAGCAATTTATTTTCAGTTTCAATCTAAATCAATTTTTTTATGCATGCTAATTTCATTCAACAAAGTAGGACAAGAAAGACATTCAATTTTTTCAGGTGAGCTAGATTTTTGTTTTTTCAACATGGTGATGGTATATTTGCATGCAACAAGTTCTTCTTTCAGATTTTTAGTTTCTTTCAACATGTCACAATTTTCTTTTTGCAATTCAAAACAAGAATTACTATAGCATTCTACAGTAGAATCTAGCTCATCAATTTCATCTTTCATTTTCTTTAAAAGTTCAGCTCAAGTGCAAGATTGTACCTCATCGTGTCTTTCCCATTAAGCAGAGGGAGAAGTGGGCTTCATGCTCATCATATTCATAACCGCTATCCATGTCTCACGTTAACGCTAGAGCTTTTCCTTTCTTTACAGCGACGTTACTCGTTCCTTTTAGGCAATCTCTCACGTAGTGTCCCTTCTTCCTGCATTTAAAACATTCAGCTTTATCAGTAGTATTTTGTTCAGAAGTATTTCTAACATGATTATATTTATTAGAACGATTAAAAATTTGTGCCATTTCAGCTCTTCCTTGCTTTGTCTTGATGTACCTACTGAGCCCACTTAGCATAAGTGCATGCTCCTCCTCATCGTCGTCATCCTTGCTAGCTTGAAGAGCTAGTGGTTTTGGAGTATTTTTCTTTGGTTTCTCTCTTTCTTCAATGTTTTGCAGCTCAAGCTCGTGTTACATCAAGTTACCTATTAAGTCATCCACTCTCATTTGTGATAGATCTTTAGCTTCTTGAATGACAGTGACTTTAGGCCGGAACGAGCTTGGTAGCATCCTTAAGATTTTAATTATCTGCTCAAGACTAGAGTATGGCTTACCAAGGGAGCTAGACTTATAGACGATGTTGATGAACCTCGCAAATATCTCTGAGATGGATTCTGATGGAAGCATGAGAAAGCTCTCGTACTCTGTGCACAGCAAGGCAATTCTAGCTCCTTCACCTATGACGTTCCCTCATGCGTCACCTCCAGCGTATGCCATATTTCCTGCACAGTTTGACAATGTGAGATACGATTAAATTCAGATTTATCAATGGAGCAAATAAGCGCATTCACAGCTTTACCATTAAGAGAATAAAGACTCCAATCAGCATCATTCCATTTTTATCAGGTTTACATATTTCAGTGTCTTCAACTTTAATCATAGGTGGTTTATAGCCATTTTCAACAATTTTCCACTTTTTATAATCAACAAACACAAAATAAATTTTCATTCTAGATTTCCAATAAGCATAATCGGCACCATTAAATTTAGGGGGTCGTGATATAGACTGACCTTCAGTAAAAGCACAATCAGTAGAATTCAAGATCAATCTAGCATAGATTCCCTAACCTGCTCTGATACCACTTGTTGGATCTGGATTTAAGCCTAGAGGGGGGTGAATAGGCTAATAAAAATTCTCGTGCAACCCACGAGCAATCACACGTAATTATATCGGATGCAGAGTAAATAATAAGCAATCACAGAATATGCAGCAGATTTACCCTGGTTCGGTCGTCCCACGCCCGACGTCCAGCCCCAAGAAGCTACTAGCATTAATATGTTTCTTTTGTACAACTACAATGAGTCCCAAGCCCAGCTCCCCACCTAGTTCGTACCACACTCCCCGAGTGCAAAACACTATCAACCTAGTAAATTCTTTGTCTTGATAAGCCCTAACTCGTCAAGACCACATTGTCTAGTCCCAGACTAAACAAGTCCCCAAAACATTACAATGGTAAAGTTTCCCCTACAAAGATCGCTATTACTACATAAATATAATAATAAAGAGTTTAGAAATTCTCAGTTTATGTAGCGGCAATAGTCTCTATCAATCAGCTCAGGTCAGATCGTATCTGACAGGATGTAGTCGCCAACGCCACGTCCTCCTCCTTGAAACTTGCGGCCTATGTGTTCTTGGCTCCTTGAAACTTGCGGCCTAGGTGACTTTGCTCCTTGAAACTTGCGATAATGAGTGTTGAGTCCCATCCTTGAGTTGCGCAATGTAGAGAAGACCCCCTTGGATAGTTGCGGCCTTGGTGAAGCTCCCTCCTTTGATGTTGCACAATATCTTGAAGCTTAAGAGGAGAGGTTGCTACAATGGGCTTGTGAGGAAGGGGATACTTGTGCAATATGTAGGATGGGCTATTGAGCTTTTTAATGGGATATGGCAATGGAGCTTTGGAGAGACTTGGTTGCAGCCTTGGCAAGGGTTAGGAGATGAAGGTTGTGGCCTTGGTGAGGCTTATGAAGCTTTGCGCAAGGAGGCTATGGCTATGGAGTTGCTTGTCTTTGCGGAGGAGAGTGGATGAAGCTTTTAGGAAATGGAGATTGCTCTTCTATGTTGCGCAACAAGAGGAAGAAGAATGAACATGTAACTTGCGTCATGGGCTCCTCTCTTGGTGTTGGCTGAATTTCTCCTTGGTGTTTTGTTGCCCTCTCTCTCAAAATCTCTCTCTTTGAATATGGGTTTATATAGGAGAGGATGTGATATAATAGAATCAATTAGAATCTCATAATTGATGGAGATTAGAAGGAATCCTAACTTGATTAGGATTTGAATGAATCACCATGGATATGGAGTTTGAATATGGATGGCTAAGAGATTTGAATTTGAGTAGCTATAGGATTTCATATAATCACCATTGATTTGCATGAGATTCTCCATATCTCTCCATCTTTGACCAAGTCTTCAATTTGCATGGATTTAGGATTTGATTCATGCACCAATTGATTTGAATCAATTCAAATATGGATTTGAATTGATTTCCTCCTCATCCTCCCATCTTTGAGTTAGTCCAATATTTGTAGCCATTATCTCCAACTTTGACTTAGTCCACTTGGCTAATGCACGGTAAATTCTCCATCATTTTTACTTAGTCTCTCTTTGAGTATTTGCAAGAGTGACATTCCTGAAAACACTTAGCACACACATTAAATCGTTCACACACGTTTGTTATTGTGACAACCCGTATCCATCAGTAAACGTATTTTCGTATTCTACGTATTTTTATACTTTGAAGATATTTTGAAATGGTTTGTCAGGAGTTTTATACCAAAAAATGATTTCAAATCACTTATATGAAAATATTTTTGTATCATCATACTAGTTATAACATGTATTCGTAAGTTTAATTGTTGTCAAAAAGTTTAAAAAGTTTATATAATATTTTCTACTTAATTATTACTGATATAGGCGTATCAATTAATTTTCTATATAAACGTTATCAAAACGATTTCAAACTTCTACCATCTGATCCTATGATCATTTAGTACTTCCCATATTAATTTCGTGATTTTCTGGAGTCAAATCGACCTAGAACCCGCATACTCGCATCCCAAATGTTTTGGCCCAAACCTCGTATCGCCGTAGCTCAAAATTCAAAATTGATCTCGTATTCACGATCCTCGCGACGATACGAATCCGTGGCTATGTTTTCATAATTTTTCGGATTCGTATGCGAAAACGGCGTAGTATTACGTCATTTTTACTAATTTCAATCTCTAATTACTTGCATATTCACTAATTACTCTTACTTTTATGCCTAACCCCACTTAATTAATACCCTAACCCACCCCTTTAACCCACCTCCGTAAGTTGGTCAGATCCAACTTTCTAGGTTCTGAATTAATTACTATAATTAATATTCTTAATAATTATTATTAACTATATCTTATATTTTTATAAACATATATATAACTAACCCTCTCCCCTCCTCCATCTAACCCCGCAGCACACCCAGACCTGAACCCACACACATGCAACCCCTCTCTCGAACTCACCCTCTCTCTACCCCTCACTCTCTGTTGAAGGCCACACTCTCGCCAGCAAACCGCTCTCCCGCCACCGTCTCCAGCAGCCCCCGTCGCCGCTCATCACCAAGCCCAGCCCCTCTCCATTGGCAACCCCACGTCCGCCCCTCCCTCTCTCCACTTCAATATAATGAATGGAAGATGGAACTTTAATATAAATGAATGGAAGATGGAACATCAATATAAATAGATAATACATGTACTTTTGACCAGCACTTGACTTGACCTGTGGGATTGGGGTAGTCTATGATCACAAGTGTTACGAAGTGGCTAGATGCACACATACCGAATACCTCCAACACATTATGGAAGTTAGAGCTTGATCGTCGCCATTTAGGGTCGGTGAGCAGCGTCACGGATTGGCTCCCGTCACCGGGCGCATGTTGGTCATCTCTCGTGCTCTTGGACATGGACTTATCACTAGAATATACTGGTTATTAAATATTGTTCTAACAGCTTTTTCTACAGGTTGCTGCAACATTACAGTTTTGTTATCAAATGCCACATTGTTACAGGTTGCTATTAGTATTGCAAATTGCTATCGAATGATTAAATTGCTGCAGGTTGCAAATTGCTGTGAATGTTTAACTGCTATAACTATTTTAAAATTAAACTTATTGCTTGTCTTTAACTCTTTTAAATTAAACTTATTGCTTGTCTTTAACTCTTTTAAAATTAAACATATTGCTTGTCTTTAACTCTTTTAAATTAAACTTATTGCTTATCTTTAAAGTTCAGCTTGACTCAATTTTAAATACCTAAAGTTTTGTTTTGGAGATTATCTTGCCGAGCAAACCTCGCTGACGGACATTTCACTTATTGTTTTACAAAATATCTGTCTGGTATCGATAGTGAGTTCTCTGAAGACACTACTGCAGGAGTCGAGCCAGTGCTCGAAGAATACGTGGAGTACCTACCCGCTGAAGACTAGGCGATCACCTTTGCGACTGCACCTTTATATGTGAAATAATGTAATTTGTGTACTTTTGTTTGTATTGGCCACGCTATGCCAAAAATGTATATTAATTATTGTACGATGGATATGTAATAATGTTGTTTAGACTGCTTCTTAAATTTGCAAGCAAAGACCTGCAGTTTTACATATACGCTTAGTATGTTTAAGCCAATGAGGAAGAAAAGAAAATGAAAAGAAAAGAAAAAGGAAAGAAAAAAGGTACTCCTCCTTGTTTTAAGCACATCGCGGACCCGCTCGCGTTCTCACTCATGGTAGAATGGGAAGCGGGGCGTGACATGTATCATCAAACACCAAGTCATCAATCGTTGTATCCAACTACACGTTGTATCCAACATCATCTTGGCACTCGGTCGAGTGGCTGTATCTGCTCGGTCGAGCTGCAGGGGTTCAGAATTAACTTGAAAATGTCACTCTGTTGAATATTTCACTCGACCGAGTAGCTAAGCTACTCGGTCGAGTGGCTTTCTAGCTTCTCTTAGCGGTTAAATCCTTGGAGATGTTCTCTTTTGCCTCGCCTACTCGACCGAGTGAGTGACACTGCTCGGTCGTGCTCGATCAGAGCTAAGCAGTGACTTTGATTTTGATGCGATGCCTTGTCATTCACTCAACTTAGTAGTTGAACTACTCGGTCTGGGTGATCTTTATGCTTGAGCATTGCTAAGCTTTGGAGTCTCCGGTCTTTGGCCAAATCGACCCAGACCGAGTGGGGATGCCACTCGATCGAGTGACCTGGAGATGTTGACAGGTCATTGAAAGCTCCATTCTTTTGCCTTCTCTTCTTCCTCCTCTTTCTTCTCTTCTTCTAATCTTCTTCTCCATCAAGTCAAGCACCTAGCAGGCTGCGCCATTGATGCTCTGGCGATCTCAGATGTGTCCATCACTCAAATTAGCTACAAATCGTCTCAAAACTCCTTAAAATGAGAATAAAGCTCCGATAGTGATATAATATGATAAATGATCAAATGAGCGATTAAAGTGAGTTTTGAGCGTAGCATGAAATGATGCGATGAATATATACAAAATATGGACACATTAGTATTCGTAGAGATCGATGAGAGACAATGCAACGTCAGTATTTAGACCCAAGGCTTTGACCCCTTGAGTTGAAATACTACCCAGTGTAGATGAAATTTAATAGTATAAACCTATAGGCCACTACGTATGTTGGGACGTTACGGATTACAGATAAAGGAAATAAAGTGCATGCTTTAAAGTAAAGAAATATCATAGGCACAACATCGAGTCATAAAAATACATACATACATACATACATACATACATACATACATACATACATATATATGTGTATATATCTGAAACCAAAAGTACATATGTTATTTACAAAAAGATTTAGAGCTGGAAACTGTGAAAACTGAATACATCAGAAAATTCAATTAAACTAAAAATAGCCACAACCCAAAGGTACAAGAGGGGCGACTTAGGCAAGATCCATAACCCACGGAATAATGTCTACACACCAAGTACAACTCACTCCTTAATTTTCCATTTGTAGACAGCTCGACAAAATCGTCCTCAGAGGGTTCCACCGCTAGCTCAAAACTCTGGGTGGTCTCTTGATAAGGTCCTGCCTAACCATCTTTGTCTCTAGTCATGGGAAAAAGGAGAGGGACACATCAACGCATGACCCAGTAGGAAATCTAACAACACCATGTAGAGGGCCAATCTCAGAACTGTTCTATTTAATAAAGGGTATGGCTGCTGGTGAAAATTATGATAACATATTAAGTGCATAAAACTAAAGTAGGAACATCACAGGCAAGTACTGAGCGCAAGAGAAAAGTAATGCAAAGATGATATGCATAAAGACAAGCAAACAACAGTAACTAAACATCCACAAGTAATAATTCAATGAAATTTATAGAGCATTATTCTTCGAAGTTTTTCAGTTATAATTGTGATTTGGAAACCCGGATAAAGAGTAGGTCATTAGGAACTGGACTTCACCTAGGGTGGGTGAAAAGGTGGTACCCCGCTAGCGACATGAGCACTGTAGCATCAGGGGCCTCTCGTAACTCCCCCATTTCGTGAGCGAGATGGTGTTATCAATACCTCATGGTGCATCACGAGTACACCATGTGTCTCACTAACCCTGCCCACTCCCCTTGCCATCTGTCGCGAGTGCGAGTGAGACTCATATCAACTTGTCCAGTCCTTAAGCCTATGTTTTACACGTGTTTTTCCACAATCCACTGCCTAGAATCTCACCTACCTCAATGTAGACCGAGAGTTCCAGGTTGGTGTTATGCTTAATTTCTCACTCCCAATTATGGAACAATTCATCATTATTCATTTTAGCCGTCACATTTTCCGCATTCACATCTTTTCATTTCTTTCCTAATTTCGATGATGTCGTGATTAAACAACAAACATTATATCACAATCTCATAAAACGAACAATGCATCACAGTCTAATAAGGAAAACATTATAACACAATATGCTTCCATGGTTTGAGCATAATTAACATTAACATGAACGTGGATAACCTCATAGCTTATGCATGCATAACATTACTACTAATCATGTAATGGCATGGAATGGCATGACATATAACAATGACAAGTTACTAACAATGAAGCTACTAACATAGTTAGGTTACAACACTTTACTAACATATTATGAATCCATAACATATCAACATGGTTATTTGAATCATATTCCTACTCACATGGACCATATCAACATGAATGCATATTAGTATTAACAAAACATGATATAACATGACATCTTGTAATATGGCCACTAAACTAACATAACATGTTAGTTTACTAATGTGCATGGCGACTAACAAATAAAGTTAAACACGAATATATAATAACCTACTAAAATGCATATGACATGGATGTAAACTAGCTCAATATGTGATGTATTGACATAAGCATGCTTCTAATTAATATGAAATATAACCCTATACATAATTGAAGTATAAAAATGGCAAGTTGACATACTAACATAACATGGATATGTGATATGCTAACATAACATTGTCATGGCTTAAACTAACACATTCATGGCATAAATGCTAACATGGAACATCTAAATATATGTAGAAATTAACATATGGCCATTTTAACATAGCATGGACATAATCTACATGACCTAATTAACAAAATGTCAAGATACTAACAAAATGAGGCTATTAACAATTAACATGCTAACATAATGTGATCTTCATAACATGAGCAAAATAGTATGAGAAATTACCCTAATTAACACCATATGAATCATGACATTTCTAGACTTAATGATGATATGATTCATCCTTCCTACACTCTTCTAAAATTGGCACCCTAATTAGAATGGTTAGAATTCCTACCTTAGAGGTCCTTCGTTCTTCTAGCTTTAGCTCCTCCTCTTAGCATTCGTCCTTCTCCTCCAACCCCTTCTTCTCCTTCAAGCTTCAAGCATTAGGAATGGGAGATTGAAATTAGAATTTGGTTAAATGAAAGGGTGGTGGGTTTTCGGCCTAAAGGAGGAGGCCAAGGAGGAGAGGATGGCCGGCCATGGTGGTGGCTTGGTGGTACAAGGTGAGGAGGAATGGTGAAGCAAAGGGAGATGCCTTGAGTTCGGCCTATAGGGGAGACAAAGGGAAGATGAAAATTTTGTTTTTGTTTTTCTATATCTCCTTTCTTTTCTTTCTTCTTTAATCCTCTTTTTCATCGAAATCACCCTTCATGAATCAAGAAGGTGACATGTGTGATCTTAGGTGTCACAATCTTAGGTGTACTAGGTTAGCAAGGCGACACATAATGGGATTAGGTGGCATGCTTAGGTTCAAAGATGCTTAGCCATATGACACCTAAGGGCTAAGGTGGCAAGATGAGAAAATTTGAATTTACTAATTTTTGAATAATGGAAAATACCCTAAGTAATACTAGCAGTTATACTAGTGTACCAAGTATACCACTTAAATACAAACCAATTGTATTAGCCAGCATGTTTAAAAGTATTTTAAAATAGGTTTTATATTATTATAAAATTTTAAATATTAGGGAAAAAATCTCCAAAATACGTGAAAAGTATACGTGTATAAAATACGGCCAAATATACCTAATACAATATCCATACATATGAGAACATGGTATTACACTAAGGTAGCCTCAAGCCCATCATTAGTGAATGCATATGTGTCCAGAAGATAAAGTAGGCCTAATTAGGCCTAACCTAAATATTAGAATGACCATCAACAAAGTTAAATTACCAAAATGACCATTCATAAACTATATATATCCCTTCAGGTGAGCTCATTCTCATTCTCAATGCTCGCTGATTTTATATATCTTATTATCTCTCCATCATTTTCTCATTTAAGCATCGGAGGGGTTGAAGTCAGTGCTCCCACCTAGGATTCAACCTACTAATCTCGGAACTATTGGGTTGTATATTACAATGCTATCTTTAGACAGGTCAAGAAAGAGTTGTTCGGATCTAGTTATGCACTATAATATCACTTGCCATGTAAATCAATGAGTTAAATACCCTTAAAATAAATACCAAAGAATATCATAGAGACCCAACTAAATCCAAAGGAAAGCTTAAAGAAATCAATAAAACAAAATCCACTTTACATGTTAAACAAAATTATAACTGACGCGAGCAAACCTCGAAAGTCATCACTATGAGAATTTGGTATCACCCATCGCACAACTATGCCGTGTTTCCAATGTTAAACACAATTTATTATTTACAATACCCGTTCAATTAACTCTGTACTGCAATAATGACTAAACAAATACCATGTAGGCCACCTTTTTCTTCTGATTAAGATATGTTGGAAAGGTGATATTAATTTGAGATTTAGTATTTCTTGTAGTACTAAATCAGTCTGATGAAAATTATATAACTGTTATAAACGGGCTTCTGGAGGCCCATCCGTGTATTGGGTATCCACCCATTATGTAACCCTATTACTATAAATACAGGGCTACGGGGTTCCGTAGCCGCCAAGTTTACAACACGTTATCAGCACGCTCGAAGCTGAGCCGAACCTCTGCCGACGGACGAACGTGACGCGAACGGGCTTCCTTCACCGAACGTCGCTAGATCCGGCGGGTAGGATCTAGAGGTAATTTTTATCCCCTAGATCTAAAATTTTCATGCGCATGATTATGGATATGTGATTTTCTTTAATTAGATCTACCTCTTTACTTAGATCTGAATGAAAAATCATATTTTTAATATTAATCTCTTTTCAAAAAAGAGTTTTTACGTCATTTTGGATGAAAACCCAACTTTTTCATGCTAAAAATCTTTTTTTCGATGAAAACGTTGTTTAGAAGACTAAAAATAGTTCTTTTTTAAATAAAAATCATATTTTTATGATCTTCTTCCCGAAATCTTGAAACCCTAGATGGGATTTTTCGTCACTACAAGGCCAGAAGCCACGATCGCACGAAACTCCCTCCTCCATTGCGATCTCCCTACCGCCAGAAGCGGCATCGTGCCGATGCCGCCCCCGACGGTAGTCAGCCAGCGCTGCCGCCTGGAGCGGCAGACGCCGCTGCCGCCTAGAGCGACAACAGGTGCTGCCACCCCCGGGCGACAGTAGGCACTGCCGCCAGGAGTGGCAGACGCCGCTGCCGCCCCCGACGGCAGTCGCCGCTGTCGCCCCGACGGCAGTCGCTACCGCCTGGAGCGATAGCCGGCACTGCCGCCTGGAGCGACAGACGTCGCTGCCGCCCCTTGGCAGCAGCAAGCGCTGCCGCTCGACGCGGCAGATGCCGCTGCTGCCCCCCCGGCGGCAGCCGCCACTTTCGCCCGACGCGGCAGCGGTAGAACCCCCCTCCCCGACCGCGCGAGACGCAAACGCTAGCTGCCTGTAGCGGCGATGCGCGCGGCCAAACCCTAGCTGCCCGTAGCGGCGATGCGCGCGGCGAAACCCTAGCCGCTCGAAGCGGCGGTCCCTATGACGCAAAATTTTCCGCCCACACGGGCCCACACGAACGATCGCCTTCAAAAACCCTAACTGGGGTTTTTCCCCAAAAAAAACTTCGTTTTTACAAGTTCTTTTTCAGATTTAATTAAGTTTTTCTTCGTTAAAATCTGATTAATGCTTTATAAATCATCGTAATTATCTGTGTGGATTATTTGATTATTACACGTTTAATAATTAGGAAGATCCTGCGACTGCTCTGCCGTTAGTTAACTAACCTAACGGTGTATGACGTTGCCCAGTGGTCTAATAATTATTAAACGAAAATTTTTCATTTCCATAATAAAATGTCTGTGATGATTAAATGCATGTGTAGAAAATTATATGCCTGCCGAATATTTAATGATTCTGTAATGCACATTTTTATTTAGCATGCTAAAATCTCTATGATATATTTTTTTAATGCCTGTAGCATAAATATATGTCTGCGATGAGATTATTTAAATGCATGAAGCATATAAATAGCATGTGTATACATCATACTTGTTCAACTAAGGTTAATTGAGCACAACTTTTTTCGTTTACAAGCTTTATATTATATGTATGATGTGCTCATGATATGACGATATTTTATGACAACAAACCAATAATGATTTCAAAAAGTTTAACATCATATCCTATTTGACAAAATGAACCTGGAGTTCAAAGTCAAAATGAACCTGAGGTTCAAAATCAAATCAAAAGTCAACACCCTTTATCCTAATAAAAATTAACAAGTACGATGGATTATACGAAAACCATTTATGCGATTTCTTTTAGAAATACGCATTTTGCAGTAAATAGATCTATCAGATCTATGGTTTATATAAACCAATATTGACACCAGCAGTTGTCATAACACCGCTAAACTCTTTTAGAGTAATCTCACTTTACAAGGTATGATTCTTGAATCAAGCCTTATTTTTTTAAGCGTACGCCCGAAGTCGTGTCTTAATAGATAAGTGAGAAATTATAAATTTCGTAGCCACGTATTTTTTTCCCCTTGAGCATGATTCTAAATCCACACAATACTTGAATGACTCAATAAATATGGCATGTAGACCATACTTAAGCATTCAAATAGACTTTTAAAAAGTCTCTCATAAATTACAAAGTGGAAATATAGAGACTAACTCATTTCCCTTGTATATGTCTACTTCGTAAGACCAATATTCATTCTTCCTTATGAATGTCAATGAGGAAGACTGAAAACAGGGGAAGTCATGTATTAAATGAGAAAGGGAAGATATGATATACCTCGACATGGAGTATGCAATGGCAACCCAATATCAGACCAGAAGTTCTGATAAGACCCATAATGCTTTTTGCAACATGAATGGGCATTAACTTATGCCATATAAAATATATACATATCTAGTCTAAACGACGAAAGTCAATTGACCTTATGTATATTTAGCTACTCCCCGAGGACAAATAAATTTTGAAAATAAATTTGATCTATGGTCATAATATGAGTCTAAAATGAGCACAATTGTGGCCGTATATTTTCTAGAACACACATCATACTATGAAACTTGTTGTCGTAACATAATTATCAGTAGTATTCTCTTGCAGTATATATGTGTTTAAATGCATCACCATAATATTTATTATTGATTTCATGCTTTTTACACATTTCATTTTACTGTGAATAATTTGTCATCCTGAATACTCCTAAAATGAGGATGCCATTGACTCTCTTCACTCCCTATATATGGCTGATGATGTACCTTGAGAGTACTCATCTATATATCCTCTTAAAATGGTCATAATCAAAACCTTGTTATCCAACCGCAGTCCAGATTATTATTAATCACAACGGACATATTACCTTACTGGGATATTGGTTGGGCTTTTACTTACCCTCATACCACCCTCAAAAATGCCGCAGTGGAACTTATTCATCGGGAATAACCCTCCTAGATGAATATATTCCGAGAACCCCAAACGGGTGAGGCATTAGAGCACATCTTATAGATGGAGCCTTGACGGGTTCATATCCCTAGTTCTATGCTTAACTTCATTGAAGTCGAGCTTATTGCGGATTTTTTTTGGATAACACTGGGAAATTAATTATATTTAACAACTGGAAGAAAATTGAACATCCTGAAGTTTTGTGTTCACACCCAGAAATGGGTTATATGTAAATCATTAAAATGATTTAAACGGATTACTTATCCATTAAAAATTCAGTTGTAGGTGACCATGTGGGAACATGCAAACCATCAAAACGCCTCCTTAGAACCTATTTATATGAGCCTGATCACCTCATATAAATAGTTTCCGAGAACCCCTAATGGGGGAAGCGTTTAGAGCACATCTTATCGATGGAGCCATGATGAGTATACATCCACATATCACCACTATGGACCATCAGAACACAGAACTATTTATCGGAAGTAATTACCCCAGATAAATAGATTCTGAGCACTCTGAACAGGGGAAGCATTTAAATCACTTCTCCTAAGACATGCATTGATGGGCTCTCTTTTAAAGACTTGATATGATCCTGAAGATCCTTCATAACCTTAATTCCCCAGTATTAGGTTTAACAAAAATACTATAATCATCCATGAGCCTGAAGCTCAATTTGACCATTTAAAACATTAATACCTATGATCTGATTATCATGAATTATGATGAGATCCTGAAGATCCACACTTATGAAACTGTTAAACAGTTATCAGACATAGCTACTGACAATATAAATATTGTCAAATTCACACATCCCTGCTACTAAAAATCCAGCTAGGATTGACATACCAACTATAATGGATGCAATCCACCAGTAGCAGAAGTGGATATCCTCAATGGATGAGAGGACATACCACGAGGCTCCGAAGCGAGATATAACTCCTGGAGACCCTAAAACAATACCACCACAGGAAAGTGAGCTCATCTCCATATCCTCTCCCTTTCCAGAACCTCCAGAAGAGATAAATCTGGAATAAATTGAATAACGTACGTACACGGAGAGGTATTTGGATAAAACACACTTGTCGACAATTACTCACATTTCATTTTGCCATTGATATCGTTCCCACTCTCCGTTTCCTGAAGCAAACACAGAAATTTGGCCAGATTATGTGGAATGAGGCAATAATAAGTTGAGCTGGACTCACTTATGAAATGTGAAGTGTTTGGACCTGAAGTCCTGATATCAAAAGATATCAAACCTGTGGGTTACCGAGTATTGATTAAATAAATAAAATCGTATGCTATAAGCAAAATGCTATAGCATTAGAGGTTTATTTCGCAGAAACCAGGAAGTAACCATGTAAGATGAGCTTAACTCACTTATAAAATTATTTGAACTGATGCATCAGGCTCCCTGGTCATAGTTGCGAAAACCATACGATTGGCAAAGACAACTTTAGGCTATGTTGCTATGGATGATGTGACAACATACCCTTATGAATAATCATCCTGTAGATGAAACCATCATCCCGAAGATGAAACCATCATCCTGAAGATGAATTCTCATCCCGAAGATGAAACCATCATCCTGAAGATGAAACCATCATCCTGAAGATGAAACCATCATCCTGAACATGAAACTAGCATCCTGAAGATGAAACCATCATCCAGAAGATGAATAATCATCCAGCAGATGAATAATCATTAAGTTGATGAAGAAACATGGATAATTGCAATCCAATAATACACCAACTGGTTGTATGGATGCACATTAAGACCCCTTCCGTTCGCTGGAAGAGGGGAAGGATATCCTAGGTCCTGAAGTGCCTTACTCAAGTGTCTTTTGTACACTCCTTTATCTGGCAGTAAACCCTTTAACCAGATACAGTGCAGGGCTTGCAGCGCACCACTGGACCAGATATATGTAGCTTCTGCACTACCTCCAAGGGTCAAGGATCATCCAACATGTTAAATGTATTTGCAGATACAGGTTACAGATCATCGTGATGACTGCAACAAAGAAGCGACCAACTCCTGGAGACCAGCAAAGCATGCTTCCAAGGCAACATCAATCCCACCATCCCGAGAGGCTCATCGATCCAAGAAGCAAATCATAAGTACATACAGCCAGGTCCTGCAGTACCTCGCAGACACAGTGACGACTGGGTCAGAGATGTGGTGCTACCTACCGAGTCTGCAGACTACTCCTCTTCAGAAGAGCTCCCTCAGATTCAGTAGCTGCCATAGATGTGCGATACTTGTATAGATGAGCGATGCCCTGTTCTTTGTACTTATTATCGGAACACTGTAAAAGATTGATGTATATTTGCCTAGGAGATCTGCAAGCCTGCAGCTTGTACAGATCAGGGGGAGTCAAATGTAGTGTTGTCCTCTTTTCCCTTGGCTATTGGTTTTTCCCACTGGGTTTTCCATAGCTAAAGGTTTTAAACAGGCAACCTCATTGACTCTGAATCCAGAAGTATCCACCCCCTAAATACTTCCACTAATCAGTGGAAGTTATGGAAAACTGTACTTTTTTCCTTGGCTATTGGGTTTTCTCACTGGTTTTTCCATAGCTAAAGGCTTTAACGAGGCAGTTATCCCTAACTTAGGATCCAGAAGTATCCACCTCTGGTGATATCCATCGATCAGGATAAGTTACAGAGACTTGTACTCTTTTCCCTTCGCCACTGGTTTTTTCCACTGGGTTTTCCATGGCAAAGGTTTTAACGAGGCAAGAACTCTTAACGTAAGATCCAGAAGTATCCATACCCCCATTGTCAGATAAGCTCTATGAACCGTGAAGCGCTCATACACGGCTTACAACAATGGATGGATAAGGGGAAGTGTTATAAACGGGCTTCTGGAGGCACATCCGTGTATTGGGTATTCACCCATTATGTAACCCTATTACTATAAATACAGGGCTACGGGGTTCCGTAGCCGCCAAGTTTACAACAATAACGAACTTCATTAAATAATGATCCCAATTTGGTTTAGAATATTTGAAAACAATCATACTCATTAAATTAGAATCTAAAAAAAGTAATTTAAAATTACTTTTAAAACCAAATTAATAGAAACAATGTTCTCTCTCTTTTTCATTATTATGATATAATCATAATTTAATATATCATGTATAAATAAACAAATAGTGCAAAATCAAAATCAAAATCAAAATATAACATCAATGTGCTTAAACAGATAACATGCAAAATATATAGGAACTAAACCATTTGGGGAAAAAAATAGTAAAACAAAATCTTTTCAAAATAGAATCTCATTAAATTAGAATCACAATTCAACAAAAATTCTAAAAACAGAAGTTTTATAGTCTCTCTTAACAACAAAATGAATGAAGCAATTTCATTGCTTTTTCTACTAAGTCATATTCGTAATTTAATATATCTTGTCTTACTAAATAATAACATAAAATATGAATTCATAAAATCAAAGAAAGATTTCAATTTGCTTAAATAAGAAATATAAAAGCTATAAATAAAAATTCATATTACGATAGAATTCTAGTTATTTGGGGAAAAATTGTATAAACTCGCAATGAAATAAAAATTCATAAAATCATAATTTTTGTTCGGTAATTTAAATTAATTGTTCATTTTTTTCTTAAGCTCGCCAAATAAGAATATTAAAGCACGCAAAATAAAAAATTAAATATATGAAATTGAAATTTAGAAAAATCAATTTAATTATATACATTTATGGAAGGATAAAATAACTATATATATCAAAATAGAATTTTACTTTGGTTAAAAAATAAATTAAAAATAATGTAGGTAATAATTCATGTTAAATTGACCTTCTATCGTACTTAACATAGAAGTGAACATATGAAAAATACAATTTATTAATTTAACATAGTGAAATAGAAACTTATAAGATTAGAATATCAATCTAATAAAAATTCCAAAAAAAATAAAGGGTATATGACATTAAAATACCCCATCGTTTGGGCCATTGTCATGTATATACCTTATCATTTAATTTTGTGAAATTTGATACCCAAAACTCAATTTGGCTAACGGGGGACTTTTCTCGAATCGTTTGACCGTTATGCCCCTGACTTAAAGAAAAGGGCAACTGAATTGATCTCGATGATTCACCGTGCAAAGAAGGAATCCGCGGCAAAAGCTAGGGTGGAAATGGGGGGAAAGCTCAGAAATCCCTGAAATTGAAGAGAAATCGCTGAAGCAAGAGGGCTGGAAGGTCATCAGAAGAAAGAGGGCTGGAAGAGGGGCTGCTGGTGGGCGTGGCTAGAAGAAGCTTGAAGAGAGGTGAATAAGATTGAGATAAAGCTCACGATGGTGAGTAATTTTTCGTTTTTTTGCAAATATGTGTAAATTTAAAAAGGGAAATGATTTATGTGTATGGATTATGTTAAAATTTCAGATGATTGGTAGATCATGCTTTTGATTGGTCGGAGCTAGATGAAATAGAGTGAATTGGAAATTTTTATGTTAGTTATGCATGGTAATTAGGTTAATTAAAGCACAGATGACGTTAGTAGTTAGCAAAATAGTAGAATTTGCCAAGAATTAAAGGAGTTAGCTCGGTAAGGTAAGTTGTTAAAAGTTGGGTTAGTAGTGAGCTAAGTAGTAATATTTTTCAATAATTAGATAAGTTAATTATGCTAATTATAGAACATGCAACATGCAACAAGCAACATGCAACATGGTATATGTGACACAATAGTTACCATGCTAATTAGGCAACATGCAACAGAAGCAATGATATATGTGCACAATAATTTCCTAAATGTGCAAAATAATTTCTTATGCTAAATTATGCCTATTATGCACCTTGTTAAATGTTTTTTTTGCAGAGCCACAAAGTTAATTTGAAGATACATCATGGGGGAGTGCTGAGACTTGGTTATCAAAGGGGTTATGAAGGTGGGCAGGTATTTTACCTAGACTGTATTGTTGGATTGTTGTCATTGGACAATATAAAAATGCTGATAAAGGAGTTAGGACATAATGGAAGGTGCTTCATATACTACAAGTCTACAAGCATTGGAGAAAGGATTTTAGTTGGTGCATGAGAATATATGATGATGTGGAGGCTTCAGAAATATTGAACTTGAAGGAGAGTAAAACTGTTGACTTGTACGTTGCACATGAACTTGAAGGGCAACAAATAGAAGATAGTTACACGGTAAAATATGACATTGTAGACTTGACTGAGTCAGAAGGGAAGGACAAATGGTGAGAATAAGGCTGGAAGGGAAAGGAGGAGGGAAGCAGAAATATTTTGAACATGATATTGTATGTCCATCTTCAGTACCAAATGAGGAGGGAATCACAGAGGAAACTGTTAAGGGAAAGGAGGCTGAAACTTGGCCAAGTATGACGTAAACTGCAGACACATATGATGCTGAAATGTGTGAGGAAATTGAAGTTAACCCCAGCTTTTCATACTCACTGCAAAATGATTTGGATGAGGCACTGGATGAGGCAACATGACATACAGAACAAGAGCAGTTAGACGAGGGACTGGCCGAGGCAACAGTGCAAACAGTACATACAGAACAAGAGCAGTTAGCTAAAGCACTAGATGAGCCAATAGTACAAACAGTAACAGAGCAGTTAAATGAGGAACTGGTGGAGTTAACATTACACAAAGAACAAGAGCAGTTAGCTGAAGCATTAGATGAGCCAACAGTACATACGGTAACAGATCAGTTAGATGAGGAGCTGGGGAGGGAACATTACATACAGAACAAGAGCAGTTAGCTGAAGCATTAGATGAGCCAACAGAAGAGGTAGTAACAGAGCAGTTAGTTGAGGAGCTGGAGGAGTCAAGGGCCAATGCAACAGAGGGGACATCACCAATGGATGGAATACATGGAGAACACAATAATGAGTCAGAGACTGATTCTGAATATGAACCTACAGATGAGGATGATGCAGATGATGAAGATAATGATGAGCCAAGGGCCAATGCAACAGAGGGGACATCACCAATGGATGGAATACATGGAGAACACAACAATGAGTCAGAGACTCATTCTGAATATGAACCTCAGATGAGGATGATGCCGATGATGAAGGTGGAAGCAGTGAAGATGATGTAGGATTGGTGGATGAAATAATGTCTGAAGAGGATGCTGAATTAACTGTGTATCACAGACATAGGAAGACTGATGGAATGAATGTATATGGAGGTCCTGAATGTGAACCACAAAATGAATGGACAACAGATTCAGATAACTCTGATGTGATTAGGAGCCTGCAAGGGAGTGAAGATGAGATGCACAACAGAGGGGGGCATGTTGTTCAGAAGGTGGATTTGGATAACCCTCAATTGGAATTGGGCATGAAGTTTGCCACACCTAATGAATTTAGGGAGTTGTTGAGGGAGCATGCCATTAGAAATGGCTACGATTTTACATTCAAGAAGAGTGAGGGCTGGAGAATAAGTGTAGAATGCAGTAACAAGTGTGGTTGGGTGTGTTCAGGATCAGGGGATAGAAACAGAGAGACTTTTATAGTGAAGAAGCTTACAAAACATGTAGAGTGCCATGTTGTTAGGAGCAATTCTCAAGTGACCTCCCCATGGATTGCCAAAAAGTATGTTGAGCACTTCAGAGACAAACCCCAGATGCCAATTCATGTGTTGAGAAAGAATCTGAGTAGAGATTTTGGCCTTGACATTAAGCAAGATAACAAGTTATACATGGCTAGGAGATTTGCAAATGCATATATTGAAGGATCTTACAAGAAATAGTTCAAACAACTTTGGAACTACTCTCATGCAATTTTGCAGAGAAACCCTGGGACTTATTGCAAGATTAGGTCAATGCCAAGTGAGAATTAGGATGAACCCATTTTTGATGGAATTTTTATCACATACCCATGTCAGTTCAAGGGTTTCAAAGATGGATGTAGGCCTTTCATTGGCCTGGATGGAACTTTTTTGAAGACAGAAATTGGAGGAGTGTTTTTGAGTGCAACCAGTTGTGTTGGGAACAATGAAATGTTTCCACTTGCTGTAGCTATTGTCACAAATGAATCTAAAGACACATGGACTTGGTTTTTGACGTGCTTGCTTGAGGCTCTTGATGTTAACAATGATCACCGGTTCACATTCATTTCTGATAGACAAAAGGTACACTTACTACATTACTATGCATACTGCAGTAATTGAATTCAAGCAAGTTTTTATGACTATAATCTAATTGTGGTTTTTTTGTGTAGGGACTGTTGGAGACATTTATAGATATATTGCCTACAACACACCATAGATTTTGTGTAAGGCATATGTATGAGAATTTCAGAAAGGAGTTCAGGCCAATGCTATATAGGAAGTTGTTATGGAATATTGCAACATCTTATGTTGAAGAAGACTGTGTAGCTGGCATTGAGGAATTCTATAAGACCTCTCCTGAAGCTGTGAAGTGGCTATGTTGGGGTGAGGATGGAGGCATGGTGTAGATGTTACTTCACAGATAATAGTTGTTGTGATTTACTAGTCAAAAATATTTCTAAATCTTTTAACAAGTTTATTTTGGAGGCTAGAGATAAACCTATCATAACATGCTTAGAAATGATTAGGAGGCAGTTGATGATAATGTTTCAAAAGAAGAAAACAAGTGCTGCCATGTGGAGTGCAGAGACATGCCCTAGGATTCTTGAGAAAATTTTGAAGTTCAAAAGGAAATGTACTACTTTACCTGTGGTGTATGCTGGTGAGGGGTAGTATGAAGTAAGAGCAGAAAATGGTGTATACACTTTGAATGTTATGACTAAGACTTGTGATTGTAGATATTGGGATATGACAGGGATCCTTTGCATTCATGCATGTGCATCATTGATGGCTAAAAATAAATAGCCTGAAAATTATGTTCATAGATATTACACAAGGAATACATATTTGCAAGCATATGCAGGCATGATCTCACCCATTCCAGATTCAAGATTTTGGCCTAAGACAACTTACTTAGAGTTAGTGCCCCCAGCTTTTACCAAGCAGCCAGGGAGGCCTGCCAAAAAGAGGAAAAGAGGTCAGTTTGAAATTGGGTCTAGCTTAAGCCAACTTTCTAGAAATGGTCAGACCCAAACATGTCCAAAGTGTCAAGAAGTAGGTCACAACAAGAGGAGCTGTAAGAATGCAGTGGTACCTAAGCCCTCTACAAGAACTGGTCTACTTAGAGGCAGGCCATCAACTCAAACTAATGAGCTTAGCAAAGAGAGTCAGCCAGATTTTGTGTCATTGTTGATGGGTGCTGGGATCAATGTCATAGGTAGAAGGCCAAGCCCAATTGTCCATCAGATTCCTCCAGCTGTGAGTTACATTTTTTTTACTTTAGTTAATATTCAAATGTAAGTTTCCTCATGCAGTACGCATATTGATACATGTCTATATATATCTGTCCATCAGGTTCCTCCAAAGCAGCAAGGCCAGAGGCACATAGGTGCAAGAAAAAAGGTTCCTAGAAATATTTCTGTTGGGGATGGCAGTAGTGTGCCACAACAACAATTTCTTCCTCCACATCAGCAAAGCCAGATGCACAGAGGAGCAAGAAAAAATGTTACAAGAAATATTTCTATTGGGGATGGCTGTAGTGTGCCAAAGCAACAATTTCTTCCTCCACAGCAGCAAAGCCAAAGGCACATCAATGCAAGAAAAACTGTTACTAGAAATATTTCTTTTGGGGATGGCTATAGTGTGCCTCAGCAGCAAGTGCTTCCTCCCCCAGCATCAAGGCCAGAGGCACATGAGTGGAAGAAAAAAGTTCTTAGCAATGTGTCAGTTGGGGGCTGGCAGTAGTGTGTCACAACTTCAGGTGCTGCAAGTTGTAATTTCAATTTTATTCTATCCAACTTGTTTAATTTAGGCATATTTAACTGCAATATTTATGGTGCAATCTTCATTACAGACACTTCCACCACAACAAGGCCAAAGGCATAGAGGAGGTATGAAGAAGTCAAAATCAATAAGGAGTGAAGAAATTGGAGAGCGCAGTACAGCCTCAAGAAGCTGATGTGTTTTTCTGAACATGTGGCACATTGGAGTTTTTAGTGTATGCTAATGTGTTGACATGGTGTTACTGGAATGTAATATGGGTACAATGTGTGAGGTCATGTGTCCAATTTGGTGTATGCAAAATGGAGGGTATGAAACTTTGGTGTATGCAAATTTGCTCCAGTATTTTGGTGCTGAAATGTGTATCAACTGAGCTATTTTTCTGTTTTTTTGCTCCAGTATTTAAGCTCCAGCATATGGTGTATCAAATGGTGTATGCAGAATTTTTTGCTGAAATGTGTATCAAATGTGTATGCAGAATTTTTTTGCTCAAATGTGTATCAAATAGTGTATGCAGAATTTTTTTGCTCCATCATGTCCTTCTCAGATTTAAGCTTCTTGCATTAAGCTTGTTCTCTTGTTTAATTGCCAGGTGCTTAATGCAACTGAGCTATTGCCAGCATGTGCTCCAGAATTGCCAGCATGTGCTCCAGTATTATATGTTGATATATTGCCAGCATGAACTATTGTGTTGATATGTGTAATGTGCTTCAAAATTTGCGCCAGTATTTTGGTGCTGAGATGTGTATCAAAATTTGCGCCAGTATTTTGGTGCTGAAATATGTATCAGATTTAAGCTTGTTGCATTAATCTTGTTGCAAGGAAAATTATGTTCTCCTGTATAACTGCCAGCATGTGCTCCAGTATTATATGTTGCCAACACATATTCACTAATCCACAACTGATAACATGGTTATATCATTTTCTCTCAGAATCATGGATATGGATACACAAAACATATACATGTTGCATCACAGATAATAAAAGTTTAACATTGTTTAGTGTAACATATACATCATCACTACAACCATAATTATAAGACCAATTAGTGAGCTCACATATAGCTTAATTGGTCTACACTCATTTATGAAGCTCTAAAGTTGTACATTGCTTTCCTCCCACATTTTTATTGCTCTATCCAATTTTGTTCTCTCTATCTATCATCCTTATATCCATCACTGCATGCGAAGAATTGTCCACATTGATCCTGCTCTCATTTGCATCCATTAAGTTTAGTATTACCATCCTTGACCACTCAGAATGGGGTTGATCCTTCCACAAGAAGAATTTGCAGCTCTTCTCCTTATCCCTAATTGGACAGGACCAAAATCGTCTTCCTGTGTTTGCTCTTGTCCATGAAATTCTCCTTGGCGTCCGCAACCGACAGTAGCAGTACTTGAAATCTTCATGATCTGTTTCAAAATCCCCAAAACTCTACCGTGATCTCCCACTATTGCTATCCCCAACACTCATTTTCTTGCTTCAAATAACATCAAAACATATAATTAGTACAATTTTTTTGGCAATTACTCATTCTAACTTACAAAATTTCCTTACCCGTATGCTTTTGTCCTTGTTGCAGCTCTCCCTGGCTTTCATCCTTGCAGCAGCTCCGTGCCCTAATTGATGAAGAAACATCAAATGGCGCCAAAATCGTTCCTTCCTCCACGTGCTTAATGTATTGGATGCTGAGGGGCATATTTGTCCAGAATCTTTCACGTGATATCATGCGATCAACTTATTTGACGGAAATCTTAAAAGGGTATCACGTTTTACACTTCATCAAACGTTTGGGTATCAAATTTTACCAAATTGAACGATAAGGTATATACGTGACAATGGCCCAAACATTGGGGTATTTTAATGTCATTTACCGAAAAATAAAATAAAACATGTGGTTTATATGTTTATACTAGTCATAATCTGTATTCGCGGGCACGGTTCACTTAAGATTTTTTCCCATGAAATTTTTGTTCCCAAAAAATTATTTCCACAGCCAAAGAACAACAAATTAGCGTGGAAATATTTAGCGACACGGGCGCATGCAACGCGAAACAAAAAATTCGGCGCGGGCGCCTTCGTCGTTGAACAACAAATTCGGCGCGGGTGCCTTCGTCGCGGAACAACAAATTAGCATAGAACAACAAATTCGGCGTGGAACAACAAATTATCATAGAACAACAAATTAGCGTAAAAAAATTTAGCGGGGTGCATTCAGCGCATAATCCATTCCCGCGGGCGCGGTTTACTTAAGATTTTCCACTGCGAAATCTTTGTTCCCAAAAATTATTTCCACAGCAAAAATTTAAAAGAACAACAAATTAGCGTAAAAATATTCAGCGGCACAGAACAACAAATTAGCGTAGAATAAAAAATTCGGCGCGGGCGCGCCTTTGGCGCATAACCCGTGTTCGCGGGCGCGGTCCACTTAAGATTTTCTCCCGCGAAATCTTTGTTTCCTAAAAAATTATTTTCACAGCCAAAATTTAAAAGAACAATAAATTAGCATAAAAATATTTAACGGCACGTAACAACAAATTAGCGTGGAATAACAAATAAGCGTATAATTACAAATTCGGCGCAGGCACTTTCGACGCGGAACAAGCGTAAATTTTTTTAGGATTTTTAGCATATATGTCCCTTAAATCCTACGTATTTTGATATCTGTCCCTCAAATCTTGGTATTTGCCCTCAAGTCCCACAAAAGTTCGTATTTAACCTTAATAGTTCCTCTCACTAACTATCTGTTAAAATCTTAACGGAAATGAAAATATTCCGTTAGGTTTGGGCTTAACGACATGGGGGGTTTTGGGGGTTTTAGGGTGGAGGCGGCGGCGGCGGGAGGAGGGGGAGGGGCGCCGCCCCCTCCCCTGCTGTTCTGGGGGGAGGGGGTGCCACCCACTCCCCTGCTGATTTTGGGGGGAGGGGGGAGCGGCGTCCCCTCCCCCTGTTTTCTGGGTGGGGTTAATTAACACTTAATTAGGGGGTGTTTAATGATTAATTAAACGTAATTTCTTAATTAACTAACTATAATCGTTAACTAGTCGGTAATTAATATAACTTTTTAACAGAAAACAGGATGGATGGACTATTAAGGTTAACGTTTAAAATTTAAGGGACTTATGAGCAAATACTAATATTTGAGGGACATATATTAAAGTACGCAAGATTTAAGGGACAGATATGCTAAAAACCCAAAAATTTAGCGACGCTGCCTGCGCTGGCGCTTTCGGTGCGGAACAACAAATTCGGCACATGACAGCAAATTCGGCGCGGAACAATAAATTAGCGTAGAACAACAAATTCGGCGCGACACCTTTGGCGCGGAACACCAAATTAAATGACGTCATGCGGGGCCCAGTGTGAGTGTATTAATTACGATATTATTATATCCCATTTGTGAGTGTATTATTTTCTTCTTGATTAAGTTAAATGTCCGGATAGATAAGGATGATTTGAATAGACAACATATAATTCATTGAAAATATTATTTTTCCTTATTTTTGTTATAAATATTGTAAATTAAAACACATAAATGCATGGCTATTCAACTTCAAAGACTTCTTAAATTCAAAGATATTGAATTTCACAAAATTAAATGAAAATTCATTTCTCCAAAAAGTACCCCCTAAAATACAAAAGTTTTCCCTCCCAAAATTTTCACAAACTCTCATCTTAACCGTTGATTTCCCAAAATTAAATCTCAACTATTCTTCTATCAAGTTGTTTGTCCTAGTCTACCCAAGGATTTAAAAAAGTTGTGAAATGTAATTTAGATTTTCTCCTACGCATGATTTAACATTAAATAATGAAATTTTAACAAACAGGTAAGATAATTAAATAATTTGAATAAATAAGAAATAAGCCCGGTCGCAACCCGACCCGTTACAACGCAACTGACCCACCACCGCCCCTTTGCCACGAAAGGGGTTTGCCGGGCTGGACCGCAGAAAGTAGAGCGGTGCATAGCATCTAGGCAGGGGATTTTTAGCAGCTTTGAGAGCTGGACTGAGAGAGGGAGAGAGAGGGGAGAGATGGCTGGTGAGAGGAAAGTAGTGGTCGCTGCTCTCCAGTTTGCGTGCTCCGACTCCGTATCTGAGAACGTTGACACCGCCGAAAGGTTCAATCTTTTGATCTCTTTCCCTTTCTTGTCCTCTGATTTTTGAACCGTTTATAATGAAAATTATTGGCTGTGAGTTTTTCCTGGCTAAACGATCAACTGGGTATTCGCTGAATTGCCTGGGAAATATGGGAATGGAGGGATCTAATTTAATGTGAAGCTACCGGATCAGTTTAATTTTGTAATTATCGATTCAAAGTAATAGCAAATGCGAAAACTTTGACTAAATTTAAATTATTTGAGGGTGTTATAATGGAGATTAACTACTGATCAGAAACTATTAATTGTCATCACGTACTGTTGTCTGGCTTGGAGTGGTCGAATGTGAGTTTTATATGAGTTTTATAATATTTTTAACTACATCATGAAGAAGGATTCGTAGTTGGTTATAGTTATCGTCATTATTTGCACAAATGGGTTCTTTTCATGTTGATATGGGGACGTGTTGAATTTTGGGAGTAGCAGTTAAGTTATTGGCATAAATTAAGGATATTTGTCATATACGGGTTGCTTGAATGCTTGAGGAATACTCGTATATGTTATGAAATGGACCTCAGTAATGGGTCCAATTCTGATGGATCGTTTACTATTGTTTCTGAGCAGGGATTGTGCTCCTTTAAGTAGACTAGTTTTGAATTTTTAGGTAGTAGGGGTTTGTGATAACAATCAGAAATAGATAAGTTTGATGCAAATAATGAAGCACAGAAACAAAAGTTAATGTTAGCCATAAAAATCATGTTTTGCAACTGGGAATGTTATTAGCGTGCCTATCCTAGTTTCTTTCTCTGCCATTTTTTGAATACTTTTGTGGACATGCATGTTATACTGTCTTAAGATATTTACACTTTGAAAGAGCTACCTAAGCATTCCCCATATCTGCATTAGTGATGCATATGAAGTTATGAAATTTTCCAAATCGTTTACATGTTACATTGTAATCATTTATTGCATCATGACTCTTATGACAATCTTATTTGACTTGGCACTGATCCCTAAGTCAGTTGAGGCATAACATGAATCCATTAGACTCAGTTATTTGCTTTTGATCACATAACAATCACCTTTTAGGGCACATATTACCTCAGTGATGAAGTATTGCATGCTTTTGGCACGTCTAAGCATCATTTTAACCGTGATTTTCCTCGTAGTTCACACAACATCTAATCACCTTCATAATCTGATATTTTCTCCATTGTTTTATCCCAGTTACGTGTGATGTGTGATATTTTGTATCTTTCAATTTTTTAAATGAAGATTTGAAAATTTGAAAATTTGGATCTGTCATTAGGATGCTATTTGAGCAATAGAGAAATTGCAATGAGTCACAAATTGTCCCTAACAACACGTAGATAATTGATTCAGTTTAGACAAGTTAAGTGGACTTACAGCAATCAGCGATGCAGCCATCTTAACAAATTCTGTTTGGTCTTCGTGGGGGAGGATGCCAGTAATCCATTTCATGGTTGTCTAGGATTTAACAACTAAGCACAAATGTGGAAGGGTGTCAACATGTTCAGTTTCAATGATTTTTTTGGATATCTTTGGTGCCATGTTTTGGTGGGGGAACAAGAATAAAAATCCATTGATTGCTTATGTACCACCAAACCGCAAATCTTGGAAGCACAACATATAATATTTGAATGAATTTCCAATTTTGTACCTTTATCTGAATGCAACTTTACTGAAAACACAGATGCACTAGATCGGTTAGAAAAGAATGTCTTTTCTGTTCAGAAGGCTGAAGATTGAGAAACGTGGGGTTATACGGATGCAAGTTGCTTTGTCCTGTCCTACACATAATGGAACCACATTGGAAATTAAGACACCTGGAATGCTTTTGAAACCCAAATGTCTTAATGTCCATTTTGACAAGTTCTATTGAAAGGAAATTCTTTTCAAAAATCTGCTTAAACTTCATAAATATCTTTGACATGTTTGTTCATGTTCTCTAAATTTTTTATCAACTGAAATAGTATATCATCTGGTATAATCATACAGCCTTACGTTAGGAGATTGTCAGATATTTTGCTATGTATGTATATTAAGCTAGAGTGTTAGTATTTCTGTCAAGGGATGATGTGGACAGTGCTTAGAGGGTCTGCTCTGCCACATTTGGGTTATTTTCAGCTTATTATTTAGCTGGCAGGGTAAAGGGTCTCTCTATCTATTAGATGTGGTACATATAAAGATTTGTTAATTGCATTGGAATATCCTCTCAGGGGAAAACTATAAGGCAGGCAGAATCATTCTGATGGGCACTATATGATATCTTGTCAGTTCCAATCTTTTGTATGAAAATCTGGAAAACGCCGGCCAAAAACATATTGTAGAAATGGTCAATAGCAATCTTTCTTTCTTCATAATTATGGTCTTCTCTCTGTGCACAAGTAGAGGTGTGATTGTGCCTGCGTTGCACAGAGGTGTGATTGTGCGCGCGTGCTTCCCCCCTCCCCATTTCTAGCTCTCTATGAATGTGTGTATTCCTTTGTATATATGCACTTCTCTCCCTCTTTGCGCGTTTTTTTTTTGGGAGGGGGGGAGGGGGCTGGGGGGAGGGGGATATATATATATCTCTGTTTTTTTTTGGGGGGGGGGTCGTTGCTCATCGTAGCACACCTGTAATGCATTCATTTGCATGCTGATGTCTTTATACAAACACATTCATTTAGCAATTTGACTTAGTTTATGTGGCATGAGCACTTCTTTCGTGGCTACTACGTCCATGTCATATATATTGGAATTGTTATTCTATCATGATTCATACATGTATGATGCGCTTCCCAAACATGTTCTCAATTTTATGTTTTTTAAGTTTAGAGTATTTCTTTAGGCATTCTGGTCAAACCTATTCGAACAAAGATACACGAAGCGGTGGATGCACTTGCATTTGATATCACAATAACGTTTCTATTTTCACACCTGAAAGATTAAGTAAATGATATTACATTTATTGTAATTAGAAAATCAGAATTAGGTTTAGGAGCACATAATCTCTCATAACCTCAGTTATTCATATTTATACATAACATAATGTGTTTTGGGCTAGAAACCTAATACAGCCAATATTACAAATTATTCTAATTTAACAATTCCTCTCAAGCTGGAGTCTAATAACTTGTCAGCAAGTTATTCATGCGATCTAGCCAACACAATACAAATAGCTAACACCACATCCCGTACAAAGGCAATCCATCTTAATGTGCTTGGTGTGTTCATGGAATACGAGCTGGTTTGAAATATAGATTGATGCTTGGTTCTAACAGAATATTGTGATGCGATCATTACGTACGAGAGGAGGCGCAAACATGATGTCCATAAGCCGCGGGAGCCAAAGGGGTGAAATTTCTATGCACACAACAAGTCATGGAGGAATTACTTTGCACACAACAAGCTGGAAGAGAATTACTTTGCACACTACAATATGGGTTATAAGAGGCCAGCCGGCCCAAGTTTTCATTATGTTGAAATTGATGTTGAATATTGATATTTTGTGAGAGTACTTCGAGAATTCTTAGGTAGATCTAGGAGAGTGCGGACGTCCTCGCTTATCGGCGTCTTGGGAGAATGGTTGCCCTAGAATTGTAGCCATTTATCTTTTTTATTCGATGTTATAATCAATTATTTTCAGATTCGCTTTGGATCCTATCAATTTGGTATCAGAGAGCGTGACGATCCATGGCGGTTACAACAAGATCACAAGACAAAATTGAGGCTTTAGAGGCAAAATTCACAAGCGAGATCGACGAGATCAAGAAATCGTTGGCGGAAAACGATGAATCCATAGCAAAGTTGACGGCTTCCATCGAAAAATTGACGGCGAGGCAAGCGAAGCACGAAGAGCAATTTGCGCAGTTGATCTTTCAATTGGCGGCCAACAACAGAGGGGACGAGAACCCTAAATCGACAATAAAGGCGTCAACTTTGAAAGAGAAAAGCCTTGAAAATTTCAGATCCGGATCTGAAGGCGGCAACGATCCAGATTTGAAGGTGGCGGCGGAAGATGGGGATGAGCCTCCAAGGCGAGAGAACCCTAGCCGTCAAGATTGTGGGCTGGAATTTTCAGATCTGAAACTTTCAGATCTGGATCTGAAGGCAGCAAAGATGTATATCTGTGGGCGGCGGCGGAAGAACATTCAAAGGATCAGAAAAACCCTTACCGTCATGGGGGTTCAACGATACATTACAGGACTAGCAGGGGTCTGCAATGGGCCTGCAGGGCCTGCAGGGGGCCTGCAGGGCCCTGCAGGGCCTGCAGGGCCTGCCGGCCCACTGCAGAACCTGCAGGGCCTGCAGGCATCTGCAGACCACTGCAGGGACTCTGCAATACCCGTGCATGCCCATCGGAGGCGTCTTGAGCCGTGGACGGATGACCCAGGACCCAGGAACATGCATGGAGCCCGTCGAGTTCTCAACGATGAGTTTCAGCTACTTTTAGGTCATGAGAACGACGTGAAGAATCTACATGGGCTCCATGGACCAAGGTTTTCAGTTGAGCGACCTTGTGAGAATCATCAATTCTTTTTTGCGCATGGAGGACCGTCAGATCTGATGGACGACTACCATGGATATCTTCAGGACAACAGTGAAGGCGGTGGAGACCAATCTCATTCTTTTGATCCGGGAGGAGACATGCAATACGTGGAATGGATGGCCCCCATACTTCATGCACCACCTTGAGGATAAGGTGGATCTTTGGGGGCGGAGTAATGATGCGATCGTTACGTACGAGAAGAGGCGCAAACATGATGTCCATAAGTCGCGGGAGCCAAAGGGGTGAAATTTCTATGCACACAACAAGTCATGAAGGAATTACTTTGCACACAACAAGCTGGAAGAGAATTACTTTGCACACTACAGTAGTGGTTATAAGAGGCCAGCCGACCCTAGTTTTTATTATGTTGAAATTGATGTTGAATATTGATATTTTGTGAGAGTTCTTCGAGAATTCTTAGGTAGATCTAGGAGAGTGCGGACGTCCTCGCTTATCGGCATCTTGGGAGGGTGGTTGCCCCTAGAATTGTAGTCATTTATCTCTTTTATTCGCTGTTTTTAATCAATTATTTTCAGATTCGCTTTGGATCCTATCATATTGGTATATGCTCAGAAATCTTGAATCCAAGCTCCCACACTAAAATCTTCAACCACAATAACTCACATGCCATGCGAGCCATTGCCTGATACTTTACTCAGCACTTGATGGAGAAGAACATTTTCCTTTATACTCCGCTATGTCATTAAGTTTTCTCCCATATGGATACAATGATCAGAAGTAGTCTTCATGTCTCATTTGTCATCAACATATCTTGAATCTGAATAAGCACATGTTTTTCTGAAGACTTCTTTATATACAGCAGAATATGCAAAGCGGCCTTTTAGTTAACTTTTGTAGGCTGATACATGAACTGACTAGCCAATCCGACATCATATATAATACCAGTAAGGTAGATTAGCTTGCATATCAACTTTTTGTAGTATGAAATTTAATAAACAATGGACTAGACTCATCCCATGTATCCACGCTAGTATCCACGGTTGTACTCTTAGGTTTAGCATCGAGTAGACTGGTCTCCCATAGCTAGGGATGTAAATGTATCCGGATTATTTGAATGAGATCCACATCCATATCCTTTTGATTTCATATAATGATATCAAAATATCTTCTCCAATCAGATATGTATAAGGTGCCAAATAATGAAATTAGATTTTTTTTGGATATGTATACAGTCTCGGATGTCTAATATGCGCATAACGCATGGTACCCTCATTTATACTTGATTACTCCCATCCATAATCATATATCCATATATATATTAGAAGCTTCATTAATCCAAACCCAATATCAAAATAGAGTTGCTACATTTTGAATACATTTTATCCATTAATCTTTATCTCATATGTATCATTTATACCATGATCATTTGTTTATATCTGATCCATATTCGACCAATACATGTTTTATAGCTATATCTGTTTTTAGGGTACATATACTAAATTTTCTTTCTGTATATTATACATATCCTTATCTGCGTGGATATGGTAAAACACATATCCAATCAATATTAGAACGGTTTACAATCCTATCTGAAGTAAATCCAGTACATACTTTCTTTGAGATAAAGATACTCGTTTACTGAAGACAATCATAATCTTAATGTAGATTGACCTGCACAAATTCTTAGCAATAATTAAGCTTCAAATATTCCTTTTGTATAATCAATACCAAGCTTCTCACTTCTTATAAGAATAATATTTTCCGTAATAATCAGAAAGCTTGAAGATCAATGACATACAAAGATCGAATGATCTCAATTGCATTCATGAATTTCTTGGCTTTAACAATTTGTTGAATTTCTCAAAACAGGCTCGAGGACTCTGCTTGAGTCGATAGATCGTTTTTCTGAGCTAGCACACTTTATACTCCCTATGAACAATATACTCATGAGGTTGCTCCATGTAAACTTCTTTTAGATCATCATTGAGAAAAACATTTTTCACATCCAATTGGAACATATGCCATTGCTGGTTGATAGCCACAGAAAGATTACTTGATTATAAATCATGCAAGAAACTGTGGAGAATGTCTTAAATTAACCTACTTCATAGGTTCATGTAAAACATCTAGCCACCAAACGGGGCTTAAATCGATTCATATTGCCATACGGTTGATACTTTAAACTAAATGCCCAATAATAACCAACCACCTTCAGATCCTTCCTAGATGGTACT
The DNA here is from genome assembly GCA_030789695.1 of Scilla litardierei. Taxonomy (NCBI): domain Eukaryota; kingdom Viridiplantae; phylum Streptophyta; class Magnoliopsida; order Asparagales; family Asparagaceae; genus Scilla; species Scilla litardierei. The sequence goes on along the minus strand of CM061130.1, from coordinate 87,935,767 downwards.
AACTCCTAAGTGTCTCTTAACAACAGAGCTTCTATCTCCTCATCCATACTAGCTTTCCAAGCGGATTGTAATGGTCATAACCTATTACCATGCGTCTAAATAATTTACAATATCTTAAAAATATTAGTGTCTAAAAAAATTATTTTAATTTTTTGATGATTCTACCCTATTTTTCGAAATTTTCTAGAGTTAGTTTAGCCTTAAAACCGAAACCCATTAACCAACTTAAATTTTAACCCAAATTCGGACCATTTATAAACATAATCTATTGAAAAACCCCTTATTCATTCTCTTCATTTTCTTTTCTTCTTCCCTCACACAATGACGGGTGGTTTCCTTTGCTCACGATCGACCGCTTTTCCCACAGCAGGTGTAACCGACCGAGCTTATAAGCGCGCTCTCTTTTGTTGGATTTCTCACTTCCTCATGTTTACTGCCCCACTATCCTTATTTCTTATATTAATATAAACCATAACCTAGATCTCACCGATCTCTTAGATCTCTCACTCTATCTCATCATTCTCACATAATCTCTCCCTCTATCTCTCTTACCAAACACTCAAATCAGACACACTCTGCTTACGGTAGGTTTCCGATGTAAATTCTAAGGCCTTGATATACTCAGTTTTGCTTTGGGGTTGTTTTGCCTTTATTATTGCACATTCGGCTAGTTGTTTTATTTATGGTATCATTGTGGCTTGATGTTTTACCTTTGCTATGCTTTATGTATAATTGTTTGGTTTGCTACACCCACGACAACCTTTTATTTTACTTTGCAACTGTTATTGATGCTATTCTATCATTGCTGCTCTTGCGGCTAGCTGCGTGATAGATCCGGCCCATTAAAGGGGCATTTTGGGGGCTTTGTGTTATTTGGATTAATGTAGGGGTATTCGGGTCATTAGACATTGAGTTGGATTATTATAAATAAGGGGTAGGCTAGCCGGCCCAAAGGGGCTATGGATTTGATTATTTTCATAATAGAGAGAATTCTCTTGGTCCTAGTGAGGGTGCGGACGTCCCCAATAAATCGGCGTCTTGGGAGGGTGATTACCCCTAAAATTGTAATCATTTATCTCTTTTATTTCAGTTTTACTAATAAATTTCAAATTTGGTTTGGATCCTAGCATTTTAGTATCAGAGCGTCTACGATACATGGCGGCATCGACAAGATCCAATGACACGTTTGAGACTTTGGATGAGAAATTTAATGGCGAGATCGAAGGTGTGAAAAAAACTCTAGCGGGGCACGAGGAAGCAATTGCGAAGTTGACGGCTTCCGTTGATCGGATGACGGCTAGATACGATAAACAAGAGGAGTCTTTCGCGCATATCATCTTCTAGTTATCGATCCTTATGGGGAAGGAAGGAAACGACGGTGAAAACCCTAAGTTGGGGCAAAAGGCGTCGACTTTGGACGAGAAAGAGGAAAAGTCGACAACTTTGACGCGGATATGCATCCAGACGACGAAGGGCAACAAAATTCAGATATGAAGGCGTCGAAAATTTCAGATTTGGGCGAAAACCCAGATCCAGGGCAAACGACAACGTTTTCGTTGGAGAAACAGCGGGAGTCGCTGCTTTCGACAACAAAACAGAGGGCGGCACCACTCTTGGGGCCCCCAGGGGGGTTGCCAACCCTCGGGAAGGGGTGCCAGCCCCTCCTGGGGCCCCCAAAAGGGCTACCACCCCAACTGCAGGGGCGCCAGCCCCTGCTGGGCCCCCAGGAGGGCTGCCGCCCCAACTGCAGGGGCGCCAGCCCCTGCTGGGGCCCCCAGGGGGGCTGTCGCCCCTCCAGAGGGGCCTCATGGGGGTTACCGGCCCTTCAACGGCGACGACGGGCCCTCCGAGATGCCAGACAGCGAGGATTTGGCTTTTTGGGCCTAAAACAGCAAGCGACAGAGTCCTTCCAGCAGCACGAAGATGACGACGACCCTCCATATTGTTTGTAGGAGCCTGACGACGCCTTTCGGGCCCCGCTTTGACCCGGCGATAATTTTCAGAACGTCGTTGGAAGCGGTGAAGGACAATCACATCCTTTTGATCCGGGAGGAGGCATGAAATCAGAGATTGGAACGGAAGCCACACACACCTCATGTATCACCTTGAGGACAAGGTGGTTTTCAGGGGCGGAGAAATGACAGATCCGGCCCATTAAAGGGGCATTTTGGAGGCTTTTTGTTATTTGGATTAATGTAGGGGTATTTGGGTCATTAGACATTGAGTTGGATTATTATAAATAAGAGGGAGGCTAGCCGGCCCTAGGGGGCTATGGATTTGATTATTTTCATAATAGAGAAAGAATTCTCTTGGTCCTAGGGAGGGTGCAGACGTCCCCAATAAATCGCCATCTTGGGAGGGCGATTACCGCTAAAATTGTAATTATTTATCTCTTTTATTTCAGTTTTACTAATAAATTTTAGATTTGGTTTGGATCCTATCACTGTGCTGCCCCTGTTTTTGCTTACCGCTATCTTTTGTGGTTCGGATTTGATTTGTTAGAGGTGTTGACGCTCGGATCTTGGGGTATATTGACTTTTGATGACATTTGGCGTTTGATGGCTTCGACCTATATATTGTAATACAAAGGCTGTTTTTGGACATGTACTATGCATATATGATTAATCCTATTGAAAGATTTGGGGCCATGCCTCAGGCAAGATGACTTAGGTACATTCTTTGGTTTATAGGCTAAGCTGGATGCTTACTCATTTGGATTATGATTTTGCCCTCGTTGTTTATTACTACAGGGACGATTATATCGTTGATGCTTATTATTGATGCATGCCTCTGATCACACCATAGACTAGAATTATGCCTATCATTATCGATGGTCCTTTAACGTATATGTCCAGTCATACTATGAAATTAAATATAGTTCATTAAACTATGTCTCTTTACACTGATATGCAAACATGATCTTACAGTCATGTTATTGAGACTTAATTATAGCATACAAATAAACTTTTTTTATTAAATTGATCTCTTATTATGTAATATTATAAATAATGTTTTACACTGATAGTCATCACATGTTTTTAGTAGTTAATCCCTACATGTGTACTGTATATATATAGCTGCACCATGATATTGCACCACACATGTTTACTGGACCTGTCATGGTAACTCTTATATGATAATGCACTTGATATTGCACATTGTTAGACCACTGTACTTGGTATTTCAACCGCACTTGATTACTAAATTAATTACCGGATCCTTATAGTATACCTAATATTGAATCATTAAAATATAACATTGTACTCGTACACAGATTTAGGCTTCACACTAGATGATGTGGATAGGAAACTCATGTTATCAAGGGTGCAATAGCGACTAGAGTCACCCCTTACTATCTTTGACCGTCTCTGTTATCGTACTCGACTGTAGTTGTTTAATGTATTTGATTGAATTTGACCTGGATAAACACTTCCGCGATAATGATGAGCTCGTATGTTGTATATTGTACCCTCACACATGAGTCATAATACTAATATAGGAACATCAGACTGTTAGTGATATTTATGTTAGATGTTGATTATTATATCATTGCTATCATTTATTCATCGCATCTTGTACTTGATAGCTGTACCATGATTCTCATATGTTTTGATGTCTTGTATATTCAAAGTTCATGCCATGCATGTAATTGTATTTTACTTGTTTTGATGTCTTATTTGCTGAAACAGAACAATTATTTTTTTGAAGTAATGTAAGCATTTCATTGATTTTTTAGTTTAGCTTGTAATGTTTATGTCTTGTTCTTAAGTTGATATGCATGACTTGCAAGTTGTGATATGCTTAATGTATTTTAGACCAAGGTAGAAAAATATAACCATATGTATACTTTTGGTGCACTCTCCTTAGTTTAGAGAACGTTGCGAGCTTTTTGTACATGTCGCTTAGCTAGATGGGGAATTTGGCGTGACATGGATGTTTTATGACATTGGGTTATGTTTTATATGTAGACTCTGAAGACAATGAAAGTGCAAATTTCTGAACGGAGGGAGTAAGATAATCATATGAAACAAAATAAAATGCAAGGTACTAGATCGTTTACCTTTCAAAGAGTAATCGATAGGTCCAAATCAATAATAAAGTACTGGAGTTAGTTGCTCATGTTTTGTATCTGGGGATGATAAATCAGTTGGAGCAAGATTCTTTGGACATCGGGTAACCGTCTGTGAACTACATGCTCAACATTAGAATTAGACATATGTATATCATCTAGATTAGGCAGACAGTGCATTTGAGACTTGTAGTTTGGTAGATGTGTAGCAGGATTCTGACTCAAAAAAGGTTACATAAGCCGACATGTATCTACAACTAATATGATCAACTAACTGATATCCCTTTCAAGTTCTATTAGACAACAAAACACACTTACTAGTTCTAGGTGATAATTTATCGAGTTCAGGCTTATGATTATATATAAACTATAAAGCAACTATAACCTACCACTTTAGGTTGAACAGGAAATACTGGCTTAGTAGGAAATAAACATAAGAGAGAATATCACCATACTTAACAGATGAAGGCATTTAATCTATTAAGTTGCATGCACACAAGACAATATTAGACCCCAAGTATTTTGGCAGATTCATTTGGAACATTAAGGTATGTGTAACATCAAGTGTGTGTTTATGCTTCCGGTCTGCAACATATTTTGCTAGGTGTAAGAATATGAAATTTGAAGTAATATTCCATGGGAAGCATAGAAAGCTTTATGAATTCGAACACATTATTAGCACATAAAATTTTGATTGAAGTAGAGAATTGATTTTTGATATCATTAAAAAATGTTTAATAATGTCAAAACATAAACTTATGTTCTGTTCTTCATCAAATATAGCCTTATCATACAAGAAAAATTATTAACAAAAATAATAAAATATTTGTAATCATAAACAAAAGTAGTGGGATATGGCCTCAAACATTGGAATGAACTAAATCAGAACAACCATAAATTTTTATTGACTTTATTAGGAAAGGAAGCACGTCTGTGCTTTCTTAAACTCACAAGGCTTATAGCCCAAAGAGGAAATATATGACTAATGCCTATTGTAACATGCCAAGGAGCTTGACAGAATTAAGAAACGTCCACACATGTACCATCCTTCATATCCTCATTTTGTCTATTGGGAGCATGGCTCCTGCTTAATCTTGGATGTTCTCTTAGGATCGGACCACACATATCAATCTTTCCTTATCGCCCTCAAATATGTTTTGACGTCGTCATGATGCACTTAGTGCGCCCCCGGCTCTATGTTGGCCAGGGAGCTTGATAGGACAGATGGGTTAACGATTGCCCGCATAGGCACCCTCTTGCATATCCTCGGTTGTTCTCTTGGAAGCACCACTCCTGTCCAGTCTTGGATGTTTTCTTGGGACCGGAGTGAGACTTTCATGCTGTCTTCTGCTTAGCTTAACTGACAACAAAAGCATCAGATGCCCAAATCATCGATCTCTTAGGTGCAATTAAAACCTACTATGTTTATGATACCCATATGTTCCATATGGAAGCTAAATTTTAGCTCTTCTTACAAATGGGGACAACATTGTATCATACTTTCGAGTTGAGTCAAACTATCCATACGAGCGAAGGTCACTCTTTTCAAAAGCAGTTACCCTCCCGTTCGAGACTTACACATGTTCTTTTGGGAGCCAACAACCACTACTTAGACTGTCTCCAACTTAACTTGACCTACTTACATGTCAAGTTAAGTTGGCTATGGAAGCAATGGTCATTTTTTCAAAACCAACCGTCATCCCGTCCAACAATTACACATATTATTCTTTTAGGAGTGGACAATCACTCCCACATTGTCTCCTACTTATGGGCCTAGTTCCTACTTATGGGCCTTGCTGAGCCATCCATGATAGCAGAAGTGATAGCATACTGTCATTGGTCTTTCCTGAATTTTGCCTTAACAAATTGTGCAGGATAAAAAAACGAGTTAGTACTTGATGAAAATAGAAGGAACGAGATGATTAAGAAAATAAAATTTTAACCTTATTCAGTAATAGGAAGTTACATTGCCTAAGCTGTCATACAGACATGAATGAAAGCCTCGAGGGCTAACCTAAAACTTGGTTACACGCACAACTCTTACACTGTAGGATTGATCGGAGCAGTATGCTCAGCATATCTACCTTGGAAGGTTTGGCCTTGTCCTGCTCGTTGGCTGTGACGGTCGCCTCACCTTTTTGGGCATACTCATTAGCTTGGGGAAACATTACAAGCTCCTCCCCAAACCACCCTTAAATCAAGCAATTTGGTCTAAATCGGGCCATGACAGTGGTAGTAGCCTGCGAAGAACATCTTCGCCAACACTTGAGCATAGTCATTCTTCTTGAACTCCTAATCACCATTGTCTATCACAGTTTTAGAGCCATCACTTGTAGCTAGTTGATCGCTATTGGAGCTCATCTTTATCCCGCTCTTACTGAGTTTAATCCTAAAGCGTCTTTTCTTTTGATTTGGCCCATCATGTCCTCTCTTTTACTTTTTAGCCTTCCTCTCAGCTGCCTTATCGATAAACATCTCTTTTTCTAGAGTCTCCGTCTTGTGCGACATGCTGTTGATACACTCAAAGGTCTCACAGAGCAAGACATCGGCTCTTTCGAACTTGGCCTTGTACTCCTCATTGTTCTTGACTTGAAGCGCCTTCTTCATCGAGATGATGCTTGACTTGGCCATAGAGTGGATCATTATTTGATGGCATAGCTTGGTATACATCGCTGTAAGATGTAAAATAGGGAGTTAATTAATTTCGTTTAATTATGTGTATGCGTTAACCATCGCATTTGAGGCCTGATGGGTTACTTGCATCACGTGCTAGGTCATTGTGGACAACCGATCCAACTCCACGTGCCCTACGGCAGTTTAGTCCCTAGGCAAGTACGAGTTCTCTGTCGCCCGAATTGTCGCTTCACAATCAAGGATCACAAGGTCTCCTCTGCTCATGGCTTAAGTCGGCTGAAAGACCTCACTATTTGGGCGGATGAAGTCCTTCTATCTACACTTGCACATGACGGTACCATAATGACATTAAACTTATCAAGGAGAAGAGTTGACTTCCTTACTAGGGGAGTGAGGGCTCCCACAACCATGAATCCATATACGAGGGCAACCCTTCTTGACACTTTGGGCCTTGCCAACCTAACCTTGGTCCTCAGCCGGAAGAGCATTAGAAGCAGATGACTTGACGATCATTAACTCGTCGGCTTCATCAATCTCGTCATCTTTCCTCTTCCTCTTTGGCACCTTCCCCTTCTATTAGGGGGGCATATGGGACTAGACGTGCTGGCGAGCACCTTGGGACCCGTTCTTGCCGAGCTGCCAGCTGTCTTGGTGCTTTTGATGGTCTTTTGGGCAACATTTAAGGCCTCTTCGGTCGTTCGCTTGGAGGAGCTTGGTTAATGAGCACCTATGTCAAGCTTCCTCGCTTCGAGCTGTAGTAAGGCGTCACTTGGGTTGACGAACTCCTATGCTTCGGCCATCTCTATAGCAAAATAAACAATTCAGGGTGAGCTCCGTACATATGAACACAAATGAAACAACTTTACCATCAGCCCCTTACCGGATGGCCTCTTGCAGCATGGCCTAGGCCGAAGTATGTCTCCTGAACTTGTCTACTTCCCTTAAAGGATTGGTAGCCGATGAGGCCGCATCATATAAAAGGGTAGATCTGGAATTTTGGTGTGGGTGGTGGTTTTGTAATTTTAAGTTTTCAGGGGCATTTTCGTAATTTTTAGTGTCTAGGGGGCATTTCTGTAATTTTGTTAAATTCTGATTAGTATTTATATGGGGATAGGGGGGATTAGAAAAGCATGTTAAATCTTGAGAGAAAACTTGTTAGTGGTTAATAGATTTTATCTTTTGTGGAGAGTGCGGCTTCCTCTTGAATAGAAGCTTGAAAGAACGGTTCACAGTCGAACGTGGCCAATTTATCCTTTTTTCAGTTTATTTATCAATAAAGTTAGCATATTTCCATCCCAAATTCACTCTTTAATCCTAAAAATCACATCTTTCCATTAAAAATCCTCTTTTTATTTCACAAAACCTATAAAAAACCCTAGAAAACCTATCAAGTAGTATCAGGGCCCCGATTTTAGAATCATTGGCGGATAAGGAACCGCTATTGAAACAAGCAAGCCAAGAAGCTATATCAAATCCTCGGATGAAACTTGAAATGAGGATACGACTTTTTTTGGCCCTAATCCACTAAGAGTCACGATGGTACATGGACATTTTTTGCAAGAATTTTCCTGTGTGAAGCATATGTATTTTTTATCAACTGGTTTGATAGATAGCAAGCTGAAGCCCTTTTTAGGGATTTTTAGCTCCTGTGCGAGGAGGCGATGTGATGGAAACAAGCAATAACAAATCCTGATGGTGTGCCTTTCGAGGTGTAGTGTATTACGGATTCGCGGCGTTAGCGAATACGATGTATGATTGGGAGGAAATCTAGTCGTCGTTCAAAAGCAGGATGAAGCAAATCTTTAAGAAGACGCGTCGCCAACTATCGAAAGAAATTTCAGAAATCCATCTAAAGGGGGATTCAGCTTCAAATCTGGGCACTAACGACGACTCTGGTGCAGATCTGGGGTAAAAAGGGACCGCCTTTAACCAGAAAGGCAGAAAAGACATCACTTTGATGCAGATATACAACAAGTAAAGGGGACACAGCCCCCTGCCACTTCTTCCATGTGTAGATCCTCGCCATCCGGATGCCCAGGGGCCTTCGGCCTAGCGGTGTGTCGCCCTTGAGCCTGGTGAGCCCAGGTCGGGTCGCCTAGGGCCTTGCGGCCCTTCGACGTACCGCTTTAGGGCACCCGAGTCTCGAGCAGGTCGCCCAAGCCCTGGCGGGCCCCAGGTGGGCCTTCCTGGGTCCCGCATGCCATGGGCGGGCCCCTATGGGCCATGGAAGATTTTAAGGGGCACCATAGCCCTTGGTTTCTCGATAAACGACCTCCCAAGCTTCAGCATTAGTATTTTGGATACGGAGAACCTTCCGATGAGCTTGACGACTACTGTAGCTTTTATCCGGACTTTGCGGAGGACAATGGATGCACTCGGTGGCCCTATGACGGTGGAGGAGACACGCAATGCTTTCGGCTGAGATAGAGGAGGCCCATAGGGTGTCGACGGGCCTTCTGAGAGCAACGACGAGGGCGATGAAGGCATTCCAAACTTCGACCCACGAGGGGACGAGCATTTCCATTTGGAGTAGCATGCACATGTTCTCATGACACTACCTTGATGACAAGATGGTTCTTCGGAGGCGGAGTAATGATAATGCCGATGATGCCACATCCTATAAAAGGGCTGATCTAGAATTTTGGAGTTTTGAGGGCTTTTTCGTAATTTTCAGTTTTCGTGGGTGTTTTCGTAATTTTTACTGTCTTGGGTGGTATTTCTGTAATTTTGTTAAATTCTGATTAATTAGTATTTTATATGAGGCTAGGGGGGTTAGAAAGATATGTTGAATCTTGAGAGAAAACTTGTTAGAGGTTAATAGATTCCCTCTTTTGTGGAGAGTGCGGCTTCCTCTTGAATAGAAGCTTGGGAGAGAGGTCCACCTTTTGAACATGTCCATTTTATCCTTATTTTCAGGTATTTTATCAATAAAAATATCATCTTCATCTTTCTATCCCAAATACTCTCTAGCCCTAAAAATCCCATTTTCCCCTAAAACCCCTCTTTTTATTCCACAGAATTCTAGAAAAGCCTATCAGTAGCACGTGCCTCATCCTCAGTCGGGGGGTTCCGTGTCCTCGGGGAAGGGGCTCAAGTTGCTCCAGTGAGTTAAAAGTTCACCTTTTCAGGCATCCGAACAAAAATATAATTTTGCTCTCAATCATGGATCGAAGATGGTAAACCTAAGATGAAGAGCCATCGTCTCTGAGCAGCTAAGTAATACCATACCACCGAGGAGTGGAGTTTAACTTGAAAAAAGTATCGAAACAGACGTACAATCAACGTCATGTTACTTCTGAGACAAAGCATGGTAAAGCTGACAAAAACCCTTACGGCATTGGGTGTCAACAAATACAAATGGAGCGTGAGAAAGTTTAAAACAACAAATATGAAGGGTTGCCAGGGAAAGCGGAGGTCAGTGTGAAAGCATTTTATATATACCCCGACCTCTTTACCTTTGGTAAAATAGATCAGCTCATTTTCTTGAGGGATCGCATTTCAAAAGGAGGTCGGATGTAGTCCTGATATAATCCAATGAGGCTGGAGGAAGGGACCTTAAAGGCTAATGTTCGAATATTTCGTTAGGTATCCCGAAGAACACTTCAAAGGCCCGAAGGATATAACTACATGGGTTCGAGCCCTAGGGTGGGAGCTCAGTTGTGGCACTCCGTGTAGCCCCCGATCATCGCGTCTTTCTCCTTACCTCTAGTGAAATTTAGGAACATCCTAGGGGGTGCTCCTTAGACTCATCATCGGACCATATCGCATCTTAAGTCTATACTCGCAGGAGCTTGTGGACTCAGCTCTCTCGACTTTTAGATGGGGCCATCATGGGTGTCCTCTGATCGTTGAAGATCGGGATGGCATCGACAACCATCCCGACAATGACGGAATATCCGATTTCATCAACCATCTCCAACTCTTTTCAAGCTTGAGCTAGAGAAGTTTTGTCAGAGTCTATTGTGGAAGGAGGAAGGGCGGATGAGGGAAGTACATTGATATTGTTCAGAGGAAAGAGGAGTTCGAGCTCAAAAGACGAGTTGATAAGCCGAGGTGAAAGTTCTCAGAGCTAAAGGATGCTTAGAGGTGAGATCACAACTAAATCTTTTTGTAAGGGTATGTAAAAATCCTTTGACGAGTCCCACATCCCCTATTTATTAGTAGCTAGGCGCGTCAATCTAAGCTTTGCCTGCATGTCGATTGTCGCCTTGTGTTAACATTTAGCAGCCTGACGCTTCGATCTTCACGTCATAATGGTTGAATCTCAATGGTTGCATTGCATCTGTCAAATTCTAAGAGTTGTGCTTGCTCGGCTTTACATCTCTAAGCTCAACCGCCGTCGGTTTGGGATTGGGAGATGTGGGCCCTTGTTACACCAAAGGATTGAGCCCAATCCCACTTAAAAGGGAGATATTTGACCATTCTGCTCGTATCCATCTGTTTTCTTTCAAACCAGCACCCCACACGAAGGCCCAAGCTCATGGCTTATATGGTCATGGGCTAATCAAAGACTACCAGCTAGGCGTCTCATCGGATTACAGTAATCACAGTAGCTTTGATTTTATATGTTTAACCTCGATGCTGCCTCTATAAATTTTCCAATGTCAGTCAAAAGAAGCAAGTAACGCTCTAGCCCCAGATTTGATACGCTGGTAGCTTGCTTATCGAGCTCGTCTATTTTGCACTTCATATCCATAATAGCTCGAGAAAATTATAGTCGATCTTCCAACCGATCGTTCATAGTCACATCGGGTTTACCATCACTTTGGCTAATTAAAGCAACAGAGGGGATTTAACCTAGTTAATATAAGCAATGAAGGTAATTGAATCGGGGCCCAGCCTTGGTTCCATGCCGAACAACTGTGTTGTAGGTCAACTACCTTAGGTTAATTGAAGGAGTGATCTCAATTCATTGTCTCCATCGACTTTACAGCTTTCCAGCAACTTGTGAACTAGAGGCCCAGACCGAAGGATAACCTACCCCCAAGCGAGCAGACCATTGTATCCAAGCTTAGATTTCACATTTCTTACCGGCATGGATCCAAGCCAGGGCCGATGGGATCACCAAAGCCTATCCTCCGCATCATCAGCTTAAAATTTCTAAGGTGAGAAAACATTGATGAAACAAAACCAACAGCCTGTGTCAGCAACAACCAGTCAACAGTAGTAACAAATTGCTACAGATAGAATAGAAGGATCCAGAGAAACGAAACCATCTGTAAAACAGTTTTTCTTTGATATAGTACGACGGGTTGTAACACTTACAATTTTTTGTTACATTATTTAAGCCCCAATTTAGAAAGGGTCCTAAATTGATTGGATCAGATCAGATCACATTTCATTAGATTTGATTCAATCAGATCATGAAAGAGAAGAGAGAGAATGCCGATAGGAGGAAGACATGGAGTGGAGGCAGTGGTGGTTGGCTGATTGCGAGGAGGTGGAGAGGACGACGAAGCGATCTGTTGGCATTGAGAGATCCATTATGAGAAATGAGAAGGAAGAAGATGAGGAAGAAGCTGGTGATGATTTGGCTGGGTTGATTCAAGGTAAGCGGCCATGGTGGGGGTTAGTGATGGATGTATGCCCTGATACCATATTGTAACCAGAAAATTAGAATTAGGTCTATGAGCACAAACTTACTCCTAACCTCTATTATTCATATTTATAGTAAACATAATGGGTTCGGAGGCAAATTCCCAATACAACCAATGTTACAATTTATTCGAATTTAACAACAGTAATGATTTCTATCAAGAATAACCTGGATATGCCTCAATACAACAAGTGGGAGACAATTAATTTACTCTTCCAGGATAAATAACCTATTGGGATAGAAGTGATAGAGTTGTTAAATGTCTATCGTAATGCACTATATAGAACAGTGAGATTTGAATATTTAAAATAATTGCAAATAAACTATATGTTGTCACCTTCTGCCTTTGCTATCCTTTTTCACGTTTTAGAATTTACGGAAGTCATCATGCTGTGACTATAAAATACGCCTCGCGTCATCATATCTCGTCTATGCTAAACTAGTCTTTATACAATCCAGCGTGTGATTGTATTTTCCTATAACAAAATTTCTGTTGGGGAATTTTCTTCTAGACCTTGCCCTGTTTGGAAGAGTTTAGGGTGGTTCCATTGCTTTGCTTGAACTATAAGTCAATATGGTAAGGTTCTTATTGTGGATGGACTAGCAAGTTTGCAGCAAGCCATCATGGGAATAATTTGTTCATATGGCACCAACTTGGAGCATTGAGGTCAGAGACAGCAAGTCACAAATGTTGTCATTTTGCTGTGGAGTCTTGTAAGACTTGTTTTGGTTCTGGTTATTAGATAAACTTGTTGACTTCTGTGTGGGGTGCATGTGTGAGGGAAGGGATGGTGTATATTATGCAAATGTCAAAATATCATCTAGAATCTAGACATGCACGACAGACACATGAACATGCATTATTCTACCCCCTTTTAAAAGCATTTTTATGGGGTGCATGGCTGATTTCCCCATAGCTTTCTAGAGTTATATTTCAAATTGCCTTTGTGTGGATGTGTGGGAGATAGAGAGGGAGATGTGATTCTCCTGTAGGTACAGGAGGGGTACGTGAATTTACTTTCCCCTAGCTTTCTAAATTTGTGGCCTTATTTTATTTTATTATATCATGTGCTTTGGGACACACATTTTTTTATTTTAATGTTTATCTTGTTTTAATTTTTTTGGGTATGGGGGTATTGGAAGACATAGATTTATGTATTCACACACATTTTTTAATTTTACTTATTTATTTACTTGGGGGGAGTGGTTTGTGGTGTGGGGATTTATTTACTTTTTATTCTTTTTTAATTTTTTGGTGTGTGTATGTTAGTTGGAGTGGGGGATTTTTGCAGGCAGTAGAGGTTGGGGTTTGGAAAGGGGGTTGCTGTTCTCTGTGTTTTTTCTACCGCCTAATTTTCCAGAGTTGTATGCAAATTGTATTTCGTGTGCTGCCAAAGGTCAATTTAAGTTTTCACCCATTGTTTTCGTATTTGTGTTCTATGGTGTTATTAGTGATGATAAACTTACTTATACGCAGGTTGGTTAGAGATGCACATAAGAAGGGTGCAAACATTATTCTCATTCAGGTATGGTTTGTAACCTATAAATGGGGAACTATCTTGTAAAGTATTAACTATGATATTTGGCTTATGAAATCTTCAAGCATTAGAACATGAATACTCAACAGCCAAGCAATCATGAAGCAGAGTACACATGATATACATGGTTTGGTCAATTCTGGATTACATAACCATGAAGGAGACATCCCCTAGAATGGAGTATGAGAACTCATATGTTGTCTTTATTCCCGTTATGAGATCGGAAGGCTATCTCTTTATGTAAGCAGAGTAAAAGGCCTCACAATGGGAAACCACCCATTGATGATGTCCTAATTCCTTGACGAAGAACCCAATAGGTGAAGTCCATCACCCCTTGAAATGGATTAAAAACTGGTAGCCCCCGAACAACCATAGGAAGCATCCATACATCATAGCCATCCAACTCACATTGAGACCGTTTTGAAAATTAGATGGTTTTCGTGATTACGTTGCATAGCTTTGAGAAAGACCAAGACTAGCAACATATAGCCTGGTTGGATTAACCAGGTATATGTGATTGTTGAAGCTTGAGATTAACTTTTGTTTCTTTCTCTTTCCTTTTGATGCCATGCTCAATTGTTGTCTACAGTTTGATCTTTCCACCTCTTTAAATTTTGAATTCGTCTACAGTCTTATCTTTCCACGTCTTTTAGTTTTGCATTCAAAGCAGTATGCCCATCAGTTTCTACCTTTTTTGTTTGGCTTCTTCCTTGTTCAAACCTATATTAACATTGGAAAGCCTAAATAAAGTGTGGAGCTATAATGTTTCTTTTTCTTTATAGTTTATCCCCATATGTCTTTTCTCGGGTGCCCTATTGCAAACTAGCCATGATGCCCTATGTGGGTACATTCATATCTCCTTCCGTACTGTAAAACACTATGCTTCTTTCACTTCAAAGTTCAAACTCTAGTCTCATTGCGTCTTTACGTTTAGCTTCGTAGCAACTGTACATACGTAACATGTAACATGTTGCCTTTAAGTTTGACAAACAACCCTGGAGATTCCCTTTTAGAGTAACTCCACCATAGACCCAAACTTGGAAGCATTGGCGAGTACCATGGTGATTGTTATGTCATGAGTGATACACTTTCCTCAAAGCATCTTATGCACTGTTTTCAAGCCATAAAGGTACTTTCTGGGTTTCCCTTTTGCAGTTATAAGCAAATATATGTTTCTGACTCCTCCACAGCCACCAGAGCTCCTGCCATTCATGTTAGTGGTAAACCACCTGTAAATTATCTCAGTGCTCTTTTCTGGTTTTCACCAGCTTATACTTCCATTTTCTTCTCAAGCACGTCCTTTCTTCGCAGGCAAATCTAGACTATAACAACATAATAGAAAAGAGCATATAGCTTCTTCTCAAAATTACTGGCACAGAGAGTTCTCCTTGTACACCCGATACACGGTACACTATGCAGAAGATGCTTGAATCTTAATAAGACAATCATCGGTTCATGTGGATCCATTTTGACCATCGACAACTACCACACATTAATTATTCGCTTTAATTCTGCTCTTGATTATATGAAGGTCTTAAATTATCTTTTGTGTTCTCTCCCATTTGTGCACAATAACGCTAAACCAACCACAGTTCGTGATCTGGATCTTATGTTTCGAATTATGCTACATTAATGATGAAAACAAAGATTAAATATTAGAAATTTTAGGGAAATGATTTAAGAGAGTTAACTTCTCTCTAGCAATACTTTATTATATATAGTACAATTTACATCTAAGACCCTATCATTTTATATTTTATGCATCATTCGTTGGTAAGCATATTTTCTAACTACTTTGTAGAGTTGACATGCTTAGATCTAAATCATATTTGCCTAACCATTGTTGAACAATGTCACACTCAATCACACTCAATCTTTGTATGCTTGGTCATTTCATAAAAGGTCGTATTATTTGCAATATAATTAGCTGCTTGATTATCACATCAAAGCCTCATCGCAGACGAAGAAAATCTAAGCTCAACAAGTAGTTCATGAATATATATCACCTCCCATGTGGTTTGTAATGACCTGGTCTCTAAGGGCCACCTCAATTTACAATAATATGCAGATCCTGTTGGGTACCAGTGAAAACAGAATGGGACAAAGTAGAAAATAATACCAGAATCATACATGTACGAGCAATATTAGAAACTTTGTGCATCATGAAATCTAATCTCCCGTGCTAAAAGATCTCCTTCTAAACATGGAAAAAAAATATAAAATGGAATTAAAAAGTAGATTGCACCTAAACCAAGCTAATGGTTTATATCAAACAAAACAGTTTCAATCTCACTGAGTAAGAAAATGATCTATTGAACTGAAAATGTCACTTAAGTGTTGGCTAAAGTTTAACTAACCATTCTAGGCCGTGACTCATGTCCAAAAGGCGATGTTTCGTAACATGTTATATAGTGTAACACAGCTATCAGTGATAATATCGAAAAATGAATATAGTAACCACTCATACGTAATAAAGAAGAAAAATGTATATGACCACTCGTTCCATAAAAGGAGGAAAACGAGTACTTTTGTAGTATACCACACTTCCATAAGGAGAGTGGAAAACCGAATACATTAACCATTATCGCATCTGCACTCATTAGACATAGAGCTAAGTGTATGACATCCTAGATGTTGGTTTGACGTCACAAACTACCAATGTATAATATTCTTCGAGCTCTCAGTAAGTGCCCACATTCTAAACCCTAAAATACATAGCTAGGGAGGTCTTATGCAAAAGTCCAATATTCCAATAACGTTGTTAACAATACTAGTAAACCATGTGTCAAGCACCAGTGTCCAGAAATTGTATCAATGTCATTATTTTACATAGATCATACTATATAATTTAGGTGGCATACTTAGCAGTTCATCATAGCAGGTGAAGTGATCAAATTATAATCACACAAGAAAAGAGTAAACAATCAATTTTACAATTAAAAACCAAACATCAAAATAGATTCAGAAATTATTTGTTAAAAAGAAATTGAACGATTTCAAATAAGCGGTGTGATCAGATTTATATTCTCAGCATATTGACAAGTCAACGTCTGCTAGCCAGGGTGGGTTTGTCATTTAGTGAAGAAGCAATCAACAATCGTTTACTTAGCAAACCAACCCAAAAGCTACTAAAAGAAAATGCCTAAGCTTCGGCCCAACAATACAAAACAACGGTCAACGGGCCCAGAAAGAAGTCTCATAGAACAACTAAAACCCACGAAAAACAACCGATGGCAGCCGACGAACCAACACACAGACATCCCACATGACCAACACAAGGAAACCCAAACAGCATCAGCACTGTTGCAGGATGGCGACGGCAGGAAAGCTCCCGGCGACCGACGAGACAGCCAAGACCCAAACAAACAGATAAAGAAATGGTAACAGCGAGAGTCACCGTAAGCCCTAAAAATGTCGATAATCACAAAGGAAACAAAATTACTTCAGTAAACAACGAATCATCTTCTCCCCCCAATAACCCGTAAAACCTCACACATTTATTTCAGAAAAATTAAAGGATATAAACTGAAAAACATGAATAAGATATAGACCTACCTCGATAGAAAAGGGACAAAGCCTCGAAATCCAAGCTCAAAAGAGATCAGGAACCCAGATCAAAGTTCAGAGATTTAAAGGAAGAGGAAAACGATTTTTCTTATGCATACAACCCTAAAACCAAAACATTTAAATATAAAAGGGGAAGCAAAGAAAGCACATGGAAAGAGTTCGAATCGATCTTAAAAACGAGATCTTTGGAGAAATCCTCTCGGATTAGGATTTCAAAAGAGATGTAGCGGCTAGGGTTTACGAATCGGAGGAGGCGGCCGGTTCTGTCTGTTGTTCACGTCAAGGGCTCGTTTCGTTCTATCGGAGAGAGAGGCAGATGGGCCGCTCTCTGGGAAAAATAGAAGAGATGGGCCTGGACTTTTCTTGGTTGTAAAAAATAGGAGAAAATTATGTTAGAGGAAATGGTTGGGCTGTTATTTAAAAGAAGAAAGAAAAGAGAGGAGCTGAAGAAATTGGCCCGTTTGCTGGGCTTAGTTTCTTGGTCCATTCAAAAAGAAAAAAGTTATTAAGAGAGAGGGAGATGTGTGCTAATGGGCTCTAAACGAAAGAAGAGATAAAAATGAGGAAAATTAGAGGAAATATCTTTATAAAAATACGGGGGAAATGTTGGAAAAATTCCCAAGAATATGGATCATTACATGGTTTCTGCATTAGCATGGTATTCGGACTCTATACTTAACCTTGACCCAAATAGCTGCTTCTTTCCACTGCAACAAGATTTCTTTCTACAAAAATACAGAATTCTAGAGTGAACCTATGATCAAAACGTGATCTCATCTTGTTTGTATCAAAGAACCCTGCAACCTTTCTATGTTTACAATCAGGATAGAGAAGGTATCCACTAAGTTCACCCTTCATATACATAACTCTCTTTACATCCCAAGGTCTTGTTCTAAGACCCATACATAAACTGACTCACCACTTACTAGGAAGGTAATACCAAATCGAATTAATGTAAGATAATTTAGCTTTCCAACTAGACATCTGTAACTTTCTTGATCATAAATAGTTTCCTTTGAGCGGGCATACATTTGTAGTTAGAATCCATCCATGCATCAGTAGGATGCATCTTAACATTGTAGCATCTGATAGCATATCCAGTATGTACTTCCTCTATGGCAAGTAGATACACTTCCTCCACCGTGCCACCACAATGTTAAGAAAATACCGAAGAGATTCAAGATCCTTTGTTTGAAACTTTTGCGGATTAAATGCCCTCAATTTCTTGACACATTCAACATCATTTTCAGTGATGATTATATCATCCACACACACTATTAGAAACAATCTTTTATCATGCTAAACTTGATAAAACACTAAATGATTTAAAATCTATCACAAAATTAGTAAATCTTCCAAATCATACTTTAGAAGACTACTTTAGTCCATACAAGGATTTTCACAATATGCAAACCTTACTGAATTCCCCATGTGCAATAATCCCAGAGGGTTGATCATATACACATCAAGAAACACATTTTTCACGTCTAGCTGATAGCAACATAAAATTAAGAAGCTAGAAGTCATATTTGCCATTTAAGAAAATATCTCAACATAATCAACACCATAGGTATGCGATTTCTTTTTGGCAACAAAACAAGCCTTCAATCTAGATAAGGAGCCATCTGGATTCAATTTGACAATGTAAACATACTTACAACCAATTACCTTATGTTGATGAGCTTCCATTAAATCCCAGACCTTGTTATAATCAAATGCCACAACATCCTCTAACATAGCATTCTATCGATTTGGATGAGATGATGCATATGGCATAGATTTAGGAGTGGAATAAGAATCGATTGGAGCTAAAAATGCACTATATGAAGATGTGAGGTGAGCATATATAACAAATTTATTATGAGGACGGGAAACACATTGACAAGTGCCTTTTCAAAGTGCAATTGGTATATTAAGAACAGTGGCAGTAGACTCAACTTTCCTCATAAGAGAATTGAAAGTAGAAGCAACGAAAGAAGATATCACAAGAGGTGGAGCTGAAAGAGTTGCATCTTTTGAACTTTTATTGTAGACCTGGGTAACATCTGGATGTTTTGATGATAAGGATTCTGTCTCTGCATATGGTCTCAAAAGGTTCAAAATAAGAAGTTCATCATATGATTCATAAATGATGTGTTAATGCGATCCTTCTGTACAGAAAAATTAGAAATTTCACAAAAGCGACATCTGCTGATATAAAGTATTGGTTCATGACAGGATAATAATATTTCTAACCTTTTGTGTGCATGATTATATTAAGAAAATGCACTTAATAGTTTGAAGATCAAATTTAGTATTATCTAGACGATGATAATGAACGAAGCAGAACTAATCTAATGATCTTTGGAGGTAAAGGATCCAATAAGGGATATAACACTCGATAAAGGATACCATCATGTAGAATGGCTAATGACATATAATTAATCGAGTAACAAACAATAATAACACCATTATCTTAAAGTTTATATGAACGTTCATATGAATATTGTGTCCTAACCATTTTAAATAAATAATAACACAGATTGATGCACGATTTCTTTAGTCCACGATTTCTTTAGTCATCTAACTGAATCCTCGTAACATCTAGACTCAAACATTGAATAAAATCTTTATTGAAGTACTCTTTGGCATTATTGTTCACAGAGTGCGATCACACATACCAAACTAATTTTTTATTTCAATGCAAAATGTTTTAGGATATATGACTTGCCTATTAGAACATGTCGTTCAAAAGTATATGTTCTTCCATCTATCAGATATGCAGTATTTAGAGAAAAAGGTATTTGGTTATTAGGGAACAATCAATATATTTCTAATGTGCTATGCTACTAATATGTGGACTGGCTCTGCCATTCTGACCAAGACTGGCCGAGGAAGAGTTACACCGACAAAACTTTAGATCTACCTTTCAACACATACATACAAGTTACGTTGGAGTATTTATCAACAAAAATAAAAAAAAATATCTAAAGCTAAGTTTAGATTCAATTGAACTTGGTCCCAAATATCAGAGTGAACATTTGTATAAAGACAGCTAGCACGTTTATTAATCTTAAAAAGAAGACAGACGATGTTGCTTCCTTAACTGACACCACTCACAATCTATACTAGGAGTATAGGGGTATAAATGGGTCGGATTTGAATCGGATTCATGTAATCTGAACTTCAACCTAAAAAATTCAGGTTCAGACTTGATATCAATTTGGAATCTTGTCTTTTTTATTGGTGTCGGATCGGATTCGAGTTAGAGCTTAACTTTTGCAAGTACCAATTGAAAATAGTTTTAAAGGCCAGTTCAATTTTATTATATAAAATTTTTCTATACTTTATCTTTCATCAATATTATAAAATTTGTTGTTTCATAACCTTGTCAACTAGATTACAGTGAAATATATCATAAGGACTTAAATTTCGATAAGTGCCAGAATAATTTGGATAAGTTATTAGGTTTTCATGTTTGGAAAAGTCAATCTGGCCTGATAAGAATTTAGGTCTAAAATTCTAGAACCTGAAAAATGTCGTAATATATCGGGGTTTCAAGTTATCAGGTATCATTTACAGTTCTAATCTAGACTAGATAACTTATT
Source organism: Scilla litardierei (assembly GCA_030789695.1). Classification (NCBI taxonomy): domain Eukaryota; kingdom Viridiplantae; phylum Streptophyta; class Magnoliopsida; order Asparagales; family Asparagaceae; genus Scilla; species Scilla litardierei. The sequence continues at coordinate 87,914,776 of CM061130.1, read as the reverse complement.
AAATTCATAAACAAGAAATTTCAAACTCTGTACCAAGCCATGAATGAATGATAAGAGGGGTAGTATCAATGGAACATGCAACTGAAGCGGTCTACATATTCGAATGATGTAATCATCCATACTTATGTTCAGTACCAATCTTCTTCATTTCAAGTTCTTGAAAAACATAATGATTAGGAAAAAAGATTACCGATCAATTTAAAGAACGAGACAATTGACTAACAGATAGTAGGTTGATGAGAAACATGGAAGAACAAGGATAACTACAATTTGACTTTAACTATGCTCACACCCTCAACTACGGATGAAAAGCCATAAGTCAATGCTATAATATGAGTCTATGATGTAGAACAAACGGATAACAAAATATATGTTTCAAATAGCAAAAGATAATCGTTGTACGTAAAAAAAATTGTAATTGCACAAGAAAAAAAGTAGAAAAAATAAAAATAGATACTGCTCAAGATTTGCATGGTTTGGATTGGCCTGTCCACGTAACAATAGATTGATTTTCACTATATTAGAAGAGGATGATATAATTATAAATCGATGAATCGCTATTTTCAGAATCCAAACCCACAATTGAAGCATCAAAAGAAACTTTCAAGTTTCTTATACAAGAGAGAAGAAATATTCTTGATACTTTTAGAAGATTCTTTATATAGAATTGGCCATGAGTGACAATAGTTCGATGTTCACCATATAAATTGGGGACAATATAAGTACATATCAATGCATCACTATTTTCATAATTCAAACCACAATTAAAGATCTAAAAGAAATACTCAATTTTTTTTGATATGACCCGAAACTGATTTTAGGGATACAAATAGGATTTTAGTGGATTCTGGGGGTGAAAGATGGGATTTTATGGTGAAAGGTGGGGTTTTAAAGTTAGAAAGTGGAATTAGAGGAAAATATGATATTTTTATTGATTGAAAAAGGAAAATATAAGATAATTTGGCCTCTTTCGAGAGGATGACCGTTTTTCGTAGCTTTTGATTCAAGAGAAAAGCCTAACTCTCCCAAGATCTAATCTAATCTTCTTCTCTTCACAATATTATTCTCCAAATTCAACCTGATTCTTCTCTCTAATCTCTCTTTTATTTATAACAAAACTTCTAATGAGCCGCCGCCCCTAAATTTCCAAAATATCATTGACCTAGAGTTTTCAGCACAAAATTACAGATTGCTCCTAGACCTCCTGAAATTACCGTTTTTTCATGTGTCCTGAATTTACAAATTTGCCATCGGCTGTCGATAAATCCAAATCCTAACAGTTTCTTGTCCAAGAGCAAAGAAAGACCTTTCCAACTCTTGATACTATTAGAAGAAAACATCGAGCATCTTTATATAGAATTTGATTAGCCTAAGATATATTATTGTTACTTGTTAGGATTTTAAATCCTAAGAATCATCTTCCTTTAATGAATCCAAAGTTAATTAGATTCATTGTACCAACCTAGCAAGCCGCTAAGTTTCACGCATGCATATTGTATAGACTTTAATATCCGTCTTAGAATGGGATTCGGATCCCTAATTGGACTTACCCGACTCATGCACATGCATGTGCATGCTAGCTTTCATTTCCTCCTGCGAATTTATACCAGACCATGAATATAAGTTGGGTTCAAATACGGGTGGGGCTTAGGTTGATGTTCTTATTAGCATCACAACTTAACAAATCTCCATATGCACACTAATATATCGAAGATTTGCCATCTTAACTCAATCCTATCGAGTAGCTAGTAAACAAGCACCTTTGATGTTGCTAATGCCCTATTGGGTTGAGACTTCTTAGGAGAAACACTAAGGCAATCTAAGCAACACTTGAACTTAGGCGAATGACTGTGCTTGGTCATCATGTTAGCTAGATTGTCTTGAATACTAATTATTTTCACCTTGATACTTTTTAACTCTTGGGTGAATTAGTTCATGATATCAATATGTTTAGTTCTCTTGTGATACATACTATCCTCAATTAAGTGAATGACATTTTGACTATCGCATTACACCATTAAGTCATCACCATAAATCAGATCATCAATCAAAGATCTCAACACGGTGGCTTCTACCACTACTTTTCAACATTTGACATATCATCAACTCTAGAGTTGCTTTCTAGCCGACATGTTGGCTTCTCCAAACAACTAGATTGCTAAGCTATTCGAACTATCTCAACATGTGACCATCTCGTGGCATCCTATCCTTCAATCAAGATCCTCACTTGGGATCCAACACATACATCCAAACAACTTCAAAGATCATCCCTTGAGATACTAGCAATCAATTCAAATCACACACACTCTTAGAACCCACAAAGTACGTGACAAAAAGAAACCTAGAAAATTACTTTTAACTAAATTCACAGTTTCAAGTTGAAAAAGGTTGAAATAGAGAAATCAAGGAAGAAGAAAAGGAAATGTAGGGGAAGAAGCATTAGAAGACGTTCGTTGGATATGAGAGGGGAAAGGTCACCAGAGATACGAGACAAAAGGCTTTGTTTGACATCATCATTGGTAGATCAAGGCATTGCCGATGTTACTTCCATTTGATTAAGTCTTCGATTGCCTTATTATCATTGGACGATGACATTATCATTGGACAATGTCATCGTAGTTGACTGGGGGTTGAGATAGCCTTATCGTTGAATCTGAGGCAATAAGATGTAGTGTCACTGGATCGAGGTTGATACAGCCTTATCGTTGGAGGCATCAAATCTGTGGAGGGAAGATGGATATGGTGTTAGATCTAAGATGGAAGGGTGGCGATGACTTTGGACATGAGATGGGATGGTGGTGGCTTCATCGCCCATTGAAGTAGAGGTCAGCAGGATTATGATTTGGGTATGGAGAAATGGTGGCTTGTTGTAGGTGAGATTGGGGTTAGGGTTGATTGGTGGCATGATGAAGGTGGCGTATTGAAGAAAAGGTTAGGATTAGAATTTGAATGAGATTATGGTTATGGGTAGAGTAATCTAATTTTGGCTAATCTAATTCAGGGTTAGGCTCTAATACTATAATGAAATCATAGGTCAAATATTATGCATTTTGGAGAAAGGGTATGTGATAACTATTATATACACATACATACCTAGATGAGGTGGACTTAAAAAAAATCTAACTAACTATTATATACACATACATACCAATAAATATGTGTAAGGACTCTTCAAAAATCTCATAAAAAATATCCTTCCCAACACATGTATTTCGTTACTAAGCATCCAACAAAGCCTACACTAAAATACCATGTTTTGGACTATTTACAGTCTATGTGCCTGTTTTTGTTTCACGTATGAAAACGATCTGTGTTCGTGATAACCTTGGTCTTTTATTCCTTTGTACCATGGAAATATTCATCATCCGAACTCCACAATTCTTTTTGTTGAACACCTCTCTTACCTGGGCATTTAAGGGTTTCTTGAAATCCCTAAAGAGCATTCATGTGTCATAGCTGTCCGATTCCCCTTGAAAGAGTTTCCCATGATTTCTCAAACTATTGGGGGTGAGATTGTGAGAGTACGGGTCGGAAGCCTAGACACTTTCTACCTCAAGCACTCTAATTATGTATATAAAATTTATGGTTCAGAACCTATTCAGGCAGGCATGTGGATTTGATGCTTATCTGCAATGCATGTTCCCATAAAGGGATTGGCAGCACATCTAGTTATTTACATGACTGGATGGATTGTACATATGGAACATACTTTGAGCTGAATGTAGATTTCTGTTTTTCTTACCTTCTTACATTTGCTGCTCTATTCAATTCTGTCGGTCAATCCTTCTGGCTCATGGAAGCTACTTCAACTTCAAAAACAGAACGATATACCCAAAAGTTGAATCTGCGAGTTACATCATATATGGTTAAGAAATTATACACATCTTGGATTACTGGTCGGATGTATCTTGACCTGTTGGCTAGCTAAAATGGATTCCATGGTTTATCATATTCATTTGTTGTGTTTGCTCCATTAATAAACAGATAACTCAAAACTATTCTGGGCATAACTTGCATTTATTGCTTATTAATTTATTTCCCTTCTTGAATAACTACATTTTGCTTATAACAAAATCTTTATGAGAACATGGGAGGAAGAAAATCCCAATGGAGCAGTAGTGGATATACCTTTATTATTCTTCATATCTTATGTGTATGTTGTTATGTGTTTTAGGAACTATTTGAAGGCTATTATTTTTGTCAAGCTCAAAGAGATGATTTCTTTCAACGTGCTAAGCCTTACAAAGGACACCCTACTATATCAAGGTTGGTAATAGGACCAGGGAAATAGGGCATAGCCTTTTGAATTGATACTAGATGACTAAATTATTTATTGTATGGAAATTTATTTAAGCGATCTTATACTGCATTTGCATATCCAGGATGCAAAAACTTGCGAAGGAGTTGGGTGTCGTAATACCTGTGAGTTTCTTTGAGGAAGCAAACAATGCTCATTACAATTCCATAGCCATTATTGATGCTGATGGAAATGATCTTGGACTCTATAGGAAATCACATATTCCCGATGGACCGGGTATGTACCACTAGAAATTTTCTGCTTGACTGTCATGCAGTTGATTTCTTATCTGAGTAATTTATGGCTATCACATGGTTGGTTGTTTTCACAAGTTATATAACTCCTTGTTACCAGGATACCAAGAAAAGTTCTATTTCAATCCAGGCGACACAGGTTTCAAGGTTTTTTTTTTCTTCCTTTTCTTGTCTAAGTTATGAAAAATAACTCTAGTTTGGTGATACCATGCTGATTGAACTCTGAAAGTAATAAAGCCTCTTTGGCAGGTTTTTGCTACCAAGTTTGCTAAAATTGGAGTTGGTAAGTAACTCTTCTATTGTAACTTCTTCCTCGTCTTTTGAGTTTTTTATAAATTGATATTAAAACAGGTATATATTATACAACATTTTCTATGATATCCGGTTCAACTGTAATCCAATTTTTATACCTAAAATTAGATCCGGGTCATATCAAATTGGTATCAAAGCGTAGTTCCTGATGGCTATGACGAGAAAGGTGGAAGCGTTGGAAGAAAAATTCGTTGACGAAGTGGAAAAATTGAAGAAAGCGATGTTAAAGGATGGAAAGCCATGATGGAGCAACTCTTTGAGGAGACGAGAAGCCAATCATCGAAGACGATTTCGAAGACCTTTCGTCAAGCCCGCCTGAATCTAGATCTGAAGAAGGACAACAAACTGTGTAGATTTAGGGCTAAAGGTAAAAGGAAAAAGGAGAAAGATGTCACATTGGACGAGGATCTTCAACAAATAAGCAATGGATTGCACGTGGGGGCTTATTCGAACATGTGGAAGGAAGACGAGGCGGAAGAACAAGGGGAAAGCTCTGACTGTCCCCAAGAGAAAGGTGGTACATGGACGTCCCACCCATCCCTGGGCGACCCCTGGATGGTTGCTAGGAGGCCTCCTAGCGGCCTGCCCAGGCCAGGTTCACTGACAGGCGGACTCTTTTGGAGCTTGGCGACTCCAGGGAATTTTTCAAAGGGCCTAGCGGGCCATGATTGGCGGACGAAGCTCATCCTGAAACTCGGTGACATCGTTTGGGGCTCGACAGACCTTCGGACGAGCTTGATGACCACCGTGACGTTCATCCGCACTTTAATAAAGGTGAATGAGATATTGGGTGGTCTAACGACAGTAGAAGAGGCCCGTAAGGCTTTGGCGGGGCTAAGAGAGGCCCATAGGGATGCGGCGACCCATACGAGGGCAACACCAATGGCTGTGGAGGCATTCCGAGCTTTGACTCAGAAGGAGACGAGCACTTTCATTCGGAGTAGTATGGCCTATGGACTTCATGCACCAACTGGAGGACAATGTGGTTCTTTGGGGGGCAAAGTAATGTTAGGCTCAGGGTTTATGACCATCCAGTGGCAAATCTATAAATTCTGGGCACATGGGCAGAACTGTAATTTCAGGAGATCCTGGGACGGGGGGTCCAGGGACAGATCTGTAATTTTGTGCTAAAAACCACAAGTCAATGGGGGTTTTTTGGTAATTTAGAGATGGCGGCTCATTTAGAGTTCTGTTATAAATAAGGAGGAGATTAAAGAGAGATCAGGTTGAATTTGAAGAATAATATTGAGAGAGAAGATTGGATTAGATCTTGGAAGAGTTATGTTTTTCTCTCGAATCAAAAGCTAGGAGGGCTGTTCTCCTCTCGAAAGAGGCCAAATTATCTTGTATTTCCCCCTTTCAATCAATAAAAATATCATCTTTTCCCCCAATTTCACTTCATAACCCTAAAAATCCCACATTTCACCATAAAAATCACATCTTTCACCCTAAAACTAACTAAAATCCTATTTTTATCCCTAAAATCATATTCGGGTTATATCAAAGCTGGTAGCTCATTGTAGGTCTATTGTTAGCTTGTTATTGATCTAAGATGTTTGCTTCCTCATATGACAGCAATCTGTTGGGACCAGTGGTTTCCTGAGGCTGCACGGGCTATGGCTCTTCAAGGTGCAGAAATTTTGTTTTACCCTACAGCTATAGGGTCAGAACCACAAGATGAAGGGCTTGACTCAAGAGAACATTGGAAAAGAGTAATGCAAGGCCATGCTGGTGCTAACTTGGTAATTATCATCATCTTCTCATGTATATAAGATTTTTTTAATGCAAGGGAGCTTTCTTGTATGGTTACTCTGTCTGATGCACTACAATCATTGATCCAGGTTCCTCTAGTAGCTTCTAATCGAATTGGGAAGGAGACAATCAAAACAGAACATGGCGATAGTGTAATAACATTCTATGGGAATTCCTTCATCGCAGGTACTGTTTATTTTGTTTCGGTTTTATTGATGTGTGATGAACATATATACAATGCACTTGTGTCCTGTTGTTGCTCAAATTCGAACATGGTTTCGTGATCAGGATTTGGTCTTCTTCCACAATGATGGTCTCTTTGTACATGGTTTGAGATTCCACATGGTTGTTGTTGTTGGTTGCAGACCTTATATTGTGAGATCATAATGGGATCTTGAAACTTATAACATTCACACAAATATTCTAATCACCACAATAAATGCCAACAACTGTGCTGATGGAAACAGTTACCGTGAATGCAGTGAAATTCCCACAAACATTCCAATTATAACAATAGATCTAGAAACTTCGTTTTAATTGATTAGCAACAAAAACTTGATATGATAATAATTGAGGTGTATAACTCAAAGAATAATATTAGTGATGATCATGAGAAAATCAGTGTCCAAGAATAAAGAATAATTATCAATCAACTAGGAGTTTCACTGAAGATATATATAAACGCAATACCCAACAATATATATCGGGGCAATAGTAAGTAGTTAAATAATTAAGATTATGAGTCGAGGGATTATAAATGTAGCCAAGACTGTATACGCATGATTTATAGTGGTGTAGCTAGGTGCCAATGTTCGTTACCCCAGAGCTCTTCTTTGTGAGGGTTTCCACCTGCAAATCAATGAGTACATTTGGCCAAGCTCCTATTCGCAATGGTTTACATTACAAAAGTCGAGAAAGTAGATCTTCTTTAACTTTGAGGATCAAACAAAGCTTGCTAATACTCTTGTAGTTGTGTTGATAAGCAAGTTGAAGCATGCAACTATTGAATTCAAGAGAGGGTTTGATGCATTTGCCTATGGAGAGCTTTGATTGATGTTGGATTTTGCACTTGAATGATGCTTGATATATGTATGAGAGCATCTTTAACAGTGGAGTTGAGAAAAGTCAGGCAGTTGTCTCTTTCCAATGTTAACAAGATATCACACATATGCACTTTGAGATATGTCCAAACTAAAAAAGATGTTAAAATGAATTAGATAGAGAATAGAGGGGGCATATCTTGTTTTTCTGGGAAACGAAAAATATCTCCTTGCACTAAAACGACTTTGGCAAGTATTTTGAAATAAATCCAAAATGGGTAGGATCTTGAAGAAAAAGTAAATGTCCCAGGTTGTGTACCAAATCAAATAAGTTAAATAAGTTGGAAATCTTTCATAAACAAATTAATATTTGAGTAGACAAGAAAGATCGACAAGTTTTGACAATATGCCCAGTATTGTGGTTGAATTTAGCATTCAAATCATTCTAAGTCAGAAAAGATTTTTATTCTGGAAATTCATGGCAGCTATGGAATTCAGTCACAAAATTCAATCAACTCGGCCACCTTATCAGTTAACCTGAGTATTAAATAAGTCGGGTCAATAGATTATTTGACATGTTTATTTGCTCCACACAAAACAGAACCAGATCCGACCAATAGGTTGATTTGTTGGTAGTTTGTTTCTGATATATGATCAATAAGGATGCCTATCCAAACGAAATTAATTAAATTTGTAGGACCGGGACGCAGATGCCACTGCATTTGCTAAGCATCCAAACCTTTAAATAACTTCACTAAGGAGTAAGGAGTTTACAAGTATACACCTGGTATGCTCACTCATTTACATGATACTTAAATCCAAGGTTTTAGGTCTCGGTTTCGGTCTCGGTATCCTTGCTATGTGCACCGACTGTTTTACTCTACGCACATACCACTTATTTACAAGTTTGCCTTTAAAAAAACGCAGCCTCTCCTGAAAGGCGACTCGGGCCTCTCTTTCTCTCTCTGCTCTCTGTCTCTCTCACGCTAGATGGTCGAGGTGGGGCGGCGAGGCAAGTGGCGTATTCAATGAGGCAGGACGGCCCGATGCGGTGAGCTTTTTCCAGCAATTTGGAGGGATTTCTCCTCTCTGTTTCGGCAGAAACTGCGATATCAGTCAGTATCGAACGGTACCATTCAATTCGCCGATACCGAAACTAACCCCTAGTTTCGGTCTCGTTACCCATCGATACCGATATGATACGGGCGATACGCATGGGTATCGGCCGAAACCTCAAACCTTGCTTAAATCAAATCTTGAACATGCATCTTCATTACTTGGAATATTCACCACTTGAGTTTGCTTAGCTAAATCCTTATCATCATTCGTTGTCTCCTAGTTGTCCTGCTTAAGCTTAACTTAGCACTCTGATCATCAGTATACATGAATGCTGGAGATGACAAGGTAATGCAGTAGTACAAGTTTGTCATCATCAAAACCAAATACATTGTAAAATAAGTCCACATTCCCCCCTTGTTGATGAGAAAAACTATAATTTTATGTATCACAATATGAATTACATTGTTTACACAGCATTGATAAGCACGTGTATAGGGATTTGGAATGCCCAAGTATGCTCTCAATGCATGCACATAAAAATGCATGTACATGTGACTCGTGTGCATCTTCCACTTATGTAACTGAAGCAAGTAGACAAATATTTATCAGACTTAAGACACACACACATGCACACACTCATAGATTGAATGTTATCAAAAAAAGGATTATACAACTGATTATGCGGTGTGACCATTGGATGGATTGGTGGATAAAGAAAAGTTAAAGCAAACGGAAGTCAATTAGGGTTAGAGAAAATGGAGAGAATCAAAGTATTGTTATTTAGTTTTGTGGCTTATGCGTTTTTGACTTGTTGAATATCATGCCACACATTTAGCCTCCTAGAGTTTGAACTTTTGTGCCAGGCCACCTGCAATATATAAAAGGCTAAGCTAATACCTGTTGTGGGTGCCTTTCTTGAAACAGGTATACGAGAGGGTGAGTAGTGATTTGAAGAAGCAGAAATATGAATGCTATTATGGGGATGAGAATTGGACATGCTGCAAAATTGATATGCAAACATGCAAAATCTCACTAAAAAGCTGTGGATTTGAATAATATTTTTAAAAAATATATCGTGAAAAAAATATAATTTAATCATGAAACAATTATGAAACACGTCATAATATATAAATAAAGTTATCATGCAATAAAAATTTATCGTGCTTTTTAAATGAAGTTATCATACATTGGGGGGTTAATACCTTGACTTGTAAACTCAGAACATGAACTCAAAATAGATACAAGATGAAGCTAGGCATACCCATCTATTAATTGAACGGAAATGCAGTCTATATTTGTACGTGAAGTGTCCAACACAAGGTTTGAGGTTTCGACCGATACCCATGCGTATCGCCCGTATCGTATCGGTATCGGTGGGTAACGATACCGAAACTAGGGGTTAGTTTCGGTATCGGCCGATACTGAATGGTATCGTTCAGTTTCGGCCGATACCGGCCGATACTGACCGATACCGTTCAGTTTTGGCCGAAACAGACCGGTACCATTCAATGACGGATAAAGCTCGGCTAAAAGACCGAACCCGCCTCCTATCTCCGCCCCACCTCGACTTAGAGTAAAATAGTCGGTGCAAATAGCAATTGGATTTTTGTGCCCAGCGATTTTTTGAGCACTAGGCAAGCTTTAGGATCTATTCATTTGTCTAATATTTAGTATTTAAGTACCAAACTTTAGGTATTTAGTATTTGATATGATTACGAACTCAAATTTAGTTTATCTATTTAGTATGTAGTATTTGATAGTATATGATTAATATTTTATATTTAAAGTATCTCCGAAACCGAAACCGAAACCCGAAACGAAACTGCCGAAATTGGCGATACGGACGAAACCGAAACTTGCTTCCGAAACCGCCGAAACTGGCGATACCGATACCGAAACCCAAATTTTAGAAAGAACGATACCGAGACCGAAACCGAGACCTAAAACCTTGGTCCAACAAGAACCCTACAAGTATATTTGAGTACTGAAATCGGAAACATGCCCATTTTTGGATACATGACCTTGTTGGAGGAATCAATGCATCGAAGACGGGAATATCATGGATGCAACATTCTCACTGATAGACCAAGAAAGCATAAGAATGCCATGAACTTGTGTGTCTTACTAGGAAGGTATAGGTTTTACCAAATTAGTAAGGACTGCAACAAATAGCATACTAGAGTACATCTTTTAGGGGATGATGAATGCATCAAGGAGGTTGGAGAGCATTGAGTGATACATGTGGTCGCAAATAACCATGCATCAAATATATATGCAAAAAATACGACGTAGATGACACAGTTACGTTTATTTTGGAGTAATTGTGCATCACGTACTTCTGATCTTATATGGGATTATATGGAAAGGCTTTAAAGTACAAGACGGTAATTAATAATGTAAGGTTGATTATTGTATTTTAATCATTCACATCACACCATTCTTGCATCGATGTGTTGGTTCACTCATAAGAGGGAGCCAATGTGCATATAGCAAAGTCCACGAGGTTTCTAGTAAGGAACCAGGGACTAACGACCAAGACATCAGGAGAATGTGACTCATATCCTAAGTAAACCATACCGAAACCCAAAATAGCAAGCAAGGGACCCCCCCCCCCCCCCCCCCCCCCCCCCCCCCCCCCCCCCCCCCCCCCCCCCCCCCCCCCCCCCCCCCCCCCCCCCCCCCCCCCCCCCCCCCCCCCCCCCCCCCCCCCCCCCCCCCCCCCCCCCCCCCCCCCCCCCCCCCCCCACCCGAATCCAACCCACAAGCTGAAAAATCTAGCCGAGCCCAACAACCCAAGAACCCAAGACAACAAGCGAGAAAGAGGCCAAACCCCAACGCAGCAAGCCAAGAGGACATCAGGAAAATGTGACTTATATCCCAAGTAAACCACACCGAAACCCAAAATAGCGAGCAAGGGACCCAGCTGAACCCAAACCACAAGTTGAAAAAGCCAGCCGAGCCCAACAACAACCCAATAACCCAAGACAGCAAGCGAGGAAGAGGCCAAACTCCAACGCAGCAAGCCAAGAGGGCCACCGAACCCCAAAACAGTAAGGAAGCCTAAACTTGCAAGCAAGAGAAGCCATCGAACTCAACATAACAAGCAAACATCAACAAGGAAGTCAGTCGAATCCAACACAACATCAAGCAAGAACTCCGGGTACCCCACAACAAGCAGGCGGAGGAACCAACCACACGATAGAGTCGTAGGGAATCAAACCCTAACCTATCTCCTCAAATCATCCTCTCCCGACTCTTAAAAATCCGATTTTTCTACAAAATAACCAACGATTCCCACTCAGCTTTAAGCATGCTATAATCGAAATCAAAACTACAGAGTAGAGGATAAAGTCTACCTAAAATATGCCGATTAAACCAAGAAAATTAAAGAATAAAAACCGCATCAAGATTCGAAAAAATCACTGCAAATTCAGATCGATAAAGCTCTGAAATTTGGAGAAATACTTACAGTTATATGAAGCATCAAGAAGGAGAGAAGGGGATAAGATTTATAGAGATCGGAGAACCCCAGAGGAGGCACACGTCGTCAACGAAGGGGACGAGACAGCTTCAGAGAGGCCCCATGAGAAGGACGAGGGGTGCTGCGTCGTACAAGAGAGAGGACGAGAGAGGAGAGGGGGCATTGTCGCCTTAACGTCGGCTGTATCGATCGAATCGGTCGAGCGATCCCACGCGAGAGAGAGGGGACGAGCGAATAAAATGGAGCTCGAGCGGGTTGACAACTGGGCTGGGCCCAAATGAAAGAAAGAAAGAAGGAAAAAGAGAGGGGGTGATATAAATTGGGCCCGCCACACAAGAAGATGCAATTAATTAGCATGGTATCGTCATCTGAGAGATGCGAATAGATGGTTGAAAATAGCAAGACGAAAGCGGTTAAAATGAGTCTGTTGTGATTTATTATGAAAAGATGCACATCTTTACACGTAAAATACACTCCTCTCTTAAAGCTGTTGAGAATAATTGATGCATACATGAGGTTCGTGATGTGTTTTGTTTGTTATTTTAAGGATGCAAGTCTAGTAATCAAATCAGGAAAACAGAAGCAATGAATTCAAAAAAAATTTCTAGCATAATTATTCCAAGATCAATAGATAAATAAAGATAAATGTCAAAACTTATACCTTTATGTTGATAGAATTAAGCAATACTTGTAATTCTATTTTGACGATGAATACATGAGTTTCTATCACTAGCAGTTTCATTTTGACGATGAAACTTAATACGATCTACAAGCGCAATCGCAAAACTCGAATTGGGTTTCAAGCGTTGCTAACATATAAAAGAAAGAAGGAGAAAACCTTTTATTTAAGGAGGAATTGAACTTTATATTAGAGTCAATGTTCTAGGCTATTCAATTCTATTAAAAATTATGGATTGATGAATAATTTGAGAGGAAAAATAGAGGTCTATTTATAGTGCTAGCATCTTTTGACTACTCTATCACAACCAGTTTGGGATTAAAAAATAAATTTTAAATAACCAAATGTGACTCATCATTAGTCATTGATAAGTCACGGTCCAACATTTAGACTATGATAAAAAATACTTAATCGAAACCAACCCTTGAACTGGATCATACATGGTGGCTTGACCTTGGCGACCAACCTGTAGGTCGATGGTCGTTGGTGATGTCCTCACATCGCCAGTGACGATCCTGGGACGTTTATGTATCCATTCGACTTTTGGTAAGATTTGAAAGATGGTTTATTTAGCCTTTTGTTAGAACCAAGAGTTCGTAACTCTTTATGAACAATTCACTCTCACATCATAGCTCTTTATGATAATTCCTCTCGTAATCGAATTGATCATAACTTCTTATGATCATTTAACTAACGTATATCTTATATACATTTAGTTTTTATTCATTTATTGTAATAAGTCGATCACATGTGTTAAGACTTTAAAGGCTTGATTCTTACTTCGGTAGTGCCTGATTATACTTTACGATCCTATCACAAGTACAATAGTAACACTAGTTGTATATGAAGATCATCCGTTTTAGAATCGGACATCAGACATATTTGGCTGGTGTGAGACCGAGTTCTTATCCAAACATACTGAGCCTGTCAGCAACAATTACTGTGCAATCAGGTCTTTTTGTCATAATTGTATCACTAAAATGTTTAGGATATGAAGATATGTCATGATGGTGTGACACTATAATCATCATGAATTAAACTTATTACCCTAAATAAGTTTATTCCTTCCAATATTGGTCAAGAGTTTATTATGATTTCATAATATTGAATGAGACAGATCTTATCTTGACTGCCATCTTCCTTTACATGTATTGGAATACATTGTAATTAACTAGCAATGACTGAAGTTTCAATCAATAATGCCTTCTATGTGTAAGGTTCTTTAACGTGTTTTAGGTCTAAAGACTAATCTATACCAAAAGTTATTTGAAAGTTTTTATTGATATTAGGAGTATATTATTGTGTAGAAGCTTTTCGATAAGTCGTTCTGTGAACTTATTCTCTAATAAGTACATGTGCATTGTTTCATGATGTATTCAGTTGAATGGTTGTGAGACCAATCATTACTATCTCAATGGTAAAAATTAGTATATACAGACTTATCTGGAATATCAATATCATATCATGATATTGTATTGATAAGAAATATTCTGATTTGTGCGTAAGCGGTTAATTGGTGTCATTATTATTATCTCACCATCGAATGATGTTTGCCAATGTAGTTATATATTTTATGCACCTAATCACATTCATACAAAATAATTACAATGATAAAAAATATCAAATATCATACTATTATTTCTAATAAAATGGGTTAATCACAATAATCATCTTAATGTCGCTCATTCTCCAACATAGGATGCCAAAAATGAGATCAAAGTTGCTTTCATTACGACAGATTAAAATCTAGGCTGGTACACGTTAAGCGTATTGATAGCTTTTAAAGTCTAAGGCTAAGGATAAGGTTGAATCTTCATTTTGCACATTACTTTTTGTCACAACCTGCTTCCTAAATTGCCAAGGAGCGGTACACATTAAGCTTGCGGTGTATTCAAAATAAGGACACAGCTCATAAAGTGTATGCATTTTCTTTTTAATTCAAATACGTTAAGCGTATTTGTAGATAAATCACAGTAATACATGTTTAACATGTCAACTTAAGAACAATATAGTGTAACCTTTACGAGATATAGCTTACAATAACTTTAACCAACTGATTGTTTTTATCAAATTAGGATTTTATAAATTTAGGCATCCATACATTACAATATTATTGGAATTAAAACTACTGCAAAGAAAAATTTTATAGCCACATGTCTACTCTTCAATGTAATCATGTTCAGTGAAATTTTAATCCTCAAAACCTCTCTTTAGGGAACCCATGCCTAGTACCTAACGGTTAATAAAATAATTGTTAGATCATGGCTTGTAGGTTCCTAAACACAAACAATTAAGTAAAATCCAATATAATAGATCAAAATATAACAACATGCATAGCAATATTTTATAATTATATATGACATATCAGGAATGCCAGTACTCATGTCATATGATATCAATTAAAAGATAAGATCTGTGAGTGGTGGCAGTAATAACAAATAACCAATGCCTAAAAATAATGTGACTAACCGTATAATTTTCTTATACTAGTGTTGTGATTCATATTTGAGAGTATAATATGCGACATACAAACTCATCTTTGTCACGTAGGTGTTCACTTCGGCCAAATTCAGTCTCATACAATAAACCACTACTATAATAACAGAAACTGATAGAGACGGTAATGGGTGACTTCGGTTGCTCTCGTATATTCGATAACATGGTTTCCCGGGGACCATCAACTCGTGCAAAATTTAGACAATATATGGGTACAATATCATGTTTTAGTAATTCGGTATCAGATGTAGTAAACAAATACAATAGTAATGTGCATATGTGATGCCATGTACAATGCTCTATCAGTGGCTTGTAATATCAAGCGCATTGTCATGTAAAAGATACATTGACAGGTACAATAAGCATGTGTACGGTAGTGTCATGTAATAAGTATAGTGGTCTATATAGTGACAATGAACAACTACGATTAACATGTAATAATTTCCCGTTCTAGCATAAAGTCATTATTAGCAGCAACCACTTCATTGAGCTCGATGTTATTCATATTTGTTATCTTAAAGCTTGAAATATCAAATTAACAATTCTTTAAAAGGACACGCTACATTATATGTATATTAGGGTCAAGTCTCAATACCACTGCTATAGTAACATATTTTGCATATAATAATATAAGGAGACAATCTCGATGTCACCGCTCGAGGATCGAATGACTTATACTTAATTGCATATTCTGATCGTGCACTCTCTTTAAGGAACATTGATAAATAATATATAATATTGCTAAGCTCTCATGTATATCAGCGGCATGCACAATAATAAGCAACATGGGCATGTTTATTTTCATAATCCAATCAAATTAATTATCCAACATAGCTTAGAAACCAACAAGAGCATGCCCAAAGTTATTTATTTGGGACAGCCCCAAATCAATCAAGGACTAATCATTGATGCATAACTACATGTCCCAAATAGCCTACAATATACCATATACCAAGTAACATTATCAGGCTGAAGCCATCAATATGGTCAAAACTCAACTAGAGTCCCAAAATAAGGCATTAATAGGAATCATGCATATCAATAAAGGCACAATTGAAGCTAACATGGTCCAACAGAAGCAGATCATGAAGCAAGCAGGGTCAAACAACCCATGAAAACACTCAATAAGGATAGTCGAGACCAAACACGAGCCGAAGGGGAACCAGCAACAAGTCAAGCACCAAAAGAAGTATAACCGAGCACTTCAAAGAGCATCGGAAAGCAAGACAGAGAACTAAAGCTCATTAGATGGTAAAATCAAAAATCCAACATCATCCCCCACCCACCCACCCACCCCCCCCCCCCCAAAAAAAAAAAAAAAAAAAAAAAAACACACACACACACAGTTCGAATCCAATAAGGAGAAGAACATGGTAATAATAACCCAAAAAGGTAGAATCAAACCGAATCAAGGGACCAACATAGGGCATTATGCCCAGTAAAGACATCACCGAACCAAACAAGACAACAATAAACAAAACATGGAACAAGAATCTCGTAAAATATATAACCAAGTCCCAATAGTGAGCACAACATCCATAATGGTAACATCCAAACCTTAGTCAGGTGCAAATCAAGCAATCATTCATCATAATACCCATACTGAAGCAAAAATAACCCAAACAAAATCAAGCTACAGATCTTACCAATAAAACAATCAATTGAGTTTAACGAGGAACTTACTTGATCTGAGAAAAAAACAAAAAGACGGTCGGTTGCCACTTTTACATATGCCTCACCGATGCTGATTCTTACTAATGCGCCTATGAAAGAGAGGATGGAGCGACTGAGAAATCAGAGATCTGAGTGTTGAAAGCGTGAAAGATCCGATTGGGTTCGATTATGGTTATAGTTTTAAATAGTGAGTGGTTTCAATTGAGGGAAGAGAAGGAGACGTGGGGCGAGAGAGGGAGGAGATCATGGGTGAGGGGGAAAGAGGGCAGGGGAGATTGAGGGATGCACATAAGAGAGGGATCGTGGGGGCAGGATATGCAATGGAGAATAAACTGAAGAAGTGGAGAGGGCGGCGTTGGGAAAAAGAAAGCAAAAGAAGAGAAAATAATGAAAAAAATTCAGGGTATGGGGTGATAACGAGTCGGATTGAGGTTAGGTTATGGGTTAACGGGTTAAGAGCTAAAACAATCAAAATAAAATCTAGAAAAATGTGAAAAATAGTAGAAATATTCTAGAAATTATTTTACAATTTTTTGATAAATAAATACATTTATTCTAATACAAAATTGTTACAACTTAGAAATTGAGCCATTACATTTAAATCCCTGTTATTATAGGGATAAAATAGACGAGGAAGAGATAGGGCTGCGAGGGCTGCTTTATAAGCTGCTTTGCATTTTCTCCAAAATTCATCCAAATATACCGTAGCTTTAACCTCATCCCCATATGCAGTCGTTGACCATCAATTTTCCTCCACTTCGGTGATGATATTATGCTTGCCAACTACATCTTGTCCATATGAGATCCAAGGCTGAGTATGGTAATTGCAATACTCATGACACTTGGTTGCACTTGCTGTGCATTTCCTGAAACTTCCAATCACTTAAATTTGTTTAACTGGAAAGTTCACTGGTGTATACCTAATATGCTACTCAATTGCACAAGGCTTCAATGAAATCTTAAACTCCAACTTTACCAGGAGTTACAAGTACATACCTAGTACGCTCACAACTATACAATACGTCTTTAATGAAATTGTCGTGCTTGAGCTTGCTTGAACGGCAAATCATCATCTCTTTGCTGTCGTCTTTCAACTCCTTTTTCTTTCTTTTTTTATGGTTAAAAATGCCATAAACCTAATTCCATTGATTTCAATCCAAACAAACACCCAAATGTGAGATGTACGTAAACCTGGAAGAAATTTTTTAGCCATGCCATATCAGAGCCGCGCGCACATCTATCTTTACCAGTTGAAATTGATTTAGCATGGTGAATGTTCTTGATACATGAACACTTGGAACAACAAAGTAATGCAATACTTGTGTTACCATCAAACCCAAGTAAGTCAATATATTTTTATCAGTTAACTAGGGTTTTAATTGTTATAGTAAGCCTCTCTCTAGTCTTTTGTTGGCTTTGCCAGGAACTTGGTTTTGCAATGTTCAAGTGATAGCGTTGCTTCTGTTCGATGGTGTATGCTACATCATATTTTTTCTGGAGTGCTTAAATTATACTAGCAGACTGGTTGGGTTCGTTAGCATGTGTGATGAAATGTTTCTTTTAAACAGGTCCCAAAGGAGAGATAGTAGTGCTTGCTAACGATAAAGATGAAGCTGTCTTGACTGCCGAGTTCAACCTGGATAAGATCAAGTCTCAAAGGCACAGCTGGGGGGTGTTTCGTGATCGCCGTCCAGATCTATACAATGTCCTGCTGACGTTGGATGGCAGCAATCCTTCAGAATGAGCTTCACATATTTTCAAGAAGTTGAAATAATTCTTTCATCCTCGAGGATTTACGCACTGCTATGTAGAAATAAAATTGCATTGCCTCCAAGATGTTGGCAATAATGACTGGATTCCAACAAGAAACTCACAAGGGCTTTAAAAGAAGAATCTTGATCTGTACATTGAGAAATAAACATCAAGGCCTTGAAATTTGCCTTCATTGCCTCCTTTTAAGAATTTTATTAATAGCTTGCTTTATGTTGTAGACATATTTAGCTTGAAGGCATTAAATCAATTATGTATGTGAAAAATCTTGGCAAAAAATGTGCATGTCTCTGTCATTGAAGAAGAGAATGAAGAAGAGGTATTGTATGGGCTCCTTCCTCAATCGTGTCATGATCATGCACTCGACCAAAGAGTTTCACTAACAAGCATTGCTCTTCTTCACTTGCACTTGCACGATATTGCTGGATTAGGCTTTCGCTCATGGTCCATGATTCCCCACTGCTGCCCCTGTGGGAGCTCGAGTCGTGATAATCCGTGCTGAATCCAAAATTGAATTATTATAAATTCCGATTTGGATGAAAAATATGCTTCTAATCGGATTTAAATACGAAAATGATTTAAGTTTTAATATCAGATGCGGATTGGTATTAGCTTTCTAAGAAGGATTCGAACGAGGATAATCTGAAAAAAAGGAAGACATTTATGCCATTAGTTCGGTACCCATCACCCAGCATGCATGGAAATATAGCTAAATTACGAGAAATGATAGGATGCTACCGCAACTTGCAACTCCACCATGTTTTGCTGTTCATGCTTATGCTTTGCCCTTGGAATTAATTGATGCTATTGCTATCATTACATCCTCATCCAGATTTGTATAGTATTGATTTATTGTATATGAAAACTGTATTATGGTATAGACTTAGAACCCTTATAATCTTAAATATGAAATTTCTAAGGGAGGGACAGTTTACATACCACTTATTTACAAGTTTGCCATTAAAATTATTAGGTGTGCTATTGAAACTTTTTCCTCCTCCACCTATCGGATCTGCTTATTTACATGTGCCATTGCAAACATCCTCATCTCATGGGGTTCATTTTTACGTAAAAATACCCTCAGTCAACTAAGGGTTAACTGTATAAAAATACCCTCACGTTTGGGCCTTTTACGTAAATAACCTTAGGTTCATTTTGTGACAAATTGATACACTGTAGCGGAAAATGGTCTGACGGTGTTAAATTGGACCATTTTGCCCATCTCTCTCACGTTTGGGCTATTTTTACGTAAATACCCCGAGGTCTCTTCTCTCTCTCTCTACTGATTCTCTCTCTCTCTCTCTCTACTGATTCTCTCTCATCTCTCTCTCTACAGATTCTCTCTCTCTCTATTGATTCTTTCTCTTCTCTCTCTACACCGAATCTCTCTCTACCGATTCTCTTTCTCTCCCCCCCATCTCTCTCTCTCTCTCTCTCTCTCTCTCTCTCTCTCTCTCTCTCTCGGGTGGGATGGTGCATATGGTGGGTGAGTGTGCGTTCATGCGTGGGGTGGGTGGGTGGGTTGTGTGTGTGAGGTGTGTGTGCATTGGGAGGGGTGTGCATGGGTGTGCGTATGGGTGGGTGTGTGTGCTTGGGGGTGGGTGTGCATGAGTGGGGTGGGTGGGTGGGTTGCGTGGGGGTGAGTGGGTGTGGGTGTGCGTGGGGGGTGGGTGTGCGTGGGGTGGGGGTGGGTGTGCGTGGGGTGTGTGTGCATGGGTGGGTGGGTGTGTTTATGGGTGTGGGTGGGTGGGTGCGTGGGGGGTGGGTGGGTTGTGTGCATGGGGTGTGTGTGCAGGGGTGGGGGTGGGGGTGTGTGCGTGGGGTGGGTGTGTGCGTGGGGGGTGGGGGGTGTGTGCTTAAGGGGTGTATGTGTGTGTGTGTGCATGGGTGGGTGGGTGTGGGCATTGGGTGTGTGCGTGGGGTGGGTATATCCGCGTGGGTTGGTGGGTTGTGTGCATGGGGTTTGTGCGCATAGGGGGTTTGTGCTTAGGGTGAGTGTGTGCCTGGGTGGGGGTGGGGTTGTGTGGGGGTGGGAGTGTGTGCGTGGGTGTGCGGGTTGTGTGCATGGGGTGGGTGTGCGTGCATTGGTGGGTTGTGTGCTTGGGGTGTGTGTGCTTGGGGTGGGCAGGTGCATGGGCATGTGTGACCTGTTGAAGTATTGTCTCAATCTGGACACTGTAAGGTAGACGATCACACATGCATTAACCCACACTAATGCACACACCCACCCAATACACACCCACTCCATGCCCACACCCACCCACATGCACCAACCCACCCCAATGCACACACCCACTCACCCTTGCACACACACACATGCACCCAATACACACACACACACACCCACCCACCCATATGCACCAACCCATCCAAATGCACACATACACACCCATGCACACACACACACACACACACACACACACACACACACACACAATGCACACGCCCACCCACCCACATGCACACACACACACACACACACACATGCACCCAACACACACACACACACACACACCCACCCCCATGCACCAACCCATCCAAATGCGCGCGCGCGCACACACACACACACACAATGCACACGCCCACCCACCCCATGCACACACACCCATGCGCACACCCACCCCCATGCACGCACACACCCACACACAAACCCATGCACCAACCCACCCTGATGCGTGTGCACACCCCCCATGCACACACACACCCAATGCACACACCCACCCCATGCACACACACCCATACCCACACCCACACCACATGCACGCATGCACACACACACCCAATGCACACACCCACCCCATACACACACCCATGCCCACACCCACACCCCATGCACGCACGCACGCACGCACACACACACAAAAACCCATGCACCAACCCACCCTGATGCGCGTGCACACACACACACACCCCAATGCACACACCCACCCCATGCACACACACCCAGGCCTATACCCACACCCCATGCACTCACACACCCACACACAAACCCATGCACCAACCCACCCCAATGCACACTCACACACCCCATGCACACACACCCCATGGCCACACCCACCCACCCATGCACACATCCACACATGCACACACTTGTAATGCCCTGCTAAGCTACTGCACAAGTACTAGAGGGGGGGGGGGGGGGGGGGGGGGTGAATAGTACTTTAAAATAATTAAGAGGCTAATTCCTAATTACGTGCAAACTCTACCAAATAATGCGGAAATACGGAATAGTAAATAATCGACAACAAATAGAATCAATCGCAAACAAGCAATATTACTGGGTTCGGATCCACCCAAGTCTCCCCGACTTGTTTCAGGTGATCCTACGTCCCAACCACCCGGATCCCCTCCGGATACTCGAGTTAGAAACCCTAACTCAAGATTTCCACTATGAAATACTTGTGAAAAACCTTCACAAGTCAAATCATACACAAAGTAATTTGTGACTCCCACAACCCGGGATCACAACCACACTCTCACAACCGAGAGTGAAACTTACAATATGAAAGTAAATGAAATAGAACTTCTTACCGACAAAATACCTATGCCTTGAGTAATGCTTACGAATTAGGGCAAAGATGATTTTGAGGAAGAAGAAGTGGCACCAAACCCTAGCTCCAAGATGTAGATCAGCGATGGAGAGCTATGTGGATGTTGGTGACCTAGGATCAAGCACTTGGCTTGGAAGGCTTCACACTCAATGAATCTCTCTTTGGAAGTAAGAGTGGGGAGAGATTATTGAATGGAATGAAAGAGCTTTGAGTGAGCTTGGAATGATTTCTCTTGATCTCTAAACTTGCAATAATATCAGCCTTGACTGCAATGAATGCAGCCCATCAAGTATTTATAAGTTAGAGGAGAGAGAGAAAGAAAAACGTTTCAATTAATGCTCCAACGGCTCTTTTCTGAACCCAACTAGTCGGTCAAAGAACAACCACCGACCGACTAGTTCACCAACTAGTCGGTCGGTCAATTAACGTAGACCGACTAATGGAAGAACAACAAAAAGGTTGAAGCACAGACAAAAGGAACTAGTCGGTCCAAGAAGAATAGCTGACCGACTAGTTTCACAACTAGTCGGTCGGTTATTCAACTGAGACCGACTAACAGATAAAATGAAGTCTGAGCACAAATTGAATTAGTCGGTCCAAGAACAAATGTTGACAGACTAGTTCATCAACTAGTCGGTCACCAAATGTGCATAGACCGACTAACGATAAACAGTAAGTCAAGTGAAAATTGGCATGTACAGTAAAACTGAACTAGTCGGTCCAAGAAGGAAAGTTGACCGACTAGTTCATCAACTAGTCGGTCGATCAATGAACACAGACCGACTAAAGATAAACAGTAGCTCAGGCTCAAAGTTGCATGTACATAGAAAGCTCAACTAGTCGGTTACAGAAGCATTACTGACCGACTAGTTCATAAACTAGTCGGTCAATGAGTCAACGTAGACCGACTAACTATAAATAGTAAAGAGCTATGAATTAACTGACTGAAACTAGTCGGTCCAAGAAGCTTTGCCGACCGACTAGATGACCATCTAGTCGGTCAGTTCTTCTTCTTGAACCAACTAACATGCACAAGAAGTCCCGAATCGAAGCGTGATGCTTCGGGAAAGATTGTATGGACTTCAACTAAGATCCTAGAGCTATAATATGAGCGTTATGAAGATTTAAGACGTAAGACCTACTCAAGGCTTAACATTCTACGAAAGAAGCTTAAAGACTATAAATAAAACTTGACGATAACGTCTTCAAAAGCTTCAATCGAATCTTCATGACTTCTAAAATGGTCCATAAGCTTCAACGAAGCTTTAGGCATACGATCACGTGCTTTGAGAAGTCTTGAGACGTCGCTTTGGATGTTCATATGAATTTGGCGACGATCTCCATAACTGCGCTCACAAAGTGTTAGTTCACGATATATTTATGTTTGTTCATCATCCAAAACCAAATCCGGGGAGTCCAATATCCAACATTCTCCCCCTTTTTGGTGATGACAAACCAACTTAAATAATAATAAAAAATAATGATTCAAATGTAATTTACTTACTCCCCCTGCATTGATGACACGTTAATTCCAAATTAAACAATAATAATACGCATCAAGCAGACGAGTAAAGTATATAAATGAGAATCGATTATTGAAATATCGAATATCAAATGTTGGTTATTGAAATATCGGATTTAAAAAGCCATTTATATATCTTAACTCCCCCTGAATCTAACATATCAAATTAGATTCTTGGAATAATGCTTTAAATTATCATTTAGCACATCGTTATTATTATATCTCTCCCCCTTTGGCATTAGCAAAAATAGCGGGAGGAGATCAACGACAACAACAATGGCTTCAAATAAAAGCACGGGAGTCGTAGAATACGACGATGGTTCAAGTGACACCAAATAAAAATACGAATAAAATCAAAGCGTGTCAATGAGACCAAAGTCGAAAATCGATGAATAAAATCATAAAAAACTCAAATCAATTTTACGGATTGAGTTATGGAATATACTCTCCAATATCAACATTCTTGGTTAATTTAGTGCATGGAAAACAATTCTTTGTTTCCATAGAAGAAATTTCTATTAAACCAAGAATTTTCGTCGAGCGACGAAATCAAGACATCAGAGACATAAAAATTATATAATGTGCACAATAGAATGAAATGTCAACCGCGATGTATATATATATAAATATGAACCAGAGTACATCACAAATATACATCACTGACATACAAAACATCGATCCAACGATTGGGGCACAAAATACAGCATCATATCACACAGATATCAGAGTGTCACACAACATACAACATCATCAAAATACATCAGCAAAATGATCCAAAAATCAATCACAGCCACCCTCACTATCCTACCCAATCTCTCTCACAACAAGATATCTCATCCAATGTGCATCGGGAGAGGCCTCAAAGAAGCTCAAAAGGCAGCAGGAGGATCTGAAGCAACTGCAGGCTCTGCAGGAGCGGAGGTGGTCACTGGATCAGCTGGAATCTCAACGGGAGCGACGATAGATGAAGTCTCAGGCACGGCAGGAGAGACGATCTCAGAAGCAGCTCTCGGGAGCACCAGTCGTAGTGTCCACCGCAGGTGTGGTGGCAACATGAGTACTCTCGGGGTCACCAGCAGATGAGACAGCAGCAGCACCAGAAGTGCCCTTGGGGGCACGAGTAGAAGCACGAACAAGCTCCTCAAGCTCCTCCTCATCCAACTCCTCATCCTCAGAAACTGGATGATGGATCTCAATCCCAAAGTGTGAGGCAATACGAGCAAGAATCTCCTCAGTACGAGCATACCGAGACTCCACACGTCTGATCGAACGTGCGAGCTCGTCAAGAGTGGTAGAGGGAGCAGCTGAGACAGAGACGGAGGCAGACGCTGAAGGTGTCGTCCTTTGAACGTGACGGAGTGCCGCAAGAGACTTCTTGACGGCCGTCGCGTTTATAGGAGGACCAAGTGGACGCTCATCGTCACGAGGAAGTGTGACACGGAAGTGGCGAAAAACAAGGGTCAACAAGCACGGGAAGGGGATGTGAGCCGACTTCGTGGACTTGCGAATACACTCGAAAGAATCCATCTTATCGAGTATAATGCGAGCCCAGTTAATCGAGCTCCCCATGAAAATAGCATAGATCAGCTTCAAGAAAGGCTGGGACGGTAGAGAGGAGGAGCCGTACTTGGGAAGCAAGCACGACTTCAGAATCAAATTCAGGACCCATGCATTAGGCTTGAAGTATTTGGAGGGCACGCCAATCATGGCTGGAGGAATCTGGTGGAAAATCTGAGAGAGGATGGTCTGATCGAGGGAAGATATATCATCAACAGAAATGTCAGAGAGGAGGAGGCCAGACGAGGAGATACCCAAAATCTCTCCTAAGATGTCTGCCGTGAGGACTATAGGAGTCCCCAAAACAGTCGTCTCAATCGAGTGGGTCTCGTCGTACTGACCCCGGATCCTATTGGCATAGAAAAGTTTCACTAGGCGAGGGTAGGGGTGTGGGTTCGCCTTCGGGTCATATCGAAGGTAATCGAGAAGACCGGAGGACGAAAGAAGATCGGCGAGGCCTAGGAAGTCACTAAACTGGACGAAATGCTCCAGAAGCAGTGGGCAATGTTCGATACGGTTGTAAGCCGCGAGACACATAGGGTCGTCGCGACACAACGAGATATCGACACCGCCTACCGGCATCGGAGCCTTTCCCTTAGGCTTACGGGTAGAAGTACGTGGTCGGGAGCTAGACTTAGGATGGGTAGGAGGAGTAGGTTCCCTATGAGTCTCAGTCTCAGGTATGAACTCGGTATCGGAATCGATAGGAGTATGGAAAGAGGAGGGAGAGGCAAGTTCCTTGGTCTTGGGCTTAGGCTTGGGCTTGGGTTGAGCACGGGGCTTCGCTTTCGTCGTCCTCTTACGCTTTAGAGGAGGCGAAGACGAAGAGGGTTCGGTAGGCTTCGAACGACGTTTCGGAGGTGGGGGGTCCGAGGGTGGCGAATCGACGGTCATGGGCGAAGGGCCAGAGGGAGTGATTGGGATACGTGTACGAGCCATAAACGCGGCACGACACGACGCAAGAGATCGGAAAAACCCTAGATAGCCGAAACCCTAGCAAACCCTAGCCGAGATCTAAGGAAACCTAACCCTAGAATCTGAAAAACTAACCCTGGAAGCTAGAAGAGGGAGGGAGAGAGATCACCTAGGGAAGTCGACGGACAGACGGCCGGAGTTAGACAGAGAGGTGGCCGGAAAATGACGGAAGGGGAGGATGGAAGTCGAAAGGTCGGGGGGGGGGGGTTTCAAGCTGAGAGAGGGGTTTTGATCGACTAGAAATGAAAATAGTCGGTCGAAATGAGGTTTTAATCGGTCAGAATGCGAAAAGACACTTCAGTCCCCGTCACAACTAATCGGACACAGTTTAAGCACTGACCGACTAGATTACGATCTAGTCGGTCGGTCAATGAGCTTGAACCGACTAGTTACAAACAGTGGCTGAACCCAATTTAACTGACAAGAATTAGTCGGTCTGAGTTCATTTACTGACCGACTAGATCTCAATCTAGTCGGTCGGTCAATGAACATGAACCGACTAAGGAGGTTCAAAAATTTTAGAATTTGAAATTTTGATTTCTCTCCAAATCGCACATCGATGAAACATCAAAACACTCTCATTAATCATTGTACTACCCCATTAAACATTGAAAATCGGAAATTTGACGATTACGCACAAATCGAGCGAAAATTCCGAAAATTCAACAAAAAAACCAGAAAATTTCAATTAATCTAGCATGAGCAGATATAAAGAATTGAATAGCATGCAAGATTATTGAAAGCATATGAATCATAAATCTCGGATTCACCCATAATCCCCAATTCTTGACGTAACCGCACAAAGGAGTCCTCCTTTAGGGGTTTCGTGAAAATATCGGCGATTTGCTTTTGGGTTTCAACGTACACTAATATGATGTCCTTTTTAGCAACATGATCATCTAAGAAATGGTGTCGGACATCTATATGTTTCGAACGGGAATGGTGTACCGGGTTCTTGGAGAGACATATTGCACTTTGGTTGTCCACCATGATAGGGCAAGTATCACAGTTTATCCCAAAGTCTTTAAGTGTGTGTCTCATCCAAAGAACTTGAGCACACGCGGCACCAGCGGCAATGTATTCCGCCTCGGTGGTTGAAAGTGATACGGAATTCTGCTTCTTGGAAAACCAAGAGACAAGAGAATTTCCTATAAAATGGCAAGTGCCACTATTACTTTTCCTGTCGGATTTGCATCCCGCATAATCGGCATCACTATATGAGATTAACTCATATGTGCTAGATTTTGGATAAAGTAATCCAAAATCAAGTGTGTAACTTAGATAACGGAAAATACGTTTTACCGCTACTAAGAGAGACTCCTTAGGTTGAGACTGATAACGAGCACATACGCATACGACAAACATAATATCGGGCCTACTTGCGGTAAGATAAAGTAAACTACCTATCATACCTCGATATAGACGAATGTCTACATCCTTACCGCCCGTATCCTTATCAAGATGCGTAGTCGTGCTCATTGGAGTCTTCTTTCCGGAGGCATTCTCCATTCCAAATCGCTTTAGCAACTCCACCGTATACTTCGTTTGGTGGATGAAGATTGCATCATCCATTTGGCGAATTTGGAGACCTAAGAAATATTTGAGCTCACCCATGTGGCTCATCTCAAATTGTTCCTTCATCAAATTAGAAAACTCTTCGCAAAGAGCAAAGTTAGTAGCACCGAAAGTGATATCATAAACATATATTTGAACTAAAATTATATCATTATTCGAATGCTTAACAAAAAGTGTGGAATTGGCTTCTCCCATTTTAAAATTCAAATCCAAAAGAAAATTCTTTAGGCGATCATACCCAGCTCGAGGAGCTTGTCTCAAACCGTAAAGCGCTTTCTTTAGGTTAAAAACATGATTTGGAAATTTTTCATTAATAAAGCCCGGAGGTTGAGAAACATAAACTTCCTCAACAACATCTCCGTTTAAAAATGCACTTTTAACATCCATTTGAAATAATTTAAAATCCTTATGGTATGCATAAGACAATAATAATCTAATTGATTCTAATCTAGCTACCTGAGCGAAGGATTCTTCGAAATCAATACATTCCTCTTGACGGTAGCCTTGAGCAACTAACCGAGCTTTGTTCCAGACGACGACATGGTTTTCGTCGGTTTTGTTCTTGAAAATCCACTTTGTCCCTATGACGGTGTGGTTCTTCGATGGCAATGGAACAAGCTCCCAAACCTCATTCCTCTCGAATTGAATGAGTTCCTCCTCCATGGCTAAGATCCAAGCACCATCTTCGCACGCTTTATTAACATTCTTTGGCTCAATCGAGGAGGCAAAGGCACAATGTGCGAAGTAGTTCACTTGCGATCTCGTCTTGACACTATCATGGATATTGCCAATGACTTGCTCATGAGGATGGTCACGAACGGTATGAAGCCGTTTGGGAATACCTTGATCACTAGGAACATTCTCAACAACTTCATTAGTAGGGTTAGTCTCAATAGAATCAATAGAATTATTAGAATTAGAATTACCAATTGAATCACATAAGACATCCATAGAGTCATCATCATTAGTAATTCTAGTTGGAACAAATCCTTCATTAAATGAAACATGAAGCGATTCCTCGATCGTTGAGGTTCGTTTGTTGTATATCCGGTAGGCTTTGCTACGCGATGAATATCCAACAAAAATCCCATCATCGGATCTTGGATCGAATTTGTCCAAACTACCATACGTGTTCTTAATAAAACATTTTGAACCAAAAACACGAAAATGTTTAACTTGAGGCAACCTACCAAACAACAATTCATAACAAGTTTGTTTAGTGCCGGGCCTCAAAAGTATTCTATTAAACACATAGCAAGCGGTGTGTACCGCTTCCGCCCAAAATTGATGGCCAAGTTGGCTATCATCAAGCATCGTGCGAGCACACTAAACTAGCGTCCTATTCTTTCTCTCAACTACACCATTTTGAGGAGGTGCACGAGGGAAAGAGAAGGTGTGTGTAATACCAACTTCATCACAAAATGTCTCAAAAGACTCATTCTCAAATTCCCCTCCATGATCACTACGAATAGTGACAATGGTGGTTCCAATGAGATTTTGTACTTTCTTAACAAAAATTGTGAAGTTTTCAAAAGCATCATTTTTATTACATAATGAAAATACCCAAGTAAACCTAGAAAAGTCATCAACAATGACAAGTCCATATCTAGCATTACCTAATGAAGCAACTCTAGTTGGCCCAAATAAATCTAGATGTAATAGCTCTAGTGGCCGTTTAGAGGAAATGCTTTTCTTAGGTTTAAATGAAGATTTTGGAAGCTTGCCTCATTGACACGAGTCACAAAAGCTTTTCTTTTGAAAGACAAGCTTAGGAAAGCCTCTAATAGAGTTCAACTTGGAAAGCTTAAATAGTGTTCCAAAGTTCACCTGACCAAAACGTCGATGCCATAGGTGTTGTTCACTTGTGTTGGCAATAAGACATTGTTCATGTGATCTTGGAAGATCTAGGATATATATATCCTTATGGCGTGTACCGGAAAACAATAATTCATTATTATCTTTTCTTAAAATATGGCACATTCCTTTCGCAAAGTTAACTTTGTAACCTTTGTCACAAAGTTGACTTATTGAAATAAGATTGTGGTTTAATCCTTTAACAATGTAAACATCACATATTAGGGGTTTAGAAGGATTACCCACTTTTCCAACACCTATGATGGTTCCGCTCTCGTTGCCTCCAAAGACGACGCGATTCCCATTTGCAATGGGCACCACTCCGGAGAGCAATTGAGCGTCACCCGTCATGTGTTTTGAACACCCCCTATCGAGTATCCAATTTCCCTTGGAGATAAATTTAAATTTGTTGCTCCTTTTCTTTTTCTTTTCCTTGAGTACCTAAAGATAGAAAATTTCATATCATGGTACCCAAGGTCATTGGGTCCAAAAGATTAGACCTTTGGAAGCCAAGTCCAATTGGACTCAGACTTCCCCACATAATTTCTACTATGCACAACATCCGAAAAATAAGCATTCATGTAAACTTGTTTTTCATCCATGCTTGTGTCCTTTGGGCTCCAAATTGTGAATATTTTGGAGCCCTCATCCTATTGGGTGCATGCATGTGACGTTGATTTCTACGTGATGCATGTTGTGGATAGGCATAAGGAACATGATGGAATGGTGCACGACGATAATTATTCATATGATGAGGTGGGTGAACATATGTATGTGGAGGAACACGTGCATGAGGTTGTCTCATATGGTGTGCACGTGCCCGTGAATGTGTAGCATAGAAATCATCATATGTGTGAGCCGGTGGAGTAGGACGTGTGTTCCTACGTGGCATGGTATTGGTGTACATGTAGGCATGACCCTTCTTTGGAGGTCCACCCAAAGTGGGTTTCTTTCCGAAAGAGGGTGTGAACGAGGTGGAAGCACCATTGGTAGAAGAACTACCAATAGAGTGTTTGCTACCACTCGTTGAGGTATCGGAAGTTGGCCTAACAAAGGTAGTGGCCGACTTGGATGACTTTCCCAAAGTATACCCCAAGCCAATGTGGTGATTGGCCAGAGGTAAGACACTTAGGATATTATCCAAATGGCCCTTACCCTTATTGAATTCATTGATTCGGCCTAATGTGTTCTCATATTTCTCGGTGAGAGAACGCAAAGAAGTATCCAAAGTGGATACTTGCGATGTGAGCACATAAACACGAGATTTAAGATTCTCATTCTCAATACTCAAAGTCGAGTTTTGAGAAGTCAAATCCGCTATCTTATGTTCTTCCGGATCCTCGATGCTAACATGTTCAAGTTGAGTCTTGAGATTAACAATCTCATTCTTCAACTCTTCAACAACGGTGTCGTTGTTGGTGATGATAGTTTTAGGCGCGGTTTGGATGCTAGCTAAATCATCTTTTACTTTAGTATACCTATTTACTAACTTAGAGTATTTAGACCATAATTGCTCATTAGCATTTCTAAGGTCATCCATCATTACCTCATCGCCTTCGTTGTCGCTATCATCAGAAGAGGAAGATCCTTGATCATGCTCCTCTCTCGCCATGAAGCACATGTGCGCTTGCTCCACTTGCTCATCGTCCGACTCTCCACTTGAGGAATCCTCGGAGTCGGTAAATGTTGCTCCGACAAGTCCCTTTTTGTACCCTTTCTTGTACTTCTTGGACTTATCGAATTTCGGCGCCTTCAACTTCTCCTTTTGCTTGTTTAGAGGACACTCCGCTTTCATGTGTCCTGGCTTGTTGCATTTGAAACACAAAGGAGAGGAGGCGTTAGAAGAATTGAACTTCGATTTGTTTTTGAAGTTACCTTTCCGGAAGAACCGGTTGAACTTCTTAGCCATGAGTGCCATGGACTCCAAGTCCAACTCGTCTTCTGAGTCTTCATCATCGGTTGATGTGGATGTGGATGGAGCGGCCTTGAAAGCAATAGCCTTCTTCTTTGGCTCGTCTTGCTTTAGATAGGACTTCATCTTGTCCTGCAACTTAAGCTTGCTATCCTTGCGAACCTCGTATGACATTAAAGTACACATTAGTTGAACAACGGTATAGGTTTTCATGTCATTACCTTCCTCGATGGCGAAGGTCCGTTTCTCCCAACTAGAAGGAAGTCCATCGATGATCTTCGAGACTTTCTCCTTTTGGGTGTAGGTTTTGCCGAGAGCCTCCAACTCGTTTGTGATGTCGACGAAGCGAGCGTAGTACTCCTTCATCTTCTCACCCTGTAGCATATGAAACAACTCGTAATCTCTATTAACTACCACGAGTTTAGAGTCTCTTACCCTACTAGTCCCTTCATGTAATATGAGGAGAGAATTCCAAATTTGATATGCACTCTTACATGTGCATATCTTATTGAAATCCTTGGGTTCCAAGGCACATTGCAAGGCGTTCATTGCCTTGGCATTGCTCACCTCCGCGGCGACCTCCGCGGGAGTCCACTTCTCAAAGTCTTCTTCGGTAGGCTCGACGTATTCCTTCATCGTGGCCCTCCATAGAGATGCACTCCGGAGGAAAGTTTCCATCCGGCATTTCCAGTACCCGTAGTTGGTACCGTTGAAGAATGGAGGCCTCGTCGAGGAATGTCCTTCCATCACCGAAGACGCTCCTTCACGGTTCCTGAAGGTGTCGTAGTCGGAAGGTGGACGAACGGCTTTGTTATCGTTGGCAGACATAGCTATAGACTTGGCTCTGATACTAAATGTAATGCCCTGCTAAGCTACTGCACAAGTACTAGAGGGGGGGGGGTGAATAGTACTTTAAAATAATTTAGAGGCTAATTCCTAATTACGTGCAAACTCTACCAAATAATGCGGAAATGCGGAATAGTAAATAATCTACAACAAATAGAATCAATCGCAAACAAGCAATATTACTGGGTTCGGATCCACCCAAGTGTCCCTGACTTGTTCCCGGTGATCCTACGTCCCAACCACCCGGATCCCCTCCA
This sequence comes from Scilla litardierei, assembly GCA_030789695.1. NCBI lineage: Eukaryota > Viridiplantae > Streptophyta > Magnoliopsida > Asparagales > Asparagaceae > Scilla > Scilla litardierei. The sequence goes on along the minus strand of CM061130.1, from coordinate 87,881,913 downwards.
GATACTCGAGTTAGAAACCCTAACTCAAGATTTCCACTATGAAATACTTGTGAAAAACTTTCACAAGTCAAATCATACACAAAGTAATTTGTGACTCCCACAACCCGGGATCACAACCACACTCTCACAACCGAGAGTGAAACTTACAATATGAAAGTAAATGAAATAGAACTTCTTACCGACAAAATACCTATGCCTTGAGTATTGCTTACGAATTAGGGCAAAGATGATTTTGAGGAAGAAGAAGTGACACCAAACCCTAGCTCCAAGATGTAGATTAGCGATGGAGAGCTATGGGGATGTTGGTGACCTAGGATCAAGCACTTGGCTTGGAAGGCTTCACACTCAATGAATCTCTCTTTGGAAGTAAGAGTGGGGAGAGATTATTGAATGGAATGAAAGAGCTTTGAATGAGCTTGGAATGATTTCTCTTGATCTCTAAACTTGCAATAATATCAGCCTTGACTGCAATGAATGCAGCCCATCAAGCATTTATAAGTTAGAGGAGAGAGAGAAAGAAAAACGTTTCAATTAATGCTCCAACGGCTCTTTTCTGAACCCAACTAGTCGGTCAAAGAACAACCACCGACCGACTAGTTCACCAACTAGTCGGTCGGTCAATTAACATAGACCGACTAATGGAAGAACAACAAAAAGGTTGAAGCACAGACAAAAGGAACTAGTCGGTCCAAGAAGAATAGCTGACCGACTAGTTTCACAACTAGTCGGTCGGTTATTCAACTGAGACCGACTAACAGATAAAACTGAAGTCTGAGCACAAATTGAATTAGTCGGTCCAAGAACAAATGTTGACCGACTAGTTCATCAACTAGTCGGTCACCAAATGTGCATAGACCGACTAACGATAAACAGTAAGTCAAGTGAAAATTGGCATGTACAGTAAAACTGAACTAGTCGGTCCAAGAAGGAAAGTTGACCGACTAGTTCATCAACTAGTCGGTCGATCAATGAACACAGACCGACTAAAGATAAACAGTAGCTCAGGCTCAAAGTTGCATGTACAGAGAAAGCTCAACTAGTCGGTTACAGAAGCATTACTGACCGACTAGTTCACAAACTAGTCGGTCAATGAGTCAACGTAGACCGACTAACTGTAAATAGTAAAGAGCTATGAATTAACTGACTGAAACTAGTCGGTCCAAGAAGCTTTGCCGACCGACTAGATGACCATCTAGTCGGTCAGTTCTTCTTCTTGAACCAACTAACATGCACAAGAAGTCCCGAATCGAAGCGCGATGCTTTGGGAAAGATTGTATGGACTTCAACTAAGATCCTAGAGCTATGATATGAGCGTTATGAAGATTTAAGACGTAAGACCTACTCAAGGCTTAACATTCTACGAAAGAAGCTTAAAGAATATAAATAAAACTTGACGATACCGTCTTCAAAAGCTTCAATCGAATCTTCATGACTTCTAAAATGGTCCATAAGCTTCAACGAAGCTTTAGGCATACGATCACGTGCTTTGAGAAGTCTTGAGACGTCGCTTTGGATGTTCATATGAATTTGGCGACGATCTCCATAACTGCGCTCACAAAGTGTTAGTTCACGATATATTTATGTTTGTTCATCATCCAAAACCAAATCCAGGGAGTCCAATATCCAACAACACTCACCCACCCCATGCACACACCCATCCACCCATGCACACACACCCTCCCTTTGAACGCACACACACCCACCCCCATGCACAAAAGCCCCAATGCATGCACACCCCCACACCCATGCACCCACCCGCCCCAATGGACACACACAACCAATTCAGGGTATTAACTTATAAAAGGCCCAAGCATGAGAGTATTAACTTATAAAAGGCTCATTCAGGGGTAAATTTTTCCAAATTTCTGTCTTTTGGACGGAAAATTAAAAAAAGGTATCAATTTAAAAGCGTTGGAAAACGTTTGGGTATACATTTTGATGAAAATAAACGTCATGGTATTTATGTAAAAATGGCCCAAATGTGAGGGTATTTTTCTGCAATTTACCATATTTTTAAAGAAGCTTATTTGGCCTTTGGGCCGACCGAAAAGCATGCCTGCTTGAATTGGGCGTCTATTTGGACCGGTCCGCCCCGACCGGCCTGGTGCGTTCTCATCCATGGACTATTTAGGTAGAAGAAACGCATGCATGCTGATGGTGAGTAGATGTATATAGCAAGAGGTGGTGGTGAGTAGACGTATATAGCAAGAGGAGAACGTTGAATCAATTACCATATGTATGTTCATATTAAGCAATTCCCCGTGTTGTTTAGGGCTGTCACGGTCGCTTTTCGATCGTACGTTTTTCGGGCGCGTACTTTTGTTCGTACGCGTATTTATTTCGAACTCTTCTTGTATCCAAAACCTACAATGTGATATGCCGTTGTGACCCTCTGGAAGAGTACTTCTTTGTGGAATTATTTTTGAACGTCATTTCACGGGTCGTTCTCCCACAAAATAACTTTGTTTAAAGAGGTGTCGTAGCTTCCACCTTCGTCGTTAGACCTTTCTATTTTTAGTTCCATTTTTCGTTACCCTAGCCCGTGATCAATCTCCTTAGTCTCGACCCTCTCGTCGATACGATCGTCTCGGTATTTTCTCATAATTATAGGACACCGTTAGACCCACTTTTTCCACTAATCATCTTCTAATACACATAACTTACTTAACTTGATTAATTAACTAATCTAATTAAACTAGGCCTAATACGTTTCATGAAAATATTTCCTAGCTATTCTCCATCACATATTAACCTAAGTCTACCCCCACCCTCTCACAACTTCTCTCTCCAATTACCTAAACATACCCCCCTTTCAAAACACTTTATCAAAACTATTTTCTTATACTCACCTAATTGGGCTATTCAATCCACTGTTTTATCTAATCTAAACCCCCTCTATCTCTCCCTCTCTCCTCCTATAACACTTAGAATCCCAAACCCTAGAGTTACATAGCTTGAATTTATCTTCAAGAATGAAACCAAACTAGGGCTTTCTCACTTATAACAGCCGCAGCCGCCACCTTAGAAAATTTGGCCACCCCCTTCCCGACCTCCGGTGACCACCAAACTTCCGGCCTAGCCTCCCCTTGACTCCCTCCACCTCCGACAACCCTCCTCTCGTCAACCACCCCCTTCTCCTTGCTTTAAACTCCATGCAAACACCAACCCATTGCAAAAACTGTCACAGCCACCTCCCCTTCAAATCCACGCCCGGCCGCCGTCGTCGTCGCCGACGACCCCCACTGGCCACCGATTACTCCCCTCGAGTCCCCTATCACCTCCTAGCTTCCCTCGCGTCAACGCTTCCTCCTCCTTCCGCAAATAGCGCACAAACAACCGGATATGCACCGAAAAACTACCGTTTGCTCTACCAAAAACCCACGGTCTGGGCTGTCCTGTCGCCTCGGCCACCCCGCTACCACCGGCTGCCCCTCAGGCCTTCCCCCTATCCGTTCAGGTCCTTCCTTAGCTGCTACAACCCCCAGAGCTCCTCCCACGTGTGTGCAAACTTCAGATCCACATGCAACTTCAGATCTGCGCTACCTGAACCCACAGACAGATCCATCTGCTATCTCTTGCACTTCTTGTACCACTGTCCGTGCCCTCCCGATGCTGTAGGACGCTGTGCTGCTGTCCATCCCCTTTGCATCGTTGATCGGTGATCGTACCGCTATCCGGTTGATCGTCGTTCGTCACCGTTGTCCGTCGTACCCTCGCTCGCTACCGAAGTCCAACCCCCTGACGTCGCTACCCGAGGTAGTGTAGCTCTCGCGTCGTGTTAAGGTATACCTGAACTGTAGGAACCTACACCCGCATGTTAACAAGATAAAAACTGTGTTTTCATTGCTTTGGTAACTCACTAATTGAAGATAATGCATACGGGACTGTAGGTTTGGGATGATTGATTTGGAGCACATAGGGAGATCTAGACCATTGTTGAACTGAGACTACGTACGTTGTTCAGGCAAGTGAAACTTGCACAGTAATTTGTTAGGCCATGTTTTAGGCCATTTTGTACGATTGTGTAAAAGAGACTAGGCGGTGAAATGATAGTCGCCTAGACGACCATATTTGATCTAGTTTGACAACGAAACTAGATCTGCCACCGTACTTGATCTAGCTTGATAATGAAGCTAGATCCGGCACCTTTGCTATCATTTCATGCCGCATTCCATGTTTACTTTCAAATTATCTGTACGCACATTTAATTTCTTATTGCCATGTTCATGCATCTTGCCATGCCATCTCATGCATCAACTTGTTCTATCATGATTGTGTAGCACACACTACTTTATAAATATAAGCTGCGGAGAGTAGGATCTTGACTCCTATATATTTATTGAGGCTAGGTGCACCCCTATGCCATATTGAAAAACACTTCCTGGCTCGTGATCCAGAATATTTACACGTGGAGGGGTAGGGTTAAGCGACCGCTCAGCGTAGAAGTGTGCCCGTACAACCACTTTAGCTGTAAGGCGTAAACTCTGGGATTGGGGTAGGGTTAAGCGACCACTCAGTGTAGAAGTATGCCAGATCAGCAACTTCAGCTGTATGGCGTAAACCCTGTGCACAATGTGAATGCATGTTTTCATCGTGAAATCGTGATATCTTGTTTTGTAGCTTTTTGCTACAACGCGTCGTGCAAATGTTAACTTTCATGTTCATCTTAAACTGCTACCTTCATGCTCATGTTTAAACTGTTACATTCATGTCATGTCATCTCCATTATTTTAGAACTTCTAGTTGTACACTTTTGCTCTTATGTTTCCTTGCATAAAAGTCCTCCGTTTTCCCTTGGGCGACTTTTGCTGACATGTGCCCTTTTCTCTTTGGGTGTCACATGTCAGGTTTTGAGCCTGAATTAGTTGCTGAGGACACAGTTTGCTGACGTTCAGTTCGAGGACCCAGAGTTCTACACTTAGTCTCAGCTGGTGATTTCCTTAGTTGTTTACTTTCTTAGTAGTTGTTGTTAGGTTGTTCAGTGCGTTGCACCCTTCCCTTTGTATTAGTTTCGGCTATGCTTAGGCCTTCTTTTCAGATTCTGTACTTTACTTTATGACTATCTTTGTAATGTTTGGAATACAAATCTGTGGATGTTGAATGTTGGATAATTTTTTTGTCTATCCCTCATTATTATTATTGTTGTTTCGTCGTAATGCAAAGAACCTGCTAATGGATTAAATTACCAGATGCTTATCAGACTGTAGCTTCACAACTCCAAGTCTGAGCAGACCTCTTCATATCTCGCCTTTCATACCTGGAAAGCGGGGCATGACAAGGGCATGCGTTCGTTGCATGAATTGATGGGCTAGCATCCAAAATTTTAGTTGATTTTCCCTTTATTTTTCTTTTTTTGTCTTATCATGTTTTTTTCTTATGTGTAATCGAAACTTGTAAAAATGGTAAGCACAAAGTAGATGTTGACGGATAAATTCGTCACGCAATAATGTGGTGCTGACGAGGACGTCTTTGGTGACGTGTCGCTTCGTTGGCAGAACATCAGGACCCGAGGAAGAGCGAACTCAGGTTGGAGAGAGCTAAGCCCGAGCTATTGGATTGAAGCCCGACCTAACTTCGAGCGATCTTCGTAAGTTTACAGCACAGAGAAACCGTCAGGGGGCGGATCTGCGTTCTGACCCAAATCCCCTCCGATGCTTAGGTCAATGGATGACTAAAAGTGAGCTCGGGACAGCTAGGTCCGACCTAAGGGGAGGTTATCTGATCAGTGACATGCCGAGCTATGGAGGAAGAAATATGAAGTGGAGGTTGGAGTTTAAGTGTCAGGTACTTCAATGTTTAGTATCTCTATAGATTGATCGCTTTCTTATCATCGCTGAGACTATTTATAAGTGTACGTCCCCCCTCCGCGCCGTTGGTGAATAACGACCTTGCTCTTATGACAGCACGCCTGTCCCTGAAATAGAGTATAACGGCATGACCATTTACTTTGCCATTACTATCCGACCCATTATTAACTGATCCCCTGGTATTCGGGAGTTCAACGGCAAATGAGCTTGTTGGATCCTGTAGATAGCAAATTAAACACTAGGGGTGATTAGTATTTTGTAAATTTAAGTATAAATAAAACTAGTCCATCAAGTTTAGCCTAGGTTGCTTGATAGAGTTACCTACTTAAGAACCTAATCAACACAAAATTATGATTGCAATCTTAGTATTAGCACAGTGGAAATGATAGACAATTATACGAGCAAGAGAGTAAAGAATATCACAACGCAAACACCAGAGATTATCCTGGTTCACCCTCTCCTTAGAGCTACTCTAGTCCCCAAAAACCTGTCAGGATTTCCACTAACCAACTCTCTTAATCAAGAGAGCAATTGCCTCACCAAGAGGGCTTCCAATACACTTGCCAACTTCTCTTGCTAGGTCTTCCCAATACAATCACCTAGCTTCACTTGCTTGGGTTTCTCAACACAATACAACTTCTCCTTCAAGGAGAATTATACAACAACCCAATACAATACATACTTACCACTTTACCACTTCACCTGTGGTGATACAAACCTTTCTTGAAGATGTATTTCTTCTTACAAAATCCTATAGCCAATGGATGAACCTCTTGTATATTCGCTCTTGTGTATTCAAATGGATATAAATCTTTTGATCTCAAAGAAGTGAAAGTTTAAAACTTAGGGAGATCAAAGATAAATCAGATTAGAATCTTAGAGAATCACTTTAAAACTTAGTGAGATTCAAAATCACAAAATCCCAAGTGCTTAAAATATTTAGAACTTTAAATCAGAAGTTTAGGGTTGAGTGTTTGAGAGCTTAAAGATGAAAGTTAGAGCTTGAAAATCTCATTAATTTTGCAATACTTGGTACCAAAAATTCCATCAAAACATCTTTAAATACCCTCTGAAAAACCGTAGAAGATCTAAGACAAAACTGCCCCTTAAATGATATAATCGACAGCTCTCAGAAAAACTCGGAACTTTGTATTTACACAGAAGTAGTCGACTCCTATAGTAAAAATAGTCGACTATTTAAACAATGGCGGTCGACTAATCTTAATACTGCGGTCGACTAATTTGGGGTCCAGAGTGAAAAACTTATCTCACATTCAAATTAGTCGACTACAATCGAAAATTAGTCGGCTACTATTCTGATATGGGGGTTAAAGCAATGAAAACCTTATGAAATAGATTCTAAACAATTTTAAATCTTTTTGATAACATTTGTGAAGTTTAAAACATTTTTTAGAGAGTGTGTGCAAGTTTCATCTACTGACTTTAATAATCTAAGACAAGAATCAAAACATAATACATCACTCACTAATCTTGGTGAACTTGATGCATCTTTATGAACTTGGATTCCTTGTCCTTGAGAGTTTGCACTTCTCATGAGTCCTTTGGATTGGGTAATTAATCTCCATTATTATTACCAAGGCCCTTAACTCTTCATCATCAATCTTTGGCTTTAATCTTCTCCTAATCTTCAAGTTTGCCTATTTTTTGACTCTATTGACCTACACTCACAAATCAACTCAAAACATAATTAGTGACGTTAATTGTTTTCTTAATCATCATAACTCACTTAGGAGTGTTACAATAACCAACAGAGCTGTCGCTTTGACCGGGTAAGCAGCTACCCTTCCACGGGGATCCCTTGGGCTTTTGGGCCAAGGCATTGTGCTTCTTGTGGGCTTCTTTATTCGAACGAAATATCCTTCCCCGTTTCGTGGGCCAGCCCAATGTAGTAACAATGGCCTCCCATCATTCGAGCTCAGATGAGGTGATGGTTGAGGTCGGGTGATGTGATGTCTCATTAAATGGGCATGACAGTCGAAGATGGAGTTTTGAATTTGTCCACCAATATTCCCCTTCCTTTGATTCAGCTATTGCAATGGTACGAGGCTCGGGTCATTGATGCCCATAGATTGTCGACACGTGCCTCCCAATGGATGGCTGAGCTCGATCGGGGAGTGATAGCTTCTAGTATAAGTAAAGAAAGAGGGGAAAGAGGTAAACTTTCCTACTTGTGCTTTCAAAAGGAAACTCTCCACCTTCCTGTTTGCTCCCACTCTTTTTGCTGCTTGAGAACATCATTCATGGCTTCCCCATCATCATCTGAGATCGCTGAATAGTGGGAGGAAATGGGTAGAGTAGAGGTCGTCGCCACCCAGATCTCTTATCCAGAGGACCCTTCAAGCTTTGATAAGGTACATGTGGCTGCTTGACCCTCGGAGCTGGGACATGCGGTGGATAAAGGGAAGGCCCTAGATCTTGTAATTGTTGACTCCGCAGCCCCAATCTCGTGGGCTGATGAAAAGAAGCCCCTTGTTCTTGATGTGGTTATAAACCAAGTCTCCAAAGTGTCTGTCGAAACGCTTCAAAAAATTCAGGAAGAATATCTCCAACTTCCATATCAAGCTCGGATTCTCCAAAACAACGAAAGGATATGTTTCCCCGACGAGTGTGAGGTCAGAGTGTTGATCGTTGCCCAAACGACGATGCTAATAATACCACAGCACACTGGTCGTGTGTAGTCGCTAACGGGTCAAACACGAGAAGGCGGTTAGTGAGTATCTGTTTATGGGTCTTCGAGTGAAAGCTATGCAACAAAATCGGTGATTGGTCGGTGAAAATAGAAAACGTGTGAATCAAGAAATAAAAACTCTAGGGCATGGGGAATCCCCGCCATTAGACTAAGGTTAGGGTTAGACTAGTAATCAATAAAATGCCGGGTTCATTGGGACTCGGGAGAGGTCGTGTGACCTAAGGGCATTCGTCGATCCCCCACTGTCGTGATGCATGATAGGTTATTCCCTTATGTCGTGTCCTACCCCCGCTGTCGCGATGCAATGATAGGCCAACCCAACCTATACCGATGTCAGTTGTCTCCGATGCATCGGTGTACGTTGGATGCATTACGCTCGACGATCATCCTCAATCTTCCTCACACCCACAGTGGTGTTCGGGGATTAGACCTACATTGGGAGAGCTCTTAATCGGTACTCGTTGGTGGTCAGTCACACCGATGGTATGGGTCGTCGTAGGGATCAGATCCCCTTATTGGTCCCGACTCTCACCAGCGGCTAATCCGATCGCTCCGAAGGGAGGGGATCGAATCTACGATGATAATGATCGTCCAAATGTACCCCTAATCTTAATTAAGCCAACAATTAAGTTAATTAATTAGTCCAATCATAGCCCTAATCCAATGGGGTTCATCTCATTGCCCTAGAAGGAAACTACTCACTACCCATTAAAATGGAAGGAATTCCTAGCAATGGGTAAGCATCTAAAGCCATAGATTTAGATTGGCTTAACAATATATGATAAAATAAGGCAATAATAACAAAGAGGGAGAGTTTCTATTGAGAAAAGTTAAACTATTACACTAATAATCAATAAGAACAATAAAAATAACAAAGAAATAGAGTTTAGATTTCTTACAAAACTTCCCAAACACTATAAAATAACAGAAAAATGGTTGAAAAGAAGATCCTCTCGCAGGAGGAAGAAGGTACGCTTATATACGCATGCCCAAAAGACCAAAATAACACCCAGGTTTTGCCCCAGCTGCCTCAGGAAACCGGTCTGACGCGACCGCATCGAAAACGACGTGGTCGCGTCATTCCTTTGCGCGAACTGGGGAAATATGGCTTCATCGATGCGGTCGCATCATTAGAGACGTGGCCGCGTCAAAAACAGCTACGTGGCCGCGTTGTCTTTGCCGCGGCTGCGTCGATCTACTTCAGTCTTTGAAGAATCGTGATCGCATCGTCTTCGTTTGTGCTGATCGCGTAGGCTTCAGATCTTCAATCTTTATCTTCTCTGATGCGGACGTTTGATGGTCTTTGAAACGGTCGCGTAGATGTCTTCTCCAACGCAGTTTGACACGGCTGTGCGTTGCATGATGACGCGGCCGCGTGGGTCTCAGTTATTCACAAAACCTCTTCTCTTGCACCAATTGACCCCTCGGCTTTGCTCCTTTCGCCTTTTTGCACTAGAATCTTGTCATATGATCCCTAACATGCACATATTTCCTGCAAGGCACATGAGGGACCACAAAAGCAAAAGAGGAGACAAAACAGAGAAAACGAGGAGGAATGGAGAATGAAACGATGTAAAACATGCATGAAAAAGAGGGAAAAACTATATACAATAAACACTCATCAAAATCCCCAAGCTAAACTTTTCCTTGTCCTCAAGGAAGACAAGAGAGAGGGAGTAGATTGGAGAAATGCAGTCAACACGCAAATGATGCGATGAAACTTCGAGAATTTTCAAAAATCGAGAATATAAACGCGTGTGAACTGAAAACTCGAATTCAAAAAACTTAAATGCTCGGAAATCTATCCGTCGACGAGAATATGTTTATAGAACGTCATCCCTACTTAAATCGCCAAGCAATGCACTAAACGATGGCTATACTCACATTCTAAGACATTTCCTCTAACCCGACCTTAGATCGAAAGTGTAGAAACCTAAGCTATACGTATGGGATAATTGGATATTGGTCGATCGAGGAAGTAGCGCTCACAACATGACACGGTTTCTTGATTCAAGAAATTGCCAAGTTTATTCATGATTTCATATATACACATGTATATACAAATTTCTTATATACACATTTTTTTCTTTTTGATTTTTTTGGGATTTGCAATTGGGTTATGTAAGGAGTGTTGGGTCGGTGACTCCCAGATCAAACGACCTTAGGGCACCAGGCCAAGAAGGACCACTCGGACCTACTAACTTAACCCAAATGAAATCCTTATTCATACGCACTCCCCCAAGCTAGTCCTTTTTAGGCGAGGCCTCGAAGGTTACTATCGTGGGGATCCGGTTACTCAACTTCGCTGGGAAACGATGCATATTATTTTTTCTATTCACAATTTTTTTATTTTTTATTTTTTTGAAAAGCATTGGGTAAACTAGGTAGATCTAATCCTTAGTACTAGGTGAAGTGTGGTTATCCAAGTATAAACCATTATACACAACTATCGGCTCTACGGTCCATGCATAGAGTGGGTTCCTAGGTGTCAATCTAGGTCGGTTTCAAGTACTCCTATCTCAGGGTTTGTGAGGATGGCCAAGGCTAGGATATTACAAAGGATTTAATCCAACGTTACGAACTATTCATATATTCAAATCGACATCATGGAAATCGAGCATAAAAGTTCGGAAAACGAATTTCAATTCAGGATACAACGCATAAAAACTCGTTTTCGAAAAATTCTCGAGTCAAATGCAAGTATATACAAATGTATGCATGAAGGTGTAAGATGCATGATTTTGGAGTTTTTGATTTTTTTTTCATTTTTTTGGCTTTTGAATGCATATATTGAATTTAAACATGATGCATATGAAAAAGAAAGAAAGATGGAAAAATAAGAAAGAAAAAGTGAAATGAAAACGAAAATAACGATAAAAATAGGAAAATAAGAGGAAAAAATAGAAAGTTAGCGCGAAACAGCTCCTTCCCCAAGCTAAACGAAGCGTCGTCCTCAACGCAAAGAAAACACAGAAAATCAACGCGAGGACAAATAAAAAGAGGGGGAAGGAGACCCAGGTGCATCTGCCACAAGTTATACAGAAACGTGCTCGAAAAGAATGCAAGTGTGTGATGCATATGTTAAATAATGAGGGAGTGTCAAAAAAAATGTGGTGCTCTAATCAAGCTGAGCCATCGTCAAGTGGTGGCTGGGTGGGTGGAGTGGATGAACAACGGGATCAGCTGAATGCTCAGCTGCCGTGTCAACGTGTGGTGGGGATGGAGTCGTGTGGACAAGCTCAAACTTTATTGGTGGAGGTGGAGGTGGAGGTGGAGGTGGAGATGGGGTGGTCCAGTCGTCCTCTGAGGATGACGAGAGAAGGAGGATGGTGCCGTCATATGGTGGGGATGTGGGAAGAGGTGAGGGGGTATGTGAAGGGGATGTGTAATGACCCCAAACTTTATATACGTGTATTGATACATATTTCTTGGGGGTATTAATATGCGTATAAATTTTGGAGGCTTGGTATAATTTTTCTTAATTTTTGTGATGTTAGATTATTTTTAATGAATTTTATAACACCTTTTGGAATTGTTAAAGGATGTATAAAAGGTAATATACTTATATTTAATGAACTGTACATAGTATAATGGGAGTTTTCTTACTTTAATTAAAATTTAAATCCTAATTTACCATGATTAGCCACCTCCTACTTGTGAGGTGGCATTAGCATGTTGATTTTCACCTAACACTAGTTAGGTGGCATAATGAGAGGAAATTAGGGGAGCATGAGGTGGCTTAGAGGGGGATTAAACGAGAAAAATTCAAAGAAAAATGGGAGAAAAAAAGAAAAAGAAAAGAAGATTTTTTTTTCATGCTTTCATCCTTCCTCTCTCATCCTCCCTTTGCTCCACCACTCCACCACCATCTCCTCCCCTTTCACCACCAAATCCACCTCCATTTCTTAACCAAAATTCACAATTTAACCAACCTTCATGGAGTTGGAGTTGAAGAAGGGAATGCTTTGGAAAAGAAGGAGAAATCTAAGGAGAGCTCAAGTTCTTCAAGGACTAAGAAGGGCCAAAGTGATTTTTTGAGGGACATTAAAAGGTAGGATTTCTAACACTTATGATAGGATTAGTTTTAGGGTTGTTCTTGTAGAATTTCTAACATTTTAGTAGGATTTGAGACATTAGCTCTCTATTTTGATGTTGCTGGAATTTGAGACAGATTATCATGCTCCTAATTTTGCTTTTATGTCTTACATTAGAACTGAGATTGAACTGAAATTTTTATTGCAAGGGTATTAGGTTATTAGCTACAACTTTCATGTTGAAATATTTTTCAAATTCGAACTGTAATTATGGATAAAAATTATATCTTTCCTGCATGTCAAATTCAGTCAGTTTCAGACCCAAGTTGCTGCAGAGGCCATAGTTTTCTTTGTCGTTATGAAAATTGAGTGTTCTTGGTCAATATGGAAAGATAACATATCAATTTACAACTTTCACCTAGGTCACAATTTCGTAAATCGACTTGCAATATGTCTTTAAACTGTGATGTTTAAAGTACACAGATTCTGCCTGAAAACAGATTTGACATGTTTCACCACATAAATCACTATAAATCACATTTTTTATATTTACCCTCCCCCTTCTACCCACCGCTGCCCATCCCCATCCCCCACCTTACTCCTCCCCCTCCCCCCACCGCCGCCCCCTCCCCCTTCCTCCACTGTAGCCCCTAAACCCCCCCACCGCCGCACTCGTCCACCAGTTCCTCCCACCCGCCGCCCTCCACCCTCCTCCACCATCCCACATATATCAAAGTATGAGGTAGTTCTACGAAATTAAACCAAAGTATGAGGTAGTTCTTCGAAATTAAGCAAAGTATGAGGTAGTTTTACGAAACCAAAGTATGAAGGAGTTTATCAAAACCTGAAAAGTATGAGGTAGTTTGCGATTATATCAAAATAAGAGGTATTTTTTTTGTGAAATTCAGCCAAAGTTTGAGGTAGTTTTTCGAAATTAAGCCTAAGTTTCCACATCACAAGTTTTTCTAGTATGTTTACTATATTCACATAAATATGCTAAGTTCCTCGTCAACATTAGTATGCTAATGCGCTAATGTCCATGTTAGTACGAATATGCTTCAAACATCCATATTAATGTGTTATGAATTCATATTATGTTGAGTTTTCTTTTGTGCCATGGAAAACCCATTATATGTTAGTCAAGCTAAGGAAATCATGTTGTGTGGTATGCCTCTATGTGCATATATCTATGTTTATGTTTCAAGTACTCATATTAATATGCTTCCATGTTAAGTCACGTCCAAGCTCTATGTTGGTGTACCATGACTATATTAATTTTATGCCATTTTGCATGTTCTATGTTCAATGCTCCATAAGTTATGTTCCAAGCTACATGTTAGAATCTCACGTTATTTCCCTCATACTTTATGTTCATGTGATGGGCCATGTACAATACATGGTTGACTTATGTATCATTCATTTGGAAATTTTCATTGTATATTGAAATGGATGAAATTGGATTATATTGCAAAAACATGTATAATGCACTATTGGTGGAAATTGTGATGCGATGGTCGTTGTTGAAACACAACATCGGCGTAATGATGAAAGAATGAAAATGTGAATGCGGTAATTGAGACCGCCAAAATGATAGAAATGATAAATTGATTCATAAACTAAGAGTGGGGCAGAGAGATAATGACTGGAGTGCTCGATCCATTCTAAAATGGGTGAGACTCTAGATACGGGTTTAGGGAACATGGGTAAATTATAGGAGTTAAGGAGCGGATAGATGATAGATTTTTCACTCGCCTCGTCACTCTCGGAAGAGGGAGTTGACCAGAGTTAGAGATGCCGGTGGTGTACTCGTGATGCACCATGCGGTAATTGCTGGTTTGCTCCGTTTGTCCCAATAAAAACCGAGATGATAGATTTGTCTCACTCCCTTACCTTGTCCTGTTCGGGTAGGGAGTTACGAGAGGCCCCTCCAGTGAATGTGTCACTGGTTGAGGTACCACTTTTCAACCACCCTGGGTGATTATGAATAAATATTGCATATTCTAACCTCATAATCATCTCCTCTTGTGCATATAACCTATGGAATCATGCTCTCTTAACTACATTTACGCTAATTCATCATTTGTGAGCATATGATTTTATTCTGGCACAATTTCACTTTCCAAAACATGATAAATGTCTATCATATTTATAGAGATTTTTCTGGATTTTTCAGGTGTCCCTAAGGGGACTAAATCAACTCAAGAGGAGGAGTACAAAACAGTCGCATGTGGATGGAACAATAGTCGACTGCCCAAACAACGACAGCCGCCTGCCCTTAAAGAACTGGAACTGGAGAAGCTGAAGCCCGACGACAGTCGCCTGTAAGAGGATTGACCATTGACTGTAATATTCTACAGTCTCCTGTCATCTTCCCATCAGTCGACTGAAATTTCAAATTCCTGAGGGAGCAAAAAGAGCTAACTCTTTGTTATTTTGACATTTCTACAGCAGGCGACTGAAGAGCAAACTACAGTCTCCTGTGGATTGCACATGCGACTGTGAGTTTTAAAGACAGTTGCCTATCTCCCTTTGGTAGGAACGACAGTCATCTTCGCATCAGTCGAATGTCGTTTGTTCAACAGTCGACTGATCGGGGTTTTTCGGCCGCAGTCTGGGTTACGAGAAACGGATTTTTCTTAACCCGATTTCTCTCCAGTTGCTGTGAATCATTGGATGAGGATTCAGATGGATGAGATGTAACCCCTAGGGGGTATAAAACACTACTATTCATATGTAATAGGGGAGAACTTACTCATTTGCTATTTTAGGTCATCATCTTCCTTGAGAAAGGGATTATGGTTTTGGAGAGTTTTGAGCTTTCTGATTTCGTTTTTGTTATTGCTGGGATTGATTGCTGATTGAGAAAGCTTGTATTTGGTGACAAATCTCCAACCCTCTTTCTAATACACATTTGCTTTGATTCCTTGCATTGAACTATGTCTATTTTTATGAATGCTGATTCTGTTCTTGGTATGCTAGGCTAGATTCGTTGTGTGGGTGTTTTGGATTGATGTAGGATGTATTGATTGCCTTCCTAATGTTAATTTTCAGCACCCTTTGTTAATCCATGTTGTTGGGTGAATTAAACTTATGAGTAATTGGGTTTGATACTATCTATGGAGGAGCCGAAGAACGGTGGTGCTTCGTAATTGTTGCATCTATGTATCCAATGGGTATTGCATGTCATGAAATGAATGCAAGACCCCTTCAATCCATATTTTGTAATTTAGAAGCTTAATTCACCCGATAACCCAAATTGTTAATTGGGTTGTGACCTGTTTATCGAATCGTGCATTATCCGAAAGGGGCCGCAGAACGGTGGTTATGTGATGCGCACCACAACCGAAATGCATTACTCTCACATACCTTGAAATGGGTGTGAGAGTGATTCATGAGCTTTAATTAGGAGAAGAACCCTGTTAGCAATTGCCCTTGGTGCACCCCAAATGTGCTTAATTGAGTATTTCCCGATCCTCATACCTTTAAATGGATGAGTGATAGAGTTATCATGGAATTAATATTTAGCAGAGCAATTGAGTAATCCTACCGATATCCTCAACACCCGCACTCTTTCTCTCCCTTGCATCCAAACCTTAGGACATTACCCTAATTCTAGGGTATTTAGATAAACCATTTATTCAAACAATCATTCACCCCATAGGGTGGTTAGAAACCTCAACCATTCTTTATATGCTCTGACTATTTGTGTGAATTTGTAGATTAGTTCCGTCTCTGTGGATACGATCCCGTACTTATCGGGTATATTATTTTCCCACCTCGTACACTTAAGAGTATCACCTTTCTGGGAGAGTCAAGCAAATTGGCGTCATTACCGGGGACGGCGTATTTTCATTTCACACTTTGGTTTTTGTCGTGAAAGTTTGGTGGGATCTTTCCATTCTACTGTTTATAATCATTGTGGATATCCGAGTTTGTTTTTCAATTTTTATAATCATCGACACTATAAAAATTCGGCTAATCTTGGAAAGTTTTGGGCTTGAACTCAATTGTTTAGTTTATGTGGTTAAGGACTCCTCGAATACATAGACTAGTAAGAAATATAAACATGGCCGATAATAATACCAACACTAACGGTAATGACAACACCAATCATAGTGAGGACGATCACTCTCAACATGAGGGTGATCGAAGTTTGAGATATGTGTTGAGACCGAGTAGGTCTGCTACCCGGCTCATGCATCGTGCTTCCAGTCGATGTGAATTCCTTTATCCCAAGACATGGGATATTTCAAATTCTCCCCACTTTTCATGGCGTGGAGAAGGAGAACCCTAATTTACATATAAAGGATTTCGAAGATGTCTGCCTCACATGTTCTGATGGGAAGTCTAGCAATGAAATCATTTATCTTAAACTGTTTCCTTTTTCTTTAAAGGATAAAGCTAAAAATTAGTTTAATGCTATACCTCCTCATACTATTAACTCCTGGTTAGCAATGCAAGCTGAATTTCTGAAAAAGTTTTTTCCTTTGCACATGACTCAAGGATTAAAGCGACAAATGGCAAACTTTTCTCAGAAGCCAAATGAAAGCTTTGATATCACTTGGGAAAGGTTCAAGGAGCTGCTACTAGCATGTCCACACCATGTATTTGATGAATACCATCTCATCGGTTTCTTTTACGACGGAATCATCCCATCCATGATGCAATTCGTGGAAATGATGTGCAACAGAAAATTCTTGGATAAGACACCGGAGGAGGCATGGGACTACTTAGAGTCCATAGCAGAGAATGCACGAAGTTGGGAGGCGACTCCTGAATTTAAGAGAAGAGAATTGCCTCAACCTTTGGCCCGTGGAGGTCTCCTTACATTGACCCTAGAGGAAGCCTTCAAAGCAAGAATGGAGGCCATCATTTGCAAGCGACATGAAGGGTTGCAGTTGAAAGGAGTGAAGGCCGTGACTGTTGGTAATGAAGGGCTATGTAACCTTTGAAGTAGCGCGGACCATGGTATCACTCAATGTCCTAACCTACCGCTAGCAAAGGAAGTACTCCAAGACCCCACTCAAGTGAATTATGTTGCAAATTCCAACCAAGGGTAAGGATACAACAATTCCCACAATCAAGGCCCGAGTTGGAGGAATGGCCCGAATTTGAATTAGGGATCCCAAAGACAACATCAAGCTCAACCATCGTATCACCCTCCCTTCAACAACAACAACAATCAACAAGGCATCCAAAGGAGGAGGGATGAAACAAGTGAACCCCAAGTGCAATCTCTGAGCGACACATTGCAACAATTCATCCAAATGCAAACAACGCAAAATCAAGCCAATTTCCAATAGTGGCAACAACTACAACAAACCCAAGCGCAACATCAACGATAATTTTAACAACTCAACGAAAACATGGCAAAACTTGTGGCAACTCTAGAGAAGGACAAGCTTCCGGCACAACCACTCCCCAACCCTAACATGACTTCATCATCGGGAGGACCCAACGTCAAGTCTTGTCAAGCGGTGACAACCTTGAGGAGTGGTTGAAAATTGAGAAGCCGGAGCCACCGAGAGTCGAAGCGGAGATAGTTATGGAGAATGAAGCCACCACAAATGAAGAGGTGTTAGAGGGACGATCAGATAAAGGCAACCATTTTGAAGTGACCATCATTGAAGAGCCAGAGCCGTACATCCCTCCCGCACCATTACCTCAAAGGCTTCAATCTCCACAGAAAGATAAGTTTCAATCCAAAATCCGCGAAATATTTCAAAATTTTCAAATTAATATTCCTCTTCTTTATGCAATAAATCAAATTCCAGCATATGCTAAATTTTTAAAAGATTTGTGCACCGTTAAGAGGAATGTTAGTGTTAAGAAAAAAGCCTTCCTAACGCAACAAGTTAGTGCTATTGTGTAACATCACACCCCTCCTAAATACAAGGATCCCGGCTCACCTATAATCCCATGCATCATAAGAACCCAAAAAATAGGGCAAGCCCTCCTTGATTTAGGTTCGATTGTTAACATTTTGCCATATAACTTGTATATGCATTTAGGGCTTGGAGAATTAAAATCTACATCCATTATTCTCCAATTGGCCGATAGATCTATCAAGGTCTCCAAGGGTAGCATAGAGGATGTACTTGTCCAAGTGGACAAATTTTACTACCCGGTGGACTTTGTCGTGTTGGATATCCTTGGGCCTCAAACCAAAACACCAACCCCCATCATCTTAGGTAGACCATTCCTAGCCATAAGCAATGCTATAATCAATTGTAGGGATGGTCAACTTAAAATCTTGTTTTGCAACATGACACTTGACTTAAACATTTTTAATGCTTGTAAGTTGCCATAGGGGGATGGTGAGTTTGAGGATGCTTGCATGATTAAGACTCTAGTTGAAGATCATTTTGATGCGGAGTTTGTTGAAGCGCTTAATTTTGTTGATCATTTTTGTGAAAATATTGACACCGAGTGTTTTTCGCAGGAAATTGATGCGGTCACTAAGTGGATGCCATCTTTTGAGCCGATAGCGTTGGACACGCCTTACCAAAGGCCATCGAAGCTAGAGCACCCATCCTTGGATTTGAAGCCGTTGTCGCCATATTTGAAGTACACATTTCTTGGGGAATCTGTCACGACCCGCTTCCCTAAAATGGAGGCGAGTACGTGAAAAGGTCCGCACGAGAGTGGAGCTGTGAAGCCCCAAACCCGATAAGCGTCCACAATACAAAAATAGGTCCCTGTAACCACAACAGAATAGCAATAATAACACAAGGAGAGACTGAAATAAAATTCACATCTCACAAATATTGTCCAACATCACAAATAAGTTCAACATCCAGAAAAGCCACCAGGCTAAAAGAAAAGAGTCTAAAGGCCCAGAACAAGGCCAACAAAAGAAACGACATAACAAAGTATAGTATAGGTGCCACGCACCGATA
The DNA here is from genome assembly GCA_030789695.1 of Scilla litardierei. NCBI lineage: Eukaryota > Viridiplantae > Streptophyta > Magnoliopsida > Asparagales > Asparagaceae > Scilla > Scilla litardierei. The sequence goes on along the minus strand of CM061130.1, from coordinate 87,862,463 downwards.
ACAAAACAACTGTCTAATAAAAGTAAAACACAACGAAGACACTAGGACTGGTCCCCAGTGTCCACGTACTCCCCGTCAAACACAAGCACGGGCTCGGCGTCTGCAAACACCTCATCCCCAACAAGTAACTCAGGCTCGGGCTCTAACATGTGTCACCCAAAAGAGAAAAGGGGCACATGTCAGCAAGTCGAACGACTTGTGCAAGGAAACGGGAATAATGGTAAACTAGCAACCTAGCAATTAAAACATGGTGCATGGCAAGTAAAGTACGGTGGTAACAAGTAAGGTAAAGGAGAGTACAAGTGGCAAGTATCAAGTGGTAGGGGTGACATGTAATGTCAAGTAACAAGTAAAGTACAAGGGATCACTCAACGAGTGCCCTATTGCCCGCAGGCTGTGTTCAAGTATCAAGTACAAGGGGTCACTCAACGAGTGCCCTATTGCCCGCAGGCTGTGAGGAGCTCGTCTTCTGGAACACGAACCAGAAAGTGTATTTGATAAGTATGGCGTAGGGGTGCACCTAGCCGGAACGAGTAACACTAGTATGTAGCGATGCTACGCAATCACGATGAGTATTCAAGCATGCAATGACATGAGTAGATAATTCGCATACCGTTAATTAAATTAAACGTGACAGGCGAAATGCAATGACATGAACATATTCGCGTACCGTTAATTAAATTAAACATGGCAGTTAAAATGCAATAGCAGTTAACGATGCATGGATGACATGAACAGTTATTTTCGCGTACCGTTAAGGAAAGTAAACGTGACATACAAGCATGATGAAAGTGACAGACCAAGCTTCGTTGTCAAGCTAGGTCAATGGCGTCTAAACGGCTATCCTTTCACCGTCTAGTCTCTTTTACGCTAAAGCAAGGTAAATGGCCTAAGACATGGCCTAAATCAAGAGATGCAAGTTTCACTTGCCTAGCACCGGGGATGGCGACTACTTCGTCACACGGATGCCAATCTATGGGGAAATCACTGATAGGGGGAACAACCATCAAACAACATGAAATTTATTAGGGTTTCATAAAAATACCAATAGGCTATGAAAACATAGAGGAATCGATTTCTTACCAAGAGGAGACGGAAGGAACACTCCGGGGAACCCTAGGATCAGATCTGGAAAAGATTGGAGAAGTTTGGGGAAACTAGGGTTTTGGGGGATTTGGGGATTTTGATGGGTTTTGATGGAGATTTGGGGAAGATGAGGGGTAGATAGAGTAGATGGATGGATTGGATGATGGATTTAGGGCTTGGAATGAAGGAATGGAGCTTGGAGGAAGATGGGGGCTCAATGGGGGAGAAACTAGGGCTTAGGGTCGTGTTGGAGAAGAAGAAGTCGTTTGGGAGGGGTATTTATAGGTTGAGCTGGCGGTTAGGGCAAAACTAGGGTTTCCTGCACTGCTTAGTCGGTCAAAGAACAACTGTTGACCGACTAGTTTGAGATCTAGTCGGTCGGTTGAACAACACAGACCGACTAAGTGTAAACAGTAACTCCAGTCGAAAACCTGAACTAAGAGTTAGTCGGTCCAAGAACAACTGCTGACCGACTAGTTTGAGATCTAGTCGGTCGATGAACGTTCTTAGACCGACTAAGAGTAAACAGTAACTCGACTGTACAGTAGAACCAAGAATTAGTTGGTCTGAGTACAAAACTTGACCGACTAAGAATGAACAGTACTGATACTAAAATTTAGATGATGTGTTAGTCGGTTAAAGAAGCATTGCTGACCGACTAGTTTGCAACCTAGTCGGTCAACCAACGTTCTTAGGCCGACTAACGATAAACAGTAACTCCTGAGAAATTTAGAAAGCTAACTAGTCGGTCCAAGAAGGATTGCCAACCGACTGTATCGTCATCTAGTCGGTCGGTGGCCCTTCTTACACCGGCTAATGAGCACAGAAAAGTACCGATACGGAGCGCGGGGCCCCGGGATCGATTCCTAAGACTCCTAGGCTTGATCTAACAGTTAGATATGACCGTTATGAAGCCCGTCACAAACGACGTACTTCGAAATCGACGATCCTAAGGAAGAATCGAGAAAATACGACGAATCGATCGAAAATGAAAGTTACGGAGACGAAAACCACACAAGAGGAGAAAACCCACCAAAACATATATTATATTATAATAAATTCAGATACAAGGAAACCAGTCGTTACATCCTCCCCAACTTAAGAAACATTCCGTCCTTGGAATTTCCGTATACTCACGAGTCCGGAAACAAAAGTGGGTAGCGCTCTCGCATCTCATCTTCTCTCTCCCAAGTGGACTCTCCCGGCGAACCGTGTCGCCACATCACCCTCACAAGATCGACAATCTTGTTTCGAAGTGACTTCTGACGCCTGTCCAGAATCTGCACCGGATACTGGTCATACGTCAAATCTGGGCGAACGGCGATCTCCGAGAAATCCACGGCATGAGATGGATCGCTAATGTATCGACGAAGCTGCGACACATGGAAAACATTGTGAACTCCTTCCAAAGATGGCGGCAAAGCCAAGCGATATGCTACCTCGCCAACCCTCTCCAAAACGTCAAATGGTCCAATGTATCGCGGGCTCAACTTCCCACGCTTCCCAAAACGAATCAAACCCCGATTCGGGGAAATCTTCAAGAACACATGGTCGCCCGGCTGAAACTCCAAAGGACGACGTTTAGCATCCGCCCAATGCTTAAAACGGTCCTGAGCAATTCTCAACCTCTCCTGAATATTCCTGACGATATCCACGGCCTCCACGATCATCTCAGGTCCCAACAACTCCCGATCTCCAACGTCATTCCAACTCAATGGCGATCGACATTTCCTCCCATAAAGAGCGGCGAATGGCGCCATGCCAATACTCGCCTGGAAGCTGTTGTTGTAGGAAAACTCTACCAGATGTAGATGGTCCTCCCACAAACCCTTGAAATCCAACATGCACGCCCTCAGCATGTCTTCCAAAATCTGAATTGTCCTCTCAGACTGGCCATCCGTCTGCGGATGGTACGCCGTGCTGAAACTCAGACGCGTACCCAAACTCTTCTGCAAACTCTGCCAGAACTGAGATGTGAACCTCGTGTCTCTGTCAGACACGATACTCACGGGGACTCCATGAAGTCGCACAACCTCCTGCACGATTCACGTTACATCACTATCCAAACTAGGAAAAGGAAATAAAAACGGAGAGTAAAAGAATTTTACCTCCATATATCTCCTCGCTAGCGCCTCAGTGGACTGTCCTACTCGGAACGGAATAAAGTGCGCAGATTTGGTCAATCGATCTACGATCACCCAAATCGTGTCATTCTGCTTCGGACTCCGAGGTAGTCCAGTCACGAAATCCATAGTGATGTGTTGCCACTTCCACTCCGGAATCGGAAGCGGTTGTAGCAACCCGGCCGAACGCTGATGCTCCGCCTTCACTTGCTGGCAAACCAAACACTTGGCTACACTCCGAGCCACGCTCCTCTTCATACCATGCCACCAATAATTCAGACGAAGATCCTGATACATCTTGGTGCCACCAGGATGCACAAAATACGGCGAACTGTGTGCCTCCACAATCAATTCCTCTCTGATATCCCCAGCTGGCACACACAACCTGGCTCCAAACCTCAGCGAGCCATCCTCATGAATCAAAAAGTCAGTCCGCAGACCGGCTTCCACCATCTCCCGAATCCTTACCAACTTCGGATCTCCGGCCTGGCCAGCCTTAATCCGATCCACGATCGTCGACTGTACCTGCATGTACATCAACGACGAAGCCTCCTCAGGAAGAACAATCTCCACACCAGACTCGCAAAAATCCTGCTGCAATCTCCACTGCGAGGTCAAAATCATCACCGCTGGCAGCCTACTCAAAGCATCCGGAACCACATTCACCTTGCCAGGGTGATACTGCAAATCAATCTCGTAATCCGCCATAAGCTCTAACCATCGACGCTGTCGCATGTTGAGCTCCTTCTGAGTGAAAATATACTTCAAGCTTTTGTGATCGGTGAAAATCTTCACTTTCTCACTCAGCAGGAAGTGCCTCCAAATCTTAAGAGCAAACACCACGGCAGCCAACTCCAAATCATGCGTCGGGTAATTCTTCTCATGAACCTTAAGCTGACGAGACGCATACGCCACAACATGCCCGTGCTGATGCAACACACAACCGAGACCCTTGCCAGAAGCATCGCAAAAGATCTCAAATCCACCGCTGCGATCAGGCACAACAAGAATAGGGGCACTCGTCAACCTCTCCTTCAGAACACCAAAAGCCCTCTCACAATCACCCGACCAAACATAAGCAATATCCTTCCGCGTCAACCTGGTCATCGGCTCAGCAATACGAGAAAAGTCCTTAATGAATCGCCGATAGTAACCAGCAAGTCCAAGAAAACTCCGAATCTCAGACGCTGACGACGGAACAGGCCACTCCCTGATGGCCCGAATCTTCTCGGGATCCACTGAAATACCATCTCCAGTCACCACATGCCCGAGAAAAGCAACTCGATCCAACCAAAACTCGCACTTCGAAAACTTAGCATACAAACGATGCTTCCTCAAAATTTCCAACACCGTCCTTAAGTGCGAGGCATGCTCTTCCTCCGACTTCGAATAGATCAGAATGTCGTCAATGAAGATAACGACAAACTTATCCAAAAAGTCGTAGAAAATCAGGTTCATCAGATTCATGAAAACTGCGGGCGCGTTAGTTACGCCAAATGGCATAACCACGAACTCATAGTGTCCATACTTCGTTCTGAACGCTGTCTTCGGAACATCTCCCTTCTTCACCTTCAACTGATGGTAACCACTCCTCAAATCCAATTTAGAAAACACCCTCGAACCTCCAAGCTGATCAAAAATATCATCAATGCGAGGCAACTGGTATTTATTCTTAATGGTTACCGCATTCAATTCCCGATAGTCCACGCACATGCGACGCGAACCATCCTTCTTCTTAACCAACAACACCGGTGCTCCCCACGGAGACACGCTAGGATTAATATAACCCTTCTGCAAAAGCTCATCCAACTGCTTTCGCAACTCTTCCAACTCTGCAGGTGCCATACGATATGGCGCCTTCGAAATCGGCTACGCACCTGGAACGAGGTCGATAGAAAATTCCAGAGCCCGATCAGGCGGCAAACCAGACATCTCCTCGGGGAAGACGTCACCAAAATCTCGCACCACAGTTGGCCACTCCAGCTCCATCTGCATAGCCACAGCCTCCACCGGCCTGGCCCGAAATCTGACAGGACCAAGCGAACTGCTACCACGACTGAACTCAAACACTGGGTGTCCGGGAATCTCGAACACCACCTTCTTCCTCCGACAGTCGATCGTAGCATAGAAGCTCGCAAGCCAATCCATCCCAAGAACTGCATCATAGTTGATGATGTCGTGGACAATGAAATCAGCACAAAGCTCACGTCCACAAACCACCAACGGGCAAGAATTGCACCCACGATGCACCGAGACCACACCATTCCCTGTAACGATATTCCAACTCTTCGGAAGAGGGGACGTCGACAAGGAATGCCTCTCCACGAAGCTCCGAGAAATAATGCACATCGATGCACCAGAGTCAAAGAGGACTCGTGCAGGAAATGTGCACACCAAAATCACACCTAATCAATCAATTAACAATCAAATCCTAGTCTAGCAAACAATCATGAGCAAGCAACCAATATAATCAAAAATCAACTAACTAAGGAAGATAAATAGCTAGAATGAGCGTTACCTGCAATAACTTCATCCACGGCCATGCTCTCCTCCTCAGTCATCAGAAAGGCCTGCCCTCTCGGCGGAACAGCCTGCCGAAAGGCCTGTCTCTGTGGAACAAGGGGCGCTCCACGTCCAATGGGCACAGGAGCTCGCTGCTGCAACGGCTGTGCTGCAATAGGAGCCCGCCAATGCTGTCTTGACTTCGGACACTCCCGGATGGTGTGGGCAGGATCTCCGCAGACAATGCATTGTCCTAGAAACCTCCTACACTGATCCCTGAGGTGTCCAGTCTTGCCACAGAAATGGCAAGTCTTCAGGATAGGCCCTCCTGGCCTCTTGAACTGCACCTGATGACTAGGCTTGAAACCAGGCCTAACCACCGCCCTGGCCTGCTCCATAGGCCTCTTCCCAGCTCCGGAAACATGTCCCTTCCTCTGATTCAAATTCAACTCCTGCCGCCTCGCAGCAATCAGAACCTTCTGATATGTCTCCAAGTCAGAAGAGGTCACAAAGCTCTGAAGCTCCAAGGCAAGTCCCTGGAGAAATCGCTGAGCTTTCTCATCGGCATCCTGCACCATCTTAGGTGCAAACCGACTGAGCCTCGTGAACTCCTGGTGGTACTGATCCACCGACAAGCTCCCCTGCTTCAGATCTATAAAGCGCTGCAGCATCACCTACCGAGCAGCCTTCGGGAAGAACTCTCCATCGAATCTGGACTTGAAGGTAGCCCAGACGATCGGCTCCACCAGCATCTTCTCTTCAGCATCCCACCAATTCCTGGCGTTATCCTTCAGCTGCCTCTTAGCCAGATCAACCCATCCAGCCGGGTTAATCTTTGCCATTGCCAAGTTATCCTCAATGTTCCTTATCCATTCGTCGGCAGCCAGAGGACCCTCAGAACCATCAAAGTATGCGGGACCCAGCTCCCGAAATTGCTTCGCTCCTGGCTCAGAGCGAGGGGCATCGGGAAGAGCCCGGGCAGCTCGAGCAGGTGGAGCATTCTGGACTTGCAAAAGCACGCCCTGCTGCACTTGCATCATCTGGATCATCATCCGCATCATCTCACCGCTGGTGGGTTCCCGCTCAGGCTCCTCATCATGAGGGAGCGCACCACTACCACCACCACGGGTGAAACGCCTTCCTTCCATCTAATGACACGGAAAACAAATCAGATTAGACTCATAGCTTATGACTCGGACGTCGAACTTAATTTATTGGACATTCAAATATTATTATTGCTATTCCAAAAATCGCAGTTACAGAAAGACCTGCATGGGCCACCACTAAAACCTGTCACGACCCGCTTCCCTAAAATGGAGGCGAGTACGTGAAAAGGTCCACACGAGAGTGGAGCTGTGAAGCCCCAAACCCGATAAGCGTCCACAATACAAAAACAGGTCCCTGTAACCACAACAGAATAGCAATAATAACACAAGGAGAGACTAAAATAAAATTCACATCTCACAAATATTGTCCAACATCACAAATAAGTTCAACATCCAGAAAAGCCACCAGGCTAAAAGAAAAGAGTCTAAAGGCCCAGAACAAGGCCAACAAAAGAAACGACATAACAAAGTATAGTATAGGTGCCACGCACCGATAACAAAACAACTGTCTAATAAAAGTAAAACACAACGAAGACACTAGGACTGGTCCCCAGTGTCCACGTACTCCCCGTCAAACACAAGCACGGGCTCGGCGTCTGCAAACACCTCGTCCCCAACAAGTAACTCAGGCTCGGGCTCTAACATGTGTCACCCAAAAGAGAAAAGGGGCACATGTCAGCAAGTCGAACGACTTGTGCAAGGAAACGGGAATAATGGTAAACTAGCAACCTAGCAATTAAAACATGGTGCATGGTGTTTCAGAGTGTTTTCTCACTACAATGCGTTGACCGTGGAGAACCCGGTCAACGTGGTCAAGGGGCCCGCTTTGGGTCCCTCGGGGGCTTCGAATCGGTGCAGAAGGGGCGAGGGGAAGCCTCGGCCCTGGTTGAGACGCTCGGCCTCGGACAGACGTGCTCGGCCTCGGCTGGGAGGGGGACGAGGGGTAGCCTCAGTCGCCCGGGTAGATGCACGGCCGTCGGGTGGCGAGGGTGAGTCTCAGACCCGATTAGGACGCTCGGCCTCGGTAGGGCGTGCTCGGCCACAGAAGGCTGATGATGAGGGAAAGCCTCACTGTCCGGTTGATCGAGTGGTCGGAGAGGGGCGAGGGGTAGCCTCGGCCCGTTGGTCTGTTGTCCACCTGCGTAGACGAGAACGCTCGTCAGGGGGCCGGACCTTGGTTCCGGCCAAATCCCCTCCGATGCCTAAGTCAGATAGAGATCTGAGAAAGGAGGCCCGGCGGAGACGGTCCGACTCGTGAGGAGATCGTGACGGCGTCTCTCGGCGTGAGCGGGGGAGGAAGGAGATGAATTGGGGGAACGAGGTCGTTGATGGAGTACCTTAGGTTTTGTTACCTGAGATGCGGTCTTTTTCTTCGTCGTCTTCCTGACCCTTTTGTAGAGCTCCCAGCGTGATTGGCTCTGGCCCACGTCCCACGCCCGCCATCGATCGTGCCCCATCCGTCCCCCCTCACCGCCGCCCTCTCCGCCATGCCAGTACCTCCCCATTATCGCCATTTAGTGGTCGCGTGTCCGGGGGAGCGGTTTTCGCAGGAGTGGGCGAACGACCAACAGGTTATGGGGGCCGGGTCGGATCGACGTTTTGAGAAGGTCCCTTGTAGGGCCTTTGTCGAATGGGCTTTCAGGATGCAGGTGGGCTCTTGGGCTCGTGCTTTATGGGTCTCGGTCAAATAGGCGTAACAATTGCCCCCATCGGTCGGGTTGATCGGCCTCGGCCGGTTCGGCTCGGCCGATGTGACCTCTGTCGATTTTGACAGGCTCTCCAGTCGATGCCGACTCATTTATTAGTCGTCATCATGAGTTAGCCCATTCGATGTTTTTAAGGCGCGGGCTTCAAAGCGCCGTCGGCCTTCAGATGCTGCCACGTGTAGTGGCAAGCTTATCCCCGCCGCTCGCGGAGTCGCCTTAAGTTTGAGAAGCCGAAGGGTTTGTGAGCCGCCATTGGTGGGGTCGATCAGCCTTGGCTCGCTCAGATCACCCGTTATGTCTCCTGGGATTCCGAGCGGCGCTTCAATCGAGGCGAGGCCATAAATGCAGGTCATGATGAGGCGGATCGATTGGTCTTCAACTGGCGCCAATTTCGGAGCGCCGCCGACTCTTCGAGCATCGCCACGCATTCTTGTCAGGCGCTTCGAATTCTCCCCTGGCATATAAGATCCCCAGTTGTGTTGATCTCCACTTCTCCTTCGCTCCTCCCGGTATTCAGAGCCTTCAGCAACTCGGAGTTCCCCGTCGCCTTCGCTTCTTTGTCCTCTCCAAACTAGTTGAAAATAGGTAATTCCTCTCTTGCTTTCATCCCATGGCTGCTCTTAGGATAGGCGGTTCTGGCCGGAGGACGAGGGGTCCTCCGGAGTCCGGGCGGGGCGAACCCCGGCTAGGGGAGTCTGGTTCCCCCGCCGGGAGTCGTTCTCTTCAAGATAGGGGGAAGGAGAAACTTTTTCCAGACTACACCCGTGATGACGTGGCGCTGGCTGCCGTACGGCTTAATGTGCCCCCGGTTGTCCTCCGTACGCCGTCGAGGACCCCTCCTTCGGTGGCCGCGGAGATCCAGGAAAGATATCTCTGCTTCCCATACGAGGTTCGGGTTCCATTTGTCGACGAGCGGATTTGCCTCCCGAGGAGCAATGAGGTCGGCGTCTACGTCGAGATGTTCCGCCTGGGTCTTCGCTTCCCGCTCCATCCCTTCTTCATCCAGGTCATGGAACATTTCACGGTGTCACTGTGTCAGTTCACCCCGTGTTCGATCGCGGTACTGACGGGTTTCGTAACGCTCTGCTGTACCCGTGGTCTGGAGCCGACTCTCCCCCTTCTCTTCTACTTTTACCAGGCCCAGACGGTCGGTCCGGGGTCATGGCTGCTACTCCGAGCTCGTTCGAGGAGGGAATGCCTGATCGGGTTACCCCGCTGGTCAGGGGATTGGAACTTGGATTATGTCTTCGTGGTCTTTTTGGGCGAGGCCCAGATTCTGACAAGCTGGGGCAGTTCTGTACATTCTCGCCCGTCGTTAGTTCTCTCAGACGCCGACCGGGCAGCCGCTGCGCTTCTGTTGGCTCTTCCTTTGGAAACGAAGTCCATTTGGTCTTTGCTGGACGACCTACTCCTGAAGGCCGTCTTGTGGTCTCCGGGTAGGTCGCTTTTTCATCCCCGGATCGCCCTATGACTCATCCTGATTTCGGTCTCCTTTGCAGGGATGGCTGGCCGCGAATTCGTCCGTGACGTTGACGAGCTGATCCGTCGTGGAGCCGCTCGGAGCCGAGGTAGTACCTCTGGAAGGGCGCCTCGGAGGACCGTTGAGGAGGAGGTGCGCCGAGCCGAGCCTGCCGTGGGTAAGGTGGCGGCCGCGCCTCCCGCCTCTTCTTCTGGCGATCCCCTTCCGGGGGGTGAGGATGGTGCGAGGCGGAAGAGTTCTCCTCCGGCACCTTCGGAGCTCCACGGTGGAAAGAAGAGGAAGGAGGACGTGGATCCCTCCGGCCCGGCAGGTTCCGCGCTTCCCGTGGCGACCGCCGGGGATCCTTCGATAGCTTTGCCAGCCACCCCCCTCGCAGCGTCTTCGCCCGTATCACCAGGGGTCGGGGCCTTGTTGGCGAGCGACTTGGCTTCGATTGTCGTCCCTGGGAGTTCGATGTTTGCTGACCGAGCAGTGGCCCAGCAGGTTGCCGAGGTCTCCGTCCCTCCCCGGGACCGCAGCCTCCTCAAGAAGATCCCGGCCGACAAGATGTCGGATTCCTTGGTCTGGATCCTCCAACAGGTTCGGTTATCTTGCTATCCTCTCTTTCTCTTTATCCTCTTCTTAGCACATGTCTCGTCTTTTCAGGGTTCAGCGCTCGCTGTGGAGTTGCAGTGTCGAGCCGTCCGCTTGAGGGAGATGGAGGAGTCTTCCATGAGGGCTCAGGAGCGGGCCGGGGCGGCCGAGGTGGCCATGATGGAGGCCCAGATGGAGTCTCGGCGCCTCGCCCTCCGTGTGGCTGCGTTGGAGGGGCAAGTGGGTGACCTTGAGGGAAAGCTAGGGGATGCTCATCAGTCGGCTGAGGAAGCGGCGGAATCGTTCCGTCTGGAGAGGGAGGAGCTTCAGAGGGAGCTGTCGGACCGGCGTCAGGTAATGCGGCTGGCGGAGGAGGTCGAGAAGGGTGTCGTCGAGACCCTGGGGAAGGAGATCTTCGAGGTTCTCAGGGGGGCCTTCGGTAAGTATATAGACATCATCGCCCCCCGGATCGTCGAAGTCGTCCAGTCTTCCTTCCGGGAATGTGCGGAACGTGTCCGGCAAGCCCCTCCGCCAGTCGAGTCCCCTCGCTCCGAGCAGGGCGAAGTGCCCGAGGATGTGTCCTCCCGAGCTCGGGCTCCTTAAGCAGTCCCTCCCAGCCTTATCCTCAAATTTTTAAGCATCCGCTTCGCTTTGGGCCAGTCTACTTGAAATGGATCCCCGGCCCCCGCCCTCTCCTTCAGCCCCGCGGCCAACAATTGCTGGTTGCATGGTCGCTAGCTTGGGTCACCTGCTCTGGGTCTTTTGTCAACCAATTTTGTTTTGTCGGTGTCGATCTGAACTCTGTCATTTGTCGCGAGTAGACTGTTTGTAGGGTGTTCCCTTCGCCTTGATCCCATGTAAATAAGACGCATTTTTGTACTCGGGTTAACTATTATAAATGAAATCGACTTACTTGGAATTTTTGTGTACTTGGCGTTGTTGCCTTGTTCTTGGCTTGGGAATGGACGAAACTGGCGTTGGCTGGGGGTATTATCCCCAGACTTAGGGGCGCAGGAGTCGGTCAGCGAGGGCGAAGCTTCTCGACTTAGGACCGGTTGGCGTCCGTGCCTCCTGGGGAAACTGCCCCCCAGACTTATGAGCGCTGGAGTCGGTCGGCGAGGGCAAAGCTCCTCGGCTTAGGACCGGTCGGCGTCCGTGCCTGCTGGGGGAATTGCCCCCAGTCTTATGAGCGCTGGAGTCGGTCGGCGAGGGCAAAGCTCCTCGGCTTAGGACCAGTCGGCGTCGTGCCTGCTGGGGGAGTCGCCCCCAGACTTATGAGCTCTGGACTCGGTCGGCGAGGGCCAAGCCCTTCGGCTTAGGACCGGTCGGCGTTCGTGCCTACCGGGGAATCGCCCCCAGACTTATGGGCACTGGAGTCGGTCGGCGAGGGCAAAGCTCCTCGGCTTAGGACCGGTCGGCGCCCGTGCTTTGCCGGGGGAGTCGCCCCCAGACTTATGTGCACTGGGGTCGGTCGGCAAGGGCCAAGCTCCTCGGCTTAGGACCGGTCGGCGTCCGCGTCTGCTGGGGGAATTGCTCCCAGACTTATGAGTGCCGGAGATAGTCGGTGAGGGCAAAGCTCCCCTTCCTCCTCCAGTGAGGCGGCGGTCCCCGGCCTTTTGCGTTACTGGCGACATGTCAACTCCGTCGGAATTTTAAATAAAGACAATAAAAAGAAGGCGTTTGTACTCTCATGGGTCCAGTTGGACCGGTACATTTGGAGGAAAGCGGAAAAGGGGAAATGAAGCCAAACAGAGGGATGTAAAACTAGATATCTCCCTCATACTTAGGCCGCCCCCGGGGGGAAGGATGTTGCCTACTCACTCTATGATGCGGAGGGGGCCTTGGATGGTGTTGATCTTCTTCCCCTTGTCCGGCTGTGTGGAGGTCCCTTCTCCATGGGCCGGCTCGTCGGCCTGATTCCTGGCGTGCCCTCGGCTCATCAGCTTCTCGATGTCCTTCTTCAAATGCCAGCAATCTTCCGTGTCGTGACCATCGTCCTTATGGTACTTACAGTACTTCTCCCTGTTCTTCCCGCCTCTTTTAGCCTTCGGCGGGGGGCGATCAGCTCGCTCTTCCTTCTGTACTTGGGCGAGAATGGCGTCTGGGGTGGTGTCCCTCGCGCTTTCCCCCCGTTGCATGTTCCTTTGTCTCTTTTCGGTCCGGTATCCTTCGGGGCTTGCTCGTCTGCCGTCGCCACGCTTGGTCCCTCGAGCGGTTTTTCCTGCATCCTCGGCCAAGGCCTCCTCGGTCAGCATAAAGCGCTCGGCCCTTGCCATGATCCCGGGGAGGTCCTTTGGGGGGTCGTTGTGCAGGGACTTCTTGAGGCCCCTGTGGCGAAGCCCTTTCTTAAGAGCCGTCTGGACCACCAGGTCGGGTGGGTTGTTCACGTTTAGCCTTTCCGCATTGAAGCGGCGCATGAACTGTCGGAGTGGTTCGGCCGGGCCTTGTACTATGTTGAACAGATGTTCAGCACCAGGTTTGATCAGCCTCCCCGCCATGAACTGTTTGCAGAACAACTGGGCGAGTTGTTCGAAGCTGTCGATGGAGCGGCCGGGCAGGCTGTGGTACCAGATCCTCGCCGCTCCCCTGAGAGTAGAATAGAAGCCCCGGAAAAGCAGGTCATCGTCAGCTCCCTGGAAGGCCATGTCCCCCTCGTAGTCCATCACGTGGTGCGCCGGGTCTCCTATTCCATCGTACTTTCCCAGCACCGGGATCCGGAATCGGGAGGGGACCCGTGCGTCGGTTATTCTCCGTGACAAGGGGCATCGATCTCTGTGGATGCCTCCGGGGATGCGGTACTCGCCTGCCTCTGGATTGACCGGGGGTGGGGGTACCACCGGCGCCAGCGGGGCTGGCTCCGCAGCCTTCGCCACGCTGGGGGCCGGGCTGTCCCGACGTTCCCGACTCCTCCTGCGGGAGCTCCTGCTCCGCCGCGATCGGTCTCTCGAGTGGTGTCGTTCGCTTCTCCTGCGGCGGGACGACCGCGATCGATGAGACGAGGCCGTCCTTGATTCGCCGTCCGTCCCTTCGGTCTCTCTTCGGCTCCTTTCACGATTGGGTGAGGAGGCGCGTGACCTCGCTTGACGAGAGCCAGACAGCGTGAACCGACGCTCCATGTTCGGTTTTCGGGTCCCGTGGTCGTCGACCACGGCGGACCGCAAGTGTGGGGGACCCCCCGCCCATCGATGGCTGTCGTCCAACGTGCCTCCGTTGGGTGGCGCAGGGCCGACGAGCTGCTGCACCGTTGCGACCAACGTCTGGAGGCTCGCGTTGGTCTCCTGAGCTAGGGCGCGGAGCTGTCCCTGTGTGGCCAGTTCTGAGCCGCCGGCTTCTTCGGTGGAGAGGGTGGGGTGGCCGCTGGCGGGTGTGTCCTCGGGATTGCCGTTTGTTGTGCCATTCCCCTCCTCTGGGATGGGGGGCATGCGCTTCCTCCCATTGCTGGCTCGTGCCATTGTTGGTGTGGTTTGCTTCTTCGTGGGACGGTTTTCGTTCCCACAGACGGCGCCAGATGTTTCAGAGTGTTTTCTCACTACTAGGCATTGACCGTGGAGAACCCGGTCAACGTGGTCAAGGGACCCGCTTTGGGTCCCTCGGGGGCTTCGAATCGGTGCAGAAGGGGCGAGGGGAAGCCTCGGCCCTAGTTGAGACGCTCGGCCTCGGACAGACGCGCTCGGCCTCGGCTGGGAGGGGGACGAGGGGTAGCCTCAGTCGCCCGAGTAGATGCACGGCCGTCTGGTGGCGAGGGTGAGTCTCAGACCCGATTAGGACGCTCGGCCTCGGTAGGGCGTGCTCGGCCAAGGAAGGCTGAGGGTGAGGGGAAGCCTCACCGTCCGGTTGATCGAGTGGTCGGAGAGGGGCGAGGGGTAGCCTCGGCCCGTTGGTCTGTTGTCCACCTGCGTAGACGAGAACGCTCGTCAGGGGGCCGGACCTTGGTTCCGGCCAAATCCCCTCCGATGCCTAAGTCAGATAGAGATCTGAGAAAGGAGGCCCGGCAGAGACGGTCCGACTGGTGAGGAGATAGTGACGGCGTCTCTCGGCGCGAGCGGGGGAGGAAGGAGATGAATTGGGGGAACGAGGTCGTTGATGGAGTACCTTAGGTTTTGTTACCTGAGATGCGGTCTTTTTCTTCGTCGTCTTCCTGACCCTTTTGTAGAGCTCCCAGCGTGATTGGCTCTGGCCCACGTCCCACGCCCGCCATCGATCGTGCCCCATCCGTCCCCCCTCGCCGCCGCCCTCTCCGCCATGCCAGCACCTCCCCATTATCGCCATTTAGTGGTCGCGTGTCCGGGGGAGCGGTTTTCGCAGGAGTGGGCGAACGACCAACGGGTTATGGGGGCCGGGTCAGATCGACGTTTCGAGAAGGTCCCTTGTAGGGCCTTTGTCGAATGGGCTTTCAGGATGCAGGTGGGCTCTTGGGCTCGTGCTTTATGGGTCTCGGTCAAATAGGCGTAACACATGGCAAGTAAAGTACGGTGGTAACAAGTAAGGTAAAGGAGAGTACAAGTGGCAAGTATCAAGTGGTAGGGGTGACATGTAATGTCAAGTAACAAGTAAAGTACAAGGGATCACTCAACGAGTGCCCTATTGCCCGCAGGCTGTGTTCAAGTATCAAGTACAAGGGGTCACTCAACGAGTGCCCTATTGCCCGCAGGCTGTGAGGAGCTCGTCTTCTGGAACACGAGCCAGAAAGTGTATTTGATAAGTATGGCGTAGGGGTGCACCTAGCCGGAACGAGTAACACTAGTATGTAGCGATGCTACGCAATCACGATGAGTATTCAAGCATGCAATGACATGAGCAGATAATTCGCATACCGTTAATTAAATTAAACGTGATAGGTGAAATGCAATGACATGAACATATTCGCGTACCGTTAATTAAATTAAACATGGCAGTTAAAATGCAATAGCAGTTAACGATGCATGGATGACATGAACAGTTATTTTCGCGTACCGTTAAGGAAAGTAAACGTGACATACAAGCATGATGAAAGTAACGGACCAAGCTTCGTTGTCAAGCTAGGTCAATGGCGTCTAAACGGCTATCCTTTCACCGTCTAGTCTCTTTTACGCTAAAGCAAGGTAAATGGCCTAAGACATGGCCTAAATCAAGAGATGCAAGTTTCACTTGCCTAGCACCGGGGATGGCGACTACTTCGTCACACGGATGCTAATCTATGGGGAAATCACTGATAGGGGGAACAACCATCAAACAACATGAAATTTATTTGGGTTTCATAAAAATACCAATAGGCTATGAAAACATAGAGGAATCGATTTCTTACCAAGAGGAGACGGAAGGAACACTCCGGGGAACCCTAGGATCAGATCTGGAAAAGATTGGAGAAGTTTGGGGAAACTAGGGTTTTGGGGGATTTGGGGATTTTGATGGGTTTTGATGGAGATTTGGGGAAGATGAGGGGTAGATAGAGTAGATGGATGGATTGGATGATGGATTTAGGGCTTGGAATGAAGGAATGGAGCTTGGAGGAAGATGGGGGCTCAATGGGGGAGAAACTAGGGCTTAGGGTCGTGTTGGAGAAGAAGAAGTCGTTTGGGAGGGGTATTTATAGGTTGAGCTGGCGGCTAGGGCAAAACTAGGGTTTCCTGCACTGCTTAGTCGGTCAAAGAACAACTGTTGACCGACTAGTTTGAGATCTAGTCGGTCGGTTGAACAACGCAGACCGACTAAGTGTAAACAGTAACTCCAGTCGAAAACCTGAACTAAGAGTTAGTCGGTCCAAGAACAACTGTTGACCGACTAGTTTGAGATCTAGTCGGTCGATGAACGTTCTTAGACCGAGTAAGAGTAAACAGTAACTCGACTGTACAGTAGAACCAAGAATTAGTCGGTCTGAGTACAAAACTTGACCGACTAAGAATGAACAGTACTGATACTAAAATTTAGATGATGTGTTAGTCGGTTAAAGAAGCATTGCTGACCGACTAGTTTGCAACCTAGTCGGTCAACCAACGTTCTTAGACCAACTAACGATAAACAGTAACTCCTGAGAAATTTAGAAAGCTAACTAGTCGGTCCAAGAAGGATTGCCAACCGACTGTATCGTCATCTAGTCGGTCGGTGGCCCTTCTTACACCGGCTAATGAGCACAGAAAAGTACCGATACGGAGCGCGGGGCCCCGGGATCGATTCCTAAGACTCCTAGGCTTGATCTAACAGTTAGATATGACCGTTATGAAGCCCGTCACAAACGACGTACTTCGAAATCGACGATCCTAAGGAAGAATCGAGAAAATACGACGAATCGATCGAAAATGAAAGTTACGGAGACGAAAACCACACAAGAGGAGAAAACCCACCAAAACATATATTATATTATAATAAATTCAGATACAAGGAAACCAGTCGTTACAGAATCCGGCACATTCCCTGTGGTAATATCGTCTAAACTTTCTAATGAGCAAGAAATGTAATTTCTAGATGTGCTTAAAACTCACAAGGGGGCAATTGGTTGGACAGTTGCTGACATTAAAAGTATCGACCCCCTCATTTGTAAGCACCACATCTACTTAGAGGATGACACCAAATCCACTAGAGAAATGCAACATAGGTTAAATCCTAACCTAAAGGAAGTGGTAAAGGGTGAAATCCTTAATCTTCTTGATGCGGGTATTATATACCCCATTGCCGATAGTAGATGGGTTAGCCCCATTCAAGTTGTACCTAAGAAATCGGGGTTAACGGTTATTAAAAATGAAAACAATGAGCTAGTACATATGCGAGCCACTACTGGATGGCGCATGTGCGTTGACTATAGGAAGATTAATTCTAAGACCCGTAAAGACCACTCTCTCTCCTATTTCTTGATCAAATCATAGAGAGAGTGGCCGGACACGAATATTATTGCTTCCTTGATGGCTACTTCGGTTATTATCAAATTGAAATGGCACCTGAAGAACAAGATAGGACCACCTTCACTTGTCCCTTTGGCACTTTTGCATTCCAGATGATGGCATTTGGCCTATGTAATGCCCCCGCAACCTTTCAACGTTGTACGCATAGCATTTTCCATGATATGGTTGAAAAGATTGTGGAGGTATTCATGGATGATTTCTCTGTGTATGGTAGCTCATTTAATAATTGCTTATCTAACTTGGCTTTGGTGTTAGATCGGTGCATCGAGAAAAACCTTCTCTTGAATTGGGAGAAATACCATTTCATGACCACCGAAGGCTTAGTCCTCGGTCATATTGTATCCAAGGAAGGTATGCACGTCGATAAAGCCAAGATTGAGGTAATAGAAAAGCTACCCACTCCTCATTGTGTAAGAGATATTCGATCATTTCTTGGGCATGCAGGTTTTTTAGGAGGTTCATAAAAGATTTTATTTCTATATCTCAGCCTCTTTGCATGCTTTTGAAAATGATGTAGATTTTGCTTGGAATAATGATTGTCAACTTGCTTTTGAGAAGTTGAAAAATTTGCTCACATGTTCACCTATTCTTCAGGTGCCAGATTTGACATCACCCTTCGAAATCATGTGCGATGCTAGTGACTATGCGGTTGGTGCCGTGCTTGGACAACGCAAGGACAATGTCCCCGTGGTGATTTACTATGCAAGCAAGAGCATGAATGAGGCTCAACGAAACTACACTACCACGGAGAAGGAGCTTTTAGCCGTTGTCTTCGCATAGGAGAAATTTAGGAGCAACATGTTGGGATTCCCAATTACAATCTTCACCGACCATGACGCTCTTAAATAACTCCTTTCCAAGAAAGACCGCTAAGCCTAGACTAATCAGTTGGATTTTGCTCTTGCAGGAATTCAACATCGCCATCAAGGACAGGAAGGGAGCAAAAAATCATGTTGCTAATCACCTTTCACGGTTAACGATAAGCATGGAGCCGGCAACCATCCCATTGAATGATTCGTTTCCCGACGAACATCTTTTTGCGGTCTCCCACACACTCACATGGTATGCCGACATAATAAACTACTTGGTCACCGGTAAGAATCCTTCTACTTGGTCTTGCCAAGATAACAAAAGGTTCATCTTTGAGGTAAAATCTTTCTTTTTCGATGACCCTTACCTTTACAAGTATTGTAATGACCAAATAGTAAGGAGATGCATACCCGACCATGAGTTTGATAGTGTTTTACACTTTTGCCATGAAGGTATGTGCGGTGATCATTTTTCCGCTCAAAAGACCATAGCAAAAATTCTACAATGTGGTTTTTATTGGCCTAGTATCTTTAAGGACACTTATACATATTGTAAATCATTCTCAGCTTGCCAAAAGTTGGGGGAAATTACTAAAAGAAATATGATGCAGCTAAACCCCATTCTTGAATTAGAAATTTTCGATTGTTGGGGCATTGATTTTATGGGGCCATTTCCCCCATCCTTTGGGTACACATATATTTTGCTTGCTATAGATTATGTATCTAAATGAGTTGAGGATATTCCTTGTAGAACCAATGATGCGGTTATCGTGCTTAAATTCATGAAAGAAAATATTTTTGCACGATTTGGGATGCCAAAGGCGATGATAAGCGACAGAGGGTCACATTTCTGCAACCGCCTCTTCGCAAGCTTAATGAAGAAGTTTGGGGTGAAACACAAGGTTTCCACACCACACCACCCCTAAACCAATGGACAAGCGGAGTTGGCGAACATACTCCAAAAGACGGTGAATCCATCAAGGAAGGATTAGAGCATGCGTCTTTCCGAGGCATTGTGGGTATACCGTACCGCCTACAAAACGGTTTTAGGGATGTCCCTATATTGCTTAGTTTTTGAAAATTTTTGCCACTTGCCCATTGAACTTAAACACAAATCCTTTTGGGCAATTAAAAAGTTTAATTGTGAAATTGACCCATCCTCTCGTAAATTGCAGTTAGTGGAACTCGAAGAGATAAGGAGGGAGGCATACAACAATTCCAAGCTTGTGAAGGAGAGGCTTAAATGTGCTCATGATCGAATCATTTTGAGGAGAGAATTCACCTACTTTATAACTCAAGACTTCATCTCTTCCCCGGAAAGCTTCATTCGAAGTGGATTGGACCTTTCATAATTCGGGAGGTATTTCTACATGGCACGGTGACCATTGCCAACCCACAAAACGACAATGAATTCAAGGTGAACGACCAACGCTTAAAGCATTACCAAGAGCCATGGAGTAGGGACGATGTCACCATAGAGCTTACAGAACCACCGCCGGGTGGAACCAACTGTAAGGACCCTGTCTATGGGGAAAACACTAGAAGGGGGGGTTGAATAGTGTTTATGCAAATTTAAAAGGAATTTATGCCAAATAAAATGCAATCCAACAAATAATACGGAAATAGAATTGAACCCAAATAAGAAACAATTGCAAACACAATTATGTTTCTAGGGTTCGGATTACCCAAGTCAACTCCCGACTTGTTCCCGGTAATCCTACGTCCCTTCCACTCGGATACCACCGGATACTCAAGTTAGAACCCTAACTTGAGGTTTTCTTAAAACCCACTTGTAGCAACCCTACAAGTGCAATCGAATACAATCGATGTCCTTGACTCCCATAACTTGGGAGCAAGCAAACCACTCTCACAACCAAGAGCAAATCTCAAATAACGAAAGTTATGAAATAATGAAAACAACACTTACAAACACCTATGCCTTGAAGTAGAACTTGAAGGTGGAGAGTGATGTGTGTTGAAGAACTCTCTTGGAAGAGAGGAGAAGCCCTTTCTCTTGACTGCACCAAATGCCTATATGATCACTCTTTAGTTCTAGGTTGGAGAGCAAGAGAACAAGATTTGGAAATACTTAGGGCTTTGGATTTGAGAGATTTGATCTTTGGAAATGAAAGCTTGAGAGATTTTGCAATGAATGAGTAACCTTCCAATGGAACAGTAGAACCTCTATTTATAGCTTTCTCAAATCCACAAAACAGTTTAGGCAAAAACCCAATTGGAATCCGTGAAAAAAATCTCAACGGATAGAATCTGAACTCGTGACAGTCGACTGTTGAACAATCCACAGTCGACTGTTGCACAGTCAGCAAGGGTAGGTGAGAATTCATAACGGTAACTTACCACGTGGACAGTCGACTGTTAAACCAACATGCGACTGTAATTCCTTCGGCAGGCGACTGGCCGAGAGATCGGTAAGTTAGACAAATACTGAAAATCTCACAAGTAACAGGACAGATGACTGATGCAAGGAACACAGTCGACTGTTAGTCAGAACAGGCGATTGTATATCCTTAAACAGACGACTGTCAAAAGCCTGAGAAATTTCCAGAGAGCTGAGTCAAAGAAATGACTCACAGACAGGCGACTGTTGCAGCATAGTCAGCCAACTGATCTAGGAGACAGTCGACTGTATATACAACATTAGTCGACTGGCCGTAAAATTCAGATCTAACATAGTTAGGGCAAAGAATATACATACGACTGCTGTACAAAACACAGTCGACTGTCACAAGGACATGCGCCTGTGTATCATTCACCAGTAGCCTGTGCGAGATAATCAGAGGAGGCCTAAAACTATATTGTAAAAGTCTGTGCATAACAGACGACTGTAGAACAAAATACAGTCGACTGTTTTTGAGACAGGCGACTGTAAACTGTTAAGCAGTCGACTGTTATATACAATCCTTGCACAACCAATAGAGAAATGAATTGGAGTCAAAGGACAATTGATCTAATGGAGTCCTATGACTGAATGCAGATGTGTGTGAGTGCTCCATCAAGGTTCTATTGAGTATTGATTCCCCGGATTTGGTTTTGATGATGAGCAAACATAAATATTGCGATCTAATTGTTTGTGAGCGTAGTTATGGAGATCGTCGCCAAAAGAATACATACATCAAAAGCGACGTCTCAAGACTTCTCAATACGCGTGATCATGTGCCTGAAGCTTCGTTGAAGCTCAAGGATCATTATTGAAGTCAAGAATGAATATTAAAGCTTTGAAGAAGGTTCGTCATGTATTATTTATTGTCTTCTAGCTTCATAGATTAGAATGTTAAGCCTTGAGTAGGACTTACATTATAATCTTCATTTCGCTCATATCTTAGAGCTAGGATTATCTTAGAAGCCATTAGAAACTTTCCCGAAGCCTATCGCTTCTTCCCTCGGCTTCTAGTGCATCTTAGTTGGTTCAAGTAGAAGAACCAACCGACTAGATGACGATTTAGTCGTCGGCAATTCCTCTTGAACCGACTAGATGTCCTTGCTCAATTCAGCCTGGCACTGTTGATCAATTAGTCGGTCAAAGGAGGTTCACCGACCGACTAGATGACGATCTAGTCGGTTAGGAATCCTTCTCAGACCGACTAGTTATCATTACCTCTGTACAGCCTATCTTACTGTTTACATTTAGTTGGTCAAAGCACATCGACTGACCGACTAGTTGAGAAACTAGTCGGTTGGAATTTGTTCTTAATTCTTCTAGCTGTATTTGAATTCAGCCTATTGATTTCATCTCTTAGTCGGTCAAAGAACACTAACCGACCGACTAGTTGTGAAACTAGTCGGTTGGCAAGTCTTCTTAGACCGACTAGTTCTTTATGTCTGAACTTCACCTTTTGGCTGTTCTTCTGTTAGTCGGTTCATGTTGAATCATCGACCGACTAGTTGAGAAACTAGTCGGTCAGTGATCCTTCTTTGACCGACTAACTGCTTCAGAAATATGACCGTTGGGAATCTTTTGAGCACGATTTTTCTTGCCTCTATAAATACAAACCTGATTCGTTTGAGGCAAGACTAGAGGTCCATTATCAAAGTTATTTCAGACCTAAGAGAGGAGTTTTCTCAAGCTATTTCCAAGCTCTCTCTTCTCACCAAGAATCTCTCCCTCACTTCTTGAGCCCTAATTCCTCAAGAGAGATTCTCTCTATTGTGAGCCTATCAAGCTAAGAGCTTGATCCAAGGTCACCAAATCCACCCTAGGCTTCCAGTGCTGGTCAACTTCTTGGAGCTAGGGTTTGGTGACATCTTCTTCCTCAAAATCCCTCTTTGCCCTAATTTGGTAAGTATACTCAAGGCATAGGATTTTGTGGTAAGTGTTTCATTATTTCATCGCATTTGATATTTGAATTGTTCTCTCGGTTGTGAGAGAAGTGTGTGATCCCGGGTTGTGGGAGTCACATGTCATTTGTGTATGATTTGTTCTTGTAGAGGTTTTTCTACAAGAATTTCATAGTGCTAAATCTTGGGTTAGTGGTTTCTAACTCAAGTATCCGGAGGGGATCCGGGTGGTTGGGATGTAGGATCACCGGGAACAAGTCGGGGAGACTTGGGTGGATCCGAACCCGTTACATACTTTGTTTGCGTTGTCCATTCTTGTTGATTGTTGTTTATTCCGTATTGTCGTTTGTTTATTGCACAATAGTTAGGAATAACTCTCTTAATTATTTAAAGTACTATTCACCCCCTCTAGTACTTGTGCAGTAGCTTCCCAGGGAACTACAAGTTCTACTTCTAAGCTACATACTAGAAGAGATAAAAGAAAAATTACATTGACGAATAATCTCTTCTTTCCATCGTATGAGCTTGAAGTCTTCACGGAGCTTCAATCATTATCTATGATCAACCAATTCATGTCATTTGCCTTCAATGACGTTTGAGAGTCATCCATTGCAAGTAGATCTTCATAAATATCTTAGGCAATGGATTAACTGCAAAATAGGGAATTAGTCACAAGTATTTATGTTTGCTCATCATTAACACCAAGTAGGGAGAAGTCCAATACTCAACATTCTCCCCCCTTTTTGATGATGACAAACAAACATAAACAAAAAGATAAATAATTGTGCATAATGAAAACTTACTCCCCCTACATAGATGCCAATCAAGTTAGTCAACAAATATTAGGGCATCTTCATATCAATTGAAGCAAATGAGTAAGGAACACATGAATATAAATTCAAAAGATCTAGGAATTACAATCCCTATTCATTGTAATCTTACTCCCCCTGAATCTAAGGCAACGTAAATCTTAGATTCAAGTGTTAGAACATACTTAGCACATCCATTATGAATCTTGTATGTTTATTTCTCTCCCCCTATGACATTATCCAAAAAGGTGGGAGCAAATAACAACAACAATAATAGTGCTAAATATGAACTAACAACAATCAAGGAGTATAAAGATATATCGAATCAAAAACTCATAAAATCACATCATATACACATGTGAGTAATGGAAGTGAAGTCCAATATCAACATTAGATATACACACAAAAAATATTCAAAAGAGATTTCACAAATGCATCATACCAGAGATAGCATGAAAAATCGAATACCAAATTCATATATTGTCTCAAAAGCACATCAGAGAGAGTATAGCATACATGGAGACAACATATCATACATCACACAGATAAGATAAGCAATATAGCATAGTGTGACATAATATAAACACCAACATCATATATAGATATATAGAAAGATGGGTACAACAACGGATGGACATCTACATGGCCATCACACAAAGATACATCATGATCAAGACAAAAAAATACATCATCATGACGACAGCGAAGTACATCACTATACATATATTAAGTCACTGACAACATCATCCAGCATACATCAAAATACAATCATCACCAAACAAACACCACTCAAACACCTATCTAAGAGTGAGCGTCTCCAGGGGCTGCAGAAGAAGAAGCAGGCTCTGTGACAGCATGTGTATCCTCTGGAGGAGGGTCAGAGGGAGCAACAGTAGCAGCAACAGCAGCAGCAACAACATCCTGAGTAGAAGCTACACCAGGAGGCTCAACGACATCAGTGGGCTGAGGAGGAACATGAAGCTGGGGAACAAACTGTCTTAGATCCTCAGGGAAGGGTATTCCCTGATGGAGGAAAGAGAGGGACATCAATCTGTAAATACCAGAGACCATCTCCAAAAGAATATCACGAGATGGTGGAGCAGAGGTGGAAGGCAGATCAGCAGGAGGAACAGTGGATAAGGACAGAGCTGAAGTAGGTTTCCTCTTCTTCGAGGCAGTCTGCAGAGCCGAAGAAGACTTCGACTTTACAGAAGCGTCGAGGAGAGGACCAAAGGGCATGGGCTCGTAACGAGTCAAATCAACACCAAAATAACGGAAGACACGAGTCAGAAGACCACCGTAAGGAATGTGAGACGAGGAGGTCATGAACTCAACCCTGTCCATCCTATCAAGGAGGACACCGGCCCAGTTCACAGGCATGCCAGAGAAAATAGCATACATACACTTCAGTATATCTTGAGACGGCTGGTCAGATGATCCATACCTCGGCAGGATGTTGGACTTCACCACTAGGTGAACAGCCCAACCTCTCGCAGAGAACATAGATGACCTGACACCCGAATCAAGAGCTAAAGGTACCTCTCGAAACATATCCCGGAGGACAGACTGGTCAAGGTCGTTAATATCGGAGATGCAGATATCAGTGGGAAGGGAACCAACAGAGGGAATCCTAAGAATAGTCCCTAAGAGCGAGGGAGTGATCTGAATGTGGGTTCCCTGAACGACAGTATCGAGGATGCCAGTAGATGAATACTCACCGCGAACGCGGTTCGCATAGAAGAGCTTTACCAGAAATGGATAGGCTCTGGGGGACTCGCTCTGAGAGAAGCGAAAAAGGTCGGCTAGGTGAGTAGCAGAAAGAATGTCAGAAAGCCTCTCAGTAGTGAAGGTGGGGAAAGCAATGTACCGCTCCCTGAGAAGGTTGATCCCTAGAAGAGAGTGAAATTTTGCCAAGCAGAGATCGTCTCGGCAAATGGGAACTAGGGGATCAGAGGGGGGTACGACAGGAGGCTCTTCTGAAGAGCTCGAAGCTGAAGGGGAGAGATGGGGGTTCTCAGCAGCAGGCTCACTGATGTGAACACCAGTGGGCTTGCACTGACGAGTGATCAAAGGCTGAGCCTCGGAAGAGGAAGCTGAAGGAGAGTAACCCTGCGAGGAAGAATGCACGGGTGACTCGGCATGCTTGGTTTGGGCTTTGTGGGGATTCTTCTTCTTGGAAATTGGTTTCTTGGGTGCCCTAGGATGTTTAGGAGCAACAATCTTCTCTTTTCCCTTAGTTTTGGGTGCCATAGAATCGAGAGACAGAGAAACAATGCAAAGAAATCGGAAGACAATGAACCGAACGAAAGGCTAGAGAGAGAAGCAAACCAAGTAGAGGAGATACAAGGAAGCAACGGCGAACAGGGAGGAGGAGATCAACGGCAACGACAGCACGAAATCGACTCACGAAGGGAAGAAGATCGACGGTTTTGGAAGAGAAATCGAGCGGGAAGACGAAGCGGTCGAATTGGATGAGAGAGAGTTGACGTGGGGAAATGATCGGGCTTTCTCGAATATAAAAGTTGAGGAATGAATATGGGCCGTTGGATCAATGAATCGGCGGCTCAGATCAAATCATATGAACCGTCTCAACAGAAAACAGTCGACTGATGAACAAAATTCAGTCGACTGGATGAAGTGATAACAATAAGGCTTAGAAAGATGGGCAGTCGACTGGCAAGTAACATGCAGTCGCCTGTCCATTGGACAGTCGACTGACATTTACTCAACAGTCGGCTGGCTGAGAAATAATACAGTTCATCAAAAAATAACAGAGAGCACTGTAAGAATTCGACAGAGAGAACAGTCGCCTGATGACTAAAATGCAGTCACCTGTTAAAATAACAGTCGACTGTAAAACAGTCATCAGTCGGCTATGCGAAAGATACCAAATCTCAGACTGAGGAGATAGAGTAGGGCAGTCGAATGTAGGAGGAAATACAGTTGTCTGTCCTGGTTCAAAAAAATGCACAGTGAGATAGAATTCTAGAGAATAAGAACACTCACCCTAGGACCAATACTCTAATCACAAATACATCGTAAACTAATGTAAAAACAATAAATCCATTGAAACACAAATCACTACCATCAATATCAAAAACTCATGAAATCAATTAAATCACAATTGCCTTTCTTAACATATAAATATAATAAAGCACATGAAGATAGGCAACAAAATGATATGAGCTCAAAAAGAGTTATAACATGAAAGATTGAGCTTCTAGATTTCAGATTCACCCATAATTCCTAATTCTCCACGCAACCTCACAAATGAATATTCTTTTAGAGGTTTAGTGAAGATATCAGCAATTTGTTTTTGGGTTTCAATGTACTCTAAGATGATGTCCTTCTTAGCTACATGATCATTGATAAAATGGTGTCTCACGTCTATGTGTTTGGTATGGGAGTGATGTACCGGATTCTTGGAAAGACAAATAGCACTTTGATTATCAACCATGATAGGGCAAGTATCACAATTGACACCATAGTCACTAAGAGTGTGTCTCATCCAAAGAACTTGTGCACATGCAAGACCCGTGGCAATATATTCCGCTTCAGTCGTGGACAATGACACCGAATTTTGTTTCTTAGAAAACCAAGAAACTAAGGAATTTCCTAAGAAATGGCAAGTGCCACTAGTACTTTTCCTGTCGGACTTGCATCCAGCAAAGTCGGCATCACTATATGAGATTAACTCATATGTGCTAGACTTATGGTAAAGTAACCCATAATCTAGAGATTGATTGAGATAACGAAATATTCGTTTAACCGCAATCAAGTGTGATTCCTTAGGTCTTGCTTGATATCTAGCACAAAGGCATACCGAAAACATTATATCGGGCCTACTAGCGGTTAAGTAAAGTAAGCTACCGATCATACCTCGATATAGACGAACGTCTACATCTTTTTCGCTTTCATCCTTGTGTAGATGTGATCGCTCCGGGACGTACACCCAAAGAACGGTTGTAGTTTTACCGCAAGCGCACGGTATAGCGGCGAGCGGGTATCGAACACAGGGAGGACGAATGACTGTGCTTGCTCCTAATCAACCTGGATATTCAAGAATAGAGAGAGTTGCCTTGGGCGATCCTGTCACAATCGTCAGACAAATGTGCGAAATATCAAATCAAATAAAGAACGTCTAGGGAATGGGGAATCCCCGCTACTCACCGTATTTCATAAATGTGGTTCATCGGTATCAAAATTGCTAGAATGAGAATTTGGATGAACTAGTTGCAAATAAATGTGGAACCAAGCTCACGCTCTCGCGCTGTTGCCGGTCTATAGCTATCCTAGGGTCAGGTCCAATCTCTTGCAAACCCTAGCCTAGGAAAGCTAGCATTAGGATCAACATCATCGTCCAATTGCGCACCGAGCCCAATCTCTTGCAAACTCGGTCCACAATCTAAATTAGGATAGTTCCTACCCGTCCAATCTCTTGCAAACGGGTATCGGCACGGAATTGCAACCGGAGATCCTAGTATTGGTCCAATCTCTTGCAAACCGATACTTCGAAAATCCGACTCCAACCCAATTCGGATTTCCAGGGCTTCCTATCAAATTGGGATCCAATCTCTTGCAAATCCCAATTGATATGAATACCTAGCTATCCGTAGTAATTCGATCCCAATCTAATCTCTAATTATTGATTCTAGCACAATTTCTACCAATTTATCACAAATACGAAATTGGGCTTGTAGGGTTCATCCCCACGCCCCAAGACGTGGAGACTACTCACAAATCATAGCAATAGCACAAAAATATTCAATGAAATAGACAATGGAATTCATCACAACAATGATATAAACAATAAAAATAGAGTTTTTGGGGAAGAGAGATGCAAACCAAAGTAGTTCTTCAATTAATCCAACAAAAATCCAAGTTTTTCTCTTCTCCAATCACAAAATAATAAAGCTAAAAAGTAATCTCAAAAAGCTGCAAAAAAATCTAAGAGATGGCTCCTAAAACTAGGGTAAAAACAGGGCTTAAATAGCCCCAAAAATCGTCCAAAAATCCTGACCAAAACGCCCCTGCACAGCCTGTTTTCCGCAAATTTCGCTACAGGCAGCGCATCGCACTCGGCCGAGTGACAAAAGTCACTCGGCCGAGTGAAAACCCTGTCATTTTCCAGTAAGTCGGGGGCTTCAAGGGTCTTCAGTTCGGAGGCGGCTCGACCGAGTGAGATGTCGTCACTCGGCCGATGGCTTCACTGCACTCGAGCGGACGTGGTTTACCACTCGGCCGAGTGGGTCTTCTGAAGCTCAGGTGGCCGAAAAACAGTAACTTCGATCTTTTTGAGGGCCTTCGTCTGGGCGCCACTCGGGCGGACGTGGTATCGTCACTCGACCGATGTGGTCTCCGTCGCTCGGCCGAGTACACATGGAAAACGTGTCTGAACGGGTCGGCCGAGCAGTGTCTCGCTGGTCGGCCGAGTGGCTCCTCCACTCGGCCGAGTGGGACACAAAAAATGCCCAATCTGATTGTTTTGGCCTCCTCGTCGCTCTTGCGACGTCCATTCTTCTTCCGCTCCTCTCCAACAGCAAAATATCCCTCGGGGAGGTCGTCGGTGGCCGTGTAGAGTAAGCGCGTCTCGAGATCACTCCAAATCGCGCCAAATCACCTGAAATGTGACAAAAACAACAAATCGTGAAAAGCATCGCAATATCGTCGATATATCGTGAAAAACATGATTTGGGCGATCTAAATGGCATGCAAATACACGGGAAAAAGGTGTAAAATATGGAGTGATCAAAATCCCCCAAGCTTGCCTCTTACTCGTCCTCGAGGAAGATAAGTAAAAGGCGAACCCGGTGGATTCGGAAAACGAAAACGGCGAAAAACGAAAAAAAATGAAAAACGAAGAAGAATGAAAACCAAATGAAAATAAAGACGAAAGAAAGAAGCGAAGAGGTAGGGTGCTAGATCATTTTCTCAGGACGTGGGTTTCACTTACTCTTACAGCATGCACCGAATGAGAAATACATGTCAAAGAATCTTATTTTGATATCATAGTATAATAGTGCAAATAGAAATAGAAAACCCACGAACATTGATATAATCATGAAGAACGGAATGATCTTAAAATTAACATTGCCTGAATCATTTAAAGCGGTATACAGATCACAGATCACACACTTTTCAATTGAACGCTTTCTATCTGGAGTATAAGAGTATCACACTATAGAATAGAGAGAATGGAAAAGTTTGGATTTCATGAAATGAACGCTAGGCTTAGATTTCTGGATTTCGTGAAGCTATAAACAATCTCACCGAGTATAGAATATTACTTAGCCTAGGTTGTCGTGCAATGTCAAGTAGTCGCTCTCTCACACATCAATGGATCTCCTCCCCCAAGCTTATCTATAAGCGTGGTGGCACAAAAATATTTACATCCCCATTTTTATATAGCTCCAAAAGCAAAGAAGAGAAAGAAGAAAGAAAGAAAGTGAGATGGGATCTTTTATTGAGGATTTTTCCTCTTTTCTCTTTTTTTTTCTTTTTTTCTTTTTTTTTTCAATCAATATATACACAATGATCCCAACTCAGAGAGAGATAATGATATACAAGTATGTTTTTCTCTCTTTATATATATATATTTTTAGAAGAAGGGATTTGGAGCTAGGAATAAATAGCGGGGGAAATGCCATAAAATAGAATCACTAAGGGGAGATTCACCAATGATTTTTTTTAAAAGTAGAGAAATGATGTTCAAGATTTGTGGAGAAAGAAATATATATAACTCTCGGTTCACTCTATAGGACATGCACGACAACTTCAGCAGGGTAATCTAATCTACTCAGTTTCGATCACAAAAAAGCTAACTAATCCAGATATATCATAGCTAACATCATTCAATCATCCCGAAGTGAAGTGTACAATTCATGCATATAGAAGTGATATAGGAAAAGAAATCGGTACTCCAGATATAGGCATTCAATGCGTGAATCTTGGTGTGTTTTCTGTGATAGCATACATATGAATATTCAGGCTCAGTTAATAATAAAACTTCATCCATTTTCATGCGGAGAAAGTGTGGGTTACTATTCTAGATGCAAAGCAAGTCATAGCATATGATATCAGAAATAAAATCTAAGACATGACAAATATAGCATGCATATAGAATAAGCTAACTCCACGTAGACATCATCACAGAAAATTCATCTCTAGCATGAGATGAAAAAGGAAAGAAATAAAGATAAGAAAAATAAAACTATGCAATGCGGCACACAGAGAAATAAGAAAAACGTGATGCATGACAAAATGAAAGAAAATAAAGAAAAATGAGTGCAAAAGTGAAAAGAAACGGTGTGAAAAACTAAAAATAAAGGTGGCAAATCGAAAAAGAACGTGAGAACTCACTCCCCCAAGCTAAAGTGCACAGTGTCCTCAATGTGCAAAGTGTGTCACAAAGAGAGACAAGTAATGAGAGGGGCAAGTGAGGATGCATGCATGATGGAAAGAAAAAAAAGATAATAAATCGAAAAATAAAGAAACGAAAATATGATGCGGATATGATGCATGCACAGATATGAGTGATACGAGTATAAATGGGTCACCAAAAGCTCTCCCTCTCTCCCAAAAAAAGATATATAAAGATACGGCAAATGAGAATCACAAAAAAGTGAGGGGAGGGGGGGGGGGGGGGGGGGGGTGGTTAAAAAGGCATCAGGACCCAGCAGAAATGGGCAGCACAACGGCAAAAGGAAACGATGGCATCAAGGGTGCCTAGGAAGGTGGTGCTGCGCCGTCTCCATCCTGAGGCGGAGGAGGAGGTGGTGGTGGTGTAGGCTGCTGAGCTGGGGTGGGCGTGGAAGTGGAAGCAGGTCTAGTGTGTGTGGCAGTGTGAGTGGGAACCTGCTGGGTGGGTGGTGGTACGCGCGGAAGACGCTCTAAGATCTGTGTCAGGCAGTAGTGGATCTGAGGGATCAGGGCAGAGCGTCCAGCCATCGTAGAGACGGTGGAGGACAGGGGCCTAAGGTCAGCTCTAATACCACTCACTGCCAACTCAAGAGCACGTATGCTCTGCAGTACAGTGTCGGGCGGGGGTGGTGCAGAGGGACGCACCGGTCTAGGCTACGCGGGGCGGGGCTGGTGTACGCGAGTGGAGTATGTAACGGGCTCAGCAGGGAAGGGGACAAAAGGTGCCGCGCCAGCAAATGTGGGCCTGGCCTCAGTGTGAGGCCGGGGCACCGGCTGTTGAGAAGTAGAGGCAGTGGCAGCAAAGGAAGCGTGCAAAAGAGGCAACGAGGTGGCAAGAGAGGTCAGTGGCCCAGAAGTGTGGACAGACGCCACGACGCTCTCGGAGTATACGGCGGCTGTGGAGACAGAGGACTCTACCGCTGGGGCGGAACTGTGTGGACCAAAAGGCGCAATCCCAGCGGAGATCATGCTAGCCATGGTCTCCACGACTGCGGCAAACGAGGGTGCTCCACTCTCGACAAAGGTCGGCGGGCGCTCGGGGAGTGCGGAGCAAAGAGGCTCCACGGACAGAGGGCCAGAGGTGGCAGCGGGAGTGGTGGGGACAGCCTCGGAAGTGGTGACAGTGGTGGAAGTGGGCTCAGCAAAAGTACTCTCGACACTGACAGAGGTGGGGACAGAAGTGTCAGGAGCAGTGGAAACGTCAGGAACAGGCTGAGGGGCCACAGGGTCGACGGGGTCGGCAGCAGGCTCGGCAGGGTGTGCAGCAGGGTCTGCGGGAGCAGCCTGGGCGGCGTGGGCAGCGTGGGCCTGCTCGGCCTCCTCGGCCTCGAGCACATACGCAGCGGGGATGATGACATCCATCGCTGGGAGCCAGTCAACGTGGGCCGGTGCAATCTGGGTCCGAGCTGGGCTCGGGAGAATCATGTAGTCGGCACCGAAAGGGCCGTGCAACCAGACCCAATGACGCTCACCATGCGGACGCAGCATCTTCATCCGGGCCATAACGTCTATCGACAAGGAAGTGGGGCCCGGAACGCGTAGCAGGTCGTCAGGTAAGTCCTCGCCGGTCATCATGGTAAGCAGGGTGATCAGACCGCCGCAGCATATCGGTGAGCGAGCGCCCACCGACACAATGATACGATCTAAAAACCAAGCCGCAATGTCGATCACGACGGCGGGGACAAGCTCATCTCCATCCCTAGATAGAGCTCTGGGACGTGTCATCGCGTAGAGCATGTAAAGCTCTGGCTAGACATCGTGCCCGGCTCATATCTGGCCAAAAAGGTGGTCGCCATAAGGCGTTGGGCAATACGTAGGCAGGGGTGGACAATGGCCGAGGCCTTGGCCCTACTAGGGTCAAAGGTGGCGTGGTGGCCTGTGATCCGGGCCCAGAAGGCACCGGCGTCGAAAGAAGGTGGGGGGATGTGGGTAGGGCCGTAACCGCGATCGGCTCCGGGGACTGCGGGCCATGAGAAGAACGCTCTCATCATATCGAGAGTGACCTGGCACTCTCGATCCATGAACCTAAATGAGCATCCCTCATCGGTCCGGGCGATCGAACTCAAAACCTCAAGTGTCGGGCGGGTAAAAGTATCCGCCGACACCTGGAAAAAATCTCGCCAGCCCACGTTGTCGTACAACGTGAGCATCCCCTCAAGTACCCCCAGGCGTCCTAGGTCAGCGAGGTGTGCAAACCTGGAGGGTACGATCGAGCGCTGGGAGATACGCTCGAAGACGACGCGGTGTGCGTCGTCTCGGAACGTAATCCCGAGCGGCCCGACCAGTGGAGCCGGTGGTGGTGGCTGTGGATCGGCAGGGAGAGGCTGTGCGGGCTGTGGGTGCACTGCAGGCTGTGCGGGGTGTGCGGGGCCTGCAGGCTGTGCTGGATGTGCGGGGTGTGTGGGGGACGGTGGAGGAGAGTCCTCCAACTCGTGGGAGGGGCCGGCATCATCCGACCGCTTCCGCTTGGCGGAAGCTCTCTTCGACCGCGGCCGTGTCCGGGGCGGCATATCGGCCCCGAGCGCGCGCCGAAAAGTGAAAAGTGCGGCGTGTGCACAAAGAGTGGAAAGAGTTTACCCAAACACGCCGCGAGTGCTAAGCAGTGGAAGCGTGCGAAGTCCGCGCCTCCACGAAGTCCTGAGCAGCCCGTAGAAGCTCCCCTGAGCTCCCCTAAGCTCCAAAAAGCAACCTGCGCATGGAAAAGCGATATCAGCGAGTAATAATCAAAATGTATGGAGCAATAGGGGTATAACAAATAGATATGGGAATTGATTCGGGTTAGGGGTTCGATTAATACGCGGATCCTCAAAAACTACGCAAAAAGAGAAGAAAATGGTGAAAATAAGCGAACCGGAGGTGATCGGAGACGGGGCTGCCGGCGGCGACTCGGGCGGGGCGCGGCGACGGTCGGCCGGCGGTGGCAGGCCGAGCGGCGGCGCGCGCGGGCTTGGTCGGGTGAGTGGGGGTGAGAACGAGCGGTATCGGACGAGGGGAATCCGAGGGGTCGGGCGATTTGGGAATTTTGCGGTTTCGAAAAACGCGCCCCCTCGGTCCTTATATAATAGAAGTTACGACTCGGCCGAGTGACGTGGTCACTCGGCCGAGCGAGTCAATAGATATTTTCTCCCCGATATCGCATCGGCCGAGTGGCTTTGCCAGCCTCGGCCGAGTGGAGTAAGTCCATTCGGCCGAGTGACTCAAGCTACTCGGCATGACTCGCCCAAGGAGGGTATCCGTTTCACTCGGCCGAGTGAATATATATACTCGGCCGAGTAGCAGTTATAATGAAATGAGGAAAATAGACAGAGAGTTGGGTACAACAGACTTCCCTCGTTCGTGAGCGGCTCGGCCGGACGAACTTCTGTACTCGGCCGAGTGACTAGTATACTCGGCCGAGTGAGCCTTGTATTCTGCTGTTTGTCTTCGTTTAGGCTCTAAACTCCGTCTTTCTTCCTCCAGTCGATTTCATGCTCCTCCTAAGCGTCGAACGCCTTCTTGGGGCGCTCCTCATCGTCTCGTTCATCCTCCTCATGATGATCTACCTATCTCCTCTCCTGTCAAGAAAAATAGGACCCGTTATCACAAAATTTTTGGTCGGATGACTCAAAACACTAAAAATCTCTAAAACGAAAATAAAGAAAAAAGTAAAAATAAAGCAAAAACCGTCGGGTTGCCTCCCGACAAGCGCTCGTTTTAGGTCGTGAGCTCGACCCCCTATAATTTTCAATCAATGCGGGATGTTTGGTGCATATGAGATGCACCCGTCAAACTTGCCGGGCAGCGTGCTTGGATTTGGACGTGGCGGCGTAGCGTTCTCCCTCGGAGGTCTCTTGTCTCGAATGGTGTTGGGGGAGGCTCCCCCAAGCTAGCATTTGCCCCAGTCAACGGCTTAACCGGCGATGCCGATTTCCGTACTGGCGGAGCTTTCTTTGGAGACTTTGATTTCGAGAGCTTACAGAGCTCTCGAATCCTTGCGACGTCAGCGTCGCCTTCATCAACTACAGTGGAGAAGTCGGGGAAATCATCATTATTGTCTTCATGGCCTAAATCAGGGCCTTCTTCAAATTCTTCATCAAAAAGGGCGCCAATTGAGTGAGGAATCGTCTCCTCTATCACCTCATCGAGGAGGTCCATATAATCGAGCTCCTCATGGTAAGGCATGTGCTTCATTGCCTTGGGAATGTGGAGCTCCACCTCGATGTTTCCGACGTTTAAGGTTAAGGTACCTTCGCGCACGTCGACGATAACTCCGGCGGTGGCGAGGAATGGGCGTCCAAGTATCAATGAGGTGTCTCCCTCTTCCTTAACGTCCATGATGATGAAGTCACATGTCAAGCATATTCCACCCGGGACTTGAAGTGGGATGTCTTCGGCAATCCCCACCGGCCTTGTTATCCGGCCATCGGCTAATTGAATGCGCATGTCGGTGGGTTTCAACTTTGTCCCGGTGTTAAGCTTTAAGAACATGGAGAGGGGCATGAGACTCACACTAGCCCCAAGATCGACCAATGCCTTTTGAAGAGGCACGCCGCCCAAAGTGCAAGGAATCCGAATACTCCCCGGATCTTTAAATTTTGCCGGCTCCTTTTCTCTCTTGGTGAACCAAGAGCCCTCCTCGGCTAGCATGATCTTCTCCTTCCTCTTTCTCCCCGAAATCAAGTCCTTCAAGAATTTAGCATACGTGGGGATCTCCGCGATGGCGTCGAGGAAGGGGATATTGAGGCTAACTCCTCTTAGATACTCGAGGAATTTCGCTAGCCTTTTCTCCATTTTCGCTTTCGCTAGTCTTTGGGGGAATGGGACCGGTGGCATGAAGCGCCTCTCCTCAATTAATAGCTCCGCCCTAGATTTCTCCTTGTCTCGTGGCTCCTTCTCCTTTTCAATCTCAACTACCGGCTCAACCGGCTCCAAGCTTTCCTCCACGGCCTCCTCGGTAGGAATCATAGCGGGGGTGGTGTCCTTCCCGCCTCTAGTTGTAACGGCAACTACGGCATTGATGTGGCCCGTGTTGCCCCGTGGGTTTTGCTCCGGTTGCGCCGGCAATCTTTGAGTGTTCCGATTGAGCAACGCCAATTGCTCCGATATTTGAGCCACTACGGTATTAAGAGACTCTTGCCCCGCCTTCAAAGTAGCATTCACCTTGTTTTGCTCGACCATGAATGCCTCCACTCTAGTTTCGAAATCGGATCGTTGTGGAGTTTACGGAGGGTTTTGATTTTGATTCCTCCACCCTTGGTTGAATCCGGGAGGCCTATAAGGTGGAACTTGTTGCTTTGGTTGGAAGTTTTGTTGTGGAGGCCCCCTCGGCGGATAGTATTGTTGTTGGGGTGGTGGTGGTCGAGCTTGATTAGGTGGTTGTTGTGGCGGGTTCAAAGCTCCTTCATTGTTGGCGTAGGAGAATCCCGGATGATTTCTTGCGGCCGGATTGGACCAATACCCTTGGTTCCCCGCAACATATTGTACTTGCTCCAAGGATCCTTCTCCTTGCTCTCCTCCCGAGTATATGACTTGAGATTGGTCTTGCCAATCACACATTTGGTTGGTCGGTGCGGAGGTGGATGGGCTTCCTTGGGGCTCCGTGATAAATTTCTCCAATCTCTCCACCACCTTGTGGAGAGAATCGAATTTGCTCGTGAGCTCCGCTACGGCCTTCGCCTCGTAGATGCTAGTTGGCTTTAAGGAGGATGTGGAGTGTCCTCGCTCATTGCCCCATTGTTGGTTATTTGAGGCCATCTCCTCAATTAGGGCCGTAGCTTCCTCGGGAGTCTTTGACAAGATTGCACCATTCGCCGCGGCATCAATAATTTGTTTGGTCCCCGGTTGGAGACCGTTGTAGAAGCTATGAACTAGCTCCCAATCCTCTATACTGTGGTGCGGGCATTGGTGCTGCAAATCCTTAAATCGCTCCCAAGCTTCATAGAGCGTCTCGTGTGGTCCTTGCTTGAAGGACATGAGAGCGCTCCGGATCTTCACCGTCTTGGATGGTGGATAGAATTTGTCAATGAATGCATCCGCCAACCCGTCCCAAGAGGTGAAAACTCCGTCAGCTTGCGTCCTCAGCCAATAGAGCGCTTTGTCCTTTAGCGTGAAGGGGAAAAGGCGCAGTCTGATGGCATCGATGGGGACCCCCGGCATTTGGAAAGTGGCGCACTTTGACAAGAATGATTGGATGTGGTAGTGGGGGTTCTCATGAGCGTTCCCATGAAATGGGTCTTGTTGCATCAAAACCACCAATCCCGTCTTTAGCTCGAAGTTCTTGTCGGCCGCCAACTCCGGCACGGCAATGGATGACGTAGTAGAAGAGGTCTTAGGCCGAAGCCTATCGCGAATAGAAATTATTCTCGCCATCCTCGCCGCCAATTCTTCGGGAGTTTCCGGGTTGGTCATAAACCGACCTTCTGGATATTGTCTCCTTTCCGCTCTAAGTCTCCGCGCGGTACGTTCGATCTCGGGATCGAATAATAAGGCTTCGGGGTCCGCCGTAGATCTCGTGTACATGCACAGGGAGAACAGAGTTTCAAAGAGATGATTAGTACCGTGGAAGGGT
This sequence comes from Scilla litardierei, assembly GCA_030789695.1. Classification (NCBI taxonomy): domain Eukaryota; kingdom Viridiplantae; phylum Streptophyta; class Magnoliopsida; order Asparagales; family Asparagaceae; genus Scilla; species Scilla litardierei. The sequence continues at coordinate 87,825,132 of CM061130.1, read as the reverse complement.
TAGGTAAAAATAGTAGGGGAAATAATAATGGTAATAAAAAAAATAAAAATAAAAGAAAGAAATAGCTAGGGTGAAAAAGAATCAAACGCAATCGCCTCCCCGGCAACGGCGCCAAAAACTTGATCGCTCCGGGACGTACACCCAAAGAACGGTTGTAGTTTTACCTCAAGCGCACGGTATAGCGGCGAGCGGGTATCGAACACAGGGAGGACGAATGACCGTGCTTGCTCCTAATCAACCTGGCTATTCAAGAATAGAGAGAGTTGCCTTGGGCGATCCTATCACAATCGTTAGACAAATGTGCCAAATATCAAATCAAATAAAGAACGTCTAGGGAATGGGGAATCCCCGCTACTCACCGTATTTCATAAATGTGGTTCGTCGGTATCAAAATTGCTAGAATGAGAATTTGGATGAACTAGTTGCAACTAAATGTGGAACCAAGCTCACGCTCTCGCGCTGTTGCCGGTCTATAGCTATCCTAGGGTCGGGTCCAATCTCTTGCAAACCCTAGCCTAGGAAAGCTAGCATTAGGATCAACATCATCGTCCAATTGCGCACCGAGCCCAATCTCTTGCAAACTCGGTCCACAATCTAAATTAGGATAGTTCCTACCCGTCCAATCTCTTGCAAACGGGTATCGGCATGGAATTGCAACCGGAGATCCTAGTATTGGTCCAATCTCTTGCAAACCGATACTTCGAAAATCCGACTCCAACCCAATTCGGATTTCCAGGGCTTCCTATCAAATTGGGATCCAATCTCTTGCAAATCCCAATTGATATGAATACCTAGCTATCCGTAGTAATTCGATCCCAATCTAATCTCTAATTATTGATTCTAGCACAATTTCTACCAATTTATCACAAATACGAAATTGGGCTTGTAGGGTTCATCCCCACGCCCCAAGACATGGAGACTACTCACAAATCATAGCAATAGCACAAAAATATTCAATGAAATAGACAATGGAATTCATCACAACAATGATATAAACAATAAAAATAGAGTTTTTGGGGAAGAGAGATGCAAACCAAAGTAGTTCTTCAATTAATCCAACAAAAATCCAAGTTTTTCTCTTCTCCAATCACAAAATAATAAAGCTAAAAAGTAATCTCAAAAAGCTGCAAAAAATCTAAGAGATGGCTCCTAAAACTAGGGTAAAAACAGGGCTTAAATAGCCCCAAAAATCGTCCAAAAATCCTGACCAAAACGCCCCTGCACAGCCTGTTTTCCGCAAATTTCGCTACAGGCAGCGCATCGCACTCGGCCGAGTGACAAAAGTCGCTCGGCCGAGTGAAAACCCTGTCATTTTCCAGTAAGTCGGGGGCTTCAAGGGTCTTCAGTTCGGAGGCGGCTCGGCCGAGTGAGATGTCGTCACTCGGCCGATGGCTTCACTGCACTCGGGCGGACGTGGTTTACCACTCGGCCGAGTGGGTCTTCTGAAGCTCAGGTGGCCGAAAAACAGTAACTTCGATCTTTTTGAGGGCCTTCGTCTGGGCACCACTCGGGCGGACGTGGTATCGTCACTCGGCCGATGTGGTCTCCGTCGCTCGGCCGAGTACACATGGAAAACGTGTCTGAACGGGTCGGCCGAGCAGTGTCTCGCTGGTCGGCCGAGTGGCTCCTCCACTCGGCCGAGTGGGACACAAAAAATGCCCAATCTGATTGTTTTGGCCTCCTCGTCGCTCTTGCGACGTCCATTCTTCTTCCGCTCCTCTCCAACAGCAAAATATCCCTCGGGGAGGTCGTCGGTGGCCGTGTAGAGTAAGCGCGTCTCGAGATCACTCCAAATCGCGCCAAATCACCTGAAATGCGACAAAAACAACAAATCGTGAAAAGCATCGCAATATCGTCGATATATCGTGAAAAACATGATTTGGACGATCTAAATGGCATGCAAATACACGGGAAAAAGGTGTAAAATATGGAGTGATCAAGATGAGTAGTAGTACTCATGGGAGTCCTTTTTCTCGAAGACGATTCCATCCCAAATCGCTTAATAAGCTCCCCTGTGTACTTTGTCTGATGTATGAATGTGCCATTCTCCATTTGTCGAATTTGCAATCCAAGGAAGTAGGTGAGCTCTCCCATGTGGCTCATCTCAAACTCATCCTTCATAGACTTGGAAAATTCTTGACAAAGATTAAAGTTAGTAGAACCGAAAATAATATCGTCTACATAAACTTGAATCAAAAGAATGTCATTTTCATAATCTTTAATGAAGAGTGTAGAATCAACTTCTCCCATTTTAAAACCTAAATTCAAAAGAAAGGTCTTAAGGCGATCATACCAAGCTCTAGGAGCTTGTCTCAACCCATACAACGCTTTCTTAAGTTTGCAAACATGGTTTGAAAATTTTTCATGAATAAAACTGGGAGGTTGAGAAACATAAACTTCTTAATTGACAAACCCATTTAAAAATGCACTTTTAACATCCATTTGAAATATTTTAAAATTCTTATGAGATGCAAAAGATAAAAGCAACCTAATAGCTTCTAATCTAGCTACGGGGACAAAAGATTCTTCGAAATCAATACATTCCTCTTGTCGGTAGCCTTGAGCTACTAACCTTACTTTGTTCCGTTTGATTACCACGTTTTCATCCGTCTTGTTCTTGAAGATCCATTTGGTCCCAATGACTTGGTGACCACTTGGAAGAGGTACGAGTTCCCAAACTTCGTTTCTCTCGAATTTCATTAGTTCTTCTTCCATTGCCACTATCCAAGAGCTATCCTCACAAGCTTCTTGGATGTTCTTTGGATCAATGGTAGAAACAAATGCGCAATGAGAGAATTCTTCAATTCTCGATCTCGTTCGAACACCCACACCAATATCTCCAATAATTTGGTTATGGGGATGGTTACGAACGGTCGGATAAGCTTTGGGTATACATGTATCACTAGGAACAACTTCAACAACTTTGTTAGAAGTGTTAGTCTCAACAAGAGAATCATTAATCTTAACATTATTAAGAGAATCACAAAGAATACCTACATTATCATCATCAACATGAGGAAAATCAAAATCTTCATAAAAAGATACGTGAAGTGATTTCTCAATTGTTGAAGAAGTTTTGTTGTATATCCGGTAGGCTTTGCTACGTGTGGAATATCCAACAAAGATTCCTTCATCGGATCTTGGCTCAAACTTGTCTAAATTACCAAATGTGTTCTTTATAAAACATTTTGAACCAAAAATACGAAAATATTTTACTTGAGGCTTTTTATCATAAAACAACTCAAAACAAGTTTTGTTTGTTCGAGGTCTCACTAGGATCCTATTGAGCACATAACATGCCATGTGCATCGCTTCTGCCCAAAATTGTAGTCCTAAATGACTATCATGGAGCATAGTGCGAGCACACTCAGTAAGAGTCCTGTTCTTTCTTTCTACAATACCATTTTGTGGTGGTGCACGAGGAAAGGAAAAATTATGAGTTATCCCGGAGTCATCACAAAACTTAGTAAACGACTCATTCTCAAATTCTCCTCCATGATCACTACGAATAGTGATAATGGTGGATCCTAAAAGATTCTGAATCTTCTTTGCAGATTTGGTAAACTCTTCATGAGCTTCATTCTTATTAGTTAAGAATAAAACCCAAGTAAATCTAGAAAAGTCGTCAACAACAACTAATCCATAATGAGCATTACCTAAAGAAGCGGTTCTAGTTGGCCCAAATAAATCTAGATGAAGAAGTTCTAGGGGCCTCTTAGAAGTAATCCCTTCTTTAAGCTTAAATGAAGATTTACTTAGTTTACCTCTTTGACATGAATCATAAAAGTTTTTCTTATTAAAAGCAATCTTAGAAAAACCTTTGACTAGATCATGCGTAGCTAACTTATATAAGTGTTTGAAGTGAACATGACCAAAACGGCGATGCCATAATAGTTGTTCACTTGTGTTAGCAAGTAAGCAATGTTCTACGGTCTTAGTAAATAATAAATATTTTTACGCCTAATACCGGAAAATAAAAACATTTGAATCACAATCAACAATAGTACACAATCCTTCTCCAAAGTTAACCTTGTAACCTTTGTCACAAATTGACTAATGGAAATGATATTGTGACACAAACCACTAACAAGATAAACATTAGTAATTAAGGGTTTGGAAGGATTACCAACGATACCTACTCCAATGATGGTTCCCTTTTGATTACCTCCAAAAGTGACCGTTGCACCATCCTTGATGCTAATCACTTCGGAGAGCAACGAGGGATCTCCCGTCATGTGTTTGGAGCAACAGCTATTAAGAATCCATCCTTTCCCTTTAGAGCTAATAAGACATTTATTGCTCTTCTTCTTTCTTTTGGGTACCTATATAATATACCATAAGCTTATGGTACCCAATGTTTGTTGGGTCCAAGGGGATTAGCCCTTTGGAAGCCAAGTCCAAGTGGACTTCCGCTTCCCAACATAATTACTATTTCTAATCACATCATGAAAATTGGACTCAACATAAGCATTCCTATCATTAAGGCTAGTGTTCTTAGGACCCCAAATAGTGTAAATCTTGGGAGTCCTCTTCCTAGTTGCATGCATATGTGTTGGATTTCTATGTGGTGCATGCTTCTTAGGAACACGATTTCTAGCATAGAGATGTGGTGGAGGATATGAATTGTACATTCTAGGATGATATGTATGCTTGGGAACATGCATATTATATGAAGCATATGGATCATGCATGACATGTGGAGGATGAGCATACATGAAAGAATGATGCGTATGAGCATACATGTGTATAGGAGCACGTACATGAGTATTTCTCATGTGTGGTTGTGTACGTGTCTGTGGGTGCGGAGCATAGAATGTGTCATGATTATCCACTTGTGAAGTAGGATGTTTCCTACGTGGATGAGTATTAGTGTACATATAAGCATGGCCTTACTTTTGGTTTCCACCCTTAATGGGTTTCTTTCCAAAAGGAAGAGAAGGTGAAGTGGTGACATTCTTGGTAGGATTGATACCTATAGTGTCTTTGACACCACTTGTGGATGCACCGGAGGAAGGCCTCACAAAATCTATAGTGACACCACTATAAGAGGTGCGATCATTAGATGCATTTGCTTTCACAAACCCAAGACCAACACGATGTATGGTCGGAAATTGGTTTGCAAGCAAATCATCCAATTGTCCTTTTTCCTTATTGAATCTCACAATACGGGAGGACATGAGCTCATATTTCTCCTTTAAAGAAGAAATGTTGGTATCCAAGGTGGACACCCGTGCTTTGAGCTCGTGCACTTGAGTTTTAAGAGAATCATTCTCTAAACCAAATTGTGTGTGACGTGTAACTAGATCGCTATTATCCTTAGGATGTGTTTGATCTAGTTGAGATTTGGAGATATTCACCTCATCTCTCAAAGTGACATTTTGAGAAGCTAAGTTTGCTTTCTCATGAGTTAAAGTATCAACAATGGTGTCATTGTTGATAATGCATGGAATGGATGACTTGCTAATATTCAATTTCTTTAAGCTAGTGTATCTAAGCATTAAAGATTGGTATTTAGCAAATAGTTCTTCATTAGCAATACTAAGTTCATCCATTGTTACCTCGGTGTCATCCGTGTCGGAATCACTCTCATCCGAGAGTGGGTCTTCTAGTGCCATGAAGCACATGTGGGCACTCTCACCCTTCTCATCATCGGAATCACTTGATGAGTCATCACTTGAATCGTCGAAGGTACCTACGAGTCCTTTCTTCTTGTCACTCTTGTTCTTATCGGACTTGTGGTACTTTGGTGCCTTCCACTTCTCTTTGTTCTTTAGCATTGGGCAATCCCTCTTGATGTGCCCTGGCTTATTACATTTATAGCAAAGAGAGGAAGTAGCATTAGTAGACTCAAAACGTTTGTTGGAGGGAAATTTACCTTTACGGAAGAAGCGTTGGAACTTCTTCGCCATTTGGGCCATTTCACCCAAATCCATCTCGTTCTCGGATTCATCACTTTCGGAGGATGATGAATTGGCGTTGAATGCCAAAGCTTTCTTCTTGGCCTCCGAAGGATTCCCATGGCTCGAATCTTCAATCGGTTGTCCCGTCTTAATTCGTAAGACATAAGAGTCCCGATGAGATTCACCACGGTGTAGTTCTTCAAGTCATTGACCTCCTCGATGGCGATCGCTCTTCTTTCCCATTTGGAGGTCATTCCCATGATGATCTTCCTTACCTTATCTGGTTCGGAATATATTTGGCCAAGGGCTTCCAATTCATTGATGATGTCGGTAAAACGTCCGTACATCGATGCAATGCTTTCATTGTCCTGCATATGAAATAAATCGAAGTTTTACACGACAATATATAACTTTGAAAGTTTTACCTTATTCGTTCCCTCGTGGGTAACGATGAGATGGTTCCAAAATTGATATGCACTCTTACATGTGCATATGTTGTTGAACTCCTTTGGGACCAACGCACAATGAAGAGCATTCATTGCCTTAGCGTTGTTGACCTCGGCGGTTTTCTCGGAAGACGTCTATTTGTCGAAATCTACTTTGGTGGGCTCGACGTATTCCTTGTGGAGGGTTCTCCAAAGCGAAGCACTCCTAAGAAACGTCTCCATCCTGCATTTCCAATAGCTAAAATTTGTACCATTGAAACGCGGAGGGCGCACCGTAGATTGACCTTCAAAAAGTGTGGATGCTCCATCACGATCGTGATTGTTGTATGAAGGCGGCGGTGGAACGTTGTTGTTGTTGGATGCCATAGATGTAACCTTGCGCTCTGATACCAATTGTAAGGACCATGTCTATGGTGAAAACACTAGAAGGGGGGTTGAATAGTGTTTATGCAAATTTAAAAGGAATTTACGTCAAATAAAATGCAATCCAACAAATAATGCGAAAATAGAATTAAACCCAAATAAGAAACAATTGCAAACACAATTATGTTTCTAGGGTTCGGATTACCCAAGTCAACTCCCGACTTGTTCCCGGCAATCCTACGTCCCTTCCACCCGGATACCACCGGATACTCAAGTTAGAACCCTAACTTGAGGTTTCCTTAAAACCCACTTGTAGCAACCCTACAAGTGCAATCGAATACAATCGATGTCCTTGACTCCCACAACTTGGGAGCAAGCAAACCACTCTCACAACCGAGAGCAAATCTCAAATAACGAAAGTTATGAAATAATGAAAACAACACTTACAAACACCTATGCCTTGAAGTAGAACTTGAAGATGGAGACTGATGTGTGTTGAAGAACTCTCTTGGAAGAGAGGAGAAGCCCTTTCTCTTGACTGCACCAAATGCCTAGATGATCACTCTTTGGTTCTAGGTTGGAGAGCAAGAGAACAAGATTTGGAAATACTTAGGGCTTTGGATTTGAGAGCTTTGATCTTTGGAAATGAAAGCTTGAGTGATTTTGCAATCAATGAGTAACCTTCCAATGGAACAGTAGAACCTCTATTTATAGCTTTCTTAAATCCACAAAACAGTTTAGGCAAAAACCCAATTGGAATCCGTGAGAAAAATCTCAACGGATAGAATCTGAACTCGCGACAGTCGACTGTTGAACAATCCACAGTCGACTGTTGCACAGTCAGCAAGGGTAGGTGAGAATTCATAACGGTAACTTACCACGTGGACAGTCGACTGATGAAGCAAAGACAGTCGACTGTTAAACCAACATGCGACTGTAATTCCTTCGACATGCGACTGGCCGAGAGATGGGTAAGTTAGACAAATACTGGAAATCTCACAAGTAACAAGACAGACGACTGATGCAAGGAACACAGTCGACTGTTAATCAGAACAGGCGATTGTATATCCTTAAACAGATGACTGTCAAAAGCCTGAGAAATTTCCAGAGAGCTGAGTCAAAGAAATGACTCACAAACAGGCGACTGTTGCAGCATAGTCAGCCGACTGATCTAAGAGACAGTCAACTGTATATACAACATTAGTCGACCGGCCGTAAAAGTCAGATCAAACATAGTTAGGGCAAAGAATATACATGCTACTGATGTACAAAACACAGTCGACTGTCACAAGGACAGGCGCTTGTGTATCATTCACCAGTAGCCTGTGCGAGATAATCAGAGGAGGCCCAAAACTATATTGTAAAAGTTTGTGCATAACAGGCGACTGTAGAACAAAATACAGTCGACTGTTTTTGAGACAGGCGACTGTAAACTGTTAAACAGTCGACTGTTATATACAATCCTTGCACAACCAATAGAGAAATGAATTGGAGTCAAAGGACAATTGATCTAATGGAGTCCTATGACTGAATGTAGATGTGTGTGAGTGCTCCATCAAAGTTCTACTTCTAAGCTATATACTAGAAGAGATAAAAGAAAAACTACATTGACGAATAATCTCTTCTTTCCATCGTATGAGCTTGAAGTCTTCACGGAGCTTCAATCATTATCTACGATCAACCAATTCTTGTCATTTGCCTTCAATGACGTTTGAGAGTCATCCATTGCAAGTAGATATTCATAAATAACTTAGGCAATGGATTAACTGCAAAATAGGAGATTAGTCATAAGTATTTATGTTTGCTCATCATTAACACCAAGTAGGGAGAAGTCCAATACTCAACACCAACTAGGTGTGTTCGTTCCAAAACTTTCCTATATAGTAATATGTAGTATGAATAACTCTTGCTCAAGTTTTCTTATCCTAGTCTATCCATTTTCATGCATATATTTCATCTCACCCTTCAAACATTGAGGTCCATGTTTATTTTTAGTTGGGGGTGTGGACTAGGATGTAGAAACTTCTTGAGTATCTTTTTATTATTTTCATCCTTTTTGTGAATAAATTGAATGAAATAAAAAAAATTTCCATCCATCACCAACATTTCTGCAACCCATAGCTTTTTGTTAGACCCATTGATTAAATGTGGTGATCCTTCCCAACTTTGGTAAAAATGTATTCTTGGAGTGGATTTTGGCAAATTAGGGTGTGTTGTATCTTTATGTACTAGGTGCAATTAATTGTCTCTCTTCATGCTTACACTTGGCCCTTTAACTTGAAGCTCATGGTAATTACCACCCATTTGAAACCCTATGGTGATGTAGAGACCTTGGTATCAACGATCAATTGATTAAGCCTTAGGAATTTTAAAAATTCGGCTAGGTTTATATTCATGGATTCTAAGATAGTGACTTGGAAGTTGGAGTTGCTCAAATGAATGTTATCAAATGCTACAATAATAAGTGCACTTGTGCACATTTGAATAAGGCATGAACTTTTGCCATGGTACTTGGAATAAGGCAAAAATTGCCATGAAATTTGAGTAAACACATGAAATTTGAACCACAACTCATTTCCATGATCTTTTGAGGGAGCAAGTGTTATATGTAGTGACCCTGTGCTATGAGGAATAAACACTAGAGGGGGGGAGGGGGGTGAATAGTGTTTTATAGAATTATAAGGAATTTACGCCAAATAAAACCCTACTTAACCAACAAATGCGGAATGAATGAAATGATCAACAACACAAAGCACAATGCAATGCAAACATGCAATCTACCCTGGTTCGGTGCCACCCAAGTCTCCCCGACTTGTTCCAGGTGCCCTAATCCAGCAACACCCGGATCCCCTCCGGATACTCTAGCAAACCGCTAGAGATTTCTTTTAGCCCACTTGCGGAAACCCCACAAGTGCAATCGACCTACAATCGATGTCCGTGTATCCCACAACCCAGGAACACACAAAGACCTTAATCCCACAACCTGGGACTAAGCACACTCTCACAATCCGAGAGCAAAACGAAATCTTGACTCCCACAACTTGGGATCAAGCTAACCCTCTCAACAACCGAGAGTATACAACAATTATATGTATAGAAATTGAAATGTAAAGCTCTTACCACAAAATCCTATGCCTTGAGAAATACTTACCAATATAGCGAAAGAATGGATTTTGAGGAAGAGAGATCACGAAACCCTAGCACCACCAAGATGATAGCAAGAGATGGCTATTGTGAAGATGCTGGTCGTGATTCAAACTCTCAGCTGGAGGAGTTCACAAAGATTGAAAATCTCTCTTGAGAAGTTTGGGCTCAAAGAGAAAGGGAGAGTTTTCCTAAGAGAGAGAGAGAGCTTAGAAATGGAGTTGAATGGCTCTACTCTTTGATGTGAAAATGTCTCTAATATTAGCTTTGGATTATAGGTTTGAAGCAACTCAAACATATATAGGAAGAGACAAAACGGTCACAAAAAATCGTGGCGTTAAATGCCCCAACGGCTCTATTTCTGAAGCACTTAATCGGTCTAAGAAGGATCACTGACCGATTAGTTTTGCAACTAGTCGGTTGGTGAACCTTCTTGGACCGACTAGAATGAAGACAACAAAGATAGTGAAATCCAGAAGACGAAGAACTAGTCGGTCTAAGAAGAAACATCAATCGACTAGTTTGACAACTAGTCGGTCGGTGAACCTTCTTGGACCGACTAAGAAGTTGACAGCAAAGAAGTCGAATTTCACTAGGAGAACTAGTCGGTCTGAGAAGGATTCCCAATCGACTAGTTGGACAACTAGTCGGTCGGAGAACCTTCTTGGACCGACTAATTGGTCAACAAATAGGCTTGAATTGATTAGGATAACTAGTCGGTCTGAGAAGGATTTCCAACCGACTAGATCGTCATCTAGTCGGTCGGTGAACCTTCTTGGACCGACTAATTGGTCAACAGTGAATGGGCTGAATTTAACTAGGATGTCTAGTCGGTTCAAGAAGAATTTCCAACCGACTAGATCATCATCTAGTCGGTTGGTTCTTCTACTTGAACCAACTAAGATGCATACGAAGCCGAGAAAAGAAGCGATAAGCTTTGGGAAACATTTTAATGGCTTCTAAGGCAATCCTAGAGAAACGATATGATAGATATGAAGATATCTAGGCAAGTACTGCTCAAGGATTAACATTCTACTATGCTAAAGCTAGAAGACATAAAAGTAAACACGACAAACCGTCTTCAAAGCTTCAACATGGAGAATCCGAATCCCTTGACTTCATGAAAAACTCCTTGAGCTTCAACGAAGCTTCAGGCACAACGATCACGCGTTCTGAGGAAGTCTTGGGACGTCGCTTGAGATGAACAAAGTACTTTGGTGACGATCTCCATAATTCTTCATGGTCTTGAGTCTTTTAGTTGAATGACTTGAATATCTCCAACGTCATAGTCTTCGAAGCTTTTGACTCAACCATTCCTATCTTCTCTTTGGATTGAATCTCCATTCATTTGTTGATGCCATTGGCTTGAGGTTTGAGGTAGCCTTTGAGTTCTTCAAGCCAATGCTTCACCTTTGTTGATCTACCAAGTCCTCCACTTGAATCAATACTTGTAGTCACTTTTGATCTTCTTGAATCTAATTGGTGACTTTTTAGCTAACTGTAAACACATGAGTTAGTCACAATGATTTGTGTTTGATCATCATCAAAATCAAGGTGGAGGGTCCAATACTCAACATTCTCCTCCTTTTTGATGATGACAAACCAAATATAAACAAAACAAATAATTGTGCATTAAATATACTTACTCCCCCTGCAATGATGCCAATCAAGTTAATATCAATAATCAATAGCATCATTCAGCAGTTAATAGTGTGTGTATCACATGAGGTTGTGTATATATCGCATGAATGACCAGAAATAATATGCGTACACAATACAAATCATATAGGTGATACACATCATAAACATGAGCATGATTACCAATATATATAATGTAATCAATATAAACCAAGGTAATCACCAATGCTCCCCCTGAATCATATACATGAACGATCATACATAAAGTCTATCTGATTCAAGTTATTGTTTAACACTCAACATTTAATAAGCACATCCTTTGTTTATTTCTCTCCCCCTTTGGCATTATCCAAAAGGCATGGGGGAAAAGAAACAACAAAAGCAAGAATAGAGTGGAAAACTAAAAGGTATATCTAATGTAAACTAGATAAGCTACCAATTTAAAACAAGATATCAAAATAAAGATATCAATTGCAAGAGCACATATCCAACAACAACTCAACTACCCTCAATTATCACAAGAAGATAAGCAATAAGCATATGTGATAAAAGATTACAATAGATACTAATTGTAAAGAGTAGTGTGAGCAGTGTTAGAAAAGTAACAATGCAAAAATCATGACATCACTTGTGAAAGAATAACATGTGATCAAATAGTGTCAAGTACAAACTCAATTATCACAAAATTTATAACATTAAGCAAAATGTGATAGACTGTCCTTGAGCAAGAGCATGACATATGACATGAACATGATTAAATACATAATGGTGGAATCAAAATCATCACAATGACATAGATCAACATTTTTAGCGAATTGAGTGCATGGAAAACAATTCTATGTTTCATACAAACAAATCTATCAAATCAACATAATCGTCGAGCGACGAAGTAAATATCAGTAAACTGAGATCTAAGTCAAACATAAAAAATGCAATGATAAGCTTGGAATGCCAAACATGACTATGGAAATGTTTAATCATATGTACAAAGTTATGTTATGAAATAATTGTTGAATATTGGACTCCCCGGATTTGGGTTTGATGATGAGCAAACATAAATAATCCATGAACTAACAATTTGTGAGCGCAGTTTTGGAGATCGTCGCCAATTTCACGAGAACATTCAAAGCGACATCTCAACACTTTCCAAAGCTCATATTCATGCCTAAAGCTTCGTTGAAGCTCTTGCGACGCTTTGGAAGATATGAAGATTCAATCGAAGCTCTCAAAGACCGTTTATTAAGGTTTTATTTATAGTCTTTTAGCTTCGATATATAGATTGTTAAGCCTTGAGTATATCTTACGTTTCTATCTTCATTACACTCATTTCGTAGCTCTAGGATCCTTGCACAAGTTCATTCTAACCTCCTCGAAGCGTCGCGCTTCGATTCGGATTTGTATGTGCATGTTAGTTGGTACAAGAACAAGTACTGACCGACTAGATGGTGATCTAGTCGGTCGGCAACTGTTCTTGGACCGACTAGTTTGATTCCTTAATTTCTTGGACTTTACTGTTTACAGTTAGTCGGTCTACGTTGACTCACCGACTGACTAGTTTGTGAACTAGTCGGTCAGTGATGCTTCTTTGACCGACTAGTTGTGACTTACTGTTCACTCTAAATTTCACCTAAGCTACTGTTTACCGTTAGTCGGTCAGTGATTGTTCTTTGACCGACTAAGTCTCACAGATTTCTATCCGTTGGTGAATGACCTAACTTGTTTTTATGGGACCCTATAAATACGAACCTAGGTCATTTCTATCTAGGTTAGAGCTGCCATTAAGAGATTCATTGAGTTCTAAAGAGATAGCTTTTCTCCCTCAAATCTAAAGCTCTCTTTCTCACAAGAAACCCATTCTCTCTCATTTCTAGATCTAGAGAGAAGCTTGTTCTTGGTGAGCTCTTCAAGCTATTGCTTGATCCAAGTCTCCAACTCATTCCTAGGCACCGATTGCTGGTCATTTCCTTGGTGCTAGGTCTTGGTGACTTCATCTTCCTCAAATCCTTCATTTCACCATTTGGGTAAGAAAAACTCAAGGTATAGGATTTTGTGGTAAGATTTGTTTATTTCAATATAACTCATTTATATTGCTTGTGATTCTCTCGGTTGTGAGAGAAGATTATGATCCCGGGTTGTGGGATTCACTTTGCCATTGCATGTATGATTTGATCTTGTGAAGGTTTTTCACAAGATATTCATAGTGGAAATCTTGAGTTAGGGTTTCTAACTCAAGTATCCGGAGGGGATCCGGGTGGTTGGGAGTAGGATCATCGGGAACAAGTCGGGGAGACTTGGGTGGATCCGAACCCATTAACATCGTTTGTTAGCATTGTTAATTTTGTGTTGTCATTCAATTTAAGCTTCCGCAAATTGATTTGGTAGTTGTTTGCGATTTAATTTGGAATTATACTCCTTATTATTTTAAAGTACTATTCACCCCCCCTCTAGTACTTGTGCAGTAGCTGGTAGGGCATTACATTTGGTATCAAAGCCAGGTTCTCAGCTATGTCTGCCAACGACAACAAGACCGTGCGTCCACCTTCCAACTATGACACCTTCAGGAACCGTGAAGGAGCATCTTCGGTGATGGAAGGACATTCCTCTACGAGGCCTCCATTCTTCAACGGTACCAACTACGGGTACTGGAAATGTCGGATGGAAACCTTCCTCCGAAGTGCATCCTTATGGAGGACTACAATGAAGGAGTACATCGAGCCCGAAGAAGAAGACTTTGAGAAATGGACAACCGCGGAGGTCGCCGCGGAGGTAAGCAATGCCAAGGCAATGAACGCCTTGCAATACGCATTGGAGCCCGAGGACTTCAATAAGATATGCACATGTAAGAGTGCATATCAAATTTGGAACTCCCTCCTCATACTACATGAAGGGACGAGTCGGGTAAGAGACTCTAAACTCGTAGTCGTAAACAAAGATTACGAAATGTTTCATATGCAACAGGGCGAGAAGATGAAAGAATATTACGCTCGCTTCGTTGACATAATAAACGAGTTAGAGGCCCTCGGCAAGTCCTACACTCAAAAGGAGAAGTGCTCAAAGCTTATTGAAGGACTTCCCTCTTCTTGGGAAAAACGTACCTTCGCCATCGAGGAAGGTAATGACATGAATAAGTACACCGTAGTTCAACTAATGGGTACTTTAATGTCGTACGAGATACGCAAGGATAGCAAGCTCAAATTGCAAGAAAAGATGAAGTCTTATCTAAAGCAAGACGAGCCAAAGAAGAAGGCTATTGCTTTCAAAGCCGCTCCATCCACATCCACATCAACCGATGATGAAGAATCGGAAAACGAGTTGGACTTGGAGTCCATGGCACTCATGGCCAAGAAGTTCAACCGTTTCTTCCGAAAAGGTAACTTCAAGACCAAAGGTAAATTTGGTTCTTCTAACGCCTCTTCCTCTCCTTTGTGTTTTAAGTGCAATAAGCCGGGACACATGAAAGCAGAGTGTCCCCTCAATAAGCAAAAGGAGAAGTGGAAGGCGCCAAAGTATGACAAGTCCAAGAAGTACACGAAAGGAAACAAGAAGGGACTTGTCGGAGCTACCTTCACCGACTCCGATGATTCTTCAAGCGGTGAGTCGGACGATGAGCACGTGGAGCAAGCGCACATGTGCTTCATGGCAAGCGAGGAGCAAGATCAAGGATCCTCCTCTTCCGATGATAGTGATGACGAAAGCGATGAGGTATCGATGGATGATCTTAGAAATGCTAACTCTCAACTTTGGTCAAAATACACTAAGTTAGTAAATAGATATACTAAGGTAAAAGATGACCTAGCTAGCATTCAAACATCGCCTAAGAATATCATCACCAACAACGACACCGTTGTTGAAGAGTTAAGAAATGAGATTGTGAATCTCAAATCTAAACTTGAACATGTTAGCATTGAGGATGCGGAAGAACATGAGATAGCGGATTTAACTTCTCAAAACTCGACTTTGAGTATTGAGAACGAAAATCTTAAATCTCGTGTTTATGTGCTCACATCGCAAATATCCACTTTGGATACTTCTTTGCGTTCTCTCAAAGAGAAATATGAGGACACATTGGGCCGAATCAACAAATTCAACAAGGGTAAGGGCCATTTGGATAATATCCTAAAAGATTTACTTCCGGCCAAACACCACATTGGCTTGGGGTATATGATGGGAAATTCATCCAAGTCGGTCACTACTTTTGTAAGGCCAACTTCCGAAGCCTCAACGAGTGGGAGCAAACACTCTATTGGTAGTTCAACTACCAATGGTGCTTCCACCTCGTCCACACCCTCTTTTGGAAAGAAACCCACTTTGGGTGGACCTCCAAAGAAGGGGCATGCCTACATGTACACCAATAACATGCCACGTAGGAACACACGTCCTACTCCACCGGCTCACACATATGATGATTTTTATGCAACACATTCTCGGGCACGTGCACACCATGTGAGATACCCTCACGCACGTGTTCCCACCCATGCATATGTACACCCACCACATCATATGAATAATTCTCGTCGTGCACCATTCCATCATGTCCCGTATGCCTATCCACAACATGCATCACGTAGAAATCAACGTCGCATGCATGCACCCAATAGGATGATGGCTCCCAAAATTTTCACTATTTGGAGCCCAAAGGACACAAGCATGGACGAAAAACAAATGTATATGAATGCTTATTTTTCGGATGTTGTGCATGGTAAGAATTATGTGGGGAAGTCTAAGTCCACTTGGACTTGGCTTCCAAAGGTCTAATCCCTTGGACCCAATGACCTTGGGTACCATGATATGAAAGTTTCTATCTTTAGGTACTCAAGGAAAAGAAAAAGAAGAGGAGCAACAAATTTAAATTTAGCTCCAAAGGGAATTGGATACTCGATAGCGGGTGTTCAAAACACATGACGGGTGACGCTCGATTGCTCTCTGGAGTGGTTCCCATTGCGAATGGAAACCGCGTCGTATTTGGAGGCAACGAGAGCAGAACCATCATAGGTGTTGGTAAAGTCGGTAACCCCTCTAAACCCTTAATTAGTGATGTTTATCTTGTTAGTGGTTTAAATCATAATCTTATTTCAATAAGCCAACTTTGTGACAAAGGTTACAAAGTTAGTTTTGCGAAAGGATTGTGTCATATTTTAAGAAAAGATAATGATAAATTATTATTTTCCGGAACTCGTCATAAAGACATTTATATTTTGGATCTTCCTAAGTCATATGAACAATGTCTCGTTGCCAACACAAGTGAACAACACTTATGGCATCGACGCTTTGGACATGTGAACTTTGGAACACTTTATAAGCTTTCGAAATTAAATTCTATTAAAGGTTTTCCGAAGCTTGTTTTTGAAAAGAAAAGTTTTTGTGATTGTTGTCAACGTGGCAAGCTTCCTAAATCTTCATTTAAACCTAAGAAAAACATCTCTACTAAACGGCCACTAGAGCTATTACATCTAGACTTATTTGGGCCAACTAGAGTAGCTTCCTTAGGAAATGCAAGGTATGGACTTGTCATCGTAGATGACTATTCAAGATTTACTTGGGTATTTTCATTGTGTAATAAAAATGAAGCTTTTGAAAACTTCACAATTTTTGTTAAGAAAGTACAAAATCTCTTAGGAACCACCATTGTCACTATTCGTAGTGATCATGGAGGTGAATTTGAGAATGAGTCTTTTGAGACATTTTGTGATGAAGTTGGTATTACTCACACCTTCTCTTTCCCTCGTGCACCTCCTCAAAATGGTGTAGTTGAGAGAAAGAATAGGACGCTAGTGGAGTGTGCTCACACTATGCTTGATGATAGCCAACTTGGCCATCAATTTTGGGCGGAAGCGGTACACACCGCTTGCTATGTGTTTAATAGAATACTTTTGAGGCCCGACACTAAACAAACTTGTTATGAATTGTTGTTTGGTAGGTTGCCTCAAGTTAAACATTTTCGTGTTTTTGGTTCGAAATGTTTTATTAAGAACACATATGGTAGTTTGGACAAATTCGATCCAAGATCCGATGAGGGGATTTTTGTTGGATATTCTACGCGTAGCAAAGCCTACCGGATATTCAACAAACGAACCTCAACGATCGAGGAGTCGCTTCATGTCTCATTTAATGAAGGATTTGTTCCAACTAGAATTTCAAATGATAATGATTCTTTGGATGTTTTATGTGATTCGTTTGATAATTCTAAGTCTAATGATTCTATTGATTCTATTGAGACTAACCCAACTAATGAAGTTGTTGAGAATGTTCCTAGTGATCAAGGTATTCCCAAATGGCTTCATTCGGTTCGTGACCATCCCCATGAGCAAGTCATTGGCAATATCTATGATAGTGTCAAGACGAGATCGCAAGTTCACCACTTCGCAAATTGTGCCTTTGCCTCATCGATAGAGCCAAAGAATATTAATGAAGCATGCGAAGATAGCGCTTGGATCTTAGCCATGGAGGAGGAGCTCATTCAATTCGAGAGGAATGAGGTATGGGAGCTTGTTCCATTGCCATCGAAGAACCACACCGTCATAGGGACAAAGTGGATCTTCAAGAACAAAACCGACGAAAACCAAGTCGTCATCCAGAACAAAGCTCGGTTAGTTTCTCAAGGCTATCGACAAGAGGAATGTATTGATTTCGAAGAATCCTTCGCTCCGGTAGCTAGATTAGAATCAATTATATTATTATTGTCTTTTGCATGCCATAAGAATTTTAAATTATTTCAAATGGATGTTAAAAGTGCATTTTTAAACGGAGATGTCGTTGAGGAAGTTTACGTTTCTCAACCTCCGGGCTTCATAAATGAAAAATTTCCAAATCATGTTTTTAAACTAAAGAAAGCTCTTTATGGGTTGAGACAAGCTCCTCGAGCTTGGTATGATCGCCTAAAGAATTTTCTTTTGGATTTGAATTTTAAAATGGGTGAAGCCGATTCAACACTTTTTATTAAGCATGCGAATAATGATATTTTATTAGTTCAAATTTATGTTGATGATATCATTTTCGGTGCTACTAACTTTGCTCTTTGCGAAGAGTTTTCTAATGTTATGAAGGAACAATTTGAGATGAGCCACATGGGCGAGCTCAAATATTTCTTAGGTCTCCAAATTCGCCAATTGAACGATGCAATCTTCATCTACCAAACAAAGTACACGGTGGAGTTGCTAAAGCGATTTGGAATGGAGAATGCCTCCGGGAAAAAGACTCCTATGAGCACTACAACGCATCTTGATAAAGATACGGGCGGAAAAGATGTAGACATTCGTCTATATCGAGGTATGATAGGTAGTTTACTTTATCTTACCGCGAGTAGGCCCGATATTATGTTTGCCGTATGTATATGTGCTCGTTATCAGTCTCAACCTAAGGATTCTCACTTAGTAGCGGTAAAGCGTATTTTCCGTTATCTAAGTTACACTTTAGATTTTGGATTACTTTATCCGAAATCTAGCACATATGAGTTAGTCTCATATAGTGACGCTGATTATGCGGGATGCAAATCCGACAGGAAAAGTACTAGTGGCACTTGCCATTTTCTAGGAAATTCTCTTGTCTCTTGGTTTTCCAAGAAGCAAAATTCGGTATCACTTTCAACCACCGAGGCGGAATATATTGCCGCCGGTGCCGCTTGTGCCCAGGTTCTTTGGATGAGACACACATTGAAGGATTTTGGTATTCATTGTGATACTAGCCCTATCATGGTGGATAACCAAAGTGCTATTTGTCTTTCAAAGAATCCGGTGCACCATTCCCGATCGAAACACATAGATGTCCGACACCATTTCTTAGATGATCATGTTGCTAAAAAGGACATCATATTAGTGTACGTTGAAACCCAAAAGCAAATCGTCGATATTTTCACGAAACCCCTAAAGGAGGACTCCTTTGTGCGGTTGCGTCGAGAATTGGGGATTATGGGTGAATCCGAGATATAGGATTCATATTTCATTCAATTATCTTGCATGCTATTATATTTCGCGATATTTCATTCATGCTAGATTTATTGAATTTTTGGGAATTTTATGTGATTTGTTCGAATTTATGATCGAATTCGTATTTGAAAGTCGTATTTAAGATTTCGACGTTTTATGGGGTAATTTAGATGACTAATGAGTGAGTTATGATGTTTCATCCAAGTGGTTTGTGAAGAGAAATCAATTATCAATTTTTGGACTCGTCTAGTCGGTCTAAGTTCACTTGTCAACCGACTAGATGCTCATCTAGTCGGTCAGCAAATGAACTCAGACCGACTAGATCAAGCCTATATCTAACTCCTATCATTTTCTTTCGTTAGTCGGTCACAGTACACTTACCGACCGACTAGATTGAAAACTAGTCGGTCAGTGAATATACTGCGACCGACTAATTCTAGCCCTAAAAATTCATCTGTGCCTCTGTTTCGACTTAGTCGGTTCAAGCTCATTGACCGACCGACTAGATCGTAATCTAGTCGGTCAGTGCTTGAACTGTGACCGACTAAGTGTGTTAGGGCAGTTATGTCTTTTTGATTCCAGACCGACTTATACTCTAATTCATCCGACTAAAATCATTATTAGTCGGTCTTCTCTCCAGCTCCAGCCTAAAAACCCCAATCCCCCACTCGAAACCCTTCGACTTCCGGCCATCTCTCCGTCGATCGCCGCCGTCCGCCGCCGTCGACTCCACCTCCTAGGTATCTCCCTCCCTCTCCTTGGTCGATTTCTACCCTAGGGTTCGATTCTATCTCATCTAGCTCCTAGGGTTTCTAGTTTTAACCTAGGGTTTGTATTTTCGAATTTCTTGATTTCTAGGGTTTGTGTTAGCTTCTAGGGTTTGTGCTAGGTTGTTCTTGATCTTATCATCGATTGCTTGTGCTCGTAGTGCTATGGCTAAGATGAGAATTCCAATCGCCTCTTCCGGGGCTTCTCCTATGACCGTAGGGCCTTCCGACCCTAGGAATCCCCCGAAGCCTAAGCGTCGTGCCAAGTCAACCCAAGCCTCTCCATCATCGCCTCCTCCTAAGAAGCCTAGGACTGCGATAGCTAAACCACGCAAATCCAAGACCAAAAAGCCTATTCTTCACACTCCGGCTACTCCTCCCGATTCCGACTCTGAATTTATCCCAGAGGATGAGCCTACTAGGGAACCCACTCCACCTCCGAAGACCCGTAAGGCTAAGGGTAAAGCTCCTATGCCAGTCGGCGGTGTAGACATATCGTTGTGCCGCGATGACCCTCAGTGTCTCGCAGCGTACAACCGTATAGAGCACTGTCCACTGTTGTTAGAGCATTACGTTCAGTTTTCTGATTTTCTCGGCCTTGCTGATCTTCTCTCTTATAGTGGCCTCCTAGATTATCTCCGATACGACCCTAAGGCCAATCCCAAACCGTATCCTCGCCTCGTGAAATTGTTCTATGCCAATCGTATTCGAGGCCAGTACGATGCCAGCCACTCCATTGAGACGACTGTCTTGGGAACTCCTATAGTTCTCACGGCAGAAATCTTGGGGGAGATTCTTGGTTGTTCGTCGTGTGGTCTCCTCCCTTCGGACATTTCCGTAGACGACATTTCTTCCTTGGATCAGTCTATTCTTTCTGAGATTTTCCAGGTTATCCCCTCCGCATTCATTGGTGTTCCATCGAAATCTTTCAAGCCGAATGCGTGGGTTCTTAACCTGATCTTGATGTCATGTCTCCTCCCTAAGTATGGATCCTCTTCACTCCCATCCCAGCCGTTCTTGAAATTGATCTACGCTCTTTTCTTGGGGTGCGAGATTAATTGGGCTCACGTGATACTCGATAAGATGGATTCTTTCGAGTGTATACGCAAGACCAATAAGTCTGCGCACATTCCATACCCCTGCCTGTTGACTCTTGTATTTCGACATTTCCGAGTCCCCCTCCCTCCTGACGATGAGCGTCCTTTGGGTACGCCTCTGAACGCGACGGCCGTGAAGAAATCTCTAGCGGCTCTTCGTCACGTGCAGAGGTCTACCGCATCTGCTTCCCATTCTACTCCGTCAGCTGCTGCAGCCTCCTCTCCCCCTGCTACATTGGACGATGTCGTACGCCTACTTCGTCAGCACGACTCCCGTTTGGCTCGTACTGAGGAGGTAGTCTGCCGTATGGCACGTATGATGGGGATTGATCTTCCTCCTTCAGTGTCTGAGGCCGAGGAGATGGACGATGAGGAGCTTGACGAGCTTTTCACTTCTTTTGCCCGTGGCGATGAGGCCACTGCTGCTGCTGCTGGTACTTCCACTTCTGCTCCTGGTGTTGGCACCACTACCGGTGTTCCAGAGCCTACGGCTTCAGCTCTTCAGCCTTCTGAGCCTGCTGCTGACCCTACTTCCGAGCCTGCTCATGTATCTCCTGCTGCTGTTGACACTGCCACTGCTGCTGCTTCTGTCGAGACCCCTGCTGCTGTTGAGATTCCCGATGTTGAGCCTGTTGCTGAGATCTCCACTCCTGTCCCGACGATTCCATCTGTTGAGACACCTCTACTCCCTGCAGAGCCTGAGTCCACTCCGTCGACTGGACCCACGGAGACTGCAGATCCTGCCACCTCCTCGTGATCGCTTGTTTCGAGGACTCTCCACTTCGCTTTGGATGATATATCTTAGTGAGAGTATTTTGGGTTAGGATGGGGTTTGAGAGATGTTTTGATGTATTTTTGAGATTTCTGGATGTCGGAGTTGGATATTATGTTATGATGTTGTTTTGATGTGTGTTGATATACTTTGATGATGTCGATGATGTATGATGTATTTCTTTTTGATGATATGTAGCACTTGATATGATGTACCTCATATATTCGATATGATATCTTTTTGGATGTACTCATGTTGTCTCTACATATATATATGTTCATCGTCATTCACTTTGTCTTTTATTCGTCGTGCATTATTTCTTTTCATATTCGTTGAATGCATTTGAAATGTGAATTCGTCGCTCGACGATTAAAAAACTTGGTTAAATATATTATATTTCTATAATTATATAGAATTGTTTTCCATGCACAAAATTTAACCAAGAATATTGAATATTGAAGAGTATGTTTCTTTATTCAAGAAATGAATAATTATTTGGTATTTTTGATGATTTTGATTTTTTTTTGATAATGGACATTTTGGCACACCTTGATTTGATTTCCACACTTTTCCCTTGGTGTCAAGTTGGTCCATTGTCTATGTCTACGACTCCCGATGTTGGATTTTACATTTCCTAATTGTTGTCGTTGTATGCCCCCCATTTTTGGGATAATGCCAAAGGGGGAGAGATAATGATAATAAATAGCGCAAATGAAAATTTAACTCAATTTCCAAGAATCTAGTTTGATATGTTAGATTCAGGGGGAGTTAAGATACATATAAGGATTTTCAAAATCCGATATTTCAAAAATCGATTCTCATTATTTATCTTACTCGTCTGCTTGATGCAATTCATATATATTCATTTTGGAATTAACGTGTCATCAATGCAGGGGGAGTAAGTATTTTACATTTGAATTATTATTTTTGATTATTATTTATGTTGGTTTGTCATCACCAAAAAGGGGGAGAATGTTGAATATTGGACTCCCCGGATTTGGTTTTGATGATGAGCAAACATAAATAATCCATGAACTAACAATTTGTGAGCGCAGTTTTGGAGATCGTCGCCAATTTCACGAGAACATTCAAAGCGACATCTCAACACTTTCCAAAGCTCATATTCATGCCTAAAGCTTCGTTGAAGCTCTTGCGACGCTTTGGAAGATATGAAGATTCAATCGAAGCTCTCAAAGACCGTTTATTAAGGTTTTATTTATAGTCTTTTAGCTTCGATATATAGATTGTTAAGCCTTGAGTATATCTTACGTTTCTATCTTCATTACGCTCATTTCGTAGCTCTAGGATCCTTGCACAAGTTCATTCTAACCTCCTCGAAGCGTCGCGCTTCGATTCGGATTTGTATGTGCATGTTAGTTGGTACAAGAACAAGTACTGACCGACTAGATGGTGATCTAGTCGGTCGGCAACTGTTCTTGGACCGACTAGTTTGATTCCTTAATTTCTTGGACTTTACTGTTTACAGTTAGTCGGTCTACGTTGACTCACCGACCGACTAGTTTGTGGACTAGTCGGTCAGTGATGCTTCTTTGACCGACTAGTTGTGACTTACTGTTCACTCTAAATTTCACCTAAGCTACTGTTTACCTTTAGTCGGTCAGTGATTGTTCTTTGACCGACTAAGTCTCACAGATTTCTATCCGTTGGTGAATGACCTAACTTGTTTTTATGGGACCCTATAAATACGAACCTAGGTCATTTCTATCTAGGTTAGAGCTGCCATTAAGAGATTCATTGAGTTCTAAAGAGATAGCTTTTCTCCCTCAAATCTAAAGCTCTCTTCCTCACAAGAAACCCATTCTCTCTCATTTCTAGATCTAGAGAGAAGCTTGTTCTTGGTGAGCTCTTCAAGCTATTGCTTGATCCAAGTCTCCAACTCATTCCTAGGCACCGATTGCTGGTCATTTCC
The DNA here is from genome assembly GCA_030789695.1 of Scilla litardierei. Classification (NCBI taxonomy): domain Eukaryota; kingdom Viridiplantae; phylum Streptophyta; class Magnoliopsida; order Asparagales; family Asparagaceae; genus Scilla; species Scilla litardierei. The sequence continues at coordinate 87,801,153 of CM061130.1, read as the reverse complement.
TTGGTGCTAGGTCTTGGTGACTTCATCTTCCTCAAATCCTTCATTTCACCATTTGGGTAAGAAAAACTCAAGGTATAGGATTTTGTGGTAAGATTTGTTTATTTCAATATAACTCATTTATATTGCTTGTGATTCTCTCGGTTGTGAGAGAAGATTGTGATCCCGGGTTGTGGGATTCACTTTGCCATTGCATGTATGATTTGATCTTGTGAAGGTTTTTCACAAGATATTCATAGTGGAAATCTTGAGTTAGGGTTTCTAACTCAAGTATCCGGAGGGGATCCGGGTGGTTGGGACGTAGGATCACCGGGAACAAGTCAGGGAGACTTGGGTGGATCCGAACCCATTAACATCGTTTGTTAGCATTGTTAATTTTGTGTTGTCATTCAATTTAAGCTTCCGCAAATTGATTTGGTAGTTGTTTGCGATTTAATTTGGAATTATACTCCTTATTATTTTAAAGTACTATTCACCCCCCCTCTAGTACTTGTGCAGTAGCTGGTAGGGCATTACAATAATAACATAAATTAAGTATAATGGCATGAGAAACCAATTGTAGGCATACCAAATCTAAGTGAAGTGTGCGATGTGGGCAAACACAGATATCTATATCATGCAAAAGTGTTATGCCAAAATAGAGATAGTAACTTCATAAAACGTATGGCATACACAATTCTAGCACACTAGGATACTAATTGAAACAATGTTCAAAAGAACCATAGTATTAGCATGCATTCCAGAATAGATACTCACATAATGAGTCAAAGATAAACATGGAATGCCATGAGCATAAGGAAGATAAGCACTATATCACAAGCTCAAAACTAGCATCAAGCAAGAGCATGTAAAGATGATATCCAATATAAATAGTCTACCAATTGTAAAGATAATACCAATTGTAGTCTAACAAAATATGCAAATCAGGCAAATAATGTCAAGATCATGACATCACTTGAGAAGGAAACCAAGTGAACAAATAAAAACATGATCTCATCCTAGCTCAATTATCACAAAGGATTCAACATGAGGCATAATGTGACAAAAACATCTTTTGAGCAAAGGCATGAAGATAGTCTACGTTCAAAGTCACAAGGTAGGACATAAACGAATAAAGTTATCATGAACATCGCATGCATGCATACCAATTGTGCGAATAGAATAAAAAGCTTGTGTAAGCATAATATAATCGGAGGTAGCATCAAAGAAGTCATAGTGCATCAAGATATATTCATGGAAGAATATCTATGACAGAATATACATATCATCAAACATAATATAAAGCTTATATGATCGTCTATAGCACAAGTTATCTCTAACATCTCATAAAAATAGCATAAAATATGAGCATGAGATGAGAGATGACATAATGAGAAATATAGCTTGAAGATCACTAACTAAAATGAATGAGTGTTATGTCACTTGTGCAAATATCATACATGAAAGATTTAGCTATAGACATGAAAGATCTCTTGAATAAAATTATAGCCAAACATCAGTCATGAAGTAATTAAAATGGCAAGTAACATACATTGATCACCCCAAATCATATCAATACGTCTCATAAAGATAGTCATACAAACTATAAGAAAAGTATGAGATGTGTGGTGATACAATGAACAAATATGCATAAAGATCCTAAATCATTAATCTTATTCATGTCATGAAAAAGATATGAACATCAATAAGCAACTAACTAATTCATTATATGAATGTTATAGCTACCATAGTACATGAGTCGTAATAAGACATATATGACATACATGAACAAGGTAGTCACATAAACACACAATCTTCATGAGGGTGTGACAAGAATGAGCTAATGAAGAAGTATGCTATATTACACAAGTCGAATATATTAAAATACCAATTGTAAACATGGTAGTCAAAACCAATATATTAAAATACCAATTGTACAAAACACATACTTACAACCATTTAGCTCTCCCTATATGTGTGCATCTCCAATGCACCATCCTTTCCTTTGAATTGATCCATCATTTATAAACCAAGGAGTGTGTAGAGTAGGCATCTTGCACAACAATCTGACAATTCAACAATTGGTGGTATCCAAAAACTTTTTGGATCCAATAGGTTAAGGAACAAAATCAAGTAGTCCAATAACCAATCATTTACCAATTGTAAATAACACTCATCAATAGAAATGCATGACATGCATTAATATGAGTTATTATAACCACGAAAATCATACATATAAGGAATTAACAATTCTCAAACATTAGAAATTAGATACACCTAGACTAATAATTCCTATGCATATGATTTAATCACAATACATTATACAAGCAATCATCATTATGAATACACACATCTAATACAATAGTGTGTGCAAGAAAGATTCCCCGATCAATATGCACATGTACACAAAATAAACATTCACGGCACAACACATATTGACGGAAGGCATGAAAAGTAATACCACAAAGAGTGTGCATGAAAAGCATAAAGTATTAATTTTCAAAACCAAATTTCTCTTTCCCTTTGGCATATCAACAAGATAGGAAGGTGCAAATTGATAATAAATCACCAAGGGTTAGAGAAATCAACTAATCTATATGCACAAATATAATACGAATGAAATGCAATGACATATAGATGAACATAGCATGATAGCAATCAAAACTGTCATACTCCCACACAATCAAACACACTATGCAAACTTGGGAGTAGTGGACGAACTCACATATATATATGGATACAAAAAGTAATCATACAAGCATGGTACCCAAGCAATGAAGTGCAATATGAGTGAGTAAGCAAGGTGGAAATCAAATAAAGACTGAGTTTGATTTTTATATATAGTCGCATGAGAATATGTCATTCCTAATATACGATTCTATATGTGTGTTCATATCATGCCTAGAAACATTCTTAGGAATCCAAAATATAGTGATTTAGGATTCTTAAGTAGAGCTTGTGTAGTGGCATAAGTAGGAAGTTGGGATGCACACTTGTGAAGTGGAACATAAATATAAGCGTGTCCCGTGTGTGAAACATGCAAATGAACATAAGTTCTAACATGAAAATTTTTTATGCCACATGTTATAAATAATCCTTGAATAAACATATGAGTAAGGATTAAGAATACACAATGCACATCAGTCAAGAATTTGACACACGTGAAATACATAGACATGAATGACATACAAGACACATAATATGTAAACATAGGATATGCATGAGATAGTCTCAAACACGAAGTGACATCTACATGCATCCAACACACATGTATACCAAACGTAAGAATATACTTACTACATTAAGCTCCCCCTACTTTGGTGCATCACTTAAGCACCATCAACTCCATTTGAATGAAAGTCTTTGCAAATCAAGGAGTTGGTAGAGCTGGTATCCCAATGTGGATTGAACCTAGAAAACATAATTTTGGCATCCAAAAACCTTTTTGGATCCTATGGGTTAGGCAACAAATTTAACAAACTAAATTCAAATTATTGTAACCCATATCCTAATGTAATCATACACAATATTAAAGAAACATGTAATCATGTTACTAGATAAATATATAACCATATACATGCATGTACCAAATGTACCAAAAGTAAATATGTATATTAATCCAAAAGCATGACATGCATCACATGCAACAAAACATAGATATGAACCAAAGCATGTGTTGTATGAAAAAGTATTAGATATTCTACACATGAAAATCCTAAATACAGTGATTTACTAATAATCAAACAATAGAAATCAAATTCAATATGAATTTAAGTTTCTAACAAACATGAGCATCTAAGACCAATATGCAAATAAAAGAATAGACCAATTCTTAACACAAATGCTTTGGTACCCATAAAATGAATATAAACTTATGGTACCAAGCAATGAAGGGTCAACGGAAACTAACCCTTTGGAAACCAAGTCCAAGAGGACCGTGATTTCCCAACATAATCATCATTCAAAATAATATCATGAATATAAGATTGCACATACATATCCTTAGCATGATTACTAGTGTTCTTAGGACCCCAAATAGTGTATGATTTGGGTATCCTCTTCCTAGTGGTTGCATGCACAAAAGGTTGATCTCTATGTGGTGCATGTGGCCTAGGAACATGAGATCTAGCAAGAGCATGAGGAAATGTGAATGGAACATTGTGTTGTGCTAAAGCATGATGATGGGCATATGGTCCATGGTGTGGTGTTGCATACATACGTGGATGAATATGAGGTGCGTATGCATGAGGATGATCATGAGAATAAGCATGCATATGTGGATGTGATGTGTGATCATAAGCATGTGAAGGTGCATGAGCATGAGTACGTGCATGAGAGTGTCTCAAATGAGTGTTTGCACGTGCTCGTGGGTGTGGAACATAAAAACCATCATTTGTAGGAATGTGAGGAGTGGAGGCATTCCTACGTGTATTGGTGTACATGAATGCATGATCCTTCTTTGGAGGTCCACCCAAAATGGGTTTCTTTCCAAACGAGGGAGGAATAAGAGTGGTGGTTTCCTTAGTAGTAGAACTACACAAGTTGTTATAGACACCACTCGTGGATGCACCGAAGGATGGCCTCACAAAATCTATAGTTACTTCACTATAGGAGGTGCGTGCATTGGATGCACTTGCCTTAGAATAACCAAGGCCAACACGATGGTTTGCCGGTAGTTGATTCTTTAGCAAATCATCCAAATTGTCCTTTTCCTTGTTGAATCTCTCAACAATGGAGGACATGAGCTCATATTTCTTCGAAATTGAAGAAATAGTGGCATTCAAGGTGGATGCATATGTGGTGAGCTCGTGCACTTGGGATTTGAGATCCTCATTCTCAATGCCCAAACTAGTGTTTTGAGATTGAAGATTTTCAATTCAAGATCGTTACTATCCACAATGGAAGCACGATTAAGTTGAGATTTAAGGGACTCCACCTCATTTCTCAACATGCCATTTTGAGTAAGCAAACTTGCTTTCTCAATAGCGAGTGTCTCAACAATGGTGTCATTGTTAGAGGTACTACACGTAGATGTGCTAGTGAGACTAGTAATCTTATTCTTAGCATCACAATATTTATGCGTAAGCTTTTGATATTTATCAAATAATTGTTCAAAAGCAATTTTAAGATCACCCATTGTTACCTCTTCATTGTCGCTATCACTTTCACTCGAATCACTTGATTCGTCACTAGAGTCACCCATAGTGGCATCCTCTCGTCCCATCAAACCCATGAATGAATCTCTTTCATCATTGGAGGAAGGACACTCCGCGGTGGACTCTTCTTACTCCGCTAGCATGTGCCATATTTGATATGCCGTTGTTGCCTTGGACACACGCATAAGAATATCATAAGTTAAAAAATCAAGCAAGATATTCATTACCTCATCATGTTTCTTCACCAATTCTTTTTGCTCATTTGTCCACTTATGTACGGAAGTGGTAGGTGCACGAAAGGGCTTCTCCACAAGCTTCCAATAATCCTCATCAATGGATTGAATATAGGCCTGCATCTTTACACACCAAATTTGATAGTTGGGCCCAAGGAGATATGATGGAAAAGGGCTTCGTGTGTTGTTGTTGTTGGTTGTCATATCTATTACCTTGCTTTGATACCAATTGTAGTGACCCTGTGCTATGAGGAATAAACACTAGAGGGGGGGAATAGTGTTTTATAGAATTATAAGGAATTTACGCCAAATAAAACCCTACTTAACCAACAAATGCGGAATAAAAGAAATGATCAACAACACAAAGAACAATGCAATGCAAACATGCAATCTACCCTGGTTCGGTGCCACCCAAGTCTCCCCGACTTGTTCTAGGTGCCCTAATCCAGCAACACCCGGATCCCCTCCGGATACTCTAGCAAACTGCTAGAGATTTCTTTTAGCCCACTTGTGGAAAACCCACAAGTGCAATCGACCTACAATCGATGTCCGTGTATCCCACAACCCGGGAACACGCAAAGACCTTAATCCCACAACCTGGGACTAAGCACACTCTCACAAACCGAGAGCAAAACGAAATCTTGACTCCCACAACTTGGGATCAAGCCAACCCTCTCAACAACCGAGAGTATACAACAATTTATATGTATAGAAATTGAAATGTAAAGCTCTTACCACAAAATCCTATGCCTTGAGAAATACTTACCAATATAGGGAAAGAATGGATTTTGAGGAAGAGAGATCACGAAACCCTAGCACCACCAAGATGATAGCAAGAGATGGCTATGGTGAAGATGCTGGTCGTGATTCAAACTCTTAGCTGGAGGAGTTCACAAAGATTGAAAATCTCTCTTGAGAAGTTTGGGCTCAAAGAGAAAGGGAGAGATTTTCCTAAGAGAGAGAGAGAGCTTAGAAATGGAGTTGAATGGCTCTACTCTTTGATGTGAAAATGTCTCTAATATCAGCCTTGGATTATAGGTTTGAAGCAACTCAAACTTATATAGGAAGAGACAAAACGGTCACAAAAATCGTGGCATTAAATGCCCCAACGGCTCTATTTCTGAAGCACTTAATCGGTCTAAGAAGGATCACTGACCGATTAGTTTTGCAACTAGTCGGTCGGTGAACCTTCTTGGACCGACTAGAATGAAGACAGCAAAGATAGTGAAATCCAGAAGACGAAGAACTAGTCGGTCTAAGAAGAAACATCAACCGACTAGTTTGACAACTAGTCGGTCGGTGAACCTTCTTGGACCGACTAAGAAGTTGACAGCAAAAAAGTCGAATTTCACTAGGAGAACTAGTCGGTCTGAGAAGGATTCCGATCGGAGAACCTTCTTGGACCGACTAATTGGTTAACAAATAGGCTTGAATTGATTAGGATAACTAGTCGGTCTGAGAAGGATTTCCAACCGACTAGATCGTCATCTAGTCGGTCGGTGAACCTTCTTGGACCGACTAATTGGTCAACAATGAATGGGCTGAATTTAACTAGGATGTCTAGTCGGTTCAAGAAGAATTTCCAACCGACTAGATCGTCATCTAGTCGGTTGGTTCTTCTACTTGAACCAACTAAGATGCATACGAAGCCGAGAAAAGAAGCGATAAGCTTCGGGAAACATTTTAATGGCTTCTAAGGCAATCCTAGAGATACGATATGATAGATATGAAGATATCTAGGCAAGTACTACTCAAGGCTTAACATTCTACTAAACCGAAGCTAGAAGACATAAAAGTAAACACGACAAACCGTCTTCAAAGCTTCAACATGGAGAATCTGAATCCATTGACTTCATGAATAACTCCTTGAGCTTCAACGAAGCTTCAGGCACAACGATCACGCGTTCTGAGGAAGTCTTGGGATGTCGCTTGAGATGAACAAAGTACTTTGGCGACGATCTCCATAATTCTTCATGGTCTTGAGTCTTTTAGTTGAATGACTTGAATATCTCCAACGTCATAGTCTTCGAAGCTTTTGACTCAACCATTCCTATCTTCTCTTTGGATTGAATCTCCATTCATTTGTTGATGCCATTGGCTTGAGGTTTGAGGTAGCCTTTGAGTTCTTCAAGCCAATGCTTCACCTTTGTTGATCTACCAAGTCCTCCACTTGAATCAACACTTGTAGTCACTTTTGATCTTCTTGAATCTAATTGGACTTTTTAGCTAACTGCAAACACATGAGTTAGTCACAATGATTTGTGTTTGATCATCATCAAAATCAAGGTGGAGAGTCCAATACTCAACATTATATCCCATAAGCTCGAGAGTTCCTAAGGATCTTACATCATGAGATTGTGATATAATAAGGGGTATACTAAGCTTAGGTGTGGATGGTGGAGTGTGTAAGAGGAATGAGGTTATAGTCTTAGGGAAGAGTGTATAGACTTGAGAACTTTGCCCTTATATATATGATTTCAACACCCTTTAGTATTGCCAATAATCCATGGATGGGGTCAATATTGTATTTTGGGATTGATCACTTATTTTGATAGGGACTAGCAAAACACTAGTTGGGTGTATGATTATGAATAAATATTGCATATTCTAACCTCATAATCGTCTCCTCTTGTGCATATAACCCATGGAATCATGCTCTCTTAACTATATTTATGCTAATTCATCATTTGTGAGCATATAATTTTATTCTAGCACAATTTCACTTCCCAAAACATTATAAATGTCTATTATATTTATAGGGATTTTTTTGGATTTTTCAGGTGTCCCTAAGGGGACTAAATCAACTCAGGAGGAGGAGTACAAAACAGTCGCCTGTGGATGGAACAACAGTCGACTGCCCAAACAACGGCAGCCGCCTGCCCTTAAAGAACTGGAACTGGAGAAGCTGAAGCCCAACGACAGTCACATGTAAGAGGATTGACCATCGACTGTAATATTCTACAGTCGCATGTCATCTTGGCATCAGTCGACTGAAATTTCAGATTCCCGAGGGAGCAAAAAGAGCCAACTCTCTGTTATTTTGACATTTCTACAGCAGGCGATTGAAGAGCAAACTACAGTCTCCTGTGGATTGCACATGTGACTGTGAGTTTTAAAGACAGTTGCCTATCGCCCTTTGGTAGGAACGATAGTCTTCTTCGCATCAGTCGACTGTCGTTTGTTCGATAGTCGACTGATCGGAGTTTTTCGGCCGCAATCTGGGTTACGAAAAATAGATTTTTCTTAACCCGATTTCTCTCCAGTTGTTGTGAATCATTGGATGAGGATTTGGATGGATGAGATGTAACCCCTAGGGGTACAAAACACTACTATTCAGATGTAATAGGGGAGAACTTAATCATTTGCTATTTTAGCTCATCTTCTTCCTTGAGAAAGGGATTATGGTTTTGGAGAGTTTTGAGCTTTCTGATTTCGTTTTTGTTATAGCTGGGATTGATTGCTAATTGACGAAGCTTGTATTTGGTGACAAATCTCCAACCCTCTTTCTAATACACATTTGCTTTGATTCCTTGCATTGAACTATGTCTATTTTTTGAATGCTGATTCTGTTCTTGGTATGCTAGGCTAGATTCATTGTGTGGATGTTTTGGATTGATGTAGGATGTATAGTTTGCCTTGCTAATGTTAATTTCCAGCACCCCTTGTTAATCTATGTTGTTGGGTAAATTAAACTTATGAGTAATTAGGTTTGATACTATACATGGAGGAGCCGAAGAACGGTGGTGCTTCGTAATTGTTGCATCTATTTATCCAATGGGTATTGCATGTCATGAAATAAATGCAAGACCACTTCAATCCATATTTCGTAATTTAGAAGCTTAATTCACCCAATAACCCATATTGATAATTAGGTTGTGACCCGTCTATCGAATCGTGCATTACGCGAAAGGGGCCACAGAGCGATGGTTGTGTGATGCACACCACAACCTAAATGCACTACTCTCACATACCTTGAAATATGTGTGAGAGTGATTCATGAGCTTTAATTAGGAGAAGAACCCAGTTAGCAATTACCCTTGGTGCACCCCATATGTGCTTAATTGATTATTTCCTGATCCTCATACCTTGAAATGGATGAGTGATCGAGTTATCATGGAATTAATATTTAGCAGAGTAATCCTACCGATATCCTCAACACCCGCACTCTTTCTCTCCCTTGCATCCAAACCTTAGGACATTACCCTAATTCTAGGGTATTTAGATAAACCATTTATTCAAACAATCATTCACCCCATAGGGTGGTTAGAAACCTCAACCATTCTTTACATGCTCTGACTATTTGTGTGAATTTGCAGATTAGTTCCATCTCTCTGGATACGATCCCGCACCAACCAGGTATATTATTTGCCGACCTCGTACACTTGCGAGTATCACCTTTCAGGGAGAGTCAAGCAAATTGATTGATTGACTGCGAGGCGTGCACAATCCAAGTAGGATGCACACGCTCGCCTCCCAAGGGTAGGAGTGTCAAATGCAATATAAACCCGTGAGTACGGGGTCGAATCCACAGAGACAATTCATTTCACTTTCATAATCTTAATTGGTTAAGGAAAGGCTAAAGGTGTTGGTACAACCAACTAAACTATCAAGTGTAGCATGGAGTGTGGTGGTAACACGGTCGAGCCAAGCCCAAGGTAGGTAGGGTGGAGATCAAAGGTTGGAGTTAGTCAAGCAAGGAGAAGTGCGTGGAATGTGGTGTCATTAAGGTCGGGGGTTGATTAGCAATATGTTCACTCCAAATGAATCAACCCTCGCATCCATTTCAAGGTATGCGGGGTTGTGCACATAGGTAATGCCCTTAAGGAACACCGCCGTTCTACGGCCCCACCAAGGGTAATGCACGATTCATTCGTTCTTGATTAGTGGGTTGGAAATCCCTAACTTAAGCTCGTGAGTCAATCCTTGCATCCGTGTCAATAGAATGCAAGGATGGTGCACGTATGTGTGACCCTTAAGGTACATCACCGTTCGACGGTCCTGCCAAGAGTAGTGCACGACTCAATTAAACCTAGGGCACAACCCATCAATCAACACAATCTAGCACCCATTTCAAGGCATGCTAAATCCAATTAAATGCAAGATATGAATAATTACTAATCAACCACGCAACCCTAGTTAATCCCAATCCACACACAAATGGCTATAGGCCTTCATAATGAAAACAAGACGATAACCATTTAAAATAGAAACAAATCTTCATTACACGCAAGTAAGCAAACAATTATCCAATGATTCTCACCATCATTCAACAATCATTTACAGATTAAGCAATACAAAGCAATAAAGCCAAATGTTACAAGAGAGGGAAAGAGACCACCAAATAGAAACCCTAAAACACAGACTTTCCCTCCTTGCTCCTCCTCCAAGCTCCACCAAGTCCCAATGGCCTCCAAGCCCTAGCCTTAGCTCTTGGAGAAGTAGATGGGGGGTCTGAACCCCCAATGGAATAGTAAAAATACCCTGGCCGAATTGATCCCCATTACATCAGAGTTTAGGAGTTTTAAACCCCTAGGGGATTGCATCCTAACCCTCCAAAGAAGCATCCAACGGCCCACAACGACTGGGGAGAAATCGGGGGTAAGAAAACCCCATTTCTCATAACCCAGATTCGCCAGGAAAAACCTGCGACAGGAGACTGCTGAACGAATGTCAGTCTCCTGTCATTGGTCAGGCAGCGTAGCTTCCAAAGGAGGGGCAGGCGACTGTCTTGAAAATCACAGTCGACTGTGAATGACACATGCGACTGTCTTTTGTGCTTCAGTCGCCTGCTGCAGAAGTTTCAAATCGACAGAGAGTTGATTTCCTTCGCCTTTCGGGAGGAGATGAAACAGTCAACTGTTGAAGAACTAACAGTCGACTGCACAGTGGTACAGTCGACTATCAATCCTTCTGCAGGCGAATGTGTTGCACTTTGCCTTGCTCCAGGCGACTGTCGTTATAAGGACTTTCGAATGTCCTGGCCCAATGTTAATTTCTCCAATTACTTGATTTTGTCCCCTTCGGGACTCCTGAAAATCCAGAAAAATATGTTAAAATACTATTCATGTTTATAAAGCTTTAGAGAGTGAAATTGTGCTGAAATAAAATCATATGCTCAAAAGATGATGAATTGATGCAAATATAGTTAAGTGAGCATGATTCAATGAGTTATATGCACAAGATGGGTATAGTTAGGGGGTATAAATATACACTTTTCACTACGAATCACACCCCCAAACTAGCATTTTTCTAGTCCCTAGCAAAACAAGTGATAATTTCGGATTAAAGTGAAAACATGCACCAAATTTAAGATATCATCATGTCATACTCCACATGGTATTTTCAAATGATTTCAAAGCCAATATACACAATGTATGAAAGGTAACAATAAATGACACTCTCCTCAATCCAATTCTAAGAAAATTAAGGATATAAGCACCGTATCACATTCTTTGGGAAGATGCGTGATTTGGGTTCAATATTACATATTTAACCCCCCATTTAGCCCTACTTTGTGCTCATGTGACACTACATTGTTCTCTAATTCATACGTATTTTCTACACATTTATTTATTAGAAAAAACAAACTATTTGAGCACAAACCAACATTTAACGACGTAATTCTACACTTTTTATATTTTTCCTAGCTTGGTCTCGATCTCACGATTCCAACGACTATTTATTTGTATTTTTGTGAGATCTGTGCTAATTACTGTGATTTATTGAGTGCAGAATATCTATTAATTGGAGAAATACGCAAAGAATATACGAAATACGGTTCACGTGGCCAAATCGTGGCCGCACAATCTTCATCCGACGGCGCAGATCGGAGTAATTCGATTTCTAATTCGAAATACGAGCGGGCGTTGTATTGATCGTTCGATTCAGATCGAACGGCTCATATTACCCCATCCTCGTATCCAAAGATCAGCTGCGTGGCTTAATCTTCGCCGTTGGATCGTGATCCAACGGCCGTCATCAACGAATAAAATCAGCAGCGCATCAGCAGCCCGAAATTTGAATGGACGGACGAGATCGCCACAAGCGCGGGATGCAGCTGTTGCGACGTGGGACGCTCACAGCCTCACGATCTTGATCCAACGGGCAATGACACTCCCGCGTTTTTGAAATGGGAACGAACGAAATCGGCGACGTGGCGTAGTTACGTGCGTCCGATCAGAGATCTACGGCGGAGAACGAAGCGGTTCGGCGATATTGAGAGACACGCGGCAGCCCGACATCAAATCCCGCCTTTTGAATGGACGGTCACGATCGAATGCGGGGTTGATTCGAAATCGAAAGCGCAGCGGCGACGTGGCTCACGCGCTACCATCCGATCGTCGATCTAACGGCTCAGGACGAAGCGGTTGCGAACGAGCGAAGAAACCCGCTAAGCGGGGACACGTGTCAGCGCGTGGTCCGATCCCGCATCGATCAACGGCCAGAATTTGCTCCGCTCGAGATGAGCGGCTCAGATCAATTCGGGTATGATTTTGATGCGGGTTTGGAACCCGTTAAGCAACCCAAACCCGCAATCTTATTATATAAGCGTATTTAGGGGGTTTTGGGCGTATACAAGCAGATTGGGGTGTATTTTGAGCGTATTGGAGGCTCTAGGAGCCGTATTTTCCCCCTGAAAAATTCTGTAAAATTCCAGAGGCTTGTTTTATTATTTCCAGAGAGTTTGAAGTCCTTTCAAGGAGAATTGGTGATATTTTCTTCAACTTCTATCCCGTATTTTGGTGTTTTCTATTGTATTTTGCTATGAACTTGAAGTATTTGGCTATGAAACTTGTTTATTCTGATATTATGAGTAGCTAAAACTTATTTGTGCATGGTATGGAGTAGTTAGGTGATATAATTTGTGTTTATTTGGTTGTATTCCTCGTGCTAAATCGTTAAAACGTCGCTAAAATTGTAATCTTTGTTCGTAAATCGACTTTTTCAGATTCCAAAAGAACTGATTTAGTTGATGATCGCCCCAAAAGGGTGAGTTTTGATCTCCCCAAAAGGGAGTTTCATACCGTAGTTTTAATCTCTCCAAAAGAGAGTTTCATATCGTATTATAACTTTAGCGATGATCACATTGAATATTTCGCTTGAACCCCCAAAAGGGCATCTTCCGATGAATTGCTCCCAAAAGGAGAATTCATTGAGTTATATTGGGTATTTTCCGGTGAATTGCTCCCAAAAGGAGAATTCATTGCGTTATACCTATCAACCAAATTAATACGAATCGTTGATCCTAACGAACCCATACCATGTGCATACTTTTTATAGATATTTTCTTACACGATTTTCTATGTTTATTTTGTTCACGTGTTCACATCACCATCACCGTCACCATTGTTGAAGTGTTTAGTTTCTTTTCGTAGGCTTTCTATTTGATTTGAATTGTGGTTGCAACAGATTTCTTCCCGTGGATTCGACATCTGGACTCCCAGATTTTACTACTTGTACGGACTCTTGCGCTTGAGAGAGAAGCACCTTTTTGGAGCCCACCAAGTTTTTGGCGCCGTTGCCGGGGAAGAATGGTTTGTGACTACGGTTTATTTCATTCAGAGGACCTTCGGTGAGATCTTTCCACTTTACTGTACATAAACTTTTATTTATTTATTTATTTTATTTTATTTCAAAATGGAATATATGAACTTCTATTGCACAAACAATATGTATGATGCACGATATGCTAATGCACACAAACATAGAATGGAGAAGCTCAAAATTGTTAATTTTAATCAAACTGACTGTGAAACTTTCTTTCAGGCCTGGAGGAGGTTCACAGACATTATATCGAGCTATCCGCAGCATGGGTACACAAATGAAGAGCTTATGGCATCCTTCCTAGATGGACTACGACCACAGCTGCAGGAATTCTTGGGAGGCATGACGCCGACAGAGGCGTGGGAATACATGGAGTCTCTGCAAGAAAACGAAGAAACCACTGAAGAGACTTCAGAGAGCGATTCAACGGAGCCTCCGTGCCTCGATCAAGATGAGCAAAGCGTAGACGTACCTTTGCAATCCTTGAAAGAGGAAGCTTACCAGACTATTCAGACACAGGGGGCCACATCCCATCAATTCTAGGAGAATTCCCTTGCTCGGAGTCGGCAGATTCAAAAATCTATTGAAGATCTTAATTTCATTGCCACTTGCTTAGAAGAAAATAATTATTTTGAAACTCAATTTAAAGAAACTAATACGAGTTTATCTTCTATTGCAGGAAAATCGAGCAAGCCATGTTACGTTGAGGACACGAATATAAATATACACATGGCAGAAAGTGTGGGCAAAAGAGAGGACGAGCTAGCAATTTTGGATGAACGAGAGGAGGAGACAGCTAGGGACAAGGGTTTTGAGATTATCGCCATGGAACCAGAACCATGCCCTCCTCTAGTTTTGTCCCAAAATCATTTATCCCTCTCCCCAACGATCGAGCATCGTACAGAGAGTAGTGCAAATCTTTCAGGGAGTAGTCGTCAACTTGCTTTAATTCATTTCACTTATTTTGATGACTACGTTTGGAATAATTTTATTGAAAAGAATCTTAAATTAATTTGGACTGACATAACTCATCTCTCACAGGACATTGGCAAACAGCTTATAGAGATGCTTGGAGTTGTGCTGCTGGGGTCCAAATTAGTTTTTGGAGGAAGAATAATCACCGAGGAGCGCAAGGAGCAAATTGAACAACTTCCTCCACCATCAAAGATTCGGGATCCGCCATTTGATCACGGTGTGTTCTTTCCAGTAGTGTAGTTTTTATATGCTTTCTAGGTTGCTTGCTTGAATAAACTCGCACCTTGTAACGACTGGTTTTCTTGTATCTGAATTTAATATAATATAATATATGTTTTGGTGGATTTTCTCCTCTTGTGTGGTTTTCGTCTCCGTAACTTTCATTTTCGATCGATTCGTCGTATTTTCTCGATTCTTCCTTAGGATCGTCGATTTCGAAGTACGTCATTTGTGACGGGCTTCATAATGGTCATATCTAACTATTAGATCAAGCCTAGGAGTCTTAGGATTCGATCACGGGGCCTCGCGCTCCGTATCGGAACTTTTGGTGCTCATTAGCCGGTGTAAGAAGGGGCACCGACCGACTAGATGACGATCCAGTCGGTCGGCAATCCTTCTTGGACCGACTAGTGAGCTTTCTAAATTTTCTCAGGAGTTACTGTTTATCGTTAGTCGGTCTAAGAAGAGTTGTTGACCGACTAGGTTGCAAACTAGTCGGTCGGCGATGCTTCTTGAACCGACTAACACATCATCTTAATTTTAGTTGAGTTACTGTTTACTCTTAGTCGGTCTAAGAACGTTCATCGACCGACTAGTTGCTAAACTAGTCGGTCAGTACTTGTTCATGGACCGACTAACTCTAAATCCTATTTTCGTTCAGGAGTTACTGTTTACACTTAGTCGGTCTGCGTTGGTCGACCGACCGACTAGTTGCCAAACTAGTCGGTCAGTGGTTGTTCTTTGACCGACTAGTCTGTGTTAAAACCCTAATTTCTGGGCAGCCGCCAACTCAACCTATAAATACCCAACCCAAACGTTTCTATCTTCTCCAACACGACCCTAAGCCCTAGTTTCTTCCCCTCTAAGCCCCCATCTTCCTCCAAGCTTCAATCCTTCATTCCAAACCCTAAATCCATCATCAAATCCATCCATTCACTCCAACTACTTCTCATCTTCCCCAAAATCTCACCAAAATCCATCAAATCCCCAAAATCCCCCTAAACCCTAGTTTCTCCAAACTTCCCCAATCATTTCCAGATCTGGTCCTAGGGTTCCCCGGAGTGTTTCTTCCGCCTCCTCTCGGTAAGAAATCGATCTACCGTTGTTTTCTTATCTTATTGTAATTTTTATGAAACCCTAATAAAATACTTGTGTTTTGATGATTGTTCCCCATAACAGCGATTCCCCGTAGCCTAGCATCCGCAGAAACGAACTTTCGTAACCGTCGTCCCCGGTGATAGGCAAGTGAAACTTGCATCTCTTGATTTGGGCCATGTCTTAGGCCATTACCTTATTTTAGCGTAAAAGAGACTAAACGGTGAAAGGATAGCCGTTTAGACGCCATTGACCTAGCTTGACAACGAAGCTTGGTCCGTCACCCTCATCATGCTTGTATGTCACGTTTAAATTCAATTAACGGTACGCAATCATTTGTTCATGTCATTGCATAGTGATAAATTATTGTGATTGTGTAGCACACGCTACAACATTATATTCCTGGCTCGTGTTCCAGAAGCGAGCCCTGTAGTTGGAAACCCCAACGCTCGGATACCGGCTAGGCACCCACTTTTCGTGGGCACAACCCTATGCCAAATACACTTCCTGGCCCGTGATCCAGAAGCGAGCAAATGCTCGATACACGTAGGGGTGGGGTAAGAGATATGCGTCACCAGAGCACGAGATGGCCTGATCCGCCACTCCAGCCTGCAGGCGAAATCTCTAGTGTTTAAGTGAGTAAGAGATATGCGTCACCAGAGCACGAGATGGCCTGATCCGCCACTCCAGCCTGCAGGCGAAATCTCTAGTGTTTAAGTGATTAATAGTGATAAGTGATAAATGATAAGTGACTAGTGACTTGGTAGTTTTTGCTACATCGTGCGTGCTTGCCTCTCTTTTAAACTGTTGCATCATACTTAACTGCCATATCATTGCTTAATATTATAAGTGCTAGGTTGCTAGTTACTTTCAGTTTCCTTGCTCAAGTCTTTTATACTTGCTGACATGTGCCCCTTTCTCTTTTGGGTGATGCATGTTAGACCCTGAGCCTGAGTTGCTTGCTGAGGGTGAGGTGTTTGCGGACGCCGAGCTTGAGCCCGTGTTATACGGGGAGTACGCGGACATTGGGGACCAGTCCTAGTGTCTCCGTTGTGCTTTATTTTTGTTAGACAGTAGTTTTGTTATTGGTGCGTGGCACCTATACTTATTTATGTCGTTGCTTTTGTTTGGCCTTGTTCTGGGCCCTTAGACTCTTTCCTTTAGCCTGGTGGCTTTTCTGTGATGTTGAATATTTTGTGGACAAACTTTGGGATTGGTGTTTCTTATCCGTCTCTTATTATTATTGTTGTTGTTTCGATTGCAATTACAGGGACCTGCTTATACTAAGTTGACGCTTATCGGGTTTGGGGCTTCACCGCTCCACTCCCGTGCGGACCTTTTCACGTCTCGCCTCCATTTTAGGGAAGCAGGTCGTGACACACCTCTTCCGACATTGAGGACAATGTCCATCTTTAGTTGGGGGGGTGTGTATGAGACCTTAGGATTTTTTTTGAGATAAGAATAAATCACCAAATCTCATCTTTTAAAACTCATTCATATGCCTCGAATGCGGATGATTATACATTGATTTTGTTCTTAAAATTGTTTATGGCTTGATTAAATTATTTTTCCTTCATGGAATTGCCGTTAATATGCTATTCATGAAAATTCTCAATTTCCATGATTAATATCTCGAAATAGTTTGAATTTATCTCATGCATGCTAATGTGATGAAAAAGCTTAAGTATACACGATTTATTAGAAAAGTTTTCAAGTTGAAGAGGAATTTGGCCTTTGTTGTTAATGTTTATATTCATGTTGATGGGTTTTGAATTGCTTACAAAAAAGAAAAGAAAGAAAGAAATGAAAAGAAAATGAAGGACAAATGAATGATGAAAAATGAATGAATAAGTATGTCACTAATACATAACTTGGTTGGCTCGAGTAGTACAGTCCGAGTGGTCCTTCTTGGCCTAATGCCCTATTATCGTCTGATTTGGGAGCCATTGACCGGAACCTCACTCATTTGATGGAGCGATCCAAGTTATACGTTTTTCTGCGAATGTTGCTTGATGCGCGTTACGCAGAACGAATAAAAGAAAAGAAATGGTGAATATACTAAGCAACTTCAATACCCATAATTTGAATGATTATTTTGATAGGCCAATTCCTTGAAAACACGAAAACTAGTTTATAACGACGTGTTATACTTTCGCTTGCGCAAAACGATGCTCGTATATTATTTATTCATACTAAATTAGAGAAAATATCATGTGATTGATTTTGTTCATGGATGTGTATATTGATGGTGAAGATCATGTTGGAATGCGTGTTATTGAGCCATGCCATAAGCGATTGAATGAACTTATTGTTTTATTACTCATCAGTATTAATCGCTCTTTTTGCTAGAGACTAGCAAATCGCTAGTTGGGGGGTGTGATTTGGGTTCAATATTACATATCTAACCCCCCATTTAGCCCTACTTTATGCTCATGTGACACTACATTGTTCTCTAATTCATACGTATTTTCTACACATTTATTTATTAGAGAAAACACACTATTTGAGCACAAAACAGCATTTAACGACGTAATTCTGCACTTTTTATATTTTTCCTAGCTTGGTCTTGATCTCACGATTCCAACGACTATTTATTTGTATTTTTGTGAGATCTGTGCTAATTACTGTGATTTATTGAGTGCAGAATATCTATTAATTGGAGAAATACGCAAAGAATATACGAAATACGGGCCACGTGGCCAAATCGTGGCCGCACAATCTTCATCCGACGGCGCAGATCGGAGTAATTCGATTTCTAATTCGAAATACGAGCGGGCGTTGTATCGATCGTTCGATTCAGATCGAACGGCTCATATTACCCCATCCTCGTATCCAAAGATCAGCTGCGTGGCTTAATCTTCGCCGTTGGATCATGATCCAATGGCTGTCATCAACGAATAAAATCAGCAGTGCATCAGCAGCCCGAAATTTGAATGGACGGACGAGATCGCCACAAGCGCGGGATGCAGCTGTTGCGACGTGGGACGCTCACAGCCTCACGATCTTGATCCAACGGGCAATGACGCTCCCGCGTTTTTGAAATGGGAACGAACGAAAGCGGTGACGTGGCGTAGTTATGTGCGTCTGATCAGAGATCTACGGCGGAGAACGAAGCGGTTCGGCGATATTGAGAGACACGCGGCAGCCCGACATCAAATCCCGCCTTTTGAATGGACGGTCACGATCGAATGCGGGGTTGATTCGAAATCGAAAGCACAGCGGCGACGTGTCTCACGCGTTGCCATCCGATCGTCGATCTAACGGCTCAGGACGAAGCGGTTGCGAACGAGCGAAGAAACCCGCTAAGCGGGGACACGTGTCAGCGCGTGGTCCGATCCCGCATCGATCAACGGCCAGAATTTGCTCCGCTCGAGATGAGCGGCTCAGATCAATTCGGGTATGATTTTGATGCGGGTTTGGAACCCGTTAAGCAACCCAAACCCGCAATCTTATTATATAAGCGTATTTAGGGTTTTTTGGGCGTATACAAGCAGATTGGGGCGTATTTTGAGCGTATTGGAGGCTCTAGGAGCCGTATTTTCCCCCTGAAAAATTCTGTAAAATTCCAGAGGCTTGTTTTATTATTTCCAGAGAGTTTGAAGTCCTTTCAAGGAGAATTGGTGATATTTTCTTCAACTTCTATCCCGTATTTTGGTGTTTTCTATTGTATTTTGCTATGAACTTGAAGTATTTGGCTATAAAACTTGTTTATTCTGATATTATGAGTAGCTAAAACTTATTTGTGCATGGTATGGAGTAGTTAGGTGATATAATTTGTGTTTATTTGGTTGTATTCCTCGTGCTAAATCGTTAAAACGTCGCTAAAATTGTAATCTTTGTTCGTAAATCGACTTTTTCAGATTCCAAAAGAATTGATTAAGTTGATGATCGCCCCAAAAGGGTGAGTTTTGATCTCCCCAAAAGGGAATTTCATACCGTAGTTTTGATCTCTCCAAAAGAGAGTTTCATATCGTATTATAACTTTAGCGACGATCACTTTGAATATTTTGCTTGAACCCCCAAAAGGGCATCTTCCGATGAATTGCTCCCAAAAGGAGAATTCATTGAGTTATATTGGGTATTTTCCGGTGAATTGCTCCCAAAAGGAGAATTCATTGTGTTATACCTATCAACCAAATTAATACGAATCGTTGATCCTAACGAACCCATACCATGTGCATACTTTTTATAGATATTTTCTTACATGATTTTCTATGTTTATTTTGTTCACGTGTTCACATCACCATCACCGTCACCATTGTTGAAGTGTTTAGTTTCTTTTCGTAGGCTTTCTATTTGATTTGAATTGTGGTTGCAACAGATTTCTTCCCGTGGATTCGACATCTGGACTCCCAGATTTTACTACTTGTACGGACTCTTGCGCTTGAGAGAGAAGCACCTTTTTGGAGCCCACCAATGCGCAAATGGCAAAGTTTCTAATTTTCATGAAAATGGCCAAAATCAAAAGAAATTCCTTCTAAATGGTGGTAAGTTCCTTGTTATGTTAATAAAGTTGACATGTCACAAATTACATTGTTATACTAAGTAAATTTCCACATCACAAGTTTTGCTAGTATGTTTACTATATTCACATAAATATGCTAAGTTCCTTGTCAACATTAGTATGTTAATGCGCTAATGTCCATGTTAGTATGAATATGCTTCAAATATCCATATTAATGTGTTATGAATTCATATTATGTTAAGTTTGTTTTTTTGCCATGGAAACCCCATTATATGTTAGTTAGTCAAGCTAAGGAAATCATTTTGTGTGGTATGCCTCTATGTGCATATATCTATGTTTTTATTTCAAGTACTTATATTAATATGCTTCCATGCCAAGTCACGTCAAAGCTTTACGTTGGTGTACCATGACTATATTAATTTTATGCCATTTTGCATGTTCTATGTTCAATGCTCCATAAGTTATGTTCTGTCACGCCCCGCTTCCCAAAAATGTGGAGGCGGGACGTGAGAAGGTCCGCACAAACTTGAAGCTGTGAAGCTCCAATTCTGATAAGCGTAAAAAAAAACTTATTATGGCAAGTCCTTGCAAATGCGATTACGAAACAAAGATAACAATAAGAAAATGAGACAATAAGCAATTTATTGAATCCCTGAATATCCATAAATAAATTACAATATCACAGAAAAGCCACCAGGATCAAAAGGGAAAAGCTAAGGCCCAACATGGCCAACAGAGTATAACTTACATACAAAGGTGCCACGCACCAAAGACTAACAGCAAACCTAAAAAGGAAGTGAGCAAGAGCGGTCTTCAAGACAGGCCCCTGGCGTCCACTCACCACCACAGCAAACATCAGCAACACCATATCCCCTGCAACAAAGCTCTGGCTCTGGGTCTAACATGTGACACCCAAAAGAGAGAGGGGCACATGTCAGCAAGTCTGGAAAGACTTGTGCAAGGAAACTGAAAGAAAGGTAATCTAGCAACCTAGCAGTTATAGTATGATGCATGGCATGGCAAGTATGATGCAACAGTTTAAATGAGAGACAAGCATGCACGATGTAGCAAAAGCTACCAATTCACTAATCACTTATCATTTAACACTTATCACTTACCACTTAGTGCATAGAGAGTCCACCTGCTGGCCAGCTCGTGGCTCAGTCCGCTTATCTCTATCACTATTAATAACACTTATCATTTATTACTTATTACTTATTACTTATCACTTAGTGCATAGAGAGTCCACCTGCTGGCCGGAGTGGCGGATCAGGCCAACTCGGGCTCAGTCCGCTTATCTCTATCACTATCAATCACTTAAACACTAGAGAGTCCACTTGCTGGCCGGAAAGGTGGATCAGGCCAACTCAGGCTCAGTCCGCTTATCTCTTACCCCACCCACATGTGTCGAGCGTTGGGGTTTCCAACTCATTATGCTCGCTTCTGGTCACGAGCCAGGAAAAATAAGTGTGTGTTTGGCATAGGGTTGTGCCCGCAACGCAGGTGCCTAGCCGGTATCCGAGCGTTGGGGTTTCCAACTACAGGGCTCGCTTCTGGAACACGAGCCAGGAAACATGGTATTGTAGCGTGTGCTACGCAATCACGGTAAATAATCACTATGCAATGCCATGAACAGATAATTACGTACCGTTAATGGAATTTAAACGTGACAGGCAAAATGCAATGCAATGAACATATTCGCGTACCGTTAATTTAAAGTAAATGTGACATATGAGCATGATGAGGGTGACGGATCTAGCTTCGTTGTCAAGCTAGATCAAAGGCGTCTAAACGGCTATCCTTTCACCGTTTAGTCTCTTTTACGCTAAAGCAAGGTAGACGGCCTAAGACATGGCCCAAATCAAGAGATGCAAGTTTCACTTGCCTAGCACCGGGGATGACGGTTACGAAAGTTTGTTTCCGCGGATGATAGCCTACGGGGAATCGCTGTTATGGGGAACAATCATCAAAACAAAAGTATTTTATTAGGGTTTCATAAAAATTACAATAGGATATGAAAACAATGGTAGATCGATTTCTTACCGAGAGGAGGCGGAAGAAACACTCCGGGGAACCCTAGGACCAGATCTGGAAAAGATTGGAGAAGTTTGGGGAAACTAGGGTTTTGGGGGATTTGGGGATTTGATGGGTTTTGATGGAGATTTTGGGGAAGATGAGAGGTGGAATGAGTTGATGGAGGGTTTAGATGATGAATCTAGGGTATGGAATGAAGGAATGAAGCTTGGAAGAAGATGGGGGCTTGATGGGGGTGATTTTAGGGTTTAGGGTCGAGTGGAGGAAGATGAAGTCGGTTGGGTTGGGTATAAATAGGATGGGCTGGCGGCTGCCCAGAAATTAGGGTTTTAACACTGGTTAGTCGGTCAAAGAGCAACCACTGACCGACTAGTTTGGCAACTAGTCGGTCGGTCGACCAACGCAGACCGACTAAGTGTAAACAGTAACTCCTGAACGAAAATAGGATTTAGAATTAGTCGGTCCATGAACAAATACTGACCGACTAGTTTAGCATCTAGTCGGTCGATGAACGTTCTTAGACCGACTAAGAGTAAACAGTAACTAGTGTCAAAATAATTGAAAGAGTTAGTCGGTCTGAGTACAAAACTTAACCGACTAGTTTGGCAACTAGTCGGTCGAAAGATGAACTTAGACCGACTAAGAATGAACAGTAACTCCTGAATTATTGATTCAAAGAACTAGTTGGTTCCAGTTGATTTCCTGACCGACTAAATTGGAATCTAGTCGGTCGGTCGATCTTCTTGAACCAACTAACATGCACAAAAAGTGCCGATTCGAAGCGCGAAGCTTCGGGAAGATTTCCATGGCTTCTAGGATCGATTTATACTCTAAGATATGATCGATATGAAGCTCGTCACGAGTGACTTACTCCGAATTCATTGATTCTAAGGAAGAACCTAGAAGATCACATCAAAAGGAACGAAAACGAAAGCTAGGAATTCTCAACGAGATAAATGAAAGCGAGAACTATGGAAATGGAAACCACACAAGGAGAGAACCCACCATCACAAGCAAAACACACTGATAATCCAATCATACAAAAACCAGTCGTTACATCCTACCCACCTTAGAATAAAGTCCGTCCTCGGACTTTCTAACTATAGCTATATCTAGTCACCCTAGTAACTACCCTCAATCAATATCACATCAAAATTTCAACCAAGTACATTCATTTCGAGTGCTTATATATATGCACTAGAAATCAAATATTACTACCACTACACACATATTTTCACGCACATAATACACTCATACTTATTATAGTCAATCAATTTCATACACGTATTTCAATCACAAATATATAGTCAATATATTTATACAACAATAAACACTTATTACTCACTAAAAAAATAACCAAGCCTCTCTTATTTGCAAATAATTTCACATTTATTTAGTTATTCAAATATATGCAAATATTTCACCATATTTTCACCTCACATACAGTCCTATAACTATAAATTGGTATAGCCACCCACAATCGTGTGCGTAACACAACCAAGCACAAACAATTCAAACACCATACATACATCATCCATCACTATTCATCACCACATACAATTATACCAAGGTACATAGAGTATACCCACTCAAGCTCGAGTGAGACTCAAATCATAGCAGGACATTTATATGCGTAACACAGTATCCCTACACATACCAATACCACTCCAAGGCATACACATCCACGAAATCAACACTACGACGACATAACCACTTAACTAATGGGCCCACCAAACTATAACAAGGTTGACACAAGCAACGACAAGCTCTAGGGGCTAGACAATAGGAAAGAAATTGAAATCAAAAGCGTAACGAATAGAAGGATCGTAAAGCATGAAAACGGTCGTGTAATGATGTAATGATGCTCCATTAGGACACATGGAAAATAGTGTAATTAACATATTCTAAAATACGAAAAGTTTGAAAACCGCTATACTTCAAAAGTTGGAGTCCCTTCTCGCATATAAAAATATTTAGAGGTCGATAAACAAGTTGTTTGAAAACGAGTTTGAGACGAATATACGTAATAAGAGGAAAAAGTGGTTTATTGGCTTATATAAAATCATCATGAGGAAAAGGAAATCGTTTACTCGGACATTAAAACATAGGTCAGAAACGTTATGCGACAGCAACATAAAAATTTTGGAAAAGTTTTGAGATTCGAAGATTGAATTCAGATCAAGTATAGTGTGGAGAGTTTAAGCGCATGCTAAAGGTTTTCCGAATCTTAAAACTGAAGAGAAATCCCAAATAAACCATATCGAAAATACTTTTAGAGAAATCCGGATTTGCCAACAAAATTGATTTACACAAGATCTTAATGTGCGAGCAAACGAACGTGGTACCGATATATAAAAAATAATAATTGAAGTCATATCTCCGAAATTATCTTAAAAGTGTGTATGGCGAATGGAAAGATAATATCTTAGTAGTATGGAAAGAGAAAAGGATATTTAAACTCATCAAGTTAGTGTTAAAACTTTTAAACCGTTTTATGAAGGGTCTAAGTCAGGAATGATTTCGAAATAGTAAATAAATTATTATTATTATTATTTTAATACAAAAATCTGAAATATGGAAAATGTTGAGCATAAAATCGAATTGCTAAAAGCCGAAGTCCAAAGGGGCTTGAAAAGTTTATTAAGAGTAAGCACGAGGTGTTTTCGAATAAAATTTTAATGGCACAAGTAAAAAGAAATTATGAATCGAGTTAGGAAAATAGAAATACGGTTCGGAATGAAATTTGTATATGAAAAGGGACAAGACATTTATATCGATACGAAGGTATATGCAGAAAATATTATAACTTCTAATCTAAAAATCTCAACACAAGTTTCGATACTTTAAAACATAAATAATTTAAGTCGGCGAAGGAGCATGAAACCTTACATATATCAAAAGCGTTTCGAACAAATTTAAACTTAACGAGTACGATGAACCTATAATTGATATATACAAAAATTAGTTGAAGTCCATTCAGTTGGGAAAAATACCCCTAAAGGTATGTAAGATAAGTGGTTAGAATAGATTTTTGTAGTTAGGAAAAAGGACGGTATATCGAACCATCAGGATAGTAATAAAGTTTAAAAATCGAAATGCGAAAGGTACATTGTTAGAAAAATAGTACAAGATAGTAATTTTAAAATTACGACCAAAAGTCTTCAAAATCCAAGAACGACTTTTAACTCCATCGAAATTTAGGGAGACATACTTAAAGAAGTTTAGAACAAAATTTAAATTGAGTGAAACTTCGAATAAGGAAAGCATTCGAAAATACTTTTGGAAGAATCAAGATTTGCAACGGAAAACATTTGAAAGATCAAGGATAATTGTAATGAGGTGGTCATGTGAATTGAGGACAAGGGAAGTGGTTACGGAAACGTAATTTTCCAAAAATCTGTCGTCGGGAAAATGTTTGAACATAACTTTGATTTGTTAAAAGCTGAAATCATCTGTGACTTGAAAAGTATATTAAGGGAGTGCGACGAGACATTCGAATAGCATAAATAAAAAGGAAAATTTATAAATCGAATTTGGAAAATAGAATTGCGGCTCAGAATTAAATCGATTTATGAAAAGGGACAAGATACTCGAATAGGTATGAAAGGTATAGGCTGTAAAACATTATAAAACAGTAATCAAAATCTCGTCAAAACTTTCGAATTTCTAAAATTAATTTAAGTCAACGAAAGAGCACAAGATATAAGTATACATATAACAATTGAAATTCCATTTAGCTTGGAAAAGATTTTAAAGTATGTATGCTATGCGATTAGAATGGATCTCATAGTTAGAAAATGGTATATCGAATTTTTTTCCAAAATAGTATTGGAGTCTTTAAACCGAGATGCGAAAATATAGACAAGAAAATGGTTACGAGTTCAACCATTAGACTCCGAAATCTACAAGGAATTTTGACTCAATCGAAAAGTGAGAAATTCAAGTATATACGTAGCGGGTTTAAAACAAAATTTAAACTTAGCGAAAAAACTTTTAATAAGGGGAAATCGAAATAATAACTTTGGAAAAATCAAGTTTTGCGAAAGAGGACATTTGAAAGTCAACGATTATCGAAATGTGGTGATCACGTGAATCGAGGCAAGGAATTGGTCGGATGATCAAAACATAAATACGCCTAGGTTTATGACTTAGGAAAATCCACGGAAACTCCTACGGTCAACCAACCTAAGATTATGGAACTAAGCGCTAAGACTCCCTAAGGGCTAGACAGCGATAAAATGAGTTCAGCTTGGTCCGAAATCGATGAACCCAAGCGAGAGACTAAAGAATTCTAGGAGTCTATCACGGCCAGAGCTAGGCGGGAACCACTAAGGTAACTCTTAAGACAATCAAACAAATCACTAACATGGAGTCTAGCTAACAATCAAGGATTCCTAACTAGCAAGCACATACGTCTATATAAGTCTAGCTAGGGTCCTGATCTAATGGGTTCCTACTAAGCCGAGACAGATGCCCTAACACGTCTACCAGCTACCTAAGGCACATGAACACTAAAAACCCTAGACTCTGGGCTTATAAATTGGATGCTCTAATTTATTTAATGGACATTCCATAATTATTATCGTTGTTCCGATAGTTCACATTTGCAAATGGACCTGCATGGGCCACCACTAAAACCTGTCACGCCCCGCTTCCCAAAAATGTGGAGGCGGGACGTGAGAAGGTCCGCACAAACTTGAAGCTGTGAAGCTCCAAGTCTGATAAGCGTAAAAAAACACTTATTATGGCAAGTCCTTGCAAATGCGATTACGAAACAAAGATAACAATAAGAAAATGAGACAATAAGCAATTTATTGAATCCCTGAATATCCATAAATAAATTACAATATCACAGAAAAGCCACCAGGCTCAAAAGGGAAAAGCTAAGGCCCAACATGGCCAACAGAGTATAACTTACATACAAAGGTGCGACGCACCAAAGACTAACAGCAAACCTAAAAAGGAAGTGAGCACGAGCGGTCTTCAAGACAGGCCCCTGGCGTCCACTCACCACCACAGCAAACATCAGCAACACCATATCCCCTGCAACAAAGCTCTGGCTCTGGGTCTAACATGTGACACCCAAAAGAGAGAGGGGCACATGTCAGCAAGTCTGGAAAGACTTGTGCAAGGAAACTGAAAGAAAGGTAATCTAGCAACCTAGCAGTTATAGTATGATGCATCGCATGGCAAGTATGATGCAACAGTTTAAATGAGAGACAAGCATGCACGATGTAGCAAAATCTACCAATTCACTAATCACTTATCATTTAACACTTATCACTTATCACTTAGTGCATAGAGAGTCCACCTGCTGGCCAGCTCGTGGCTCAGTCCGCTTATCTCTATCACTATTAATAACACTTATCATTTATTACTTATTACTTATTACTTATCACTTAGTGCATAGAGAGTCCACCTGCTGGCCGGAGTGGCGGATCAGGCCAACTCGGGCTCAGTCCGCTTATCTCTATCACTATCAATCACTTAAACACTAGAGAGTCCACTTGCTGGCCGGAAAGGCGGATCAGGCCAACTCGGGCTCAGTCCGCTTATCTCTTACCCCACCCACATGTGTCGAGCGTTGGGGTTTCCAACTCATTATGCTCGCTTCTGGTCACGAGCCAGGAAAAATAAGTGTGTGTTTGGCATAGGGTTGTGCCCGCAACGCAGGTGCCTAGCCGGTATCCGAGCGTTGGGGTTTCCAACTACAGGGCTCGCTTCTGGAACACGAGCCAGGAAACATGGTATTATAGCGTGTGCTACGCAATCACGGTAAATAATCACTATGCAATGCCATGAACAGATAATTGCGTACCGTTAATGGAATTTAAACGTGACAGGCAAAATGCAATGCAATGAACATATTCGCGTACCGTTAATTTAAAGTAAATGTGACATATGAGCATGATGAGGGTGACGGATCTAGCTTCGTTGTCAAGCTAGATCAAAGGCGTCTAAACGGCTATCCTTTCACCGTTTAGTCTCTTTTACGCTAAAGCAAGGTAAACGGCCTAAGACATGGCCCAAATCAAGAGATGCAAGTTTCACTTGCCTAGCACCGGGGATGACGGTTACGAAAGTTTGTTTCCGCGGATGATAGCCTACGGGGAATCGCTGTTATGGGGAACAATCATCAAAACACAAGTATTTTATTAGGGTTTCATAAAAATTACAATAGGATATGAAAACAATGGTAGATCGATTTCTTACCGAGAGGAGGCGGAAGAAACACTCCGGGGAACCCTAGGACCAGATCTGGAAAAGATTGGAGAAGTTTGGGGAAACTAGGGTTTTGGGGGATTTGGGGATTTGATGGGTTTTGATGGAGATTTTGGGGAAGATGAGAGGTGGAATGAGTTGATGGAGGGTTTAGATGATGAATCTAGGGTATGGAATGAAGGAATGAAGCTTGGAAGAAGATGGGGGCTTGATGGGGGTGATTTTAGGGTTTAGGGTCGAGTGGAGGAAGATGAAGTCGGTTGGGTTGGGTATAAATAGGATGGGCTGGCGGCTGCCCAGAAATTAGGGTTTTAACACTGGTTAGTCGGTCAAAGAGCAACCACTGACCGACTAGTTTGGCAACTAGTCGGTCGGTCGATCAACGCAGACCGACTAAGTGTAAACAGTAACTCCTGAACGAAAATAGGATTTAGAATTAGTCGGTCCATGAACAAATACTGACCGACTAGTTTAGCATCTAGTCGGTCGATGAACGTTCTTAGACCGACTAAGAGTAAACAGTAACTAGTGTCAAAATAATTGAAAGAGTTAGTCGGTCTGAGTACAAAACTTAACCGACTAGTTTGGCAACTAGTCGGTCGAAAGATGAACTTAGACCGACTAAGAATGAACAGTAACTCCTGAATTATTGATTCAAAGAACTAGTCGGTTCCAGTTGATTTCCTGACCGACTAAATTGGAATCTAGTCGGTCGGTCGATCTTCTTGAACCAACTAACATGCACAAAAAGTGCCGATTCGAAGCGCGAAGCTTCGGGAAGATTTCCATGGCTTCTAGGATCGATTTATACTCTAAGATATGATCGATATGAAGCTCGTCACGAGTGACTTACTCCGAATTCATTGATTCTAAGGAAGAACCTAGAAGATCACATCAAAAGGAACGAAAACGAAAGCTAGGAATTCTCAACGAGATAAATGAAAGCAAGAACTATGGAAATGGAAACCACACAAGGAGAGAACCCACCATCACAAGCAAAACACACTGATAATCCAATCATACAAAAACCAGTCGTTACATGTTCCAAGCTTCATGTTAGAATCTCATGTTATATCCCTTATGCTTTATATTCATGTGATGTGCCATGTACAATACATGGTTGAACTTATGTCTCATTCATTTGGAAATTTTCCTTGTATATTGAAATGGAAACGTGTACAATGCACTTTTGGTGGAAATTGTGATGCTACGGTCGTTGTTGAAACAAGACATCGGCGTAATGATGGAAGAATGGAAATGTGAATGCGGTAATTGAGACCGCCAAATTGATAGAGATGAGAAATTGATTCATAAACTAAGAGTGAGGCAGAGAGATAATGTCCGGAGTGCTCGATTCATTCTAAAATGGGTGAGACTCTAGATACGGGTTTTGGGGAAACACGGGTAAATTATAGGAGTTAAGGAGCGGACAGATGATAGATTTCTCACTCGCCTCGTCACTCCTGGAAGGGAGAGTTGACCAAAGTTGGAGAGACCGGTGGTGTACTCGTGATGCACCATGCGGTAATTGATGGTTTGCTCCATTTGTCCCAATAAAGACCGAGATGATAGATTTGTCTCACTCCCTTACCTTGCCCTATTCGGGTAGGGAGTTACGAAAGGCCCCTCCATTGCCTATGTCGTTGGTTGAGGTACCACTTTTCACCCACCCTGGGTAAAGTCTAGCTTGTTGAGTATTGGACTCCCCGGATTTGGTTTTGGATGATGAGCAAACATAAATATATCATGAACTAACAATTTGTTAGCGCAGTTATGGAGATCGTCGCCAAATTCATGTGAACATCCAAAGCGACGTCTCAAGACTTCTCAAAGAGCGTGATCGCATGCCTAAAGCTTCGTTGAAGCTTTTATACCGTCTTTGAAGTCGAGAATGAAGATTGAAGCTTTGAAGACGGATCGTTAAGGTTTATTTTATAGTCTTCTTGCTTCGTTTTATAGAATGTTAAGCCTTGAGTTGGACTTACATTATATTCTTCATATCGCTCATATCTTAGAGCTAGGATCTTAGTAGAAGTCCGTTCGATCTTTCCCGAAGCATCGCACTTTGATTCGGGACTTCTAGTGCATGTTAGTTGGTTCAAGAAGAAGAACCAACCGACTAGATGGTGATCTAGTCGGTCGGCAAAGCTTCTTGGACCGACTAGTTTGCCTTCTCTATTCTAAGCTCTTTACTGTTTACAGTTAGTCGGTCTACGTTGACTCACCGACCGACTAGTTGGTGAACTAGTCAGTCGGTGATCCTTCTTGGACCGACTAGTTAGCTTTCCAAATTCATGCCAACTTACTGTTTATCGTTAGTCGGTCTAAGAACGTTTTGTGACCGACTAGTTGTTGATCTAGTCGGTCAACATTTGTTCTTGGACCGACTAAATCATTTGTATTCAGACTATTAGTTTTTGACTCTTAGTAGGTCTAAGTTTACTGACCGACCGACTAGTTGTGAAACTAGTCGGTCAGAAAGTCTTCTTGGACCGACTAGTTATCTAGGTCTGAAATCTTCATCTGTTCACTGTTCACCTCTTAGTCGGTTCATGTTGTTTCACCGACCGACTAGTTGATGAACTAGTCGGTCAGTGGTTGTTCTTTGACCGACTAGTCTGCTTCAGATTTAGTTCCGTTGGAGATTTGAAAGCGACGTCTCTTTCTATCTTTTCCCTTGATCCTTTAAATACCTGGAGGGGTTATTTCATAGGATCTGAGGCTGTTATTTCCAGAGTTCTATTGATTCAAAGAGAAGCTTTCAACTCTCATCTTCAAGCTCTCCCATTCTCAAGAATCTCTCCCTCACTCTTATTCCTCAAGAGAGATTCATTGGTTGTGAGCCTTCCAAGCCAATGGCTTGATTCTAGGTCATCATCTCATCCCTAGGCTTCCATTACTGGTCATCTTCTTGAAGCTAGGGTTTGGTGACTCTTACTCCATCAAAATCCTCTTTGCCCTAATTTGGTAAGAAATCTCAAGGCATAGGTATTTTGTTGGTAAGCATTTCATTTCAGTTATATTTGAATTGTATACTCTCGGTTGTGAGAGGTTTTGCGTGATCCCGGGTTGTGGGATTCACGGTCATCGATTGTAGGTCGATTGCACTTGTGAGGTTTTCGCAAGTGGTCATATTGGAAATCTTGGGTTAGAGGTTTTCTAACTCAAGTATCCGGAAGGGATCCGGGTGGTTGGGACGTAGGATCATCGGGAACAAGTCGGGGAGACTTGGGTGGATCCGAACCCATTAAACCATTTTGTTTGTGTTTGCATTATTTCTTGATTGTAGTTATTCCGCATCGTTGTTTGTTAATTGCACGATAATTAGGAATAACACTCCTCGTTATTTTATAAGTACTATTCAACCCCCCTCTAGTACATGTGCAGTGGCTTCCTAGGGCACTACAATTGGTATCAGAGCCAAGGTTCAAAGCTACAAATAGCCAAAGTTCAAAGCTATGACGAACAACGACTACAACGTCTTCAAGAACCGCGATGGAGCTTCTTCAGTTATGGAAGGACTATCCTCAGTCAGGCCTCCACACTTCAACGGTACCAACTATGGGTACTGGAAATGCCGGATGCAAATTTTCCTCCGGTGCGCTTCACTATGGAGAGCCACCATGACGGAGTATGTCGAGCCTTCCGAAGAAGATTTCGCGAAGTGGACTCCCGCGGAGGTCGCCGCGGAAGTAGCCAATGCCAAGGCAATGAATGCCTTGAATTGTGCGTTGGAGCCCGAGGACTTCAATAAGATATGCATATGTAAGAGTGCATATCAAATATGGAACCAACTCCTCATATTGCACGAAGGATCGAGTACGGTAAAAGTTTCTAAACTCGTCGTTGCTAATAAAGAATTTGAGTTGTTTCATATGGAGCAGGGAGAAACCATGAAGGAATATTACGCTCGCTTCGTGGATATATCAAACGACTTGGAAGCTCTTGGGAAGGTCTATAACCAAAAGGAGAAAGTCGCGAAGATTATCGACGGTCTTCCATCATATTGGGAAAAGCGTACCTTCGCCATCGAGGAAGGTAACGACATGAATAAATATACCGTCATACAACTAATGGGTACCTTGTTGTCTTACTGTAACGACCAATTTTCGTTGTACTTGGTTCGTGCACGTGCTTTTGACCGTGCACGTGTTTATTTTAGACTTTGTTTGTTTGTGAACACTTTAGGGTGATATGCCGTTGTGAACGTCTCTGAGAGTATTAAATAGTGGCACTAATTTGGAACGACGTTTCTCAAGTCGTTTTCCCACAATTTAATCTTACTCGATGAGACGTTGCGATTCTCACTTTTGACGGGAGACGTTTCTATTTTTAGTTTCGTCGTCCGACGTTGAAATTGAGATCCGTCTTCTTAGTTAGCTCACTTTAGTCATCACGATCACCCCGATATTTATTTTATAATTTTTGGAGTTTATTTGACCACTTTTATATTTTTAACAAAGTTTATAATATTTTTAATAATTAATTTTTAAATTATTTCGGCCAAATAAAATTTATTTGAGTTTTAAACGTATTAAAGAATTTTTGAGCCAATTTCCAGCTCATTTGGACCGCATCAAATCCTTGTGTGAGTTGGAGAAGTTGAGATTCAAATTTTAAATATTTTTGAACTTCTAATCCTATTAGATTTAACCCTAGACCAAGTCAACCCATCTACACTATATAAACAACCCCTAGGAAGACCTATTTTCGCAAGAAAATAACCCTAGCCACTTCCAAAACTCAAATTTGACGTTGCGACGATTCGTCGCAACGTTGCGACGAACAGCTGCCGCACGACCGAAGAAACGAGGCCATTTTCCCCGCTCCGACCGATGCTTCCGCCCGCACCGGAGCCCCTTTACTGAGCTTCCTTTTGTTTTAGGCTAAGTTGTTAGTTGTCGGTGCGCGGCACCTTTACTTTGTACGTTGTACTTTTGTTGGCCATGTTTGGGCCTTTAGACTCTTTTCTTTTGGCCTGGTGGCTTTTTCTGTGATGTTGAAACTTATTTTATGGATATTCTGAGATATCTCTTTGTCTCATTTCATTATTATTATCTTTGTTTCGTTCGCGTTGCAAGGACCTGCAGTTTAAATTTGTTTGACGCTTATCGGACTTGCAGCTTTGCAGCTTCAAGTCTGAGCGGACCTTCTCACGCTTCGGCTCCATATTTTTGGGAAGCGCGGCGTGACAGGTTTTGTTGGTGGCCCATGCAGGTCCTGTCTTGCAATTGCGAATTAACGAAACAACGATAATAACGGAATTTCCATTAAATAAATTGCAACATCCGAGTCATAAGCACTGAGTCTAGTCGCTTTCTTATGACACTAGGTGGTAAGAAGACTTAGTTAGACGTCTGTGCTTGCTAGTTAGAGGCCTCTGATTGATAGTTAGACTCCCTTCTAGCAATTGATTTAATCATCGTAGGAGTTACCTTAGTGGTTCTTGTCTAATTCTGACCATATTAGACTTCTAGAATTTCCTTCAGTCGTTTGCTTGGGTTCATCGATTTCGGACCAAGCTGAACGCATTTCATTACCGTCTAGCTCCTTAGAAAGTCTTAGCGCTTAGTTCTTAATCTTTAGTTGGTCGACCGTAGGAGTTCCCCGTAGATTCTCCTGATTCATATCCTAGGCGTATGTATGTTCTGATCATCCGACTAATTTCCTTGCCTCGATTCACGAGATCGCCTCATGACGATCGTCGTCAATTTTCGACCCTCACCATTACAAACCTTGAATCTTCTGAAAGAATTTTTCGATTTCCTCTTTCCCTAAGTTTAAATTTGTTCAAAATTTTTATATAAATATACTTATCTTTGTACTCCTCGTTGATTTAATTTTTTTAAAAAAAACTTTTGTCGAAATTTTTGAATAATAGTTTATAATACTTTTTCAGCCTACACTTTTGTACCTATGAAAATACATATTTCCTTTCATATATTAATTTAATTCTGAACCGTAATTTTATATTTCCCAATTCGATTTACAATTTTTCCTTCCTGATTTATGCCATTCATATACTTTTCAAGTCACTTGGGATTTCAGCTTCCCGCAAGTCAATGTTATGCTCATCGTTTTCTTTATTTCAGATTTTGTAAAATTACTATTTCATAACCATTTCCTAATCTGGACCTTCCATAGTTTGGTTTTAAAGCCTTGCTATCGATTTCGATAATTCTACTACTAAGTTAATATTATTTTTCCGTGCACCATACATACTTTCAATTATTTTTATATCCGTACCAGACTTGTTGTGCTCGTGTATTAAGAACCTTGTGTAAAATCAGTTTCTCATTTTTGGCAAACCCTGGTTCTCTAAAAGTAGTTTCAAAATTGATTATTTTAAATTTTCCATAGCCTAAAAGTTTTGAAAGCATTTAACCTGAGTTTAAATTCTTCCGTTACTTGATTTCATTCTTTGACTTTCAAAAACTTTTGACAACATTATATTAAATTACTGACGTATAAAATTTTCTAAACCACGTCCTTAATATTCGTGTAAATGATTTTACTTCCTTTTATAATGCTTATTTTAAAACCAATAGACCATTTTCTCTTATTATGAATATTCGACTCAAACTTATTTTGAACAACTCGTTTTATCGATCTCCAAATATTTCTTTACAGGCGAGGATTTGAACTTTTGAAGAACGACAGTTTTCAAACTCCACGTATTTTAGCTTATGCTATTTACCCTATTTTCTTTTCTGTATCCTATTTAAGCATCACTACATCTCCCTTTCCCTCAACCTAAACATCACCATTGAGTCAATGTTTCGTCTACCCAAGCTGTCTCCTTGTGTTCGTCCTATCTGAACTTGTGCTTATCGATCCTACCCTCGTCACGCTCTCGACCTCGACCTCCCTCTATTGCGTAGGCTTAAGTGCCCGTCAATGTCTGTGTCAACTCTAATTTGTTAGTAGGCCCTTGGACCTTGTGAGGTAGTCGTAGTGCACGTACCTAAGTTATGTACGCGAGCTTGAATGAGTGTACCCCCCATAGTATATTGATGCTTGCCTATTGTGTGGTATATATATATAGCAAAAAATGTACCTAAGAATGACCTCGGGTAGAGATACCTGAGCACACCCCCGCTGTTTGGGGTTTGTGAGTATTTTTTTTTGAAAATTTTTTTTGCAGTAGGTAGATATACTTGTTATGTAGCTCCCCACAAAATTTCAGCTCGATCCGACACCGTTTGAGCCTCCATTCATCGATTTCAAAAACGTTGCGCAAAACTGTCCAAATTCTGTAAAGGTAGATATATATATACACTCGGAGTTATTCGTGATATTATGAAGTTGTTTATGTGTTAGTATTTATAGATTTGGGCGTGGGTAGCTATACCAAACTAGGGATGCTTGTGTATATAAGAATTAGTGTGGGGATATCTAATGGAGTGTACGTAGTTAGAGATACTTGTAAAGGTTGAAATAAAATGATTGGTAAAGCTATGTGTATGCTAGGTGTGATAATAATAGGTGTACGTATAGTTAAGTGAGTAGGACTATTATATGACCTGTATGTTAGTACGTGTGAGTATGTGCTCGTGCGTAGTTATGTGTTGTGCTTAGACGTAAGTAGTTATATGAGTATATAGGCGATATACATATGATAATAGGATTATAATTTTGATTGGTATCGCTTGCTTTTACGGGATGTTGCATGCGTGCATACCGTGAGGTATACACGACTATTGCACATCTTAATTATGTACGAATAGATGTGTTAGTATACTAATTATAGGTAGTAGGCTATGGTGTGAATATAGATATGTTACTTGTGTGTGACTATACGATGAATGCGTACGTATTATGGAGTGTATTATAAGTATATGTGTGCTGATGTCTGTATTATTATTATTATGGTATATAAGGTGATTGAACTATGTGAGTATTACCTGACTAAATATTAAGTGTAATTGACTTATGGTATGTATATGGTTGTATTGGTAGACATATATATATATATATATATTGGAGTAGTATGTGTATAGGTATAAATGCCGTGTTACGTATATAGAATATTCTGATATGTGTACTGAGTCTCACTCAAGCTTGAGTGGGTATACTCTAAGTATATTGAATGTATGTTTGTAGTTTGAATATAGCAATGTTTGATGCATGTATAGTGATAGAAGTGTTTGTGCCTGGTTGTGTTATGCACATGATTGTGGGTCGCTACACCAGTATATAGTTATAGGTGTTGGTCTTGTGGTATAGTTAATTACCAAGTACTTGCTCGTTTGAACGTATGTGTACTACCTAAACTAGGTGTGTAGATGTGCTAGTTATATAATGATATGATTGGTATACGTGAATGAAAAGTTAGCGTGCGTGGGTGTGCACCATGCACGGGTAAGTATGTGCTTAGTTATAGTTATTGGTGACTATGGTATATGTGGCGTGTCGTAAATACAGTTATAGGACCGTATGTGATGTGAATACATGGTGAACTATTTGCATGTATTTGAATGACTATACATTGTGAGAATATGGTAGTAGTGAATATATATTAGATACAGTGAAACTGGATTTAATTATGGTATGGTGTGACTACCTATGTTGATGTGTTTAGTATTGGATGTATACTAGGAAATATTAGGGAGTCGTATGCCATGTTGTTTGTGCATAGGTAGCTAGCTATACGTAGAGCAATGATTGTATTTGCTAAGCGTGAGACCATACTTATATGAGTATCTGAAATATTGTTTTGTGATTGGGTAAGTAGAAGTTATATAAGGGATGTACGTATATGTATATGATTGAAATACATGTATGAAATTGACTGACTATAATAGGTATAAGCGTATGACATACGTGAATATATATATATATATATACATGTTGGTAGTGTTAATGGTTGACTACCTAGTGCATATATGAGCACTTGTAATGACTATACCTGGTTTGAATTATAATGACTTGATTGGGGTAGTTACTAGAGCGACTAGCTATATTAGAAAGTCCGAGGACGGACTTTATTCTAAGGTGGGGAGGATGTAACGACCACTTTTCGTTGTACTTGGTTCGTGCACGTGATTTTGACCGTGCACGTGTTTATTTTAGACTTTGTTTGTTTGTGAACATTTTAGTGTGATATGCCGTTGTGAACGTCTCTGAGAGTATTAAATAGTGGCACTAATTTGGAACGACATTTCTCAAGTCGTTTTTCCACAATTTAATCTTACTCGATGAGACGTTGCGATTCTCACTTTTGACGGGAGACGTTTCTATTTTTAGTTTCGTCGTCCGACGTTGAAATTGAGATCCGTCTACTTAGTTAGCTCACTTTCATCATCACGATCACCCCGATATTTATTTTATAATTTTTGGAGTTTATTTGACCACTTTTATATTTTTAACAAGGTTTATAATATTTTTAATAATTAAGTTTTAAATTATTTCGGCCAAATAAAATTTATTTGAGTTTTAAATGTATTAAAGAATTTTTGAGCCAATTTCCAGCTCATTTGGACCGCATCAAATCCTTGTGTGAGTTGGAGAAGTTGAGATTCAAATTTTAAATATTTTTGAACTTCTAATCCTATTAGATTTAGCCCTAGACCAAGTCAACCCATCTACACTATATAAACAACCCCTAGGAAGACCTATTTTCGCAAGAAAATAACCCTAGCCGCTTCCAAAACTCAAATTTGATGTTGCGACGAACAGCTGCCGCACGACCGAAGAAACGAGGCCATTTTCCCCGCTCCGACCGATGCTTCCGCCCGCACCGGAGCCCCTTTGCTGAGCTTCCTTTTGTTTTAGGCTAAGTTGTTAGTTGTCGGTGCACGGCACCTTTACTTTGTACGTTGTACTTTTGTTGGCCATGTTTGGGCCTTTAGACTCTTTTCTTTTGGCCTGGTGGCTTTTTCTGTGATGTTGAAACTTATTTTATGGATATTCTGAGATATCTCTTTGTCTCATTTCATTATTATTATCTTTGTTTCGTTCGCGTTGCAAGGACCTGTAGTTTAAATTTGTTTGACGCTTATCGGACTTGCAGCTTTGCAGCTTCAAGTCTGAGCGGACCTTCTCACGCTTCGCCTCCATATTTTTGGGAAGCGGGGCGTGACACTTACGAGGTACGCAAGGATAGTAAGATCTGAATGAAGAAAAAGATGAAAGCGTACTTGAAGCAAGATGAGCCAAATAAAAAGGCGATTTTCTTCAAGGCCGCTCCATCTACCGATGATGAAGAATCGGAAGACGAATTGGACATGGAATCCATTGCCCGTATGGCAAGGAAGTTCGATCGATTCCTCCGAGAAGGTATATCTTTGAATAAATCTAAAGTTAGTTCGACTAATGCTTCTACTCCCGTGTGTTATAAATGCAACAAGCCAGGAAACATCAAACCGGATTGTCCTCTCTACAAACACAAGGAGAAGGGGAAAGCATCGAAGTACGACAAGTCGAGAAAGTACAAGAAAGGACTTGTTGGCACATTCACTGACTCCGAGGAGGATTCCTCAAGTGGAGAGTCAGATGTT
This sequence comes from Scilla litardierei, assembly GCA_030789695.1. NCBI lineage: Eukaryota > Viridiplantae > Streptophyta > Magnoliopsida > Asparagales > Asparagaceae > Scilla > Scilla litardierei. Next base: position 87,761,735 of record CM061130.1, on the reverse strand, counting down.
GGACATGTGGAGAAAGAAAAACTTTGCTTCATGGCTAATGAGGCAAAAGATCGAAAGTCCTCATTCGATGATAGCGAGGATGAAAGCGAGGATGGTAGCGAGGATGAAAGCGGAGAACCTATTATTGATGAAATGAGGTTAGCAAACCAAGAAATTTGGTCTAAATTTACTAAATTAGTAGATAGATATAATAAGACCAAAGATGAACTTGTTAGCCTCCAAACCTCTCCTAAGTCTACCATCACCAACACTGACACCATTGTTGAGACACTCGCCAATGAGAAAGCAAGTTTGCTTACTCATAATGGCTTGTTGAGAAATGAGGTGAAGTCCCTCAAATCTCAACTTGAGCATGTTCTTGTTGAGGATTCGGATGAACATGTGATAGCGGATTTGATGTCTCTGTCACGACCCGCTTCCCTAAAATGGAGGCGAGACGTGAAAAGGTCCGCACTGGAGTGGAGCGGTGAAGCCCCAAACCCGATAAGCGTCAACTTAGTATAAGCAGGTCCCTGTAATTGCAATCGAAACAACAACAATAATAATAAGAGACGGATAAGAAACACCAATCCCAAAGTTTGTCCATAAAATATTCAACATCACAGAAAAGCCACCAGGCTAAAGGAAAGAGTCTAAGGGCCCAGAACAAGGCCAAACAAAAGCAACGACATAAATAAGTATAGGTGCCACGCACCAATAACAAAACTACTGTCTAACAAAAATAAAGCACAACGGAGACACTAGGACTGGTCCCCAATGTCCGCGTACTCCCCGTCCAACACGGGCTCAAGCTCGGCGTCCGCAAACACCTCACCCTCAGCAAGCAACTCAGGCTCAGGGTCTAACATGCGTCACCCAAAAGAGAAAGGGGCACATGTCAGCAAGTCTAAAAGACTTGAGCAAGAAAACTGAAAGTAACTAGCAACCTAGCACTTATAATATTAAGCAATGATATGGCAGTTAAGTATGATGCAACAGTTTGAAAGAGAGGCAAGCACGCACGATGTAGCAAAAACTACCAAATCACTAGTCACTTATCATTTATCACTTATCACTATTAATCACTTAAACACTAGAGATTTCGCCTGCAGGCTGGAGTGGCGGATCAGGCCATCTCGTGCTCTGGTGACGCATATCTCTTACTCACTTAAACACTAGAGATTTCGCCTGCAGGCTGGAGTGGCGGATCAGGCCATCTCGTGCTCTGGTGACGCATATATCTCTTACCCCACCCCTACGTGTATCGAGCATTTGCTCGCTTCTGGATCACGGGCCAGGAAGTGTATTTGGCATAGGGTTGTGCCCACGAAAAGTGGGTGCCTAGCCGGTATCCGAGCGTTGGGGTTTCCAACTACAGGGCTCGCTTCTGGAACACGAGCCAGGAATATAATGTTGTAGCGTGTGCTACACAATCACAATAATTTATCACTATGCAATGACATGAACAAATGATTGCGTACCGTTAATTGAATTTAAACGTGACATACAAGCATGATGAGGGTGACGGACCAAGCTTCGTTGTCAAGCTAGGTCAATGGCGTCTAAACGGCTATCCTTTCACCGTTTAGTCTCTTTTACGCTAAAATAAGGTAATGGCCTAAGACATGGCCCAAATCAAGAGATGCAAGTTTCACTTGCCTATCACCGGGGACGACGGTTACGAAAGTTCGTTTCCGCGGATGCTAGGCCACGGGGAATCGCTGTTATGGGGAACAATCATCAAAACACAAGTATTTTATTAGGGTTTCATAAAAATTACAATAAGATAAGAAAACAACGGTAGATCGATTTCTTACCGAGAGGAGGCGGAAGAAACACTCCGGGGAACCCTAGGACCAGATCTGGAAAAGTTTGGGGAAGTTTGGGGAAACTAGGGTTTTGGGGGATTTTGGGGTTTGATGAGATTCTTGGTGAGATTTTGGGGAAGATGAGTGGTAGATTGAGTGAATGGATGGATTGGATGATGGATTTAGGGTTTGGAATGAAGGATTGAAGCTAGGAGGAAGATGGGGGCTCAAGGGGGAAGATTTTAGGGTTTTGGATCGTGTTGGAGGAAGAAGAAACGTTTGGGAGGGGTATTTATAGGTTGGGCTGGCGGCTGCCCAGAAATTAGGGTTTTAACACAGACTAGTCGGTCAAAGAACAACCACTGACCGACTAGTTTGGCAACTAGTCGGTCGGTCGACCAACGCAGACCGACTAAGTGTAAACAGTAACTCCTGAACGAAAATAGGATTTAGAGTTAGTCGGTCCATGAACAAGTACTGACCGACTAGTTTAGCATCTAGTCGGTCGATGAACGTTCTTAGACCGACTAAGAGTAAACAGTAACTGATACAAAAATAATATGATGAGTTAGTCGGTTCAAGAAGCATTGCTGACCGACTAGTTTGCAACCTAGTCGGTCAACCAACGTTCTTAGACCGACTAACGATAAACAGTAACTCCTGAGAAAATTTAGAAAGCTCACTAGTCGGTCCAAGAAGGATTGCCGACCGACTGGATCGTCATCTAGTCGGTCGGTGGCCCTTCTTACACCGGCTAATGATCACCAAAAGTTCCGATACGGAGCGCGAGGCCCCGTGATCGAATCCTAAGACTCCTAGGCTTGATCTAATAGTTAGATATGACCGTTATGAAGCCCGTCACAAACGACGTACTTCGAAATCGACGATCCTAAGGAAGAATCGAGAAAATACGACGAATCGATCGAAAATGAAAGCTACGGAGACGAAAATCACACAAGAGGAGAAAATCCATTCAAAACACATATTATATTATAATAAATCCAGATACATGAAAAGCAGTCGTTACATCCTCCCCAACTTAAGAAAAATTCCGTCCTCGGAATTCCCAAATACTCACGAGTCCGGAAACAAAAGTGGGTATCTCTCTCGCATCTCATCTTCTCTCTCCCAAGTAGACTCTCCCGGCGAACCGTGCCGCCACATCACTCTAACAAGATCGACGACCTTGTTTCGAAGCGACTTCTGACGCCTGTCCAGAATCTGCACCGGATACTGGTCATACGTCAAATATGAGCGAACGGCGATCTCCGAGAAATCCACGGCATGAGATGGATCGCTAATGTATCGACGAAGCTGCGACACATGAAAAACATTGTGAACTCCTTCCAAAGATGGCGGCAAGGCCAAGCGATACGCTACCTCGCCAACCCTCTCCAAAACATCAAATGGTCCAATGTATCGCGGGCTCAACTTCCCACGCTTCCCGAAACGAGTCACACCGCGATTCGGGGAAATCTTCAAGAACACATGGTCGCCCGGCTGAAATTCCAAAGGACGACGTTTGGCATCCGCCCAATGCTTAAAACGGTCCTGAGCAATCCTCAACCTCTCCCGAATATTCCTGACGATATCCACGGCCTCCACAATCATCTCAGGTCCCAACAACTCCCGATCACCAACGTCATCCCAACTCAATGGCGATTGACATTTCCTCCCATAAAGAGCGGCGAAAGGCGCCATGCCAATACTCGCCTGGAAGCTGTTGTTGTAGGAAAACTCCACCAAATGTAGATGGTCCTCCCACGAACCCTTGAAATCCAACATGCACGCCCTCAGCATGTCTTCCAAAATCTGAATTGTCCTCTCGGACTGGCCATCCGTCTGCGGATGGTACGCCGTGCTGAAACTCAGACGCGTACCCAAACTCTTCTGCAAACTCTGCCAAAACTGAGATGTGAACCTCGTGTCTCTGTCCGACACGATACTCACGGGGACTCCATGAAGTCGCACGATTTCCTCCATATATCTCCTCGCTAGCACCTCCGTGGACTGTCCCACTCGAAATGGAATAAAGTGCGCAGATTTGGTCAATCGATCTACGATCACCCAAATCGCGTTATTCTGCTTCGGACTCCGAGGTAGTCCAGTCACGAAATCCATAGTGATGTGCTGCCACTTCCACTCCGGAATCGGAAGCGGTTGTAGCAACCCGGCCGAACGCTGATGCTCCGCCTTCACTTGCTGGCAAACCAAGCACTTGGCCACACTCTGAGCCACACTCCTCTTCATACCATGCCACCAATAATTCAGACGAAGATCCTGGTACATCTTGGTGCCACCAGGATGCACAGAATACGGCGAACTGTGTGCTTCCACCATCAGCTCCTCTCTGATATCCCCAGCTGGCACACACAACCTGGCCCCAAACCTCAGCGAGCCATCCTCATGAATCAAAAAGTCAGTCCGCAGACCGGCTTCCACCTGCTCCCGAATCCTCACCAGCCTTGGATCCTCAGCCTGGCCAGCCTTAATCCGATCCACGATCGTCGACTGTACCTGCATGTACATCAACGAAGAAGCCTCTCCAGAAGGAACAATCTCCACGCCAGACTCGCAAAAATCCTGCTGCAATCTCCACTGCGAGGTCAAAATCATCACCGCTGGAAGCCTACTCAAAGCATCTGGAACCACATTCACCTTGCCAGGGTGATACTGCAAATCAACCTCATAATCCGCCATAAGCTCCAACCATCGACGCTGTCGCATGTTGAGCTCCTTCTGAGTGAAAATATACTTCAAGCTTTTGTGATCGGTGAAAATCTTCACTTTCTCACTCAACAAGAAGTGCCTCCAAATCTTAAGAGCAAACACAACGGCAGCCAACTCCAAATCATGCGTCGGATAATTCTTCTCATGAACCTTAAGCTGACGTGACGCATACGCCACAACATGCCCGTGCTGATGCAACACACAACCGAGACCTTTGCCAGAAGCATCGCAAAAGATCTCAAATCCACCGCTGCGATCAGGCACGACAAGAATAGGGGCACTCGTCAACCTCTCCTTCAGAATACCAAAAGCACTTTCGCAATCACCCGACCAAACATAAGCAACATCCTTCCGCGTCAACCTGGTCATCGGCTCAGCAATACGAGAAAAGTCCTTAATGAACCGACGATAATATCCCGCCAAACCAAGGAAACTCCGAATCTCAGATGCAGACGACGAAACAGGCCACTCCCTGATAGCCCTAATCTTCTCGGGATCCACAGAAATACCATCTCCAGTCACCACATGCCCCAGAAAAGCAACTCGATCCAGCCAAAACTCGCACTTCGAAAACTTAGCATACAAACGATGCTTCCTCAAAATTTCCAATACCGTCCTCAAGTGCGATGCATGCTCTTCCTCCGAATTCGAATAGATCAGAATGTCGTCGATAAAGATAACGACAAACTTATCCAAAAAGTCGTAGAAAATCAGGTTCATCAGATTCATGAAAACTGCGGGCGCGTTAGTTACGCCGAAAGGCATAACCACAAACTCATAGTGTCCATACTTCGTCTTGAACGCTGTCTTCGGAACATCATCCCTCTTCACCTTCAACTGATGGTAACCACTCCTCAAATCCAACTTAGAAAACACTCTCGAACCTCCAAGCTGATCAAAAATATCATCAATGCGAGGCAACGGGTATTTATTCTTAATGGTCACCGCATTCAATCCCCGATAGTCCACGCACATACGACGCGAACCATCCTTCTTCTTAACCAGCAACACCGGTGCTCCCCACGGAGACACACTAGGATTAATATAACCCTTCAGCAACAGCTCATCCAACTGCTTCCGCAACTCTTCCAATTCAGCAGGTGCCATACGATATGGCGCCTTCGAAATCGGCTGCGCACCTGGAACGAGGTCAATAGAAAACTCTAGAGCTCGATCAGGCGGCAATCCAGACATCTCCTCGGGGAAGACGTCGCCAAAATCTCGCACCACATCTGGCCACACCAGCTCCAACTGCATAGCTACAGCCTCCACCGGCCTGGCCCGAAATCTGACAGGACCAAGCGAACTGCTACCACGACTGAACTCAAATACTGGATGTCCGGGAATCTCGAACACCACCTTCTTCCTCCTGCAGTCGATCGTAGCATAGAAGCTCGTAAGCCAATCCATCCCAAAGACCGCATCGTAGTTGGTGATGTTGTGGACAATAAAATCAGCATAAAGCTCATGTCCACAAACCACCACAGAGCAAGGACTGCATCCACGATGCACCGTGACTACTCCATTCCCTGTGACGATATTCCAACTCTTAGAGAGAGGGGACGTCGACAAGGAATGCTTCTCCACGAAGCTCTGGGCCAAAATGCACATTGACGCACCTGAGTCAAAGAGGACTCAGGCTGGGAATGTGCAAACCAAAACCACACCTAACAAACAGTCTAATCGATCAAATCTTATTCTAGCAACACCATACACAAGCATTCACGTAATTTAACAATCAATTAATTAAGGAAGGAACAATCTAGATCGAAGGTTACCTGCAATGACCTCATCCATGGCCAAAACCTCCTCCTCGGTCATCAGAAATGCCTGCCTCCTCGGCGGAGCGGCCCGCTGAAAAGCCTGCCCCTGCGGAACGAGGGGCACCCCACGACCAGCGGGCACCGGGGCTCTCTGCTGCAACGGCGGGGCAGCAATAGGTGTCCGCCAAGGTTGCCTCAACTTCGGGCACTCCCTGAGAGCATGGGCGGGATCTCCACAAGCAACACATTGCCCCAAGAACTTCCTACATGATTCCTTGATATGGCCCTCCTTGCCACAGAAATTGCAAGTCCTCCGAATGGGCCCTCCTGGCCTCTTAAACTGAACAGGCGGGTTCGGCCTGAATCCAGGTCGAACCACAGCTCTCGCCTGCTCCACAGGCCTCCTCCCAGCACCAACAATAGACCCCTTCCTCTGGTTCACAAGCAGCTCCTGCCTCTTGGCAGCGACCAAAACCTTCTGATAAGATTCCCGGTCAGAAGAGGTCACAAAGCTCTGGAGCTCTGAAGCAAGCCCCTGCAGAAACCTCTGAGCTCACTCCTCAGCGTCCTGCACCATCTTTGGTGCAAACCGACTAAGCCTCATGAACTCCTGGTGATAATGGTCCACCGACGAGTTCCCCTGCTTCAGGTCGATAAAACGCTGCAGCATCTCTTCCCTGGCAGCCTTCGGGAAAAACTCACCATCAAATCTGGCTTTGAAGGTAGCCCAGATGATCGGCTCTACCAACATCCTTTCCTCAGCATCCCACCAATTCCTGGCGTTATCCTTCAGCTGGCGCTTCGCCAAGTCAACCCAACTAACTTCGTTGACCTTGGACATCTTCAGATTGTCCTCAATATTCCTCATCCACTCATCAGCAGCTAAGGGACCTTCGGTTCCATCAAAATACGCAGGACCCAGCTCTCTGAACTGCTTCGCCCCGGGCTCAGGGCGAGGGGTCTCCACAACCCGAGCAGCTCGAGCCACCGGAGCATTCTGCACCTGCAGAAGCACACCCTGCTGGACCTGCATCATCTGCAACATCATCCTCATCATCTCCCCATTAGTGGGCTCCCGCTCAGGCTCCTCGTCATGAGGGGGCGCACCACTACCACCACCTCGGGTGATCCGTCTTCCTGCCATCTAATGACGCAGAAAACGAAACAATTAGACTCATAGCTTAGGGCTCAGGGGTCGAAATTATTTGTTGGACAATCTTGCATTATTTTCGTTATCCCGATAATTGCAATTACAGTCTGACCTGCATGGGCCACCACTAAAACCTGTCACGACCCGCTTCCCTAAAATGGAGGCGAGACGTGAAAAGGTCCGCACGGGAGTGGAACGGTGAAGCCCCAAACCCGATAAGCGTCAACTTAGTATAAGCAGGTCCCTGTAATTGCAATCGAAACAACAACAATAATAATAAGAGACGGATAAGAAACACCAATCCCAAAGTTTGTCCACAAAATATTCAACATCACAGAAAAGCCACCAGGCTAAAGGAAAGAGTCTAAGGGCCCAGAACAAGGCCAAACAAAAGCAACGACATAAATAAGTATAGGTGCCACGCACCAATAACAAAACTACTGTCTAACAAAAATAAAGCACAACGGAGACACTAGGACTGGTCCCCAATGTCCGCGTACTCCCCGTCCAACACGGGCTCAAGCTCGGCGTCCGCAAACACCTCACCCTCAGCAAGCAACTCAGGCTCAGGGTCTAACATGCGTCACCCAAAAGAGAAAGGGGCACATGTCAGCAAGTCTAAAAGACTTGAGCAAGGAAACTGAAAGTAACTAGCAACCTAGCACTTATAATATTAAGCAATGATATGGCAGTTAAGTATGATGCAACAGTTTGAAAGAGAGGCAAGCACGCACGATGTAGCAAAAACTACCAAATCACTAGTCACTTATCATTTATCACTTATCACTATTAATCACTTAAACACTAGAGATTTCGCCTGCAGGCTGGAGTGGCGGATCAGGCCATCTCGTGCTCTGGTGACGCATATCTCTTACTCACTTAAACACTAGAGATTTCGCCTGCAGGCTGGAGTGGCGGATCAGGCCATCTCGTGCTCTGGTGACGCATATCTCTTACCCCACCCCTACGTGTATCGAGCATTTGCTCGCTTCTGGATCACGGGCCAGGAAGTGTATTTGGCATAGGGTTGTGCCCACGAAAAGTGGGTGCCTAGCCGGTATCCGAGCGTTGGGGTTTCCAACTACATGGCTCGCTTCTGGAACACGAGCCAGGAATATAATGTTGTAGCGTGTGCTACACAATCACAATAATTTATCACTATGCAATGACATGAACAAATGATTGCGTACCGTTAATTGAATTTAAACGTGACATACAAGCATGATGAGGGTGACGGACCAAGCTTCGTTGTCAAGCTAGGTCAATGGCGTCTAAACGGCTATCCTTTCACCGTTTAGTCTCTTTTACGCTAAAATAAGATAATGGCCTAAGACATGGCCCAAATCAAGAGATGCAAGTTTCACTTGCCTATCACCAGGGACGACGGTTACGAAAGTTCGTTTCCGCGGATGCTAGGCCACGGGGAATCGCTGTTATGGGGAACAATCATCAAAACACAAGTATTTTATTAGGGTTTCATAAAAATTACAATAAGATAAGAAAACAACGGTAGATCGATTTCTTACCGAGAGGAGGCGGAAGAAACACTCCGGGGAACCCTAGGACCAGATCTGGAAAAGTTTGGGGAAGTTTGGGGAAACTAGGGTTTTGGGGGATTTTGGGGTTTGATGAGATTCTTGGTGAGATTTTGGGGAAGATGAGTGGTAGATTGAGTGAATGGATGGATTGGATGATGGATTTAGGGTTTGGAATGAAGGATTGAAGCTAGGAGGAAGATGGGGGCTCAAGGGGGAAGATTTTAGGGTTTTGGATCGTGTTGGAGGAAGAAGAAACGTTTGGGAGGGGTATTTATAGGTTGGGCTGGCGGCTGCCCAGAAATTAGGGTTTTAACACAGACTAGTCGGTCAAAGAACAACCACTGACCGACTAGTTTGGCAACTAGTCGGTCGGTCGACCAACGCAGACCGACTAAGTGTAAACAGTAACTCCTGAACGAAAATAGGATTTAGAGTTAGTCGGTCCATGAACAAGTACTGACCGACTAGTTTAGCATCTAGTCGGTCGATGAACATTCTTAGACCGACTAAGAGTAAACAGTAACTGATACAAAAATAATATGATGAGTTAGTCGGTTCAAGAAGCATTGCTGACCGACTAGTTTGCAACCTAGTCGGTCAACCAACGTTCTTAGACCGACTAACGATAAACAGTAACTCCTGAGAAAATTTAGAAAGCTCACTAGTCGGTCCAAGAAGGATTGCCGACCGACTGGATCGTCATCTAGTCGGTCGGTGGCCCTTCTTACACTGGCTAATGAGCACCAAAAGTTCCGATACGGAGCGCGAGGCCCCGTGATCGAATCCTAAGACTCCTAGGCTTGATCTAATAGTTAGATATGACCGTTATGAAGCCCGTCACAAACGACGTACTTCGAAATCGACGATCCTAAGGAAGAATCGAGAAAATACGACGAATCGATCGAAAATGAAAGCTACGGAGACGAAAATCACACAAGAGGAGAAAATCCATTCAAAACACATATTATATTATAATAAATCCAGATACATGAAAAGCAGTCGTTACAGTCTCTAAACTCAACTTTGTGTATTGAAAATAAGAATATCAAATCACGTGTTTATGCACTCACATCGCAATTATCCACTTTGGATGCTTCTTTGCATTCTCTCAAAGAGAAGTATGAGTGCACGTTAGGCCGTATCAATGATTTCAATAAAGGTAAGGGCCATTTGGATAATATCCTAAATGACTTACTTCCGGCCAAACACCACATTGGCTTGGGGTATAAGATGGGAGACTCATCCAAATCGCCTACCACCTTTGTTAGGCCGACATCCGATGCCTCGACGAGTGGGAGCAAACACCCCATTGGTAGTTCTCCTACCAATAGTGCTTCCACTTCGTACACACCCCCGATTGGAAAGAAACCCACTTTGGGTAGACCTTCAAAGAGGGGTCATGCATTTTTGTACTCACATGCTATGCCACGTAGGAACACACATCCTACTCCACCGGTGCATGCAAATAATGATTTTTATGCTCCGCACCCACGAGCATGTGCAAACACTCATATGAGACACCCACATGCACGTAATCATGCTCATGCACATCCTAATGCTTATGTTCACACATCTAATCCACATGTGAATGCCTTCTCTCATAATCATCCTCATGCATACACACCTCATGCTTATCCACGTATGTATGCTACACCACATCATGTATCTCATGTGTAGGATCCTGCCAAAACAGAGTTAGGATCGATAAATGAAGTTGAGACTTACGCTTGCGTATGCGGCACGGTAGTCACAGAACTTCGCCTTCGGATTCACCACGACGGATCGAGTCTTCTCACGAACGGAGTAAGGCTACTAAATCCACAATCTAAATCTCTACTTTTAGATTAAGAACTTGGATAAAGAGAGAGGAAGGATTTCGGCAGAGCTTCGCTAGAATGAAATGCATGCAAGAATGCCATGCAAAAGTGTAAGTAAAATGGCTGGCTAACCCTTGGGTCTTATTTATAGCCCCCAAGGTAGTTATTTTAGGAGTAATTGTTCCTTTGGAACAATTTAACTAAGGTGTACCATCGTACATGGCATATTATAAGCTTAAGTTGTACCATATGCATGGTACACCATAAGCTTAAGATATTACCCCTTTATTAGCCATATGTCGCATGCACTTATGCACATATAATGCGACTTTCCCATCATTCTAGAGATCCTCTCCGCAAGGGAACATATTCCCTTTGCACACGACTTCGTGTACGCGACGTTCGAGGTCCGTATTCCCTCGTACATCCCCTACAAGGGTGTACTAACGTCTTCCATATCCAACATCTCCCACTCACACTTGAGGGGATTGTAAGAGAACGTCTTTCTCTTAGTTCTTTCATCTATCATACCGAGAAATAGACCGTGCGATCGTCATGCGCGTAGAGTCTGTTGTTGTGCACTTGTTAGAGATACACAACGACCTCGAAGGTGCAAAGTTGAGTAGTTCAACGCATGCTTTATCCTAGATTATTTCTTCACATTTCTTATACTTTATATTCAACAATTGAATCCCATCTGGATCACAATTGGCTGGCCAGCTTTGAATCATTAAAGTCCAAATGTGAATATGAAATCAATCTTCCTCTTCTTACGAACCTTCTGATCTTGACTTGATTCGCTTTTCTAACGTGCCCCGCCGAGCCGAATTATCATAGCCCATTAGTAACACGCTAAGATAGCGATCATCTCGTCAAATCTAAAGGAACCAATTGGAGTCCTTGAGGGTAAGAGTTAAGGCCCATATGGCCTTTGAGTCTCACATAATAGCAAACACTATTGCTACTAACTCAGTGGTCGTAATGCATACGTGGTATGAACACGTATTACAACATCGCTCCTTTCCCAGGGAGTGTATGTCTCAATGATGTTGTAAGGATGATGATCAGACACCACAATGTCTGACTTTGAGTCCCTTATTCTACTCAAATAATCCTTTGGACTCACATCCCGCATTTAGACAGATAGGATTTCAAAAAATCCTCTTAGATCTTTTGTAAGCATCCATATGATGCAGATCTTTCATGCGACCATTTTGTTTAAGTCATGACTCTTAAATCATCCGTCTGATGATTTTGACTTCAAACAGGTCTCATCTCTATTCCATCCGTCTGATAGAATAAGGGGGTTGCTCATGTGAGAGAGCCAACCTCAATCTGTCCGATATACTAGAATTCAGCTGGGATTTCAAAAAATGTACACAAACATTTCTTAAGAAATTCATATGCAATGTTTGAAAAAGAACTTATTCTTTTATCTAATTTGATCTTTCTCAGACATGGGAATATATATTGGTACAACTCAGCTCTTTACACAATCCTTGGGATGATAAGTGTTTATAAAACACATTTCTGGGGATCGCTTTCATAAGCGGATCCTCTATCATCTCATGCGTAGATATGTACCTTATATCTACCTTCTTGGTTTTATCATAGTCTTTTGCAAATTCGTATCGGATATCAATGTGTTTGATCTTACAAGACACATTATCCTCTTAACCGTTTTCCAGTGTACTTGCCCGGTATTGGATTGGTAACAGCTTACCATTTCCAACGGCAAAACAGATGTCCGGTCTCATACACACCATAGCGTACAGACTATCAACTGCACTGGAATATGGAACTTTTTCCATAATTTCCTTTTCCGTTTGGTTCTTTGGACACGATTCCAGATATAAATTATCGCATATGCTTATATGAATATCAATGGACTTGCAGTCATGCATATTAAATCGTTCTAGAACCTTCTTTATATAAGTCTCCTGTGAAAGAGAAAGAAGTTTCTTCGAACGATTCCTTGAAATCTTAACTCCAAGGATATATGCGGCTTTTCCTATGCCTTTCATCTCAAATACTGATGAAAGCCAAGCCTTGATACTCATCACAAATCCCTTGTCATTTCTGGCTATTAAAATGTCATCTACATATAGAGACATGATAATATACTTGTTTTTAATCCTCTTGATATATACTCAGTTATCTTCATCAAGCATGGTAAAACCATTTGATAACTTTATGAAATCGTATATACCATTGCCTTGAGGATTGTTTAAGATCATATATGGACTTATGAAGTTTACAAACCTTATGTTCGTTTCCTTCTTTTACAAACCCTGTTGGTTGTTCCATATAGATCTCCTCGTCTAATTCTCCATTGAGAAAGGCAGTCTTTACATCCATTTGATGTAATTCGAGGTCTAAGCAAGCTACCATTGCCAGAATCAGGTGAATTGAGGTAAAACGAACAACAGGTGAGAAGGTCTCTTCGTAGTCTATCCCTTCCTGTTGCGTAAAACCTTTCGTGACAAGGCGAGCTTTATATCTGTCAATAGAGCCATCAGCCTTATGCTTGATCTTGAGAACCCATTTGTTCCCAATAGCTCTACGTCCTCTGGGTAAGTCAACTAAGTCCCAGACTTGGTTAACTTTCATGGATTCTAACTCCTCTTGCATCGCTTCCATCCATTTGTCTTTAGCAGGGCAAGATACGGCCTGTTTGAAAGTAGCAGGCTCGTCATCTTCTTGTAGTAAAGTCATAAAGGTTTGCGGAAATTCATCCTCAAATCTTAGAAGAGCCAACCTTGTACGACTACTACGTCGTATTTGAGATTCTTCAAGTCCTTGTTGACTTGAGTTTAGATCAATTCTAATATCACTCCCACTTGGAATGTCGTTAGAATTGCTCCCACTTGGATCATTATTCCCGTATGGAATAGGATAATCGTTATTCGTATAATCCATTCGTGAAGGTTGAAACGTATTTTCGTTTTCACCAAGAATTCTCCCACTCGAATGAGGTAATCCTTCTTGATCATAAATCTCAAATAGAGATAAGTCCTGACTGATCTCGCCCTGTCTTGGAAACTCGTTTTCCAAGAAAGTGACATCCCTCGACTCAAACTCAATTAGCCCACCATTGTCTTCCTGACTAACCAAAACATAACCTTTGGAGTTTTCTGCGTATCGTATAAAGATACATTTCCTTCCCCTTGGCCCAAGTTTGCCATACTTATGGGAGGAAATATGTGCGTAGGATGCACAACCCCAAGGTTTCAAAATGTTTAAGTCAGGAGACCTTTGGTTCCACAACTCATAAGGAGTGGAGCTAACTGATTTCGAGGGTACACGGTTTAAAATGAAAGCGGCTGTCAATAATGCATCACCCCAAAAGGTGATCGGCAAGTTAGCTTGCGCCATCATTGAACGGACCATTTCCATTAAAGTCCTATTTCTCCTTTCTGCAACACCGTTTTGTTGAGGAGTATAAGGCATAGTTACCTGATGTACTATGCCTTTTTCATCACAAAGTTCCTTAAAACTTATTGATTGATACTCACTGCCCCTATCGGTTCGCAAGACCTTAATCTTGCGATCTAATTGATTCTCCACTAAACTCATATAGTTTTTAAAGCAAGCCAAAGCTTCACTTTTGTGGGATATCAAATAGATATGTCCGAATCGGGTGAAATCATCAATAAAAGTGATGAAATAGGACTTTCCGTGTCTTGTCTTGACATTCATCGGACCACATATGTCCGAATGGATAAGCTGTAATGGAACCTCGGCCCTTGTGCCGGTTCCAAACGGCTTGCGACAAGATTTCCCCACAAGGCAATGTTCGCAGGTCGACATTTCAACCTTTGAAACATTGGATTGAAGGCCACGTTTGGCAAGTCTATCCATACGCGTTGGTCCAATATGACCAAGCCTTGCGTGCCAACAAATCACATCAGACTCATAAGTCTTAGAATTTGCAATAAGGAAATTTTCATTACATGAGGAATCATACATTGTACTCATTACAATAAATCCTTTAAATACAAACCCAGTACCAATAAGAGTATTATTACAACTTAAGTCCACATTACAATCATGAAAGAACCAGTTATAGCCAAGACCCATTAATACGACCACAGAAATTATATTCCTTCGAATATCTGGAGCGAAGAGGACATCATGAAGTAGGAGAGTGCGGCCGTTGTCCAAGACTAGCTTGCAAGTCCCAACGCCTTTCACTTCAACACGTGTGTTGTTTCCTACATAGATCCACTTCGTTCCTTGGGGTATCCGGTGATACTCCACGAAGGACCGTCTGTCCCTTGCTATGTGGTCGGTGGCACCTCGTCGCCTCCACTCGTACACGAACGAGCATAGTGACCGAGCTTATTGCACTTGAAGCACTTGATCCTCTTCAAGTCTTTCTTCTTGTGCCATTTCTTGTGCCCACCCTTATGTTTGGGTTTCTTGGTAGACTCAGGTTGCTTATTACGTTCATTAGTGAACTTCGAACGATCTTTCCGTTTCTTTCCCCCGTGTGAGGAACTAGCAACCATGTGCACTTCTGCACTTGGCTTGGCAGCCGCAAGCCGCTCTTCCTCTAATTCGAGGTGCTTGGAAACATCGCTGAAGGTCTTGATGCTCTCATTGTGAGTGAGATGCATCTTCATTTGATCCCACCCATTTGGTAGGGAACGTATAACTGCTTGGATTTGTTGCTCATCAGTGAGCACATGACCTGCGTCCTTTAATCCGAGATAAGGTTCGACATATGTCGCAGATGTTTCCCCATGGAATGATCTGGACGTTTCTTATATGTATCGAACCTTATAGTTAAGGCGCGAAGTTTGGACACCGATGTGCCACCGAACTTCTCCTCTAGCTTGGACCATATGTCCATGGCTAGGTCATGTTCTCGGAAGATGCGCATTATGTCATCAGCCATACTGCTTAATAACGTAATGCGCGCTATTTTATTCTTCCGAGACCAAGCATCAAAAGCTTCCTTGTCTCGTCTGTGTTGGGTCGTAGTGCCCAACTCGGGTTCAATCATTACGTTCTTTAGAGTTTTGAGCACTTCTTGCTCCTCTAAAACGTATTGTATCTTAATGGACCAAAGATTGTAATTATCGCCGTTGAGTTTTTCACCTCTGTTTAACTCAGCGACGATATTCTTTGAAGCGGAAGACATTTTACTTTTAAAATGCTGCAAAAGACACAAAAACCGAAGTTTTGATCAAACCATTGCATAAAAAATTCTTAAAATATAACTCCCACTTGAAATGATAATAGAATATCCCATTTGGATAGTTCTAAAAATTCAAATCCCACTTGGAATTATATTATATTTGATAAGTTACTTTCGAAAAATATTGAAGATGTTGTTCTAGAATCGAAAAGGTCTCTACGATTCCAATCACCATCTAGAACAACCTTCAATATTCCCCCATCACTTATCAAACAATAGTACTCTTATAGTACTAGCAGCGGAAAAACGAGTTTGAAAACGTATTTTTCAGATATAATTCCCACTTGAAATGATAATAGAATATCCCATATGGATAGTTCTAAAATCAACTCCCACTTGGAATGATATTCATAATTTGATAAGTTACTTTCGAAAAATATTGAAGATGTTACTCTAGAATCGGAAAGGTCACTATGTTTCCAATCACCATCTAGAGTAACTTTCAATATTTCTCCCTCACTTTATCAAATGTTAGTACTCTTATAGTACTTCGCAGTGGAAAAGCGTTTTTGAAAACGTATTTTTCAAAACATATGAAAACGTATTTTTCAAAAAAAATGTATATTTCAACTTAGTACCCTTATGATACTAGTGAAATATTCGGCACTTCCTGACCATTTGTCGGGAATGAGCCGTAGCCGTGCCAAGGTCGGATCCCCCTTTTTGGGGATTTTTCTGCAAACTATCGTCACCGGCTCCCGTATGGATCCAGGCGTTTCCCCCCGTATGAGAGAATTTTGATGCAGACGACTGTCGTTTGGCCCCGTATGGGCTAGTCGGCACGTTCATGTTCGACCAAGGCCTTTTGCCGAATTGGTCGACCAAAACACCCGAATTGGTCGACCAATGATAATGGTCTGAAATTACTCTGGCCAGGGCCTCTGCCCTGACCGGCCAGAGGCCTTGGCCCCTCGGCCAGGGCCTATGCCCTGGCCGAGGCCAGGGCATTGGCCCTGGCCACTGCCAGGGCCGGCCTGGCAGGCCCTGGCCACTGCCAGGGCCGGCCAGGCCTCGGCAGTGGCCAGGGCGCTGGCCCTGGCCACTGCCAGGGCCGCAGGCCGGCCAGGGCCCCTTGGCCCTGGCCTGGCCTCGGCCAGGCCTGGCCTTGGCCACGGCCAGGGCCCCCTGGCCCTGGCCGGGGCCGGCCAGGTCCGGCCATGGCCGGCCATGGCCATGGCCGGGCCATGGTCACTTGGCCATGGCCGGCCATGGCCCATATGGCCATGGCCGGCCACCCCCTTATTTGGGGTTGCCGCACTTCCACGCCGGAGTGGTGGCCGTGGTGGTTATTGGCCGTAGCCAAGCCCCTCCGCTTGGGGAGGGGGTGCGTTGCCTTCATAGCCCATTTGGCCATGTTAATCATGCACCAAAAGTCATCTTCTCCGATGTAGATAACTACCATCATCTTCCTCGATGAAGCACCCGTTCGTTGATGAAGCACCCGTTCGTCGAGAAAGTAGTTATTCTCTAATGGCCGTGTGCCAAAAATGAAAAATAACACACTTTAAAATTCGTAAACTACACGCTCCACATGAAGAGAGTTCACATTCCCTATGAATGGAGACTCAGCATCCATGAAGAGAGCGAGCTTGACGATATGAACGGTCGGTTCTTCCCGTCACGGAGAGTTCCTACCATATCCGTAATGATAGGAGACCCTAACGTGAAAAGAACAACCGCTGCGTTCTCTCCGTCACGAAGCGTTCCTACCATATCCGTAATGGTAGGATACCCATCCGTGAAAAAGACAACGCCTCGTTCATCGGTTCGACGTGGCGGTGGTTTTGACCGGGGCGAACCCATATGGCTCTGATACCAATGTAGGATCCTGCCAAAACAGAGTTAGGATCGATAAATGAAGTTGAGACTTACGATTGCGTATGCGGCACGGTAGTCACAGAACTTCGCCTTCGGATTCGCCACGACAGATCGAGTCTTCTCACGAACGGAGTAAGGCTACTAACTCCACAATCTAAATCTCTACTTATAGATTAAGAACTTGGATAAAGAGAGAGGAAGGATTTCGGCAGAGCTTCGCTAGAATGAAATGCATGCAAGAATGCCATGCAAAAGTGTAAGTAAAATGGCTAACCCTTGGGTCTTATTTATAGCCCCCAAGATAGTTATTTTAGGAGTAATTGTTCCTTTGGAACAATTTAACTAAGGTGTACCATCGTACATGGCATATTATAAGCTTAAGTTGTACCATATGCATGGTACAACATAAGCTTAAGATATTACCCCTTTATTAGCCATATGTCGCATGCACTTATGCACATATAATGCGACTTTCCCATCATTCTAGAGATCCTCTCCGCAAGGGAACATATTCCCTTTGCACACGACTTCGTGTACGCGACGTTCGAGGTCTGTATTCCCTCGTACATCCCCTACAAGGGTGTACTAATGTCTTCCATATCCAACATCATGCTCATCATAATGCTATTGCTAGATCTCATGCTCCTAGGCCACATGCACCACATAGAAATCAACCTTTTGTGCATGCAACCACTAGGAAGAGGATTCCCAAAATTTACACTATTTGGGGTCCCAAGAACACTAGCAATCATGATATGAATGTTTATGTGCAATCCTATATTAATGATGTTATTTTGAATGATGATTATGTTGGAAAGTCAAGTTCATCTTGGACTTGGTTTCCGAAGGGTTAGTTCCTTTAACTCTTCAATGCTTGGTACCATGAGTTTATGATCATGTTATGGGTACCAAGGCATTTGATTATAAAATTGATTTTGATTACATTAACTCATGAGTTACAATTATTTTAATTTCGTATTTCAAATTTGTTGTCTAACCCATTGGATCCAAAAGGGTTTTTGGATACCAAAATGAAGTTTTCTAGGTTCAATCCACCGTGGGATACCAACCCTACCAACTCCTCGATTTGCGAAGACTTTCATTCAAACGAAGTTGATGGTGCTTAGGTAATGCACAAATGTAGGGGGAGCTTAATGTTGTAAGTATGATATTACATTTGGTATCCATGAGGGTTGAATGCATGCTTGGTTAGAATCTATTTCTTTACATTGGTATCATTTTGTTTCTCCTAGCATGATGGAATTGTGAATGCCATAAATGCTTTGAAATTCATATCTATTTTTGGCATGACATGTTTTAAAAGTTATTATGATGATTTTCGTATTACTTTTATCACCTTGTCACTTCTCATCGCACACTTCACTTAGTTTTGATGTGCTTTTACTTTGTGTTCATTTTCGATCGATATTGTGACATTTGATATTCTATGATGTGCACCACTCTTTTGATGGTTCATTCCTTTGTGCACATTTTATGTATGTCTCTGATATTGATTTCGTCGCTCGACGATTTATTTTGATTCAATAGCTTTAGTTGTATGAAAACATAGAATTGTTTTCCATGCACTAAAATAGCTATAAATGTTGATATTGGAGAGTAAATTCATTTCATCAATAAGTGAATTTACATTTGATATTTTGATGATTTAAGTTTTTGATTTTCGAATATGGTCTCATTGACACGCTTTGATTTTATTCGAATTTTATTTTGGTGTCATATGAAACGTGGTCGTATTCTTAGACTCCCATGCTTAATGAATTATTTGGCCTTGATTTATTGTCATTGGCTTCCTCCCGCTCTTTTTGGATTATGCCAAAGGGGGAGAGATATAATAATGGCATGTGCTAAATGATAATTTACCATGAATCTAATTTGATATGTTAGATTCAGGGGGAGTTAAGATATAAAAATGGATTTCAAATCCTAAATTTCAAATATTGGATTTGAATTTTTACTTTTCTCGTCTGCTTGATGTATGTGCGAACTAATGTGTCATCAATGCAGGGGGAGTAAGTATATTCCATTTAGTTCATTATTTTTTATTATTATTTATGTTAGTTTGTCATCACCAAAAAGGGGGAGAATGTTGAGTATTGGACTCCCCGGATTTGGTTTTGGATGTTGAGCAAACATAAATATATCATGAACTAACAATTTGTGAGCGCAGTTATGGAGATCGTCGCCAAATTCATGTGAACATCCAAAGCGACGTCTCAAGACTTCTCAAAGCGTGTGATCGCATGCCTAAAGCTTCGTTGAAGCTTTTGTACCTTCTTTGAAGTCGAAAATGAAGATTGAAGCTTTGAAGACGGATCGTTAAGGTTTATTTTATAGTCTTCTTGCTTCGTTTTGTAGAATGTTAAGCCTTGAGTAGGACTTACATTATATTCTTCATATCGCTCATATCTTAGAGCTAGGATCTTAGTAGAAGTCCGTTCGATCTTACCCGAAGCATCGCGCTTCGATTCGGGATTTCTAGTGCATGTTAGTTGGTTCAAGAAGAAGAACCAACCGACTAGATGGTGATCTAGTCGGTCGACAAAGCTTCTTGGACCAACTAGTTTGCCTTCTCTATTCTAAGCTCTTTACTGTTTACAGTTAGTCGGTCTACGTTGACTCACCGACCGACTAGTTGGTGAACTAGTCGGTCAGTGATCCTTCTTGGACCGACTAGTTGAGCTTTCTAAATTCATGCCAACTTACTGTTTATCGTTAGTCGGTCTAAGAACGTTTTGTGACCGACTAGTTATTGATCTAGTCGGTCAACATTTGTTCTTGGACCGACTAAATCATTTGTATTCAGACTATTAGTTTTTGACTCTTAGTCCGTCTAATAAGTTTACTGACCGACCGACTAGTTGTGAAACTAGTCGGTCAGAAAGCCTTCTTAGACCGACTAGTTATCTAGGTCTGAAATCTTCATCTGTTCACTGTTCACCTCTTAGTCGGTTCATGTTGTATCACCGACCGACTAGTTGATGAACTAGTCGGTCAGTGGTTGTTTTTTGACTGACTAGTCTGCTTCAGATTTAGTTCTGTTGGAGATTTGAAAGCGACGTCTCTTTCTCTCTTTTCCCTTGATCCTTTAAATACCTGGAGGGGTTATTTCATAGGATTTGAGGCTGCTATTTCCAGAGTTCTATTGATTCAAAGAGAAGCTTTCAACTCTCATCTTCAAGCTCTCCCATTGTCAAGAATCTCTCCCTCACTCTTATTCCTCAAGAGAGATTCATTGGTTGTGAGCCTTCCAAGCCAATGTCTTTATACTAGGTCATCATCTCATCCCTAGGCTTCCATTGCTGGTCATCTTCTTGAAGCTAGGGTTTGGTGACTCTTCCTCCATCAAAATCCTCTTTGCCCTAATTTGGTAAGAAATCTCAAGGCATAGGTATTTTGTTGGTAAGCATTTCATTTCAGTTATATTTGAATTGTATACTCTCGGTGGTGAGAGGTTTTGTGTGATCCCGGGTTATGGGATTCACGGTCATCGGTTGTAGGTCGATTGCACTTGTGAGGTTTTCACAAGTGGTCATATTGGAAATCTTGGGTTAGAGGTTTTCTAACTCAAGTATCCGGAAGGGATCCGGGTGGTTGGGACGTAGGATCACCGGGAACAAGTCGGGGAGACTTGGGTGGATCCGAACCCATTAAACCATTTTGTTTGCGTTTGCATTATTTCTTGATTGTAGTTATTCCGTATCGTTGTTTGTTAATTGCACGATAATTAGGAATAACACTCCTCGTTATTTTAAAAGTACTATTCACCCCCCCTCTAGTACATGTGCAGTGGCTTCCTAGGGCACTTCATAGCTCCTTAAGGTCCTACGATTTGTACATGCATAAAGGGACCCACCCCTTTTTTGATTTTCATCTTTAGGACATGACCCTACCCCAGGTTTTCGAATCACATTTATAACTGAAAAGTCTTTGAATAGTAATGTTCAAAAGAAGTCCCCTTAATTTATTATCTGTGGATTGTTCATTCAATATATGTCTGTTTCCTTTATGCATATCCGTTCTGTAGTATTTTCATTTATGCTCAGTTCACGCAGTATTACCTGTTTTATGTTATGCTGTTCTTTCTTTCAGTACTTCCTTATGAAGTTTTGCCTTACTTTATGAATTAGTATATAGTTATGATTGTCACCAGTAGTTAGACCTTCGTATTGTAGAGTAACCCTTAGACTGGTCCCTACCTAGGGTACTTAGGTTTCCTACTTGGTCACGCTGTGACGTGTCCCACCTTGTGGTTTTAGGTCTGGTTTGATAACAGGAGTTGTGTCAGGGAGATGGAGTAATGAAGCTTATGTGAAGGTTGTGTACTTGAGAATGGGGTTGGTGAGTGAGATGAGAGTGAGAGTGAGTTGTACCTTCTGGGTTTTGTTTGGTGAGAGTGGTAAGGTGATGTATATGAGGTTTTGTACTGGAGGATATTGTAAAGAAATATATGATGTAATATTGATGATGTATAAATAAATTTCTATCAGTTTCCATTATTATATTTTAATTATTTCTCTGTTGTTCATGTATTGTCTACGTTGACTTAAGGTTGGAGCATTACGCGTACTTTCCAGCACGTGCGTAGCGGCCTTCTGGTTCTTTTGGTTTATTTCATATTTCTCTTCCTAACACTCGGCACTCTGGTATCACCTGGGACGGATTCGTACTTCCCAGGTATCCTGAGGAGCGGGGCGTTACAGGAAGGAATGGGGAAGATGGTGGTGTAGTGATGATTCGGGGTGTGATAACGGTGGTGTCCTCGGGCATCTGAGACGGCTGGGATGGGATGAAAACATGTAGTGAGGTGGTGGGGATATCTACAAGAGGGGTGGGAATGGAATTGGAAGTGGGGGTCTGAGCAGTCTGAGGGGGCTGGGATGGATGTGGTGTGATAGAGATGGGTAGGAGATGCGGTGCAGCAGCATGATAATGGCACTGACTATAATGATACTGATAGACCTGGTCAAAATGGGACTGGAGAGTCACGATAGCAAGAGCAAGGCCATCAAAGGAAGTCCGAAATCAGAGAGAGTATCTCTGACCTTAGTCAGAGTGCTGACGGTGGAGTCTCTAAAAGTCCTAAACTACTCTAACCGAGTCCCAAGATGGAGCTCCTTGCTGAGATCGATGCCTCTGATGCTTGTAGATGACTCCCCCAAGCTAATCTCATGCCATGAAATGATCCCTTGCTGGCCGCGTCGATTGGGTTACCCAAAACCCTAAAAGTGACCCGCTAGGGTTTGAATGAATTGGTCGGAGACAAGTAGAGAGGGTGATGGAGTAGGGGATTGATGGAGAGGGGAGCCTTGGAAGGTGATTGGAGGGGTTGGAGAGGGGTTGAGAGGAGTTTAGAGAGAGATCGAGTCGGAGAAATTTTTTGAATGCGAACCGTTTCGAGGGTTGGGGGAATTATATAGGCACAGGATGCGGGCTGCATGGATAATCGTAACAGACACGTGGAACGGTCCTGAAAATGAGATTGATACGGTCGCATCGACTTAATGATGCAGCCATGAAAACTCTATTACGCTCTGAAGATTTTTCGCCATAGAATACAGAAAGTTTCACGATTGCGTGTATTAAGTTAACACGGCCGCGTTGATTCGTCCAAAAAGGGAGATCGACACGGCCACGTCATATAACACTATGCAGTGGAAAAAATCCTTTGAGAATTTTGAATTTGGGCTCAAGTTTACTGTAAGTTGAATGGTTTAATGACCGCGTCGATTGGGTTAAAAGTAAGAATTTTCGCGATCGCGTCGGAAAAAACGACGCGGTCGCGAAAACCTTCTGAGAAAGTGTGTTGTGGGCTTGATTTATAGTATGTTTTGCGGCCGCGTCGAATTAACAACGCGACCATGTGGAATGGAAAATTTTAGGCTTACGATTTACCCTAATCAACGTGGTCGGTTGTGATATCTTCACGCGGGTGTGTTGATTGCCTCTCCTTTTGTCTTCCACACGACCGTTTGTGGTAGCTCGACATGGCCACGTGGGTGCTTCTCCTTCTTGTTCATTCTTCTTCCTCCTGCAATCAAATATCTAAATCATTGGGTTTGGGGGCTTATTCAAGAACAAAAATCTAGACTAACCTAGTCTAAAATGAAGATGAAAATTTAAATGTAGAATCTAAATCTAAACACTTGGGTTGCCTCCCAAGAAGCGCTCATTTTAAGATGTGAGCTACACTCCCTTTATTGGTGTCGTCATGGGGTTTGAGGGTGGAGAAGTCCCGGAATTGCTCGTTCGAGGGTTCTTCCTGAGGCTATAGCATCATGGTCTCCTTTTCATCGATGGGGTCTCCCATGAAGTAATGCTTAAGTTTATGCCCATTTACTTTGAATGAATCCCCCTTTCCGATAACTTCGATGGAGCCGTAGGGAAAAACTCGAACGACCTTGAACAGTCTAGACCATCTTGCTCGCAGCTTTCCCAGGAATAGCTTTAACCTTGAATTGAAGAGTAGGACCATATCGCCTTCCTTGAACTCCCTCCTTATGATGCGCTTATCGTGCCACTTCTTCGTTTTTTCCTTGTAGATTCGAGAATTCTCGTAAGCGTCGAGCCTAAACTCATCTAATTTGTTCAGCTGTATAAGGCGTCGTTCCTGTGCATTGTTGCTATCAAAATTCAAATGCTTGATTGCCCAATAAGCCTTGTTCTCTAATTCCATAGGGAGATGACATGCCTTTCCATATATCAGGCGATATGGGGATGTTCCAATAGGGGTCTTGTAGGCCATCTGATAAGCCCAGAGGGCGTCAACTAATTTCAGTATCCAATCCTTTCTCAAACTCGCCACGGTCTTTTCCAGTATTTTCTTTATTTCCATGTTTGAGACCTCCACTTGGCCGCTTGTTTGGGGATTGTAGGCGAGTCCGATACGATGGCGTATCCCATATTTCCTCAATAGGGATTCGAACTTGTTTTCGATAAAATGTTTTCCTCCATCACTGATCACAAATCTTGGAATTCCGAATCTGAGGAAAATGTTCGTCTTTAAGAACTTGGCGACTACACGAGCGTCATTAGTTGGTGAGGCTACAGCTTCAACCCATTTGGAGATGTAATCTACCGTGACCAGTATATATTGATTACCAAGACTGGATGGAAATGGCCACATGAAGTCTATCCCCCGAACATCAAATACCTCGATCTCCAGGATACTCTTCAACGGCATCTCATTCCTTCTGGAGATGTTTCCCACTCTTTGGCATCTATCGTATTCCTTTATAAAGCCATTTACATCCTTGAATAGTGTGGGCCAGTAGAAGCCGCATTGTAGGATTTTCGTCGATGTCTTCATCGTGCTAGAGTGCCCTCCGCATTGCAAGCTATGGCAGTGTGATATTATGGACGTCACCTCACTCATTATTCCATCGTTGCAAATCCTGTAGAGGAGTGGATCGTCCCAAAAATAGCTCCGAATGTCGTGCAGGAACCTCTTGCACTGTTGTGATGTTATGTCGTATGGCATGATCCTGCAAGCAAGGTAATTGACGATGTCGGAAAACTAAGGAGTTTTTGCAAGGGCGACGGCGAAGAGATGGTCATCCGGGAAGGTGTCATCTATCGTGAGGGGTGGATTTGGGTCATCAAATGTAAGGCGCAAGAGATGGTTTGCGACTACATTCTCGGCACCTTTCTTGTCCCTGATTTCCAAATCGAATTCTTGAAGTAGAAGGATCAACCTGATCAGCCAGGGTTTGGCATCCTTCTTGTTTAACAGATATCTGAGGGCGGCGTGATCGGTGTGGACAATGACTTTAGACCCAACAATATATGACCTGAACTTTTCAATAGCGAAGATGACGACGAGCAGTTCTTTTTCTGAGTAGTATAATTCCGTTGGGCTTCATCCAAGGTTTTGCTAGTATAGTATACGTCGTGGAGTTTATTGTCCTTTCTCTGTCCTAGAACTGCTCCGAACGGCGACATCACTTGCGTCACACATTAATTCAAAAGGTAAGTTCCAGTCCAGGGTTGGATGATTGGCGCAGTGGTGAGATCCTTCTTTAACATGTTGAAAGATAAATGACAAACATCAGAAAATATAAAAGGGGTGTCTTTAGCTAGCAATTCGGCTAGGGTTCGTGTGATCTTTGGAAAGTCTTTAATGAAGTGGCGATAAAATCCCGCATGTCCAAGAAAGCTCCTAATCCCTCTCAATTCACGGGAGGTGGCAACCTCTCGATAACTTCAATCTTGGACTTGTCTGTTGGGAGATGTATGCCCTCAGTTCATTTGTATTTGATGCAAATGATTTTTTATAATCGATGTGGGAATTTTGCATGTGATGCAAATGAAATTTAATGCGTAGTAAATTGTTTACGCGTATATTTAATATAATAAACGCGTAGAAAAGGTTACCTGGATGACATGACCGTCCCGATCTAAACACAGGTTTGAACGGCGTCCAAAACAGACGCCAAATGCAGGATTTAGAGCAAAAACAACCCAACAACGTGGTCCCAAGGGGACCGGGTGCACAAGCCCAACTGGGCTGGGCGCCCAGGCCGTTTTGGGCCTGGGTGCCCATCCCAGGGGCATGCCCACCCGCCCGCACAAAGCTGGGTGGGGCAGGCGCCCGCCCAGTGGGCGGGTCAGGCCCGCCCGCATGGGCGGGTGCCAGACCCGCCCGCCCCTGGCAGGTCAAGCCCGCCCAGCGGGCGGATCGGGCCCGCCCGTATGGGCAGGCACTTGACCCGCCTGCCCCAGGTGGGCTGTGCCCACTGGAATGCAGGTGGGGCACACAGGTGGGCCCCACCTAGCCTAGGGTTGCAGGCAGAATTGTGACGGCTGTAGTTTTTTTTGCAAAAATCAATTTTTGGGCATCTTGGAGACAATGTTTGAGGGGTCAAACGAAGTCAGAATCGAGTGCCGTTTGAACCTTAATGCACGCATTCTCGTGTGAAACTGACTGCAAGAGCATAGTTTCGCACATGGATGCGTTAGATGAGTAGGAACAATGAAAGTTAAGTAATCGTTCTCATCTATGGATGTGACACTCCTACCCTAATCAATCATCCGACGTAGGGCCATTTGACCTAGCATTCGTGACCGAAGGGCCTAGCGGGGAATCCCGAAAGCCTTAGATGTTTAATCTCTAGTTAACTCTCGATTCCCACAATCAACCAATCAATCAATCATGACAACCCCTGACCACAAACTCTCCTCCTTCCATATAAAGCTAAGCATTAAACGATCGCCTCCTTAAGTTCGACAATCTTTCTATACTATAGCCACCGAGCATTTGCGGTGATTCGTGCCCCCATGGTGCAAACCCGGGGACCAAATAGTATGATACCAAAACAGGGATGGCACCTACTATGCGTGGTCTCTGCCGTCTGGGATTTCGAGCCTCACCTGTAGTAGGGTCAGGCTGTAGGGTCTCACACAGAGTGCGACCTTCATTAAGTAATATGTAGAAATTAGGGAGAATATGCATTTGATTTAAGGGATAGAAAACTGCAAAGAGTTTGCAGTTATCTCCTGCATTTGGGATAAATGATCCTGAGTGCAAGTGGGAAATGTTGGGGATGTATGCCCTCAGTTCATTTGTATTTGATGCAAATGATTTTTTATAATAGATGTGGGAATTTTGCATGTGATGCAAATGAAATTTAATGCATCATAAATTATTTATGAGCATATTTAATATAATAAACGCATAGAAAAGGTTACCTGGATGATAGGATCGTCTTGATCTAAACATAGGTTCGAACAACATCCAAAACAGACGCCAAATGTAGGATTTAGAGCAAAAACAACCCAATAGTCCGGTTCCAAGGGGACGGGGTGCACCAGCCCAATTGGGCTGGGCGCCCAGGCCCGTTTTGGGCTTGGACGCCCAGCCCAGGGGTGGGGCTACGGTCTAGCTCGCCCAAAGCTGGGGGCATCAGGCCCGCCTACCCAAAGCTGGGGGGTCGGGACTGCCCACCCCTGGGCGGGTCAGGCCCGCCCGCATGGGCGGGCGCCAGACCCGCCCGCACCTGGGTGGGCACCTGACCCGCCTGCCTAAGGCGGGCTGCGCCCGTTGGAATGCGGGTGTGGCCCACTTAGCCTAGGGTTGCGGGCAGAATTGTGACGGCTGCAGTGTTTTGCGAAAATCAATTTTTGGGCATCATTGAGACAACATTTGAGGGGTCAAATGAAGTCGAAATTGAGTGCCGTTAGAACCTACGCGTTCACCGTTCGACCCTATTCGATTTGATAGGTTGTATCACTTACGAAGCTCAACGGCGAGGGAGAAAAAATTCGCTAAAGTTTGGCCTTTGTGAAAGGCAAACTTTAATTAATTTATTCCTCCAAATTTAATAGTCCCACATCGGATATGGAGTAAAGGGGAGGGGTCAGCCGCCTATATAAATAGGGGCCTACTCCCCTCCTTGAAACTCGTCCCAAGCTCCAGATCTGAGTATCTCCATTAAACGTGACCAAGCCCGGATCTGAGCTTAAAGTAAATTATTTTCTTTCTCCCTAAATTTCTTCCTTGCTCTTGTTCGGGCTCTAGCAAAGCTACAAAGGAGCTTGGATCGGATCCGAAGTTTTGACAAAGGATCTACTCAAGGTGAAATCTTCTTCGGTGCATGGTTGACTCGACGACAAGGGTGTAGCTCGCCTCAGGATGTGGTGCGGTTCAGAAAGCAGTTCGGCTCGGGACAAGGTGTGGCTCGGGACGCTGTTCGGCTTGGGAGAAGCGGTGCATGGCCAAAGAAATGTTGCTGAAAACGACGCTTTGTTTTCTGCGGAAACGAAGTGAAAGGTATGTAGTTTAAATAACATACGTTTATAAATTGCAACTGTTTGATAGATCTATCCTTAGGGGTTGGTCGGACCCAACCCTGGGATAGTAGAGATCTTGGCTAGGGTTTGTTCCCCTTAGGGGTTAACGTAAAACTGTTTTAAGTCTATTTTTCGATGCTGTTTTGATAACTTCTTCCGATCGTCTTTGGCCGGACATCGTATTTATGGTCCTAAAGACCCAGAAAACCCTACAGTGGTATCAGAGCTGTGGTCTACATGATCTATTTTTGCAATTTATAAAAGGCACCATGTTTCTCCATGAGATGGAGGTTGAATTTTAAATTATTAAAATTGTCGTTTCACAGCAACGTTTTTATTTTCGAAAATTGTTTTTGAAAATTAGATTTAATTTTATTTTAAAATTAAATCTTTAAAATTATGAGATAATTTTTGATGTAACTTAACGTTATGAGATAAAACTTAAGTTGCATGTTTAGCAAGAAAATATCATGAGATTGATTTTAATTGCTTTGTTATGCTTAGCTAACTGGTTTAGTTGATAATGGTTATATTAGTTTTATTGATTATGTGATAATTCAAGAAAAACTATAAGGATAGCCATTAAAAACTTCCAGATAATTATAAGATAATTTTTGATGGACATGCTATGATTTAAAAATTGTTTCAACATATTAAATTCATGTTTAGGGTAGTCCTCTCCTAATTATTATTTTAATTGTTCTAATAATAATTTCGAACAAAAGATTATGATTTAAATTGTTGCAAGTTGAACTTTAAACTGCCTAATACACGATTAGGATAGCACCTTAAAAATCCTTATAGTTGAGAAGGACATTAATAAAAGTTATTAACCAATCCTAAAAATTCTGAATTTTCGGATTCAACTAGTTGATAGGATTAACTCGTTTTAATGAAGCCATTTCTAATTGACGGGACACATATGAATAATAAGTTTCCTTCAATAGACCATGATTCGGTCTAGTATTTTTTGACTAGTGTTGTAGATCACCCTGGCTCGACTTGGGATAGTGATCCTGGCCTAGCCAAATCCATGGCCGTGTTTTGCTAGACCACAAGGATATGAATTATGATTATGTGACATCGTCAATTATATCTAGTCAATTACGTTAAAAATATTCTTCAAGGTTAGTCGTAGCCCTCTTTGTTTTTGGATTAGGGGACTAAAAGACGACTGTCATAGTTGTTGAGTCTCCTCAAGCTATGACATGGTCTCTTTCAGAAATCGACTCCATCATACATGAGATGTAGTCTGGTATTAACCCAAACCGTTGTGTCGGGTCTCCTCGAGTATCGGTATAAGTTAATATTAGACATGAAACAAGGGTTCGACTAGACTAGTCATTATGGTTTGTTGAGTCTCTTCAAGATCATAAGTGACTAGGGGTAAAAACCAATAGGGAGTCACTGTGATGTGATTGATAATGAGATTATCTACCAACTGTAGAGTGGAATAATTTGTTGAGTCTCCTCAAGATTGTGAAGCTCATGGTGGTTGGATCGCTATCCCATTAAATAACTATATTCGTTCATATATATGGCTAAAGGTGATCGCAGAAATAGTGGGAGGATATAGTTGAATAAAAACCATTTTAACTATATTTAAAAATCATGAACATATGCTAAACTACGGATATTCTATGTTTTAACAGGTGGAATCCAAAATTAAAATATCCTTAAAAGAAATAAGTCAACTGGACAAAATGATTAGTTAAGGAATATTTGATAAACCAAACTATATTCTCATTGATATAGATTAAATGTCCTTCTTAGTACTGAATTAATGATAAAGATTTCATTAAGCTCTAAAATCTAACATAATAAAAGCACGCTACTTAACACTCACCCATATGAACATGGGCAGCTTAAACGTACTGATGTTCAAAGCAGTTTTTCCATATGACTTGCTGAGTCTCCTCAAGGTATATGACTTATTGAGTCTCCTCAAGGTTGTGTGGAAAACAGTTTCAATTTGCCAGGCTTAAAACTTCGATCAAACTGTTTGTCTCGAAGATGAGTGTAAGAGCGGTGCTAGACAATGTATCCAAATTAGATCTTGAGACGGGCAACTTGTTGAGTCTCCTCAAGGTTGTAAAACTCAAGTGTTTGGATGCATGTGATTCTTACACAGCTAATATTTATGTTAGGATATGAAATGTCTAAAAATGATTTAAAAATGAGAAGGCACTAAGGAAAATTCATTGAGAAAGAATATTTGGTTTATCATAATACAAGGCATAGTTGGAGGAACTGAAAGAACGACATGTTTGATGTCTAAAATTTCAGAATAATTGTTATATGAAGATAGTCTCACATATTGGCTAATGAACAAAAGTTTTCTTTAGGCCATATGGAACTTATATCACACTTGGCGAATGTCGTCACATTACTTTAGAAGAAATGTTTTGATGTGATTATAATGTATAACAATATTGTTGTTGCGGGTCAGATCCACCAACAATAAGATTTATTTATTACTGGGAATCACAGGTACAATGATTACAAGTTTTTGGCCAACGGCGAGGTTTGCACAGCTCAGAACTCGCTTCGAAGGTGAAGGGTTCAAGGTCTCATGAAGGTCGTCGAAGGTAGCCGTCTCCTGGTAGCTGAGGTGAGTTTCCTGCGAGAATAGCAACTCGTCAGAAAGGCAGGGCTGACTGTCAGCCCGTAGTCTCTCCGATGCGTAAGTCAGCAAGTGACGTGAAATGTAGGGGTCGGACATGCTTGGCGATCTTAAGACAGATCAGCAAAGCGTGGCGATCTTATGAGGAAGGCACATATATATGGAAGATATCCGACCTTTAATATGTGAATGAGTTAGAGGTTTTAACTGACCAGCACCCTCTATGGAGGCAGAAGGGGGTATTTATAGGGCTGAGAGGCGGTTGCTCGCCATCCTGTCAGCTGTTGAATCAACCCAGCTGGCACTCGAGTGGTGAAGCGATTGGTTGACGAGCTGTGTCAGAGATATTTTCTGCATTAATGGTGTTAGATGGTGTCAGGTGCATTAATGAGACGTGAGGGGTGGCCATCAGTTCTCGCCATTAACCTCTGGCATTAATGGAGGGGAGGTGAGCCTACATTACCCTATCAGAGATATTTATGCATGGCCGCCCTCGGGGGCGAGCCAAGCTCGGCGACCAAGCTCGGTTCCTCCGTACGTGCTTCTTGTTGGAGGATACGTGAGCTTATCCTCGGCACGATGAGCTTAACAGTTGGACGGACGAGCTTCTCAGGTTGACCTTGGAGGCGAGTTAGTGGCAGGAAAAGGCGAGCTTCCTTGGATTGAGGCGATCTTCCACTCGGGCTAGTACCCCTTCTGGGGGGTTGGTGAGGTGTTCACTTGGGCCCCTAGTGCATACGGTCGTCAATTACATTGGCCGACCTTAAGGTCATAACAATTTCCCCCAACATTTGGTGTGGACGATCTTCAGCCAGAGGAGACACTGAATGTTGAGTAGACACGTTTGAAAATTTTTAGAGAATCTATTCGTACCTTTTGTTTGGTAGCAAGCTTCGTAAGCTTGGGTGACCTATCAGGGGCGCAGCTCGTAAGCCTGCCCCGGAGTTTGAGCGTGGCGATGTTCTTTGTAGAAATAGATCGCCTTCGGGGTCTTTTGGGGGCGCTGCTCGTGGCTTGCCCCGGATCTTTGTTTGGTTCGAAGTAGCTCGCGTCCTTCCCTGATTTGGTTAGCAAATTCAGGTGCGCTATGAGTAGCTGCACTGCGACCTGCCCCGGAGGTCTTCCTGAGGGCGAGTTTCGAGCC
Organism: Scilla litardierei; assembly: GCA_030789695.1. Classification (NCBI taxonomy): domain Eukaryota; kingdom Viridiplantae; phylum Streptophyta; class Magnoliopsida; order Asparagales; family Asparagaceae; genus Scilla; species Scilla litardierei. Next base: position 87,729,356 of record CM061130.1, on the reverse strand, counting down.
GGAGCCCTGCCTACATAGCCTCTGTCCGGTTTGGTTAGCGAAGTCCGGTACGCTATGGGTAGCTACACCGCGACCTGCCCCAGAGGTCTTCCTGAGGGCGAGTTTCGGGCTGGAGCCCTTCCTACATAGTCCATGTCCGGTTTGGTTATCGAAGTCCAGCATGCTATGGGTATCTGCACCGCGATCTGCCCTAGAGGTCTTTCTGAGGGCGAGTTTCGGGCTGGAGCCCTTCCTATATAGCCCCTGTCCAGTTTGGTTAGCAAAGTCTGGCACGCTATGTGTAGCTGCATCGCGACCTACCTCGGAGGTCTTCCTGAGGGCGAGTTTCAGGTTGGAGCCCTTCCTACATAGCCCCTATCCGGTTTGGTTAGCGAAGTCCGGTACGCTATGGGTAGCTGCATCGCGACCTGCCCTGGAGGTCTTCCTGAGGACGAGTTTCGAGCCAAGCCCAAGGTAGGTATTGTGGAGATCAAAGGTTGGAGTTAGTCAAGCAAGGAGAAGTGCGTGGAATGTGGTGTCATTAAGGTCGGGGGTTGATTAGCAATATGTTCACTCCAAATGAATCAACCCTCGCATCCATTTCAAGGTGTGCGGGGTTGTGCACATAGGTAATGCCCTTAAGGAACACCGCCGTTCTACGGCCCCACCAAGGGTAATGCACGATTCATTCGTTCTTGATTAGTGGGTTGGAAATCCCTAACTTAAGCTCGTGAGTCAATCCTTGCATCCGTGTCAATAGAATGCAAGGATGGTGCATGTATGTGTGACCCTTAAGGTACATCACCGTTCGACGGTCCCGCCAAGAGTAGTGCACGACTCAATTAAACCTAGGGCACAACCCATCAATCAACACTATCTAGCACCCATTTCAAGGCATGCTAAATCCAATTAAATGCAAGATATGAATAATTACTAATCAACCACGCAACCCTAGTTAATCCCAATCCACACACAAATGGCTCTAGGCCTTCATAATGAAAACAAGACGATAACCATTTAAAATAGAAACAAATATTCATTACACGCAAGTAAGCAAACAATTATCCAATGATTCTCACCATCATTCAACAATCATTTACAGATTAAGCAATACAAAGCAATAAAGCCAAATGTTACAAGAGAGGGAAAGAGACCACCAAATAGAAACCCTAAAACGCAGACTTTCCCTCCTTGCTCCTCCTCCAAGCTCTACCAAGTCCCAATGGCCTCCAAGCCCTAGCCTTAGCTCTTGTAGAAGAAGATGGGGGGTCTAAACCCCCAATGGAATAGTAAAAATACCCTGGCCGAATTGATCCCCATTACATCAGAGTTTAGGAGTTTTAAACCCCTAGGGGATTGCATCCTAACCCTCCAAAGAAGCATCCAACGGCCCACAACGACTGGGGAGAAATCGGGGGTAAGAAAACCCCATTTCTCATAACCCAGATTCGCCAGGAAAACCCCACGACAGGAGACTGCTGAACGAATGTCAGTCTCCTGTCATTGGTCAGGCAGCGTAGCTTCCAAAGGAGGGGCATGCGACTGTCTTGAAAATCACAGTCGACTGTGAATGACACATGCGACTGTCTTTTGTGCTTCAGTCGCCTGCTGCAGAAGTTTCAAATCGACAGAGAGTTGATTTCCTTCGCCTTTCGGGAGGAGATGAAACAGTCGACTGCTGAAGAACTAACAGTCGACTGCACAGTGGTACAGTCGACTGTCAATCCTTCTGCAGGCGAATGTGTTGCACTTTGCCTTGCTCCAGGCGACTGTCGTTATAAGGACTTTCGAATGTCCTGGCCCGATGTTAACTTCTCCAATTACTTGATTTTGTCCCCTTCGGGACTCCTGAAAATCCAGAAAAATATGTTAAATTACAATTCATGTTTATAAAGCTTTAGAGAGTGAAATTGTGCTGAAATAAAATCATATGCTCAAAAGATGATGAATTGATGCAAATATAGTTAAGTGAGCATGATTCAATGAGTTATATGCACAAGATGGGTATAGTTAGGGGGTATAAATATACACTTTTCACTACGAATCACACCCCCAAACTAGCATTTTTCTAGTCCCTAGCAAAACAAGCGATAATTTCGGATTAAAGTGAAAACATGCACCAAATTTAAGATATCATCATGTCATACTCCACATGGTATTTTCAAATGATTTCAAAGCCAATATACACAATGTATGAAAGGTAACAATAAATGACACTCTCCTCAATCCAATTCTAAGAAAATTAAGGATATAAGCACCGTATCACATTCTTTGGGAAGATGCGCAAATGGCAAAGTTTCTAATTTTCATGAAAATGGCCAAAATCAAAAGAAATTCCTTCTAAATGGTGGTAAGTTCCTTGTTATGTTAATAAAGTTGACATGTCACAAATTACCTTGTTATACGAAGTAAATTTCCACATCACAAGTTTTGCTAGTATGTTTACTATATTCACATAAATATGCTAAGTTCCTTGTCAACATTAGTATGTTAATGCGCTAATGTCCATGTTAGTATGGATATGCTTCAAATATCCATATTAATGTGTTATGAATTCATATTATGTTAAGTTTGTTTTTTTGCCATGGAAACCCCATTATATGTTAGTTAGTCAAGCTAAGGAAATCATTTTGTGTGGTATGCCTCTATGTGCATATATCTATGTTTTTATTTCAAGTACTCATATTAATATGCTTCCATGCTAAGTCACGTCAAAGATTTACGTTGGTGTACCATGACTATATTAATTTTATGCCATTTTGCATGTTTTATGTTCAATGCTCCATAAGTTATGTTCCAAGCTTCATGTTAGAATCTCATGTTATATCCCTTATGCTTTATGTTCATGTGATGTGCCATGTACAATACATGGTTGAACTTATGTCTCATTCATTTGGAAATTTTCCTTGTATATTGAAATGGAAACGTGTACAATGCACTTTTGGTGGAAATTGTGATGCTACAGTCATTGTTGAAACAAGACATCGGCGTAATGATGGAAGAATGGAAATGTGAATGCAGTAATTGAGACCGCCAAAATGATAGAGATGAGAAATTGATTCATAAACTAAGAGTGAGGCAGAGAGATAATGTCCGGAGTGCTCGATTCATTCTAAAATGGGTGAGACTCTAGATACGGGTTTTGGGGAAACACGGGTAAATTATAGGAGTTAAGGAGCGGACAGATGATAGATTTCTCACTCGCCTCGTCACTCCCGGAAGGGAGAGTTGACCAAAGTTGGAGAGACCGGTGGTGTACTCGTGATGCACCATGCGGTAATTGATGGTTTGCTCCATTTGTCCCAATAAAGACCGAGATGATAGATTTATCTCACTCCCTTACCTTGCCCTATTCGGGTAGGGAGTTACGAAAGGCCCCTCCAGTGCCTGTGTCGCTGGTTGAGGTACCACTTTTCACCCACCCTGGATAAAGTCTAGCTTGTTGAGTATTGGACTCCCCGGATTTGGTTTTGGATGATGAGCAAACATAAATATATCAGGAACTAACAATTTGTGAGCGCAGTTATGGAGATCGTCGCCAAATTCATGTGAACATCCAAAGCGACGTCTCAAGACTTCTCAAAGCGCGTGATCGCATGCCTAAAGCTTCGTTGAAGCTTTTGTACCTTCTTTGAAGTCGAGAATGAAGATTGAAGCTTTGAAGACGGATCGTTAAGGTTTATTTTATAGTCTTCTTGCTTCGTTTTGTAGAATGTTAAGCCTTGAGTAGGACTTACATTATATTCTTCATATCGCTCATATCTTAGAGCTAGGATCTAAGTAGAAGTCCGTTCGATCTTTCCCGAAGCATCGCGCTTCGATTCGGGACTTCTAGTGCATGTTAGTTGGTTCAAGAAGAAGAACCAACCGACTAGATGGTGATCTAGTCGGTCGGCAAAGCTTCTTGGACCGACTAGTTTGCCTTCTCTATTCTAAGCTCTTTACTGTTTACAGTTAGTCGGTCTACGTTGACTCACCGACCGACTAGTTGGTGAACTAGTCGGTCAGTGATCCTTCTTGGACCGACTAGTTGAGCTTTCCAAATTCATGCCAACTTACTGTTTATCGTTAGTCGGTCTAAGAACGTTTTGTGACCGACTAGTTGTTGATCTAGTCGGTCAACATTTGTTCTTGGACCGACTAAATCATTTGTATTCAGACTATTAGTTTTTGACTCTTAGTCGGTCTAAGTTTACTGACCGACCGACTAGTTGTGAAACTAGTCGGTCAGAAAGTCTTCTTGGACCGACTAGTTATCTAGGTCTGAAATCTTCATCTGTTCACTGTTCACCTCTTAGTCGGTTCATGTTGTTTCACCGACCGACTAGTTGATGAACTAGTCGGTCAGTGGTTGTTCTTTGACCGACTAGTCTGCTTCAGATTTAGTTCCGTTGGAGATTTGAAAGCGACGTCTCTTTCTCTCTTTTCCCTTGATCCTTTAAATACCTGGAGGGGTTATTTCATAGGATCTGAGGCTGCTATTTCCAGAGTTCTATTGATTCAAAGAGATGCTTTCAACTCTCATCTTCAAGCTCTCCCATTCTCAAGAATCTCTCCCTCACTCTTATTCCTCAAGAGAGATTCATTGGTTGTGAGCCTTCCAAGCCAATGGCTTGATTCTAGGTCATCATCTCATCCCTAGGCTTCCATTGCTGGTCATCTTCTTGAAGCTAGGGTTTGGTGACTCTTCCTCCATCAAAATCCTCTTTGCCCTAATTTGGTAAGAAATCTCAAGGCATAGGTATTTTGTTGGTAAGCATTTCATTTCAGTTATATTTGAATTGTATACTCTCGGTTGTGAGAGGTTTTGCGTGATCCCGGGTTGTGGGATTCACGGTCATTGATTGTAGGTCGATTGCACTTGTGAGGTTTTCGTAAGTGGTCATATTGGAAATCTTGGGTAAGAGGTTTTCTAACTCAAGTATCCGGAAGGGATCCGGGTGGTTGGGACGTAGGATCACCGGGAACAAGTCGGGGAGACTTGGGTGGATCCGAACCCATTAAACCATTTTGTTTGTGTTTGCATTATTTCTTGATTGTAGTTATTCCGCATCGTTGTTTGTTAATTGCACGATAATTAGGAATAACACTCCTCGTTATTTTAAAAGTACTATTCACCCCCCCATAGTACAAGTGCAGTGGCTTCCTAGGGCACTACAATTGGTATCAGAGCCAAGGTTCAAAGCTACAAATAGCCAAAGTTCAAAGCTATGACGAACAACGACTACAACGTCTTCAAGAACCGCGATGGAGCTTCTTCAGTTATGGAAGGACTATCCTCAGTCAGGCCTCCACACTTCAACGGTACCAACTATGGGTACTGGAAATGCCGGATGCAAATTTTCCTCCGGAGCGCTTCACTATGGAGAGCCACCATGACGGAGTATGTCGAGCCTTCCGAAGAAGATTTCACGAAGTGGACTCCCGCGGAGGTCGCCGCGGAAGTAGCCAATGCCAAGGCAATGAATGCCTTGAATTGTGCATTGGAGCCCGAGGACTTCAACAAGATATGCACATGTAAGAGTGCATATCAAATATGGAACCAACTCCTCATATTGCACGAAGGATCGAGTACGGTAAAAGTTTCTAAACTCGTCGTTGCTAATAAAGAATTTGAGTTGTTTCTTATGGAGCAGGGCGAAACCATGAAGGAATATTACGCTCGCTTCGTGGATATATCAAACGACTTGGAAGCTCTTGGGAAGGTCTATACCCAAAAGGAGAAAGTCGCGAAGATTATCGACGGTCTTCCATCATATTGGGAAAAGCGTACCTTCGCCATCGAGGAAGGTAACGACATGAATAAATATACCGTCATACAACTAATGGGTACCTTGTTGTCTTACGAGGTACGCAAGGATAGTAAGATCCGAATGAAGGAAAAGATGAAAGCGTACTTGAAGCAAGATGAGCCAAAGAAAAAGGCGATTTTCTTCAAGGCCGCTCCATCTACCGATGATGAAGAATCGGAAGACGAATTGGACATGGAATCCATTGCCCGTATGGCAAGGAAGTTCGATCGATTCCTCCGAGAAGGTATATCTTTGAATAAATCTAAAGTTAGTTCGACTAATGCTTCTACTCCCGTGTGTTATAAATGCAACAAGCCAGGACACATCAAACCGGATTATCCTCTCTACAAACACAAGGAGAAGGGGAAAGCATCGAAGTACGACAAGTCGAGAAAGTACAAGAAAGGACTTGTTGGCACATTCACTGACTCCGAGGAGGATTCCTCAAGTGGAGAGTCGGATGTTGGACATGTGGAGAAAGCAAAACTTTGCTTCATGGCTAATGAGGTAAAAGATCGAAAGTCCTCATTCGATGAAAGCGAGGATGAAAGCGAGGATGGTAGCGAGGATGAAAGCGGAGAACCTACTATTGATGAAATAAGGTTAGCAAACCAAGAAATTTGGTCTAAATTTACTAATTAGTAGATAGATATAATAAGACCAAAGATGAACGTGTTAGCCTCCAAACCTCTCCTAAGTCTACCATCACCAACAATGACACCATTGTTGAGACACTCGCCAATGAGAAAGCAAGTTTGCTTACTCATAATGGCTTGTTGAGAAATGAGGTGAAGTCCCTCAAATCTCAACTTGAGCATGTTCTTGTTGAGGATTCGGATGAACATGTGATAGCGGATTTGACGTCTCAAAACTCAACTTTGAGTATTGAGAATAAGAATATCAAATCACGTGTTTATGCACTCACATCGCAATTATCCACTTTGGATGCTTCTTTGCATTCTCTCAAAGAGAAGTATGAGTGCACGTTAGGCCGTATCAATGATTTCAATAAAGGTAAGGGCCATTTGGATAATATCCTAAATGACTTACTTCCGGCCAAACACCACATTGGCTTGGGGTATAAGATGGGAGACTCATCCAAATCGCCTACCACCTTTGTTAGGCCGACATCCGATGCCTCGACGAGTGGGAGCAAACACCCCATTGGTAGTTCTCCTACCAATAGTGCTTCCACTTCGTACACACCCCCGATTGGAAAGAAACCCACTTTGGGTAGACCTCCAAAGAGGGGTCATGCATTTTTGTATTCACATGCTATGCCACGTAGGAACACACATCCTACTCCACCGGTGCATGCAAATAATGATTTTTATGCTCCGCACCCACGAGCATGTGCAAACACTCATATGAGACACCCACATGCACGTAATCATGCTCATGCACATCCTAATGCTTATGTTCACACATCTAATCCACATGTGAATGCCTTCTCTTATAATCATCCTCATGCATACACACCTCATGCTTATCCACGTATGTATGCTACACCACATCATGGATCTCATGCTCATCATAATGCTATTGCTAGATCTCATGCTCCTAGGCCACATGCACCACATAGAAATCAACCTTTTGTGCATGCAACCACTAGGAAGAGGATTCCCAAAATTTACACTATTTGGGGTCCCAAGAACACTAGCAATCATGATATGAATGTTTATGTGCAATCCTATATTAATGATGTTATTTTGAATGATGATTATGTTGGAAAGTCAAGTTCATCTTGGACTTGGTTTCCGAAGGGTTAGTTCCTTTAACTCTTCAATGCTTGGTACCATGAGTTTATGATCATGTTATGGGTACCAAGGCATTTGATTATAAAATTGATTTTGAATACATTAACTCATGGGTTACAATTATTTTAATTTCGTATTTCAAATTTGTTGTCTAACCCATTGGATCCAAAAGGGTTTTTGGATACCAAAATGAAGTTTTCTAGGTTCAATCCATCGTGGGATACCAACCCTACCAACTCCTCGATTTGCGAAGACTTTCATTCAAACGAAGTTGATGGTGCTTAGGTAATGCACCAATGTAGGGGGAGCTTAATGTTGTAAGTATGATATTACATTTGGTATCCATGAGGGTTGAATGCATGCTTGGTTAGAATCTATTTCTTTACATTGGTATCATTTTGTTTCTCCTAGCATGATAGAATTGTGAATGACATAAATGCTTTGAAATTCATATCTATTTTTGGAATAACATGTTTTAAAAGTTATTATGATGATTTTCGTATTACTTTTATCACCTTGTCACTTCTCATCGCACACTTCACTTAGTTTTGATGTGCTTTTACTTTGTGTTCATTTTCGATCGATATTGTGACATTTGATATTCTATGATGTGCACCACTCTTCTGATGGTTCATTCCTTTGTGCACATTTTATGTATGTCTCTGATATTGATTTCGTCGCTCGACGATTTATTTTGATTCAATAGCTTTAGTTGTATGAAAACATAGAATTGTTTTCCATGCACTAAAATAGCTATAAATGTTGATATTGGAGAGTAAATTCATTTCATCAATAAGTGAATTTACATTTGATATTTTGATGATTTAAGTTTTCGATTTTCGAATATGGTCTCATTGACACGCTTTGATTTTATTCGAATTTTATTTTGGTGTCATATGAAACGTGGTCGTATTCTTAGACTCCCATGCTTAATGAATTATTTGGCCTTGATTTATTGTCATTGGCTTCCTCCCGCTCTTTTTGGATTATGCCAAAGGGGGAGAGATATAATAATGGCATGTGCTAAATGATAATTTACCATGAATCTAATTTGATATGTTAGATTCAGGGGGAGTTAAGATATAAAAATGGATTTCAAATCCTAAATTTCAAATATTGGATTTGAATTTTTTACTTTCCTCGTCTGCGTGATGTATGTGCTTATTATTTCATATGGAACTAATGTGTCATCAATGCAGGGGGAGTAAGTATATTCCATTTAGTTCATTATTTTTGATTATTATTTATGTTGGTTTGTCATCACCAAAAAGGGGGAGAATGTGGAGTATTGGACTCCCCGGATTTGGTTTTGGATGTTGAGCAAACATAAATATATCATGAACTAACAATTTGTGAGCGCAGTTATGGAGATCGTCACCAAATTCATGTGAACATCCAAAGCGACGTCTCAAGACTTCTCAAAGCGCGTGATCGCATGCGTAAAGCTTCGTTGAAGCTTTTGTACCTTCTTTGAAGTCGAGAATGAAGATTGAAGCTTTGAAGACGGATCGTTAAGGTTTATTTTATAGTCTTCTTGCTTCGTTTTGTAGAATGTTAAGCCTTGAGTAGGACTTACATTATATTCTTCATATCGCTCATATCTTAGAGCTAGGATCTAAGTAGAAGTCCGTTCGATCTTTCCCGAAGCATCGCGCTTCGATTCGGGACTTCTAGTGCATGTTAGTTGGTTCAAGAAGAAGAACCAACCGACTAGATGGTGATCTAGTCGGTCGGCAAAGCTTCTTGGACCGACTAGTTTGCCTTCTCTATTCTAAGCTCTTTACTGTTTACAGTTAGTCGGTCTACGTTGACTCACCGACCGACTAGTTGGTGAACTAGTCGGTCAGTGATCTTTCTTGGACCGACTAGTTGAGCTTTCTAAATTCATGCCAACTTACTGTTTATCGTTAGTCGGTCTAAGAACGTTTTGTGACCGACTAGTTCTTGATCTAGTCGGTCAACATTTGTTCTTGGATCGACTAAATCATTTGTATTCAGACTATTAGTTTTTGACTCTTAGTCCGTCTAAGTTTACTGACCGACCGACTAGTTGTGAAACTAGTCGGTCAGAAAGTCTTCTTGGACCGACTAGTTATCTAGGTCTGAAATCTTCATCTGTTCACTGTTCACCTCTTAGTCGGTTCATGTTGTTTCACCGACCGACTAGTTGATGAACTAGTCGGTCAGTGGTTGTTCTTTGACCGACTAGTCTGCTTCAGATTTAGTTCCGTTGGAGATTTGAAAGCGACGTCTCTTTCTCTCTTTTCCCTTGATCCTTTAAATACCTGGAGGGGTTATTTCATAGGATTTGAGGCTGCTATTTCTAGAGTTCTATTGATTCAAAGAGAAGCTTTCAACTCTCATCTTCAAGCTCTCCCATTCTCAAGAATCTCTCCCTCACTCTTATTCCTCAAGAGAGATTCATTGGTTGTGAGCCTTCCAAGCCAATGGCTTGATACTAGGTCATCATCTCATCCCTAGGATTCCATTGCTGGTCAGCTTCTTGAAGCTAGGGTTTGGTGACTCTTCCTCCATCAAAATCCTCTTTGCCCTAATTTGGTAAGAAATCTCAAGGCATAGGTATTTTGTTGGTAAGCATTTCATTTCAGTTATATTTGAATTGTATACTCTCGGTTGTGAGAGGTTTTGCGTGATCCCGGGTTATGGGATTCACGGTCATCGATTGTAGGTCGATTGCACTTGTGAGGTTTTCACAAGTGGTCATATTGGAAATCTTGGTTAAGAGGTTTTCTAACTCAAGTATCCGGAAGGGATCCGGGTGGTTGGGACGTAGGATCACCGGGAACAAGTCGGGGAGACTTGGGTGGATCCGAACCCATTAAACCATTTTGTTTGCGTTTGCATTATTTCTTGATTGTAGTTATTCCGCATCGTTGTTTGTTAATTGCACGATAATTAGGAATAACACTCCTCGTTATTTTAAAAGTACTATTCACCCCCCTCTAGTACATGTGCAGTGGCTTCCTAGGGCACTTCATAGCTCCTTAAGGTCCTACGATTTGTACATGCATAAAGGGACCCGCCCCTTTTTTGATTTTCATCTTTAGGACAGGACCCTACCCCAGGTTTTCGAATCACATTTATAACTGAAAAGTCTTTGAATAGTAATGTTCAAAAGAAGTCCCCTTAATTTATTATCTGTGGATTGTTCCTTCAATATATGTCTGTTTCCTTTATGCATATCCGTTCTGTAGTATTTTCATTTATGCTCAGTTCACGCAGTATTACCTGTTTTATGTTATGCTATTCTTTCTTTCAGTACTTGCTTATGAAGTTTTGCCTTACTTTATGAATTAGTATATAGTTATGATTGTCACCAGTAGTTAGACCTTCGTATTATAGAGTAACCCTTAGACTGGTCCCTACCTAGGGTACTTAGGTTTCCTACTGGGTCACGCTGTGACGTGTCCCACCTTGTGGTTTTAGGTCTGGTTTGATAACAGGAGCTATGTCCAGGAGATGGAGTAATGAAGCTTATGTGAAGGTTGTGTACTTGAGAATGGGGTTGGTGAGTGAGATGAGAGTGAGAGTGAGTTGTACCTTCTGGGTTTTGTTTGGTGAGAGTGGTAAGGTGATGTATATGAGGTTTTGTACTGGAGGATATTGTAAAGAAATATATGATGTAATATTGATGATGTATAAATAAATTTCTATCAGTTTCCATTATTATATTTTAATTATTTCTCTGTTGTTCATGTATTGTCTACGTTGACTTAAGGTTGGAGCATTACGCGTACTTTCCAGCACGTGCGTAGCGGCCTTCTGGTTCTTTTGGTTTATTTCATATTTCTCTTCCTAACACTCGGCACTCTGGTATCACCTGGGACGGATTCGTACTTCCCAGGTATCCTGAGGAGCGGGGCGTTACAGGAAGGAATGGGGAAGATGGTGGTGTAGTGATGATTCGGGGTGTGATAACGGTGGTGTCCTCGGGCATCTGAGACGGCTGGGATGTGATGAAAACATGTAGTGAGGTGGTGGGGATATCTACAAGAGGGGTGGGAATGGAATTGGAAGTGGGGGTCTGAGCAGTCTGAGGGGGCTGGGATGGATGTGGTGTGATAGAGATGGGTAGGAGATGCGGTGCAGCAGCATGATAATGGCACTGACTATAATGATACTGATAGACCTGGTCAAAATGGGACTGGAGAGTCACGATAGCAAGAGCAAGGCCATCAAAGGAAGTCCGAAATCAGAGAGAGTATCTCTGACCTTAGTCAGGGTGCTGACGGTGGAGTCTCTAAAAGTCCTAAACTACTCTAACCGAGTCCCAAGATGGAGCTCCTTGCTGAGATCGATGCCTCTGATGCTTGTAGATGACTCCCCCAAGCTAATCTCATGCCATGAAATGATCCCTTGCTGGCCACGTCGATTGGGTTACCCAAAACCCTAAAAGTGACCCGCTAGGGTTTGAATGAAATGGTCAGAGACAAGTAGAGAGGGTGATGGAGTAGGGGATTGATGGAGAGGGGAGCCTTGGAAGGTGATTGGAGGGGTTGGAGAGGGGTTGAGAGGAGTTTAGAGAGAGATCGAGTCGGAGAAATTTTTTGAATGCGAACCGTTTCGAGGGTTGGGGGAATTATATAGGCACAGGATGCGGGCTGCATGGATAATCGAAACAGACACGTGGAACGGTCCTGAAAATGAGATTGATACGGTCGCATCGACTTAACGATGCAGCCATGAAAACTCTATTACGCTCTGAAGATTTTTCGCCATAGAATACAGAAAGTTTCACGATTGCGTGTATTAAGTTAACACGGCCGCGTTGATTCGTCCAAAAAGGGAGATCGACACGGCCACATCATATAACACTATGCAGTGGAAAAAATCCTTTGAGAATTTGGAATTTGGGCTCAAGTTTACTGTAAGTTGAATGGTTTAATGACCGCGTCGATTGGGTTAAAAGTAAGAATTTTCGCGATCGCGTCGGAAAAAACGACGCGGTCACGAAAACCTTCTGAGAAAGTGTGTTGTGGGCTTGATTTATAGTATGTTTTGCGGCCGCGTCGAATTAACAACGCGACCATGTGGAATGGAAAATTTTAGGCTTACGATTTACCCTAATCAACGTGGTCGGCTGTGATATCTTCACGCGGGTGTGTTGATTGCCTCTCCTTTTGTCTTCCACACGACCGTTTGTGGTAGCTCGACATGGCCACGTGGGTGCTTCTCCTTCTTGTTCATTCTTCTTCCTCATGCAATCAAATATCTAAATCATTGGGTTTGGGGGCTTATTCAAGAACAAAAATCTAGGCTAACCTAGTCTAAAATGAAGATGAAAATTTAAATGTAGAATCTAAATCAAAACACTTGGGTTGCCTCCCAAGAAGCGCTCATTTTAAGATGTGAGCTACACTCCCTTTATTGGTGTCGTCATGGGGTTTGAGGGTGGAGAAGTCCTGGAATTGCTCGTTCGAGGGTTCTTCCTGGGGCTATAGCATCATGGTCTCCTTTTCATCGATGGGGTCTCCCATGAAGTAATGCTTCAGTCTATGCCCATTTACTTTGAATGAATCCCCCTTTCCGATAACTTTGATGGAGCCATAGGGAAAAACTCGAACGACCTTGAACAGCCTAGACCATCTCGCTCGCAGCTTTCCCGGGAATAGCTTTAACCTTGAATTGAAGAGTAGGACCATATCGCCTTCCTTGAACTCCCTCCTTATGATGCGCTTATCGTGCCACTTCTTCGTTTTTTTCCTTGTAGATTCGAGAATTCTCGTAAGCGTCGAGCCTAAACTCATCTAATTTGTTCAGCTGTATAAGGCGGCGTTCCTGTGCATTGTTGCTATCAAAATTCAAATGCTTGATTGCCCAATAAGCCTTGTGCTCTAATTCCATAGGGAGATGACATGCCTTTCCATATATCAGGCGATATGGGGATGTTCCAATATGGGTCTTGTAGGCCATCTGATAAGCCCAGAGGGCGTCAACTAATTTCAGTATACAATCCTTTCTCAAACTCGCCACGGTCTTTTCCAGTATTTTCTTTATTTCCATGTTTGAGACCTCCACTTGGCCGCTTGTTTGGGGATTGTAGGCGAGTCCGATACGATGGCGTATCCCATATTTCCTCAATAGGGATTTGAACTTGTTTTCGATAAAATGTTTTCCTCCATCACTGATCACAAATCTTGGAATTCCGAATCTGAGGAAAATGTTCGTCTTTAAGAACTTGGCGACTACACGAGCGTCATTAGTTGGTGAGGCTACAGCTTCAACCCATTTGGAGATGTAATCTACCGTGACCAGTATATATTGATTACCAAGACTGGATGGAAATGGCCACATGAAGTCTATCCCCCGAACATCAAATACCTCGATCTCCAGGATACTGTTCAACGACATCTCATTCCTTCTGGAGATGTTTCCCACTCTTTGGCATCTATCGTATTCCTTTATAAAGCCATTTACATCCTTGAATAGTGTGGGCCAGTAGAAACCGCATTGGAGGATTTTCGTCGATGTCTTCATCGTGCTAGAGTGCCCTCCGCATTGCAAGCTATGGCAGTGTGATATTATGGACGTCACCTCACTCTTCGAGACACATCTCCTAATTATTCCATCGTTGCAAATCCTGTAGAGGAGTGGATCGTCCCAAAAATAGCTCCGAATGTCGTGCAGGAACCTCTTGCACTGTTGTGATGTTATGTCGTATGGCATGATCCTGCAAGCATGGTAATTGACGATGTCGGAAAACTAAGGAGTTTCTGCAAGGGCGACGGCGAAGAGATGGTCATCCGGGAAGGTGTCATCTATCGTGAGGGGTGGATTTGGGTCATCAAATGTAAGGCGCAAGAGATGGTTTGCGACTACATTCTCGGCACCTTTCTTGTCCCTGATTTCCAAATCGAATTCTTGAAGTAGAAGGATCAACCTGATCAGCCAGGGTTTGGCATCCTTCTTGTTTAACAGATATCTGAGGGCGGCGTGATCGGTATGGACAATGACTTTAGACCCAACAATATATGACCTGAACTTTTCAATAGCGAAGATGACGACGAGCAGTTCTTTTTCTGAGTAGTATAATTCCGTTGGGCTTCATCCAAGGTTTTGCTAGTATAGTATACGTCGTGGAGTTTATTGTCCTTTCTCTGTCCTAGAACTGCTCCGAACGGCGACATCACTTGCGTCACACATTAATTCAAAAGGTAAGGTCCAGTCCAGGGTTGGATGATTGGCGCAGTGGTGAGATCCTTCTTTAACATGTTGAAAGATAAATGACAAACGCCAGAAAATATAAAAGGGGTGTCTTTAGCTAGCAATTCGGCTAGGGTTCGTGTGATCTTTGGAAAGTCTTTAATGAAGTGGCGATAAAATCCCGCATGTCCAAGAAAGCTCCTAATCCCTCTCAATTCACGGGAGGTGGCAACCTCTCGATAACTTCAATCTTGGACTTGTCTGTTGGGAGATGTATGCCCTCAGTTCATTTGTATTTGATGCAAATGATTTTTTATAATCGATGTGGGAATTTTGCATGTGATACAAATGAAATTTAATGCGTAGTAAATTGTTTACGCGTATATTTAATATAATAAACGAGTAGAAAAGGTTACCTGGATGACGGGACAGTCCCGATCTAAACACAGGTTTGAACGGCGTCCAAAACAGACGCCAAATGCAGGATTTAGAGCAAAAACAACCCTACAGCGTGGTCCCAAGGGGACCGGGTGCACAAGCCCAACTGGGCTGGGCGCCCAGGCCGTTTTGGGCCTGGGTGCCCATCCCAAGGGCAGGCCCACCCGCCCGCACAAAACTGGGCGGGGCAGGCGCCCGCCCAGTGGGCGGGTCAGGCCCGCCCGCATGGGCGGGTGCCAGACCCGCCCGCCCCTGGCAGGTCAAGCCCGCCCAGCAGGCGGATTGGGCCCGCCCGTATGGGCAGGCACTTGACCCGCCTGCCCCAGGTGGGCTATGCCCGCTGGAATGCAGGTGGGGCACACAGGTGGGCCCCATCTAGCCTAGGGTTGCAGGCAGAATTGTGACGGCTGTAGGTTTTTTTGCAAAAATCAATTTTTGGGCATCTTGGAGACAACGTTTGAGGGGTCAAACAAAGACAGAATCGAGTGCCGTTCGAACCTTAATGCACGCATTCTCGTGTGAAACTGACTGCAAGAGCACAGTTTCGCACAGGGATGCGTTAGATGAGTAGGAACAATGAAAGTTAAGTAATCGTTCTCATCTATGGATGTGACACTCCTACCCCAATCAATCATCTGACGTAGGGCCATTTGACCTAGCATTCGTGACCGAAGGGCCTAGCGGGGAATCCCGAAAGCCTTAGATGTTTAATCTCTAGTTAACTCTCGATTCCCACAATCAACCAATCAATCAATCATGACAACCCCTGACCACAAACTCTCCTCCGTCCATATAAAGCTAAGCATTAAACGATCGCCTCCTTAAGTTCGACAATCTTTCTATACTATAGCGCATCGAGCATTTGCGGTGATTCGTGCCCCCATGGTGCAAACCCGGGGACCGAATAGTATGATACCAAAACAGGGATGGCACCTACTATGCGTGGTCTCTGCCATCTGGGATTTCGAGCCTCACCTGTAGTAGGGTCAGGCTGTAGGGTCTCACACAGAGTGCGACCTTCATTAAGTAATATGTAGAAATTAGGGAGAATATGCATTTGATTTAAGGTATAGAAAACTGCAAAGAGTTTGCAGTTATCTCCTGCATTCGGGATAAATGATCCTGAGTGCAAGTGGGAAATGTTGGGGATGTATGCCCTCAGTTCATTTGTATTTGATGCAAATGATTTTTTATAATAGATGTGGGAATTTTGCATGTGATGCAAATGAAATTTAATGCATCATAAATTATTTAAGAGCATATTTAATATAATAAACGCATAGAAAAGGTTACCTGGATGATAAGATCGTCTTGATCTAAACATAGGTTCGAACAACATCCAAAACGGACGCCAAATGTAGGATTTAGAGCAAAAACAGCCCAATAACCCGGTTCCAAGGGGACGGGATGCACCAGCCCAATTGGGCTGGGCGCCCAGGCCCGTTTTGGGCTTGGACGCCCAGCCCAGGGGTGGGGCTTCGGGCTATCTCGCCCAAAGCTTGGGGCATCAGGCCCGCCTACCCAAAGCTGGGGGGGTCGGGACCGCCCACCCCTGGGCGGGTCAGGCCCGCCCGCATGGGCGGGCGCCATACCCGCCCGCACCTGGTTGGGCACCCGACCCACCTGCCTAAGGCGGGCTGCGCCCGTTGGAATGCGGGTGTGGCCCACTTAGCCTAGGGTTACGGGCAGAATTGTGACGGCTGCAGTGTTTTGCGAAAATCAATTTTTTGGCATCATTGAGACAACGTTTGAGGGGTCAAATGAAGTCGAAATTGAGTGCCGTTAGAACCTACACGTTCACCGTTCGACCCTCTTCGATTTGATAGGTTGTATCACTTACGAAGCTCAACGGCGAGGGAGAAAAAATTCGCTAAAGTTTGGCCTTTGTGAAAGGCAAACTTTAATTAATTTATTCCTCCAAATTTAATAGTCCCACATCAGATATGGAGTAAAGGGGAGGGGTCAGCCGCCTATATAAATAGGGGCCTACTCCCCTCCTTGAAACTCGTCCCAAGCTCCAGATCTGAGTATCTCCATTAAACGTGAGCAAGCCCGGATCTGAGCTTAAAGTAAATTATTTTCTTTCTCCCTAAATTTCTTCCTTGCTCTTGTTCGGGCTCTAGCAAAGCTACAAAGGAGCTTGGATCGGATTCGAAGTTTTGACAAAGGATCTACTCAAGGTGAAATCTTCTTCGGTGCATGGTTGACTCGGCGACAAGGGTGTTGCTCGCCTCAGGATGTGGTGCGGTTCAGAAAGCAGTTCGGCTTGGGACAAGGTGTGGCTCGGGACGCTGTTCAGCTTGGGAGAAGCGGTGCATGGCCAAAAAAATGTTGCTGAAAACGACGCTTCGTTTTCTGCGGAAACGAAGTGAAAGGTATGTAGTTTAAATAACATACGTTTATAAATTACAACTGTTAGATAAATCTATCCTTAGGGGTTGGTCGGACCCAACCCTGGGATAGTAGAGATCTTGGCTAGGGTTTGTTCCCCTTAGGGGTTAACGTAAAACTGTTTTAAGTCTATTTTTCGATGCTGTTTTGATAACTTCTTCCGCTCGACTTAGGCCGAACATCGTATTTATGGCCCTAAAGACCCAGAAAACCCTACAGTGGTATCAGAGCTGTGGTCTACATGATCTATTTTTGCAATTTATAAAAGGCACCATGTTTCTCCATGAGATGGAGGTTGAATTTTAAATTATTAAAATTGTCGTTTCAAAGCAACGTTTTTATTTTCGAAAATTGTTTTTGAAAATTAGATTTAATTTTATTTTAAAATTAAATCTTTAAAATTATGAGATAATTTTTGATGTAACTTAACGCTATGAGATAAAACTTAAGTTGCATGTTTAGCAAGAAAATATCATGAGATTGATTTTAATTGCTTTGTTATGCTTAGCTAACTGGTTTAGTTGATAATGGTTATATTAGTTTTATTGATTATGTGATAATTCAAGAAAAACTATAAGGATAGCCATTAAAAACTTCCAGATAATTATAAGATAATTTTTGCTGGACATGCTATGATTTAAAAATTGTTTCAACATATTAAATTCATGTTTAGGGTAGTCCTCTCCTAATTATTATTTTAATTTTTCTAATAATAATTTCGAACAAAAGGTTATGATTTAAATTGTTGCAAGTTGAACTTTAAACTGCCTAATACACGATTAGGATAGCACCTTAAAAATCCTTATAGTTGATAAGGACATTAATAAAAATTATTAACCAATCCTAAAAATTCCGAATTTTCGGATTCAACTAGTTGATAGGATTAACTCGTTTTAATGAAGCCATTTCTAATTGACGGGACACATATGAATAATAAGTTTCATTCAATAGACCATGATTCGGTCTAGTATTTTTTGACTAGTGTTGTAGATCACACTGGCTCGACTTGGGATAGTGATCCTGGCCTAGCCAAATCCATGGTCGTGTTCTGCTAGACCACAAAGATACGAATTATGATTATGTGACATCGTCGATTATATCTAGTCAATTACGTTAAAAATATTCTTCAAGGTTAGCCGTAGCCCTCTTTGTTTTTGGATTAGGGGACTAAAAGACGACTGTCATAGTTGTTGAGTCTCCTCAAGCTATAACATGGTCTCTTTCAGAAATTGACTCCATCATACATGAGATGTAGTCTGGTATTAACCCAAACCGTTGTGTCGGGTCTCCTCGAGTATCGGTATAAGTTAATATTAGACATGAAACAAGGGTTCGACTAGACTAGTCATTATGGTTTGTTGAGTCTCTTCAAGATCATAAGTGACTAGGGGTAAAAACCAATATGGAGTCACTGTGATGTGATTGATAATGAGATTATCTACCAACTGTAGAGTGGAATAATTTGTTGAGTCTCCTCAAGATTGTGAAGCTCATGGTGGTTGGATCGCTATCCCATTAAATAACTATATTCGTTCATATATATGGCTAAAGGTGATCGCAGAAATAGTGGGAGGATATAGTTGAATAAAAACCATTTTAACTATATTTAAAAATCATGAACATATGCTAAACTACGGACATTCTATGTTTTAACAGGTGGAATCCAAAATTAAAATATCCTTAAAAGAAATAAGTCAACTGGACAAAATCATTAGTTAAGGAATATTTGATAAACCAAACTATATTCTCATTGATATAGATTAAATGTCCTTCTTAGTACTGAATTAATGATAAAGATTTCATTAAGCTCTAAAATCTAACATAATAAAAGCACGCTACTTAACACTCACCCATATGAACATGGGCAGCTTAAACATACTGATGTTCAAAGCAGTTTTTCCATATGACTTGCTGAGTCTCCTCAAGGTATATGACTTGTTGAGTCTCCTCAAGGTTGTATGGAAAACAGTTTCAATTTGCGAGGCTTAAAACTTCGATCAAACTGTTTGTCTCGAAGATGAGTGTAAGAGCGGTGCTAGACAATGTATCCAAATTAGATCTTGAGACGGGCAACTTGTTGAGTCTCCTCAAGGTTGTAAAACTCAAGTGTTTGGATGCATGTGATTCTTACACAGCTAATATTTATGTTAGGATATGAAATGTCTAAAAATGATTTAAAAATGAGAAGGCACTAAGGAAAATTCATTGAGAAAGAATATTTGGTTTATCATAATTCAAGGCATAGTTGGAGGAACTGAAAGAACGACATGTTTGATGTCTAAAATTTCAGAATAATTGTTATATGAAGATAGTCTCACATATTGGCTAATGAACAAAAGTTTTCTTTAGGCCATATGGAACTTATATCACACTTGGCGAATGTCGTCACATTACTTTAGAAGAAATGTTTTGATGTGATTATAATGTATAACAATATTGTTGTTGCGGGTCAGATCCACCAACAATAAGATTTATTTATTACTGGGAATCACAGGTACAATGATTACAAGTTTTTGGCCAACGGCGAGGTTTGCACAGCTCAGAACTCGCTTCGAAGGTGAAGGGTTCAAGGTCTCATGAAGGTCGTCGAAGGTAGCCGTCTCCTGGTAGCTGAGGTGAGTTTCCTGCGAGAATAGCAACTCGTCAGAAAGGCAGGGCTGACTGTCAGCCCGTAGTCTCTCCGATGCGTAAGTCAGCAAGTGACGTGAAATGTAGGGGTCGGACATGCTTGGCGATCTTAAGACAGATCAGCAAAGCGTGGCGATCTTATGAGGAAGGCACAGATATATGGAAGATATCCGACCTTTAATATGTGAATGGGTTAGAGGTTTTAACTGACCAGCCCCCTCTATGGAGGCTGGAGGGGGTATTTATAGGGCTGAGAGGCGGTTGCTCGCCATCCTGTCAGCTGTTGAATCAACCCAGCTGGCACTCGAGTGGTGAAGCGATTGGTTGACGAGCTGTGTCAGAGATATTTTCTGCATTAATGGTGTTAGATGGTGTCAGGTGCATTAATGAGACGTGAGGGATGGCCATCAGTTCTCGCCATTAACCTCTGGCATTAACGGAGGGGAGGTGAGCCTACATTACCCTATCAGAGATATTTATGCATGGCCGCCCTCGGGGGCGAGCCAAGCTCGGCGACCAAGCTCGGCTCCTCTGGACGTGCTTCTTGTTGGAAGATACGTGAGCTTATCCTCGACATGATGAGCTTAACGGTTGGACGGACGAGCTTCTCTGGTTGACCTTGGAGGCGAGTTTGTGGCAGGAAGAGGCGAGCTTCCTTGGATTGAGGCGATCTTCCACTCGGGCTAGTACCCCTTCTGGGGGGTTGGTGAGGTGTTCACTTGGGCCCCTAGTGCATACGGGTGTTAATTACATTGGCCGACCTTAAGGTCATAACAATTTCCCCCAACATTTGGTGTGGACGATCTTCAGCCAGAGGAGACACTGAATGTTGAGTAGACACGTGTGAAAATTTTTAGAGAATCTATTCGTACCTTTTGTTTAGTAGCAAGCTTCGTAAGCTTGGGTGACCTATCAGGGGCGCAGCTCGTAAGCCTGCCTCGGAGTTTGAGCGTGGCGATGTTCTTTGTAGAAATAGATCGCCTTCGGGGTCTTTTGGGGGCGCTGCTCGTGGCTTGCCCCGGATCTTTGTTTGGTTCGAAGTAGCTCGCGTCCTTCCCCGATTTGGTTAGCAAATTCAGGTGTGCTATGAGTAGCTGCACTGCGACCTGCCCCGGAGGTCTTCCTGAGGGCGAGTTTCGAGCCGGAGCCCTGCCTACATAGCCTCTATCCGGTTTGGTTAGCGAAGTCCGGTACGCTATGGGTAGCTGCACCGCGACATGCCCCGGAGGTCTTCCTGAGGGTGAGTTTCAGGCTGGAGCCCTTCCTACATAGTCCATGTCCGGTTTGGTTATCGAAGTCCAGCATGCTATGGGTATCTGCACCGCGATCTGCCCCAGAGGTCTTCCTGAGGGCGAGTTTCGGGCTGGAGCCCTTCCTACATAGCCCCTGTCTGGTTTGGTTAGCAAAGTCTGGCACGCTATGTTTAGCTGCATCGCGACCTACCTCAGAGGTCTTCCTGAGGGCGAGTTTCAGGTTGGAGCCCTTCCTACATAGCCCCTGTCCGGTTTGGTTAGCGAAGTTCGGTACGCTATGGGTAGCTGCATCGCGACCTGCCCTAGAGGTCTTCCTGAGGACGAGTTTCGAGCCGGAGCCCTTCCTATATAGCCCCTGCCTGGTTTGGTTAGCAAAGTCTGGCACGCTATGGGTAGCTACACCGCGACCTGCTCCGAAGGTCTTCTTAAGGGTTGGTAGAGCCGAAGCCCGCCTGCATAGCCTTTGGATGTCCTGTGCTCTCATAGCCTTTCGAGGGCCGGAGCCCCGGATCTTCACTTGCGGCAAGGTAACTAGCTCCCAGGTCGTCCTGTGAGAGATTGGGCTTTCGAGCACATAACCAACCTGTGAAATGTGCCTCTCACACACAAGAAAAGGGGCAAAGAATGGGTAAGTTGAAATGTTATGATACGTCGGAGATAGAGCAACATGTGATTTTCTAGTGGGTCGCCTCGTGAGAGCTGGTGCTCTCGAACATCTGGCCGACCTCATGAAGGTGCTCTTAATTCGAAGCAGAGCTGAAATTTGAATTCAAACAACGTTTTGAGTGCATGAGCATAAAGATATTTACTGAAAATATTTATCGAATGTGCAAACATAAAAACACTTATCGAGAATATTTGAGCGAATGCTCGGCGTCCCATGGACGGGCTAACTCTTTGCTCTCCATGGTCGCCAGAATGTAAGTCGCCTGTTTCATAATATCTACTCGGGCTTCCCTTCTGGCGGCGAGCAATTCTGAGAACGGGGTCACTGAGTCTGATTCTTTGCTTTCTCATGCGGGAGTTGTGGCTCCTTTCCCTCATATGGATGTGCTTGAAGAGGGTTTCCAAACTCATCCGGTCAGTTGATGTGCATGATCGGCTCGAGCCTGTGATAGGCGACTTTCTCGGTGTTATGGGTCGGCTGAGCACCCCCTGTGGCTGCTCCTTCTTCACGACCCGGCCTTCCTTGGTTGACAAATCGGTAGAGATGTCCACCCTGGATCTGCTACTCAATGTCCTTCTTCAGGATGAAGCAGTCGTCGGTATCATGGCCATAGTCGTGGTGATACCGACAGTACCTTTGCATGTTCCTGCCAGTAGGCCTTGTCCGCATCTCCGACGGCGCATCCCTGAGAAATCCACCTGCCAAGGCCACCGACATCACCTCCGCCAGGAGGGTATTGATTCTTGTGGTGCAGACCTCCTACGGCCTTTCGGGTCCACCTCCTGGAGCGGGGTTCCTGGGGGAGAGGAATCCCCTCAGTGACCCGGGGCGATCCTGCCCATGAGGGCCTACCTGGTCACGATTTCGGGGGCAGTCTTGGTCGCGTCCTTGGGGTCGTTCCTCCTGCCTCGGCCATTGGTTGGGCCTCGCTTCAACACAGGGGGCTTTGGCTAATGCGGCCTCCTTCTTTGGCCCCAAGGCCTCCTCGCTAAGCATGAACTTCTCTTCTCTGGCGAAGAGGTCGTCAAGGTTGGTTGGCAGATTATGGATCAAGGACTTTTGCAGACTCATATTTGCCAGCCCTCTTTTGAAGGCCGCCATGACGAGCTTATCCCTGCAGCTTATCACGTTGAGTCTCTCCTCGTTGAAGCGCTTCAGAAATCTGTGGATGGTCTTGTAGAGATATGATGCCCTCGAGGCCATTTATCTCTGTGTGAATAGCACAAACATCTTGTTCGAAATAACAGTAAGTTGTTTGGTAATAATTTATCTAAGTTATTTTATAATGTAGTTAACATTAGATATTAACTTAGGTAAAGTCCTGAGACTTTATGCAAGGTCAAACATGTATCGAGATGAGTATCTCGATCATGGAGAAATGTTTGACTGTCTGTAGCATAAGTCTAAAAGGGTTCGTGGTCGTAGATGCTTCGAGACAAGGATATCGAAACATCGGATATACCATTGTGTCTTAGTCTGCACCGTTAAGCAGTGGCGATGATCTCATGATCGCTTGACTTGGCGAAGTCGAAGACGCGACACAGGTGCTCATTAGAGAATGAGTTCACTGAACGATTCACAAGAGTTATCATATGGTTACATTGACCAATCTGTCAATGATAACTCTTAGTGATGATAGGCTAGTTGGTCTTTTGACTTGAGGTCATTTTACGAACCTGTGCGTGAACGGTGCCACTTAGATCACTGACCTAACTTCGAGGCTAGGCCTGTTGAAAGGTCTTTGATTGGGTGTCACTTGAAGCATACGAGAAGAGTAATGACCAAGAGAGGATTCGTCTCTCCCGGTCAATGGGAGTTAGTGTCGTAGAGTTAGTTCGGTCTTTAGTAAAATCTCTGCGCAGAGTATGTTGGAAGAAGTCCAACATAAGTTGACTAAAGATCGATAGAAACTAATCGGAGTCAAGTTATTGGGGTTGCCAGTTCAACCGTACCCTAGACTTGATCTACACGACATAGTTAAGACGAAGAGACTATAGCTGCGGAATTCATCACAGACACAGTCAGGGTGGTCCCGACAATACTTATGTCATTGAGTCAACCACATAATGATTATTCCTGACGCAGGGACGGCAACCACTGCTCGTGGCCACTACCGTATAGGGCTTTGAGCCCAACCTGTTGTAAGTGTCAGGCTGTAGGGTCTCACATAGAGTGTGACATTCGTCTAGTAATATGTAGAAATTTGTTAGGGAGAATAATTTGCATTTGATGCAAAGGAAGAGAAAATTGCATTTTGATGCAAATGATATTTAAGCCTAGATAAGGACTAAATTGCATATGATGCAAAAGAGATTAAATGTGTTTAAATAGTTTAAAGACAATTTTTTAATGATATAAATGCAAGGAAAAGCTCATGGGTAAGACGTGAATGTCCTGGTCTATACCCAGGTTCGAACGTCGTCCAAATCGGACACCAAATGCTCAAGATATGCCCAAAAGAGTTCAACGGGTCAGACCAGGCTGACCCAGGCCAGACTGGGTCTGGCTTGGGCGCCTGGCTAGACCCAGGCATAGTCCAAGGTGACCGGGCCTGAGCGCCCGGGCCTGGGCGCCCGTCCCAAGCCAAGGCCTGGGCGCAGGCCCAGGCCCAGGCGGGCCTGCCCAGGCGCCCTGGGCGCCTGGCCTGGCTGGGCCAGGCGCCCAGTTTGGGCGCGCCCAGATCATGTCTGACCTGGTCTGGGCTCGCCCAGCTGGCCTGGTGGGCCCCAATTCTCGGGTTTTTGAACCCTTATTGTGTAGAATTATTTGATGGCTCAGTTTTTGCGAAAAACTAGCCTTGGGCTGATCTTTCGACGATCAATTGGAGGGTCAAACGAACTCTGATTGACGCACGGTTTTTTCCTATGCATTCACCGTTGAACACCCTTCGAATTGATAGGTTGTATCAATCATGAAGCTCAACGGTGAGTGAGTTAAAATTCACGGAAGTTTGCACTTTGTGAAGTGCAAACTAACTTGATTTTAATTAACCCAACTTTAGTCCCACATCGGATTTTGAGTGAAGGGGAGTAGTCAGCCACCTATATAAATAGGGGTCTGCTCCCCTCCTCAAAACTCGTCCCAAGCTCTAGATCTGAGCGGCTCTCGTAAATGTTGGAGCACGCTCGGATCTAGGCTTAAATTAATATTTCTCTATCTCCCTAAATTTCTGCCTTACTCCTGAGGGCTCTAGCAAAGCCGCAAAGGAGTTCGGATTCAGATCCGAAATCTAGGCGAAGGTTTCACTCGCGTGAAACTTTCTTCGGTGCATGGTTGGCTCGGTGACATGGGGATTGATCGCCTCGGGATGCGGAGCGGTTCGAGGAGCGGTTCGAGGAGCGGCTCGACGTAGGACGGGAGCGGCTCGACGTAGGACGGGAGCGGCTCGAAAGACGGTGCGGAACATCTCGCCTGCCCCAGGGTTGAGATTCCGGGTATGTGTTTGATTAGCATTAGTTTAATTTAATCGCAGTAGGTTAGATCCTTCTTGGGATGGTCAGATCCATCCCAAGTTGGCATAGATCTTGGCTAAGGGTTTTGTACCAAAGGGCTAAGTTAAAATTGTTTTAACTGCATGTTAATTAGATTAAATAGATTTTTCTTCCGCTGCAAATTCTTTTTCTGTCTATTTTCGTCCGACTTAGGACGAGAATAGAGTTTTTGTGCCCTAAGGGTCCCAGAAAACCCTTCAGTGGTATCAGAGCATGGTATGCGTAACGATCTAGCCTGCGATTTTATTAAATCTTGAAATGCTTTTTAAAATACTTTTAAAAATGTTTTAAAGTTATGAGATAATTTTAAAATAATCTTAGATGCCGTTTTAAAATATTTTAAAATTTATGCGATATTTTTTAAAGATGATTTTAAAAGGATTTTAGATGTTTAAATATTTTATATGATAAAATTTTAAACTTGGAAATTTTAAAATGGTGTTTTAAATTTATGTGATAATTTTAAAATTGATTTTAAGGCTTTTTAAATTTATGCGATAAGTTTAAAATGTTTTAGATGTTTAAAAGTTGTATAAGATAAATTTTTGAACATGGAAATTTTTTAAAATGATGTTTTAAATTTATAAGATATTTTTAAAACTGATTTTAAAAGTCTAAAATTGTTTATGCGATAAACTTTAGTCTATTTAATTGTTAAATAGTTGTACACTTTCATTTTATGCGATAAAATTAGTGTAGCTTTATTTTAATGGCTATGTCATCTTGTCCCTTATTTGATAACACAAGACAGCCCTTTAGGTTAGCCATTAAGAAATGATTAAAATTTATTAATTGAATTTTAATGACATGCTATGTTTTAATAAAACTTTTAACAACCCTTTAAGACCTAATTCCTGATTAGGGTAGTCCTTTTAATGAATTTTAATTCTAATTGTTATAATTAATTCTCATTAAAGGACTTCGTTTTTGGCGTTGGTTAATAAATTTATTAAAATCCTAATAACGATTAGGATAGCACGTGAACCTTATAGTTGATAAGGACTTAATAAAAGTTATTAAACAAATCCTAAAATTTTGAATTTATGGATGCAACTAGTTGATAGGATTAATTAGTTGTTAATAAAAGCTGTTTAGTCTATGGCACGCATATAAATATGACAAGCTTCATTCAATGGACCATGATCCAGTCAATGTGCCTGGCTAAGTTTACTGGATCACCCTTTAAGGGATAGTGATCCTGGCTTAGTCAATTCCCTGGCTGAGTTCCGCTGGACCGCAATGTCGCGAATCATGATTGTATGACACCCTGGACTATATCTAAGTCAAATATGTTAATGATCTTTACCAAGATTAGCCGTAGCCCTCCTTGTTTTAGGGGTTGGCAACTATAGGACCCGTGTTATAGTTGTTGAGATACACTCAAGCTGTAACATGGCAACCTTATAGAAACCAACTCCTTTAATACATAAGATGAAATCTTGAATAAACCCAAACCGTTGTATTACCATGCGCCGGCGTAAGTTATGTAAATGATATAGTCTGGCTAGATGTAGTCTAAGATCTGACCCAAACCGACGTGTCGTGAATACACCGAGCGGCGGGGCAAGTCAGGCTAGACACGAAAACAAGGGTCCGACTAGACTAGACATTGTGATTTGGATGAGCACACTCATGATCACAAATGGCTAGGGGAAAAACCGAATAAGAGAATCATATCTGATATGATCGATGAAGAGTCATCTTCCAATTACAGAGTCCTACAAATTGTTGAGCTACACTCAAGGTTGTTAGACTCAAGGTGATTGGACCTCTTACCCATTAATTTGAATTCGATTAAATCGTTCGTTATTAAGCTTTGAAACGATCGTAAAAATAGTGGGAGGATATAGATAGATAAAAGCCATTCTACCTAATATTGAACATATGCTAAACTAGGGCAAGACTATGTTTACCGAAGGAATCAAAATGTAATATTTTAATGGAATAAGTTAACTGGTCAATTAGGTTGATTAATTGAATATCAAGTTAAATTCTAATTGATAGAATTAAAACTATATTCTCGTTGACATTAAAAATGACCTTCTAGAGAACAGACTTAAGAAATATGATTTCATTAAGTTCTGGGTCCAACAAATAAATTCAAGCTACATGTTACTCGTCTCTATATGAGGCAGCTTGAACATATAGGATATTCGAAGTATGTTTCTCCCTACAACTTGTCGATCTTCACTCAAGGTTGTATGGACAAACAATTTTGATCCGTAAAGTTCGAAAATTCGATCAAACTGTTTGAGTCGAATACGAGTGCATGAGTGGTGCAAGACTATGTATCCCAACCGGATCTTGAGACAAGCAACTTCTTGAGCTACACTCAAGATTGCAACTCTTAGGCGTTTGGATACATGAGACGCTTGCATAGCTGTTTATTTATGTTAGGCTATTTAAATATCTAAATATGATTTAGGAAAGGAAGAAGGCACTCCGGAAAGTCAATCGAGTTAAATAGTTTAATTTATCATTAGTAAAGGCATAAGGAGGAGGAAATGAAAATGTGACATATTCTGATGTCACGATTTCATAATTATTGTTATACAAAAGGTTAACACATATTGACGAATGTCGTCATATTGCTTCTGAAGTAATGAGTAATATGTATAACGATAATACATATATTAAATGTTAATATATAAATACACAAGATAGTAGCAGACTTATATGGCAAAATAGACTAGGCCGTATCGAGAGACTAAGCTTCACAAGTCACATAAAGAGGGGTCTGACCTCTCGTATTATGAAGTCTACGGACACTTGTGAGTCTTACCCTCTTAGATATAATGGCCGAAACCCATCTGTAAGACAGTGGGAGAATAAGTTGTCAAACTCAGTCTCGTGCATCCTGATGTACCCGAGTCTAGATTAACCACAATAAGTTATTCGTATATTTTATTAAGACACATGTTCTTGATGAAACACAAGTCTGATAAAATAAAGAACGAAATGACTAAAGTATTTAAACTGATTGGATTAGATTGAATGGTCAAATACTTAGCTAATTAAATCTTGCGTAATTAAAAGAAAATGTGATTTTCTCTCAGGTCAAGTCTGTTAACACATCCATGTGTTAAAGTATGAATCACACTGAGTTAGACTTGGTGCGATCCATAGCAAGTGACTCTAAGTTAAGTGCTCCCTCTGGGTTAAGTCCCAGATAGTAATGCCTAGGTTTTGATAATGTTCTATGAGGACATATCAATAAGATATTCATTAAATCAATCGTAATGAAGTTGTAAAATTACTCGAATCTCGTGAGACGAATTGTCGAGTTAGACATCATTACCGATGATGACTTAGTCAACTTTTGGGATGAAATTCGGAGTAGTAACTCCGATTTATAATTTGATGCTATCAGAATAGGTCTGGTGCGTAAATAAATTTTGGAATTTAGTTTACGTGTCCAAGGAAAATGTTTCCTCACTTTCTGCAAGTAAATCCTTAAGTTGAAAGATTGGTGCAGAAAAGAAAATAATGAAGTACAATCATGTTGGTCGAGAATGGTCTTCATATTAATTCCTATAAACGGATTATGTTGAAACCGTCTCGCCAGCAGATGTGTACAGATCTACTCGGACCAAACTCGATGTAAAACGTTCATGTTGACCATGAAAATTGGAGCATTCACTTATAAGTTCGTTTTTCTAAATATGATTTAGACGGGCCAACTTATATGAATTAGCCAGAAAGTTTTCAAGGTCAGTGGGAGCATATAAATTACATGCGAGGCATCAAAAGGATGGAATATATATTTTGACGAAGTGATCAAAGAGTTTGATACTTTATCAGAAATAGATATGAGCCATTTGAAATGACCAATAACTAAGTTAAAATTATTATGTAAGGTACGATGAACTTGATAAGATCCAAGTAAATAAAAATATTATGGATTCCGAAAAGACCAAGTGAATTATTTGAATGAGATTCAAATAGTTGGTCTAACATGAACATAGAAACCCCTTAAGTCTATAGTGTAGACGGTTTTAGCAGATCCACTCACGAAGGCTCTACCACATGAAGTCGGGAAAACTTATGTGTAAAAACGGTATAAGATACCAAGATAAATGGGTCTGAGTGCAAGTGGAAGATGTAGAGATATGATGCCCTCGAGGCCATTTATCTCTGTGTGAATAGCACACATATCTTGTTCGAAATAACAGTAAGCTGTTTGGTAATAATTTATTTAAGTTATTTTATAATGTAGTTAACATTAGATATTAACTTAGGTAAAGTCCTGAGACTTTATGCAAGGTCAAACATGTATCGAGATGAGTATCTCGATCATGGAGAAATGTTTGACCGTCTGTAGTATAAGTCTAAAAGGGTTCGTGGTCGTAGATGCTTCGAGACAAGGATATCGAAACATCGGATATACCATTGTGTCTTATTCTGCACCGTTAAGCGGTGGCGATGATCTCATGATCGCTTGACTTGGCGAAGTCGAAGACGTGACACAGGTGCTCATTAGAGAATGAGTTTACTGAACGATCCACAAGAGTTATCATATGGTTACATTGACCAATCTGTCAATGATAACTCTTAGGGATGATAGGCTAGTTGGTCTTTTGACTTGAGGTCATTTTACGAACCGGTGCGTGAACGGTGCCACTTAGATTACTGACCTAACTTTGAGGCTAGGCCTGTTGAAAGGTCTTTGATTGGGTGTCACTTGAAGCGTACGAGAAGAGTAATGACCAAGAGAGGATTCGTCTTTCCCGTTCAATGGGAGTTAGTGTCGTAGAGTTAGTTCGGTCTTTAGTAAAATCTCTGTGCAGAGTATGTTAGAAGAAGTCCAACATAAGTTGACTAAAGATCGATAGAAACTAACCGGAGTCAAGTTATTGGGGTTGACAGGTCAACCATACCCTAGACTAGATCTACACGACATAGTTAAGACGAAGAGACTATAACTACGGAATTCATCACGGACACAG
The DNA here is from genome assembly GCA_030789695.1 of Scilla litardierei. Taxonomy (NCBI): domain Eukaryota; kingdom Viridiplantae; phylum Streptophyta; class Magnoliopsida; order Asparagales; family Asparagaceae; genus Scilla; species Scilla litardierei. The sequence goes on along the minus strand of CM061130.1, from coordinate 87,698,850 downwards.
TCAGGGTGGTCCCGACACTACTCATGTCGATGAGTCAACCACATAATGATGATTCCTGACGCAGGGACGGCAACCACTGCTCGTGGTCACTACCGTATAGGGCTTCGAGCCCAACCTGTTGTAAGGGTCAGGCTGTAGGGTCTCACATAGAGTGCGACCTTCGTCTAGTAATAGGTAGAAATTAGTTAGGGAGAATAATTTGCATTTGATGTAAAGGAAGAGAAAATTGCATTTTGATGCAAATGATATTTAAGCCTAGATAGGGACTAAATTGCATATAATGCAAAAGAGATTAAATGTGTTTAAATAGTTTAAAGACAATTTTTTAATGATATAAACGCAAGGAAAAGCTCATGGGTAAGAAGGGAATGTCCCGGTCTACACCCAGGTTCGAACGGCGTCCAAATCGGACACCAAATGCTCAAGATATGCCCAGAAGAGTTCAACGGGTCAGACCAGGCTGACCCAGGCCAGACTGGGTCTGGCCTGGGCGCCTGGTTAGACCCAGGCACAGTCCAAGGTGACCGGGCCTGAGCACCCGGGCCTGGGCGCCCGGCCCAAGCTAGGGCCTGGGCGCCCAGGCGCCCTGGGCGCCTGGCCTAGGCGCTGGGCATTGCCTTGGCGGGCCCGCCCAAGCGCCCTGGGCGCCTGGCCTGGCTGGGCCAGGCGCCCAGTTTGGGCGTGCCAGTCTGGGCATGACCGGCGCCCCGCTTGCGTCGCGGCGGCGCGGTGTCGTTTACCGCAAGTTTCACGGTTAGTGTAGGGTGCGGGAATATCGAACTCAGGGAGGCGAGGTTGTGCTTGGGTCAGGTAGGACCTAAATCACCCTGAGGGGCGAGCTAGCCTGAATCGGTAGATGGTTGTCACGAAAGAAAATAAAAGGGTATGAACAAAAGGAAAGTAAACCAGGGACTTTGGTTTCCAACCCGACGAGAGACTCTCGCCGATACGGCCTACGGGTATGGATAGCGATCGGGATTAGGGTCTAATGGTGAGACGTTGCCTCTGAAAGTGGTACAGGCGTCCCATTGGCCCGATATTCCGGTCGGTGCCCAGGATGATACACCGGACTTCCCGGATTCGATCAGTGGGCACTCCCGTGTCCATTAACACTGATCGATCCCGGGAGCACTAAGCCCGCAACGATATCTCCCGACGTCTCATCCTGCCGCTCCCGCGTGCTAGGATTCGGCGTCTACGCTAAGGGCGTGAGCTATGGCTAGGGAGTCAACCGCCAAGTTTATTCCCCCTTGGCCCAACGATCAAAGGCGGTCTTTTTCCCGCCAATGACAATGAAACACCCCACGTAACCGTTAGATTCCTACTCCCTATCGATTTCCTAACCCTATGGACGCATCGGGAAGAGCCCCCGAAGGGGTTTCCACCAAAATCCCAGATTTGGGAACTACTCACAAAAATTCATGAAAAAGCAATCTAAATGAAATTTAACCGTTGAAATCATAATCGGACAATTGCAATGCGGAAGTAATAGAGTAATAAAGACAATACTAAAATTTCAGAAAGATCTGAAAACTTACAAAAGAGTAACAATTACAGCCGTCACAAGGAAATAAAACAGTAGAAAAACAGCAACTCCCGTTTCTGGAACCCTAGGGGTTCTATTTATAAGCATCAACCGATCGGTTGACAAGTCAACCGATCGGTTGATCCGTTACAGATAAATAACAGAAAACAGCGAGTTTTCGCCCGATCACATGAACCGGTCGGGTGAGTTCTTGAGTGACCGGTTGGATCTTGGAGCAGTCGGGTGAGTCGATCGGTTCGACGTCCGTGTCTTCAGCTCTTCTTCTTCAGCTACAGATGAACTGATCGGGTGAGAGTCACCCGATCGGTTGGAATTCTGCTCGAAAAAACAGAGAACAGCCGCCCGTAGAACCGGTCTGTGAACCGGTCGGGTGACTTCTTTGTGAGCTGCGGCAGAGACCGGGTGGTGCACGCGTGCATCACCCGATCGGTTGAAGATGACCAACCGACCGGGTGAGGGGCTGAAAGATGAATTCTTTGACGTTTGACCCCCTGGATCACGCGTGACTTCTCCCGTTGCTCCGGGGACTTGGGATATCATCGTTAAACGTCCCCTACGTGGTCGAACCCCTGCAATCATGGATAAACAAAGAAAAGTGAAAGAAAACGGGAAAATATACGAAAACGAATAAGAGACGGCGGAAAAACACGGAGAAACACAAAAGAAAACGTGCGTGAATATATGAAATATAAACGCACGTCAAAATCCCCCAAGCTGAACTCTTCCTCGTCCTCGAGGAAGACGAGTGAGAGTAGGAGCTCGGAAGGGAAAAATAGAGAGGAAGAAAGAAAAAGAAAACTCTAAGCCCTAGATCGTCCATCAGAGCCACCAAAATCGAAAACGACACACCAAGCAAACAAACGCCAAATCACACCATTAAACCTAGGAAAGCGAGTCTAAATAATTGTCGTGGGTCCACGCAGTGAAGCGCGAGTGAGCGTGGTCGTGTGCTAGCAAATGGTGATGCTTTCTACGATGTGCTATGAGGCTCGATATACACAAATCCAAGATATGACCCAAAATATCGATGCGAATTGAATTAAGCGGCGAATATAAGTTCAAGCATGCATGAGAAGAGTGGGAATAGAAGCGTATCATGCATCGGGGACTCCACAACTAGGGTTAGGGAAATCACGCCACTATAGCCTAGATACTAGCTAAAAAGTTCCTAAGCCAAGTGTTTTCGATAACGACGGGGGTTGAGATGATGTGGAGAAGAACACTCGGTGCAAATTCTCGCCTTCCCTTTATTCTTGGCAAGTATGAAAAAATATTCACACGGAAAATTTTTTTTGGGTTTTGGGCATTTGTATTTTTTTTGGATTTTTGGGCTATACACAATTTTTCTTTTCTTTTCTTTTTGGGTTTTTCTTTTCTTTTCTCCTTTTTTTTGGATTTTTGGGTTTTTGGCTATACACATGTGTACTCTCCCAAGTGGGAGAACAGTACACGACGAGGGGATTTGCACCAAGTAAAACAAAAAAGAAGTCGAAATTTAAACACTTGGGCAAAGGAAACTATTCTCGCTAAATAGAGCGTAGGCTAAATGGGTTATCCTAGTCCTTAGTTGTGGAATCCCGACGCATGCGAATTGAAGTATACGATATAAATATAGCATGCATATAGTGGAAAGAAATACCGCATATTCAAATCGGAGCATGGTAATCTAGGGGTCATTCCCGGACAGGCATATAAAGTAAAATCACAAGGCAGAAGCACACCAAATGCTAGTCACGACACACGACTCACAAAAAGCTAAGTGGACCCGCGATGCGTGAAATGCAAGAGGACTTGAAATCCTAGGGGTAGTGAGTGCGATTGTCGATGCAATGCTAGGTGTGTGTGACTTTGTGGCGATTCATCATAGGATTCATCTCCAGGAGAAAGAGCTAAAAAAGAAGAAAGAAAAAAAAGAAAAAATAAAAACACAATGAAAACGACACAAAAAACAGAAAAAGAAGGACTAAAACGACGCACACAGTGCGACTCCCCCAAGCTGAAGTTTGCATTGCCCTCAATGCAATATGAGTGAGTACGGGAGGGCAATGAAAATGGGGGGGGGGGAATACGCACTGACACAAAAAGAAATGAAAACGAGGAAAACACATAGATAAAATTGAAAAAGAAAGAAAGATCAAAATCAAAATCAAACAATACGAAAATAAAAATAAAAGGCACACGACACGACACTCAAAAAATGAAAAACAAGCACACACACAAAAAATGAGAAAAACAAACAAAACACGACAGCACACCAAAGTAGACGTCCCCCAAGCTAGACCAGAAAGTGCTAGCGAAATGATATGATCAATGAAATGCAGAGATGTGCAAGGGGGAGTCAATCGGAATCGCTGGTACTGGAATGGTAGGGGGAGGGGGAGGAGGGAGGGGAATAGTGAATGAAAGAATCCTCAGAGGAAGAGGAGGGTGTGCCTATGGGTGAAGGAGGGGCGACAGGCTGGAGCACGGGAGGATCGATGTGCACCGGGGGGCTGTGGTGGAAGAAGATCGTACTAGGTGGGCCGACAGTTGGGTGCCAATCAGGAGGATCCAAGGGTGGCAGATGCACTAATGGAGAATACCAAGGATCGGGGTAAAACTCCCAAGGAAGGCGAGACGGGGTATAGGGTACCCGCAAAGGGGCCAAAGGTGGCAGGATCGCGAAAGGTTCGCAGGCGGGGCTGTAGAGGTAGACAGCACGGTCTTCACCGAAGGGAGTGAGCATATTGATGTCGATCAAGTAATCACGATCAATACGGCTACGCCCAGGCAAAATAGGGAGGTCAGGAGGTACCCTCAGAACACAACTGACAATAAGAGTGATCATCCCACCACAACAGATGGAACCAGAAGTGGCGCGGCTAACAGCGAAAATTTCGTGGATGATCCAATGAGCGGCGTTTATAGGCATAGGGACGTGCCCAAGGATCCTGTCATCGGACATGGCATAGAGAAAGAAGAGCTCATCCCTAGATACAGTGGACACATCCACACGGGCGAAAACGGTGTTGGCGAGGATGCAATGGGCGAGGCGGTAACACGGGTGAATAATGTAGGAGGCAGGAGCCTCGGGTGGAAAGGTGGTGTACCGGGTAAATCGTTGCCAAACACCATCAGCCCGAAATTGAGAGTAGATGTCAGTTCGATCGTGGGTGGAATGTTCAGTATTAGGATCGGGGTGACGGAGATTAAGCATATTGTTCACCTCGATGAAACCCAAAGAAAAGTCATAATTGAAAGCGCGGAAGGAGAAACCTCCATCAAACAACTGGAGGGAATTGAGGAATTCAAGCGTGAGATTTCTGTGTGTGTGAGCATGGATGTGAGAGAGGGTATGGCACCCGATACAGTTGAAAATTCTCGCTACGCCGTTCGAAAGCCCTAGAGCTTCGAGTGTGGGGCGATCGGCGAAGAGTGTGGGTCTCATCGGACGATGAAGCAGTGCTCGCAAACGGTCAGACTGCTCTTCCGTAGAAGGGTTTATGCCAAGGAAAGAGGGGGAAAAGGGGCCGTGGAGCGGATCACGGCGCGAAGATGATGCAATCTCTTTCCCCTTCTTAGACATGGCGGCTATGTGGGTGGCGAACTTAAGATGAATATAGGGCAAGTGAAGGAGATACCACACCAATTTATGATAATGCAGATAAAGTTGAAGATGTGCAGAGTGGAAGAATGTTACCCATCGATGTAGCAAGATTGAGCGCCCGGGGGTCTCGTGTAGTAGGAGAAAACAATCCGGGAAGCCGCCGCCCGTTGATCTGTCAAGAACAGAATTTTGACAATTTTCGGGCTAGGGTTAGGGTTTGGGCGTTTTGATAATGGAATGTCGACTATGGCGAGGTGACGGAGGTGGGGAAGTATGGGAGCGAGTGGGGATGAGGGTTTAGGGATAGTATGTGGGGTCGAGGAAGTCGATTCCATAGCTGGAGGGTGTGAAATCGCGTGAAGGGGGTTTTCTGAGGTCGGGTGGTGGTCGCCGTGTATCGAGGTTATTTATAGGGGCGAAAGTGAACCGATCGGGTGGGAACCCACCCGATTGGGTAGCCAAATTTCGAAAGTTCAGTCAGTCAACAGCGACAGGCGAACCGATCGGTTGAAATGTCAACCGATCGGTTGGCCGCTTACCAAGTTTTTCCCGAGAATTTAGGGCTGCTCACCCGGTTGCTTCAACCGATCGCGTTCGAACTCAACCGATCGGGTGGTTTTCCCCGAAAATTTCCCGAGAGTTCTCCCCAGCTCACCCGGTCTGTCACCCGGTCTCCTCATTTTCCAACCGATCGGTTCATTCGGGGACAGTTCTTGGTTTGTATCTGACACATCCCAACCGATCGTGTGGGAACCCACCCGGTCGGTTGAGGCCTTGTTTTTCTGCAAAACCCAAGAAATGCCTGAGTTCCTTCATAGAAGTTGATTCGGCTGGATTTATTTATAAAAATAGAGAAAAAATGAAGTGGAAAAAATACTACAAAACGAAGCATAAGTTTAGAACATGGGTTGCCTCCCATGAAGCACACTTGTTTAACGTCGTTGGCTCGACGCCCGTAGCGGTGGTCAATTAGGATCCGGAGGGTTAGAGGAAGAGTTGTCGCGCGTGGGGGATCCGACCGGAGAGAATTCTGGTTCTCCTACTGCATAGTGTTTCAGACGCTGCCCGTTTACTTTAAATGGCTCATCCCTTCCCATTATCTCGATAGCCCCATGCGGGAAAACTTTGGTGACGCGGAACGGTCCCGACCATCTTGACTTGAGTTTCCCAGGAAAGAGCTTCAGCCGTGAGTTGAACAGGAGAACTAAGTCCCCTTCTTTGAATTCCCTCATTAAGATTCGCTTATCGTGCCACCGCTTCAGCTTCTCCTTGTAGATCTTGGCGTTCTCATAGGCGTTGAGCCGGATTTCGTCGAGTTCGTTGAGTTGTAGCTGCCGGTGCACTCCTACCTTCTTGGTGTCAAAGTTCAGATTCTTAACCGCCCAATATGCCTTATGTTCCAATTCCACAGGAAGATGACAAGCTTTCCCATAGACAAGCCGGTAGGGAGTAGTACCGATAGGAGTTTTAAATGCCGTCCTGTAAGCCCAAAGCGCGTCAGGGAGCTTTGATGACCAGTCCTTCCTGGAATTGGCCACCGTCTTTTCTAGTATGCTTTTAATCTCCCGGTTGGAGACTTCCGCTTGACTGCTGGTCTGCGGGTGATAGGCACGCCCCACCCGGTGTTGTACCCCGTATTTTTTTAAGAGGGCCTCAAATTTCTTCTCTATAAAGTGGCTTCCTCCGTCGCTGATCAGGACACGAGGCACACCGAACCGCGGGAAGATGTTGCTTTTAAAGAACTTGGCCACCACTCTGGATTCGTTGGTTGGACTGGCCACCGCTTCAACCCATTTCGACACGTAGTCTACGGCCACCAAGATATACTAGTTCCCCGAGGAAGAAGGGAACGGTCCCATGAAGTCCACTCCCCACACATCGAAGATTTCTATCTCAAGGATGTAGTGTTGAGGCATCTCATTTCTTTTGGAGATATTCCCAGCTCTTTGGCACCTATCGCAGGCTTGGACATAAACATGTGTGTCCTTGAAGAGTGTAGGCCAGTAAAATCCGCTCTGGAGAATTTTCGCGGTGGTCTTGTAGGTGCTCGCGTGCCCTCCACATTGCTGCCCGTGGCAATGGGAAATGATGGAAGTCGCCTCAGTTTCAGGGATGCATCTTCGTATCACCCCATCATTGCAGGTTTTGTATAGGTGGGGGTCATCCCAATAGAATTTGCGGACCTCATGGAAAAATTTCTTCTTCTGCTGAAAGCTCACATTGTGAGGAACGATGGCGCAAGCCAGATAATTTGCGATGTTGGCGTACCAGGGGGTCCAGGAGGAAGAGACAGAGAAGAGATGCTCGTCAGGGAGTGAATCATCGATCGGTGTAGCATTTAAATCGAGAGTGGGCATCCTGGATAGGTGATCGGCAACAACATTCTCCGCCCCCTTCTTGTCTCTGATTTCCAGGTCAAACTCCTGGAGGAGGAGAATCCATCTAATGAGTCGTGGCTTGGCTTCTTTCTTGTTCAATAGGTATTTAAGAGCCGCGTGATCCGTGTGTACGATCACCTTGGTGCCAACGAGATATTGTCGGAACTTATCCATGGCGTAGATCACCGCGAGCAATTCCTTTTCCGTGGTAGTATAATTTCTTTGGACGGCATCAAGTGTTTTGCTCGTATAATATATGACATGAAGATTTTTATCTTTCCTCTGCCCTAGGACGGCACCAACCGCATAATCACTAGCGTCACACATCAGCTCAAAGGGGAGTTTCCAGTTTGGCGGCTGTATTATGGGTGCGAAAATCAATGCTTGCTTCAAAGTGCGGAAGGCCTCCATACACTCCTCGCTGTAGACGAAAGGTGCGTCCTTCACGAGGAGCTGGGTCAGAGGTCTGGAAATCTTCGAGAAGTCTTTTATGAAGCGGCGATAAAATCCCGCGTGTCCTAAGAAACCACGGACTCCTCGAAGATTATGCGGTGGTGGAAGTTTTTCAATCACTTCGACTTTAGCCTTATCAACTTCGATTCCCCTCGAAGAGATGACGTGTCCCAGCACAACTCCCTCTTGGACCATGAAGTGACACTTCTCCCAGTTTAGGACTAGTCCCTTTTCCTGACATCTCTCCAGGACCTTAGTGAGATTACTGAGGCACGAGTCAAATTTAGTTCCGTAGACTGAGAAGTCGTCCATGAAAACCTCCATGATATCTTGGGAGTAGTCGGAGAAGATAGCGGACATGAGTCTTTGGAATGTAGCATGGGTGTTACATAGTCCGAACGGCAGTCTTCTATAGGCATACGTCCCGAACGGGCAAGTGAAAGTCGTCTTCTCCTGGTCATCGTTATGAATAGGGATTTGAAGAAATCCTGAATACCCGTCCATGAAACAGAAATAATTATGCTTCACCAGCCTCTCGAGCATCTGGTCAATAAAGGGGAGGGGGTAATGATCCTTCCTCGTAGCCTTGTTTAGCCTTCTATAGTCAATGCACATTCTGTACCCCGTGACGGTCCTCATTGGTACAAGCTCGTTCTTTTCATTGCGAACCACTGTCATCCCCCCTTTCTTGGGTACAACGTGCACCGGGCTAACCCAACGACTATCGGAGATAGGGTATATAATACCGGCATGTAGAAGCCTAACAATCTCCTTCTTCACAACTTCCATCATTATGGGGTTTAACCTCCGCTGTGGCTCAATCGAGGAGGCTTGCTCATCTTCAAGCAGAATTCTGTGCGAGCAGAGGCCTAAGCTAACCCCTTTTAAATCCTCAATTGCATATCCGAAAACTCCTTTAAACCTTTTTAGGCCTCCAAGAAGTTTGGTCATTTGGTCTTCGGGTAGTGAAGAATTGACTATAACCGGAAGGGTCGAGCCTGCTCCCAAATATTCATATTTAAGCCCCGGCGGTAATTCCTTCATCTCAACTTCTTGGGGCCCTGACGCATACTTTTCAAGCTGAGCATCCTCAAGGGAAAAGAGTTCTTCGTGGATTTCACTGAAGCCGGCATCCGGAATCTCATCATCGGCCGTGGCTCCGTACGGCGAAATTTCGCAGGGTATAGTGGGAACGATCGAGGGATGCATCGGGTCTCTTCCGAGCTCATCATAACTATCCGGGAAGAAGGCTTGTAGGTGAAAACAGGTTTCAGTCATCGACGATTCTCTGCAACCGTTTCCAGTTTCTCCATTGTCCAAAGACCGGGGACGCTCAATAGAAGTCTGTAAGGAATAGACTGATTCCTGTTCGGCGTTGCCTCCAAACCTGGTCGGGTGGTTTTCCTGACACAACTCTGCGGTTAACTCTTCTTCACTACATTCGAGACCATGGTTGTCGATATACGCCACTTCTCCGTGGGGAAAGGGAGTTGCCAGGGCAAGGTGCTCCTGCGCATCTCGATATCTCTGGCCTTCCAAGGCGGCAGACAGGAGGGATAGTATATTCAAAGTGTTCAGTGATTCTGCTAAGCTCCGTGCCAAACAGCGGATATGGTGAGAGTGATCCCAGATGTCTCCTGAAACTGCATGCAACATCTTTGCCGTGGGGCCTGGACCTTATACGAAAGGAGAGAGAGAGAACTGCACAAGTGGCAAACACGTCAAAAGCACAGGTTGCATAAACGGGAACCGCAAGTTGCGATGGAAGCACGGCGATCCAGTCAGTCAGCTCTATACAATTACTATCCACAGTATATCCAAGTGAAATCTAAAAGTGTAGAGAGTGTGAAAATTATCACGAGGTAGGGATGTGAGCTAGACACGAGGGTTCAAGAGATCCTAAAATAACAAGCACGTTGCCTCCCCGGCAGCGGCGCCATAAACTTGACAGGCGCCCCGCTTGCGTCGCGGCGGCGCGGTGTCGTTTACCGCAAGTTTCACGGTTAGTGTAGGGTGCGGGAATATCGAACTCAGGGAGGCGAGGTTGTGCTTGGGTCAGGTAGGACCTAAATCACCCCGAGGGGCGAGCTAGCCCGAATCGGTAGATGGTTGTCACGAAAGAAAATAAAAGGGTATGAACAAAAGGAAAGTAAACCCGGGACTTTGGTTTCCAACCCGACGAGAGACTCTCGCTGATACGGCCTACGGGTATGGATAGCGATCGGGATTAGGGTCTAATGGTGAGACGTTGCCTCTGAAAGTGGTACAGGCGTCCCATGGGCCCGATATTCCGGTCGGTGCCCAGGATGATACACCGGACTTCTCGGATTCGATCAGTGGGCACTCCAGTGTCCATTAACACTGATCGATCCCGGGAGCACTAAGCCCGCAACGATATCTCTCGACGTCTCATCCTGCCGCTCCCGCGTGCTAGGATTCGGCATCTACGCTAAGGGCGTGAGCTATGGCTAGGGAGTCAACCGCCAAGTTTATTCCCCCTTGGCCCAACGGTCAAAGGCGGTCTTTTTCCCGCCAATGACAATGAAACACCCCGCGTAACCGTTAGATTCCTACTCCCTATCGATTTCCTAACCCTATGTACGCATTGGGAAGAGCCCCCGAAGGGGTTTCCACCAAAATCCCAGATTTGGGAACTACTCACAAAAATTCATGAAAAAGCAATCTAAATGAAATTTAACCGTTGAAATCATAATCGGACAATTGCAATGCGGACGTAATAGAGTAATAAAGACAATACTAAAATTTCAAAAAGATCTGAAAACTTACAAAAGAGTAACAATTACAGCCGTCACAAGGAAATAAAACAGTAGAAAAACAGCAACTCCCGTTTCTGGAACCCTAGGGGTTCTATTTATAGACTTAAGCATCAACCGATCGGTTGACAAGTCAACCGATCGGTTGATCCGTTACAGATAAATAACAGAAAACAGCGAGTTTTCGCCCGATCACATGAACCGGTCGGGTGAGTTCTTGAGTGACCGGTTGGATCTTGGAGCAGTCGGGTGAGTCGATCGGTTCGACGTCAGTGTCTTCAGCTCTTCTTCTTCAGCTACAGATGAACCGATCGGGTGAGAGTCACCCGATCGGTTGGAATTCTGCTCGAAAAAATAGAGAACAGCCGCCCGCAGAACCGGTCTGTGAATTGGTCGGGTGACTTCTTTGTGAGCTGCGGCAGAGACCGGGTGGTGCACGCGTGCATCACCCGATCGGTTGAAGATGACCAACCGACCGGGTGAGGGGCTGAAAGATGAATTCTTTGACGTTTGACCCCCTGGATCACGCGTGACTTCTCCCGTTGCTCCAGGGACTTGGGATATCATCGTTAAACGTCCCCTACGTGGTCGAACCCCTGCAATCATGGATAAACAAAGAAAAGTGAATGAAAACGGGAAAATATACGAAAACGAATAAGAGACGGCGGAAAAACACGGAGAAACACAAAAGAAAACGTGCGTGAATATATGAAATATAAACGCACGTCAGGGCAAAACCAGATTAGGTCTAACCTAGTCTGGGCTCGCCTAGCTGGCCTGGTGGGCCCCAATTCTAAGGTTTTTGAACCCTTATTGTGCAGAATTATTTGACGGCTCAGTTTTTGCGAAAAACTAGCCTTGGGCTGATCTTTTGACGATCAATTGGAGGGTCAAACGAACTCCGATTGACGAACGGTTTTTTCCTATGCGTTTATCATTGAACACCCTTCGAATTGATAGGTTGTATCAATCATGAAGCTCAACAGTGAGTGAGTTAAAATTCACGGAAGTTTGCACTTTGTGAAGTGCAAACTAACTTGATGTTAATTAACCCAACTTTAGTCCCACATCGGATTTTGAGTGAAGGGGAGCAGTTAGTCGCCTATATAAATAGGGGTCTACTCCCCTCCTCAAAACTCGTCCCAAGCTCTAGATCTGAGCGGCTCTCGTAAATGTTGGAGCACGCTCGGATCTAGGCTTAAATTAATATTTCTCTATCTCCCTAAATTTCTCCCTTACTCCTAAGGGCTCAAAGCCGCAAAGGAGTTCGGATTCAGATCCGAAAGCTAGGCGAAGGTTTCACTCGCGTGAAACTTTTTTCGACGCATGGTTGGCTCGGCGACACGGGGATTGATCGCCTCGGGATGCGGAGCGGTTCGAGGAGCGGTTCGGGGAGCGGTTCGAGGATCGGCTCGACGTGGGACGGGAGCGGCTCGGAAGACGGTGCGGAACATCTCGACTGCCCCAGGGTTGAGATTTCGGGTATGTGTTTGATTAGCATTAGTTTAATTTAATCGCAGTAGGTTAGATCCTTCTTGGTATGGTCAGATCCATCCCAAGTTGGCATAGATCTTGGCTAAGGGTTTTGTACCAAAGGGCTAAGTTAAAATTGGTTTAACTGCATGTTAATTAGATTAACTAGATTTTTCTTCCGCTGCAAATTCTTTTTTTGTCTATTTTCGTCCGACTTAGGACGGGAATAGAGTTTTTGTGCCCTAAGGGTCCCAGAAACCCCTACAGGTCTCTCCCTCCCTCTGGACCACCGTGAACAGATAGTCCAACGCCCTCTTCATTCTTTGCCCCGCCAAGAACTGTTGGCAGAACGTTTGGGAAAGGTCACCAAATGAGTCAATGGAGCAGTCAGGCTGACCGTTGTACCACTCCACCGTCGATTTCTTCAAGGTTGTCTAGAAAGCTCGGCAGAGGAGGGCATCATCTGCTCCGTGGATCTCCATCACACCTCGATACTGCTGCACATGTTCCAAGGGATCACCCGAACCGTCATAGAGTTCAAACTAAGGTAGTTTGATCCAATGGGGCACCAGTGTTGAGATCACCCTTCGGGTCAGCGGGTTGGCCTCCTCAGGGGTGGGCAGAGGTGTTGGCGAACTTTAAGGAATCTTCTTATCGCTCTGATGCTCCCGCCGCTGGTTGGAACTGCTGGATGAGTCACCTCGGTGCTCAGAGCCATTCCTCCCTCTCTCACGAGGTGTTGGACTGCGGTCTCGGCTCATCTGTCTCCAGTCACCATGCCTAGGAGAGTGGCGATCTGGCCTGGGGGGACTCTGATCGCTCCGGAATGTAACCCAAAAGTGCGACCGTGTAGTTTTACCGCAAGCGCACGGTGTAGCGGCGAGCTGGTTATCGAACACAGGGAGGACGAATGAAAGTGCTTGCTCCGAACAACCTGGCTATTAAGAACGGAAAAGAGGGAATTTGCCTTGGGCGATCCTGTCACAATCGTCAGACAAAGTACAAAGATATCAAATCAAATAAAGACGCCTAGGGAATGGGGAATCCCCGCTACTCACTGTATCTCGTCAATGTGATTCATTGGTATCAAAATTGCTAGGGTAGAATCTCAGATGAACTAGTTGCAACTGAATGTAAAACCTAGCTCACGCTCTCGCGCTGTTGCCAGTCTATAGCTATCCTAGGTTTGGGTCCAATCTCTTGCAAACCCTAGCCTAGGGAAGCTAGCATTAGGATCAACATCATTGTTCAATCGCGCCCTGAGCCCACTCTCGTGCAAACTCAGGCCGCGACCTAGGTTGGGATAGTTCCTACCCGTCCAATCTCTTGCAAACGGGTATCGGCATGGAATTGCAACCGAGAACCCTAGTATCGGTCCAATCTCTTGCAAACCGATACTACGGAAATTCAACTCCAACCCAATTCGGATTTCTAGGGTTTCCTATCGAATTGGGATCCAATCTCTTGCAAATCCCAATCGGTATGAACTCCTAGCCATCCGTAATAAATCGATCCCAAACTAACCCTAATAGCAATTCTAGCAATATTTCTACCAAGTCATCACAAATCTGAAATTGGGCTCGTAGGGTTCATCCCCACGCCCCAAGGCGTATAGACTACTCACAATTCATAGCACAAATACAAGAATAATCAATGAAATTAACAAGAGAATTCATCACAATATTCAAATAAGCAATAAAAATAGTATTTTTAAAGGAGAGAGAGACAACCTAATAGAGTTCTTCCAAGAATCCAACAAAAACAAACTTTCCTCTCCTCTCCAATCACAAAAATCTAAAGCTAAAAGTTTTAATCTAAAAAGCTGCAAAAAGTCAAGAGAAAAGCTCTCTAACCTAGGTCAAAAACTGGGGTTAAATACCCCCAAAAATCGTCCAAAAAACTGTGACCAAAATGCCCCTACGCAGCCTGAAAATCGCAATTTTCGCTACAGGCAGCGCGTCGCACTCGGCCGAGTGACAAAAGTCGCTCGGCCGAGTGACAAACCCTGAGAATTTCCAGTAAGTCTGGGTCTTCGGGGGTCTTCACTTCGGGGGTGGCTCGGCCGAGTGAGTTGTCGTCACTCGGCCGATGGCTTCTATGTACTCGGGTAGTCGGCATTTTCCACTCGGCCGAGTGGGTCTTCTGAAGCTCAGGCAGACGAAAAACAGTAAGTTGGCGATTTTTGATGGGCTTCGTCTGAGTGCCACTCGGGCGGACGGGGTCTCGTCACTCGGCCGATGTGGCTTCTGACGCTCGACCGAGTGCACACATAAAACGTGTCCGATCTGGTCGGCCGAGCGGTGTCTCGCTGGTCGGCCGAGTGACTCCTTCACTCGGCCGAGTGAGACACCAAAAATGCCCAAACAGCTTGTTTTGGCCTCCTCGTCGCTCCTGCGACGTTCTTTCTTCTTCCGCTCCTCTCCAATGGCAAAATACCCCTCGGGGAGGTTGTCGGTGACACTCTGGAGTAGGCGTATCTCGAGATCACTCCAAATCGCTCCAAATCACCTGAAATACGACAAAAACAACAAATCGTGAAAAGTATCGCAATATCGTCGATATATCGTGAAAAACATGATTTGAGCGATCTAAATGGCAAGCAAACATGCGGGAAAAAAGTGTAAAATATGGAGTGATCAAAATCCCCCAAGCTTACCTCTTACTCGTCCTCGAGGAAGATAAGTAAGAGGCGAACCCGATGGATTTCGAAAACGAAAACGGCAGAAAAATGGAAAACTAAAAACGAAGAAGAAAGAAGAAAGCGAAGAGGGAAGCTGCTAGATCATTCTTTCAGGACGTGGGTTTTGCTCAATCATATAGCATGCACCGAATGTAAAACACATGTCAAAGAATTTTATTTCGATATCATAGTATAATGGTGCAAATAGAAATAGAAAACCCAAGAATATTGATATATCATGAAAAACGGAATAATTTTAAAATTAACATCGTCTGAATCTTTTAAAGCGGTATACAATATCGCAGATCACACACTTTTCAATTGAATGCTTTCTATGAGGAGTATAAGAATATCACACAGTAGAATAGAAAGAATAGAAAGATGTGGATTTCATGAAATGAGTGCTAAGCATAGATTTCTGGATTTCGTAAAGCTAAAACGATCTTACCGAGTATAGAATATTACTTAGCCTAGGTTGTCGTGCAACGTCAAGTAGTCACTCTCTCACACATCATTGGATTCTCTCCCCCAAGCTTATCTATAAGCGTGGTGGCACAAAAACAATATTTACATCCCCATTTTTATGAAGCTCCAAAAAAATAAAAACAAAAAGAGGGAAAGAAAGAGAGAACATGAGATGGGATCTTTTATTGAGGTTCTTTCCTCTTTTCTTTTTCTTTTTCTTTTCTTTTTTTTCAGATAGCATATGTACACAATGATCCCAACTCAAAGAGAAGTAAGAATATACAAGAATTTTTTTCTCTCTTTTTTTTGGTTTTGGGAATTTGGAGCTAGGAATTAATAGCGGGGGAAATGCCATATAATAGAATCTCTAAGGGGAGATTCACCAATGATTTTAAAATAGAGAAATGATGTTCAAGATATGTGGAGAAAGAAATAAATATACCTCTCAGTTCACTCTATAAGACGTGCACGACAACTTCAGCAGGGTAATCTAATCTACTCAGTTTCAATCACAAAAAAGCTAACTAATCCAGATTTATCATAGCTAACATCATTCAATCATCCTGAAGTGAAATGTACAAATCATGCATATAGAAGTGATATAGGAAAATAAAACGGTACTCCAGATATAAGCATTCAATGCGTGAATCTTGGTGTGTTTTCTGCGATAGCATACATATGAATATTCAGACTCAGCTAATAATAAAATTTCATCCATTTTCATGTGGAAAAAGTGTGGGTTACTATCTCTAAATGCAAGGCAAGTCACAGCATGTGATATCAGAAATAAAGTCTAAGACATGACAAATATAGCATGCATATAGAGAAAGCTAACTCCACGTCATCATCATCATAGAAAAGTCATCTCTAGCATGAGATGAAAAAGAAATAAAGATAAAGGAAAAATGAAACTAATCACAATGCAACACACAAAGAAAATAAGAAAAACATGATGCATGGTAAAAAGAAGAAAAAGTGATGAAAATGAGTGCAAATGCGGAAAATGGCGTGAAAAAAAAACAAAAATAAAGGTGGTAAATCGAAAAGAACGTGAGAACTCACTCCCCCAAGCTAAATGGCACAGTGTCCTCAATGTGCGAAGTGTGGCACACCGAGAGACAAGTAAAGTGAGGGGAATGTGAGGATGCATGCATGATGATGAAGAAACTAAAATAATAAAAGAAAAATAAGAAATAAAAATATGATGCGGGCATGATGCATGCAGATATAGGAGTGATGCAGATATAAAGGTGTGACACCAAAAACTCTCCCTCTCTCCCAAAAAGATATAGAAAGATATATAAAGAAAATGTGTACCCAAAAACAGTGAGGGGAGGGTGGGTGGCCAAAAATCAACAGGACCCAGCAGAGACAGGCAGCGCAACGGCAAAAAGTATCAATGGCATCAAGGGTGCCTAAGAAGGTGGGGCTGCGCCGTCTCCGTCCTGAGGCGGAGGAGGAGGTGGTGGTGGTGAAAAAGGCTGCTGAGCGGGTGTGGGTGTGGGTGTGGAAGCAGGCTGGGTGTGTGTAGGAGTGGGGGTGGGGACCACTGGGTGGGTGTGGGTACGCGGGGGAGCCGATCTAGGACCTGGGTCAGGCAGTAGTGAATGTGCGGGAGCAGGTCGAAGCGGCCAGCCATCGCGGTGACGGTGGCGGACAGGGTCCTAAGGTCGCCTCTGAGGCCACTCACCGCCCCCTCGAGAGCACGAATGCTCTGAAGTACAGTGTTGGGGGGAGGTGGTGCAGAGGGACGCTCCGGTCTGTGCTGTGTAGGGCGGGGCTGGCATACTCGGGGGGCGTAGGTGATGGGCTCAGCAGGTAGGTGAACGAAAGGTGCTGCGCTCGTAAGTGTGGACCTGGCCTCAGTGCGAGGCTGGGCAGGACGGTAAGAAGTGGAGGCAGTAGCAACGAAAGAGGAGTACAAAAGTGGCAACGAGGCGGCCAGAGAGGTCGGTGACACAGACGTGTGGACAGACGCCACGACACTCTCAGAAAATACAGCAGCGGTGGAGACAGAGGTGGAGACCGCGGTCTCTACGGAGGTGGAAAAAGAAGGCTCTCCGCACTCAACTATAGTCGGCGGGCGCTCAGGTAGGGCAGAGGAAACGGGCTCGACAGACAGAGGGCCAGTGGTGGTGGTGGGCGTGGAGGTAGTGGAAGTGGTCGTAGGCGTGGAAGCTGTGGAAGTGGGCTCAGCGAGGGTAGTCCCGACACCGACAGAAGTGTGGACAGAGGTGTCGGGAGCAGCAGAAATATCAAGGATAGGCTGAGGGGCCACGGGGTCAACAGGTGCAGCGGGCTCAGCAGGTGCAACAGGATCTGCGGGTGCAGCGTGGGCAGCGTGGGGATGCTCGGCCTCCTCGGCCTCGAGCACGTATGCAGCTGGGATCAGAAGATCCATCGTCGGGAGCCAGTCCACCTGGGCCGGTGCAATCTGTGTCCGAGCTGGGCTCGGAAGAATCATGTAATCGGTACCGTAGGGGCCGTGCAGCCAGACCCAGTGTCTCTCACCGTGCGGACGAAGCATCTTCATCCGGGCCATGAAATCTATGGACAGTGAAGTGGGGCCCGGTGCTCATCGCAGGTCATCTGGAAAGTCCTCGCCGGTCATAAGGGCAAGCAGGGTGATCAGACCGCCGCAGCATATCGGTGAGCAGCGCCCACCGATACGATGATGCGATCCAAAAACCAGCTCGCGATATCAATCACCACGGCGGGGACCAACTCATCGCCCTCCCTAGATAGAGCTCTGGGGCATGTCATCGCGTAGAGCATATAAAGCTCCGGCGTGGACATCGTACACGGCTCATATCTCGCCAAAAAGGTAGTCACCATAAGGCGCTGAGCTATACGGAGGCAAGGGTGGACGATGGCCGAGGCCTTGGCCCTACTAAGGTCGAAGGCAGCAGGTAGACCCGTGATCCGGGCCCAGAAGGCGCCGGCATCGAAGGAAGGTGGGGGGATGTGAGTGGGGGCGTAACCACGGTCGGCCCCGGGGACATCGGGCCACGAGAAAAAAGCTCTCATCATACTGAGAGTGACCTTGCACTCTCGGTCCATGAATCGAAACGAGCATCCCTCGTCGGTCTGGGCGATCGAACTAAGCACCTCAAGTGTCGGACAGATAAACGTGTCCGCCGACACCTGGAAGAAATCTCGCCAGCACACGTTGTTGTACAACGTGAGCATCCCCTCAAGTACCCCCAGGCGTCCTAGGTCTGCAAGGTGTGCGAACCTGGAGGGTACGATCGAGCGCTGGGAAATGCGATCGAACACGACGCGGTGTGCGTCGTCTCGGAACGTAATCCCGAGCGGCCCGACAAGCGGTGTCGGTGGTGGTGGCTGTGGGGCGGCAGGGAGTGGCTGTGCGGGCTCTGCAGGCTGTGCGGGGTGTGCGGGGCCTGCAGGCTGTGTTGGGTGAACGGGGTGTGGTGGAGAAGGCGGAGGAGAGTCCTCCACCTCATGGGAGGGGCCGGCATCATCCGATCTCTTCCGCTTGGTGGAAGCTCTCCTCGACCGCGGCCGTGTCCGGGGCGGCATATGGGCCCCGAGTGCTCACCGAAAACGTGAAAGATGCGGCGTGCGTAAAATAAAGGAAAGAGTGTACCGCGACACGCCGCGAGAGCAAAGCAATGGAAGCGTACGAAGACAACGCCTCCACGTAGCCCAAAACAGTCCCCGGAAGCTCCCCTGGGCTCCCCTAAGCTCCCCAATATACCCTGCACATCAAACGAAGAGATTAGCATGTAATATTCAAAACGTATGGGGGGTTAGTGGTATAATAGATGGAAATTGCATTTAATTTGGGTTTGGGGCTCGATAAACTCATGGATCGTCGAAAAATACGAGAGAGAGGAGAAAATAGGGCGATTTAGGCGTTACCGGAGGTGGCCGGAGGAGTGGCCGCCGGCAGCGCCTCGGGCGAGGCGCGGCGGAGGCTCAGCCGGCGGTGGGTGGCCGAACGGCGGCGGCGGACGAGCGGTCGGGCGAGTGGGCGAGGGTAGCGGGCGAGGGAAGTCGATCGGGCGCGTTTTTGGGATTTTTGATCGTTTCGAAAAACGCGCCCCCCATGCCCCCTTTTATAGAAAAAGTTACGACTCGACCGAGTGACTAAGTCGCTCGGCCGAGTGAACTCAACGAAAAAAATTGGGAAATTTCCCCCCGCTAATGACTCGGCCGAGTGGCCTTGCCACCCTCGGCCGAGTGGAGTAAGTCCATTCGGCCGAGTGGCTCAAGCTACTCGGTAAGACTCGCCCTAGGAGCGTATCAGTTTTACTCGGCCGAGTGAATATATATACTCGGCCGAGTAGCAGTTATACTGAAATCAAGAAAAGAAACAAAGAGTTGGGTACAGCAGACTTTCCTTGTTCGTGAGCCGCTCGGGCGGACGAACTTATGTGCTCGGCCGAGTGACTAGTATACTCGGCCGAGTGAACCTTGTTTTCTGCTGTTTGTATTCGTTTGGGCTCTAAACTCTGTTTTTCTTCCTCCAGTCGATTTCATCTTCCTCCTAAGCATCGAGCGCCTTCCTGGGGCGCTCCTCGTCGCCTTGTTCATCCTCCTAATGATGGGTACCTCGTTCTCCTCTCCTGTCAAGAAAAATAGGACCCGTTATCACAAAATTTTTTGGCGAACGACTCAAAACACTAAAATTTTCTAAAACAAAAATAAAGAAAAAGTAAAAATAAAGTGATAACCGTCGGGTTGCCTCCCGACAAGCGCTCGTTTAAGGTCGTGAGCTCGACCCCCTATGATTTTCAATTAATGCGGGATGTTTGGTGCATATGAGATGCACCCGTCAAATTTTCCAGGGAGAACGCTTGGATTCGGAAGTTGCGGCGGCGTGTTCTCCCTCGGTGGTCTCTCGTCTCGAATAGTGTTGGGGGATGGCTCCCCTAAGCTAGTGTTTGCTCTGGTCCTCGGCTTCACCGGTGACGCCGATTTCCGTATCTGCTGGGCTTTCTTCGGAGACCTCAATTTTGAGAGCTTGCAAAGCTCTCGAATCCTTGCGACATCAGCGTCGCCTTCATCAATTTCAGCAGAGAAGTCGGGGGAGTCATCTATCTTCTCCTCTTGGTCCAAATCCAGCTCTTCCTTGAAATCTTCTTTGAATAGAGCGCCGATCGAATGGGGGATCGCCTCCTCAATTGCCTTGTCAAGGAGGTATGAAAGATCATCCGGCCATCCCTTAAGTAGATATATTCTATTGATTTCTCCCATTGGGACTCCTTCGGAATAATGCTTGAGCCTCTGACCATTTACCTTGAATGTGGCTCCGTCCTTGCTTTCCAACTCGAAGGCCCCTCCCGGTTGTATGTGCTTGATGGTGAAAGGTCCGGACCAACGTGACCTCAACTTACCGGGAAATAGTCGGAGCTGGGAATTATAGAGCAAGACCTTGTCTCCTACTTTGAAGTCTGTGACGGTTATGCGGGCATCGTGGAGAATCTTGGTCCTTTCTTTGTAAATTCTCGAGCTCTCGTAGGCGTCTCTTCTTATCTCATCAAGCTCGTTGATGTCCAAGAGTCGCCTCACCGCCGCACTCTTGTAATCATAATTAAAGGTCTTGATGGCCCAATATGCGCGGTGTTCCAACTCCACCGGCAAGTGGCAAGCTTTCCCATAAACAAGTCGGAACAGTGTGGTGCCGATGGGAGTGCGAAAGGCCGTGCGATATGCCCATAGAGCATCGTTTAGCTTCATTGACCAATCCTTTCTAGATCGATCCACAGTCTTCTCAAGAATTTGCTTGATTTCTCTATTTGAGACTTCCACTTGGCCGCTTGTCTGGGGGTGATATGCCATGCCAACTCTATGGTTTACCCCGTACTTCTTTAGCATGGCTTCAAACTTGTTTTCTATGAAATGGCTCCCCTCGTCGCTTATCAAGGTACGAGGCACTCCGAAGCATGGGAAGATATTCTGCTTGAAGAACTTAGAGACGACCCTTGCATCATTAGTAGGGGTGGCGATTGCTTCCACCCATTTGGAGACATAGTCAACGGCCAATAGGATGTATTTGTTACCATTGCTCGACGGAAATGGCCCCATGAAGTCTACTCCCCAACAATCAAAAAGCTCAATTTCTTGGATGGGCCCCATTGGCATCTCATTGCGTTTGGATATATTCCTGGTCCGTTGGCATCTATCGCACCCCTTTACAAAGTCGTGGGTGTCTCTAAACATTGTTGGCCAGAAGAATCCGCTCTGCAAAATCTTAGCGGTTGTTTTAGAGGCAGCGTGATGTCCTCCGCATGGTAGACCGTGGCAATGCAAAATGATAGACGTTGCCTCCTCTTTAGAAACACACCTCCGAATGACACTATCTTTACATATCTTGAAGAGGTATGGATCTTCCCAAAAATAGCTACGGACCTCATGCAAAAATCTCCTCTTTTGATGCGTGGGCATCCCATGCGGTTTAATTCCACAAGCCAAGTAGTTGACGAAATCCGCGTACCAAGGTACTTCACCGGTCCTTATGGCATATAGCCTCTCATCCACGAACGTGTCGTCGATAGGTAAACTCTCATCCTCCTTGTCGCGAATGAGCCTAGACAAATGATCCGCCACGACATTGTCAGTACCTTTCTTGTCTCTGATCTCCAAATCGAATTCTTGCAACAAGAGTATCCACCTAATCAACCGAGGTTTGGCCTCCTTCTTGTTTAAAAGATACTTCAACGCCGCATGGTCGGTGTGGACAATCACCTTGGAACCAAAGAGGTAGGAGCGAAACTTCTCGATGGAATAGACGACCGCTAGAAGCTCTTTTTCGGTAGTTGTGTAGTTTTTCTGCGCGTCATCCAACGTCTTGCTCGCATAGTATATCGCATGAAGCTTCCTATCTTTCCTTTGTCCCAATACCGCTCCAATGGCTTGGTCGCTAGCATCACACATTAGCTCAAAGGGAAGGCTCCAATCCGGTGGTTGTATGATGGGCGCGGAAACTAGTGCTTCCTTCAAGGTGTTGAAGGCTTGCAAGCATTCCCCTAAAAAAATAAAAGGAGTATCTTTAGCGAGCAAGAAAGTAGGCGGTCGGGCAATCGAGGCGAAATCCTTGATGAAGCGGTGGTAAAACCCCGCATGACCAAGAAAGCCTCTAATGCCCTTGACATTAATAGGAGGAGGGAGTTTCTCGATTACCTCAATCTTTGCTTTATCTACCTCAATTCCTCTCGAGGAGACAAGGTGCCTGAGAACTATACCTTCCGTGACCATGAAGTGACACTTCTCCCAATTTAAAGTGAGATTGTTTTGTTGGCACCTTTTAAGGACTTTAGTAAGATTGGCCAAACAAGAGTCAAACTCACTTCCATAAACCGAAAAATCATCCATAAAAACTTCCATAATATTTTCAATGTAATCGGAAAATATGGATTTCATACACCTCTGAAAGGTGGCGGGAGCATTACAAAGACCAAACGGCATCCTTCGGTAGGCATAGGTACCATAGGGACAAGTAAAAGTGGTCTTTTCTTGGTCATCTTCGTGCAAAGGGATTTGGAAGAATCCCGAATACCCATCTAGATAACAAAAGTATTTATGTTTAGCTAGGCGTTCAAGCATTTGATCAATGAAGGGCAATGGGTAATGGTCCTTTCGGGTAGCTTTATTTAGTTTCCTATAATCAATGCACATTCACCATCCCGTGACGGTGCGCGTAGATATGGGCTCACCTATTTCATTTTTTATGACTGTCATCCCCCCTTTCTTGGGGACGACGTGAACGGGGCTAACCCATCTACTGTCAGAGATAGGATAAATTATACCGGCGTCGAGCAATTTTAGGATTTCCTTTTTAACCACCTCCTTCATATTCAGGTTTAACCGCCTTTGAGGCTCTATGGAGGTGGCGTCGGTATCCTCCAAATGGATCCTATGTGTGCAAAGCCTAGGGCTTATCCCTTTTAGATCGGAGATAGTGTAGCCAAGGACATCCTTGTGGCTCCTAAGAACGTCTAGGAGTTTTTCAAGTTGATCTTGCGTGAGGTGGGAGTTTACTATCACCGGGAAGGTTAATTTATTACCCAAAAAGGCATACCTTAGATTCGGAGGTAACTGTTTAAGTTCTACCTCAAGAGGTGCTGCTCCTTCTACTTCATCAGCTCGCATGAGTTTGGCTCCTTCCTTGTCATCCGGGTTTAGCTCATGTTCAGGTGGCGCGCTCTCTTGCGAAGACTCAGACTCACTACTTAGTTAGGACGATGCATCGAAATAGGCGCTCTCCGATTCTGTGCTAGCATCGTCAAAACCTTCACTCTGCTCTGGTTCGTGCCTGGAATCAAGAAACACATCAGACGATTCATAAAAGCAAGAGTGAGCGTCATAGAGTGTAACTCCCTGAAATTCGGTTTGCTCGAAGGATTCTCCGGGAGTATAGTGTTCTTCGACATTTGTTTTACCGTCTTCGAAATATAACTTGTCGTCGATCACATCAACTCTGACATTGCCCCCAATAGTCCCATCCAGGGAGACTTGGTCCATCACAAAACTAGCAAACAGTTGTTCGTCGGGGTCCTTGATATCGATAGCAAAAGCTCCGGTAGCGTGGACCTCATCGACAAGCTCCTTAAGAAGGTCTGTGAAGGAGTCATAATCTTCCTGACTGAGTTCTGTTGTCGACATTGCATCCTCCATTCTCCCTGTTAAGATCTTATGCAAAATACGGGGAGAATATGCAAATAGGGCTGCGAACAGAGTTAGAACAAGATGTAGAAGAAAGTAAAGAAAGAAAGAAAAATAAACGGGTGGTCGATGCCGAACACCGTCAAAATTTCCTCCCCGGCAACGGCGCCAAAAACTTGATCGCTCCGGAATGTAACCCAAAAGTGCGACAGTGTAGTTTTACCGCAAGCGCACGGTATAGCGGCGAGCGGGTTATCGAACACAGGGAGGACGAATGAAAGTGCTTGCTCCGAACAACCTGGCTATTAAGAACGGAAAAGAGGGAATTTGCCTTGGGCGATCCTGTCACAATCGTCAGACAAAGTACGAAGATATCAAATCAAATAAAGACGCCTAGGGAATGGGGAATCCCCGCTACTCACCGTATCTCGTCAATGTGATTCATTGGTATCAAAATTGCTAGGGTAGAATCTCGGATGAACTAGTTGCAACTGAATGTAAAACCTAGCTCACGCTCTCGCGCTGTTGCCGGTCTATAGCTATCCTAGGTTTGGGTCCAATCTCTTGCAAACCCTAGCCTAGGGAAGCTAGCATTAGGATCAACATCATCGTTCAATCGCGCCCGGAGCCCACTCTCGTGCAAACTCGGGCCGCGACCTAGGTTGGGATAGTTCCTACCCGTCCAATCTCTTGCAAACGGGTATCGGCACGGAATTGCAACCGAGAACCCTAGTATCAGTCCAATCTCTTGCAAACCGATACTACGGAAATTCGACTCCAACCCAATTCGGATTTCTAGGGTTTCCTATCGAATTGGGATCCAATCTCTTGCAAATCCCAATCGGTATGAACTCCTAGCCATCCGTAATAAATCGATCCCAAACTAACCCTAATAGCAATTCTAACAATATTTCTATCAAGTCATCACAAATCTGAAATTGGGCTCGTAGGGTTCATCCCCACGCCCCAAGGTGTATAGACTACTCACAATTCATAGCACAAATACAAGAATAATCAATGAAATTAACAAGAGAATTCATCACAATATTCAAATAAGCAATAAAAATAGTATTTTTAAAGGAGAGAGAGACAAACCAATAGAGTTCTTCCAAGAATCCAACAAAAACAAACTTTCCTCTCCTCTCCAATCACAAAAATCTAAAGCTAAAAGTTTTAATCTAAAAAGCTGCAAAAAGTCAAGAGAAAAGCTCTCTAACCTAGGTCAAAAACTGGGGTTAAATACCCCTAAAAATCGTCCAAAAAACTGTGACCAAAATGCCCCTGCGCAGCCTGAAAATCGCAATTTTCGCTACAGGCAGCGCGTCGCACTCGGCCGAGTGACAAAATTCGCTCGGCCGAGTGACAAACCCTGAGAATTTCCAGTAAGTCTGGGTCTTCGGGGGTCTTCACTTCGGGGGTGGCTCGGCCGAGTGAGTTATCGTCACTCGGCCGATGGCTTCTATGTACTCGGGCGGTTGGCATTTTCCACTCGGCCGAGTGGGTCTTCTGAAGCTCAGGCAGACGAAAAACAGTAAGTTGGCGATTTTTGATGGGCTTCGTCTGAGTGCCACTCGGGCGGACGGGGTCTCGTCACTCGGCCGATGTGGCTTCCGAAGCTCGGCCGAGTGCACACATAAAACGTGTCCGATCTGGTCGGCCGAGCGGTGTCTCGCTGGTCGGCCGAGTGACTCCTTCACTCGGCCGAGTGAGACACCAAAAATGCCCAAACAGCTTGTTTTGGCCTCCTCGTCGCTCCTGCGATGTTCTTTCTTCTTCCGCTCCTCTCCAATGGCAAAATACGCCTCGGAGAGGTCGTCGGTGACATTCTGGAGTAGGCGTATCTCGGGATCACTCCAAATCGCTCCAAATCACCTGAAATACGACAAAAACAACAAATCGTGAAAAGTATCGCAATATCGTCGATATATCGTGAAAAACATGATTTGAGCGATCTAAATGGCATGCAAACATGCGGGAAAAAAGTGTAAAATATGGAGTGATCAGACTCCTACTACGATAGTCTCTCCTTCCTCGCCTTTGGCTCGGTGACCTCCCGCGACGATAGCTTTCCACAGGATGGTCCAGCATGGCATTCCTCTGCATCATCGAGGCCGACTCCAGGGGGAACCCTCGGCTCCCCTCTTGACGCCTCTCCCTTTCGGCATCGAGGAGGCAAAGCCGTCGAATGGACACTTCCTCCTCAAGTCGCATATGATGAGCGGCCTCCTCCTCCCTATTGATCTCTCTTTGCAGAGCGTTTCCCTCTGCTTTTTCGAGCCGCCTCTGCTGTGCTGTTGCTGTAGGGTTTTGGCGGACCCTCAGAGCTCAGATCTGTGCATGTCCTATGTCGGACGGACCACAGAGGCATAAATCGCAGCGGAAAAATAAAACATGCTAGCTAAACATTTTTGCTAGGCCCTGAGAGAGCCAGAACCTAGTCCGATCTATGCCAACTTGGGGTGGATCCGATCACCCCAAGAGGGATCTATCTTACTGCGACGAAATTAAATTACACTAAAAATCTTTAAAGAACATACCCAAAATCTCAACCCTGGGACGGGCAAGATGTACCGCACCGGCTTCTTACGCTCCTCGTAGCCGAACCGCCTTGACTTGATCCACCCGAGCCGCCTCACACCTTCGAACTGATTCACCCGAGCCGACACATGCATCTGAGCCAATCACTTACGGTAGAAGGTTTCACTTGAGCAGACCCGTGTCTTAGACGTCTGGATCCGAATCCAAAACCCCCTTCGTAGTCTTGCTAGGACTCGTCGGAAGAATAGGAAGAAGAGAGGAAGAATAGTTTAAGTCGTAGATCAAGCTTGCTCAAAATTCGGAGCTACTCGATCGAAGACTTGGTGTGTTGTTCAACGAAGAGAGTGCACCCCTATTTATATAGGGAGTCAGCACCTCTCTTTTCGTTGCGAGCAATGTGGGACAAAGATTAAAGAAGAGGGATTTAATTTGGCTAATTGAAGTTTAGTAAGCCTTTCACAAAGGCTAACTTCAACGAATTAAATCTCTTCATCCATTAAACTTTAGACACCAAACAAGCTATCATTTTGAAGGGTTTCGAATGGTGAACGCGTAGGAACGAACGGCGACAAATTCCGACTTCGTTTGACCCCTCAAACAATTGCCCAAAGATGGGCAAAAAGTCAATTTTCGTAGCCGTCAAAGGGTTTCAAAAAAACCTAATTAACTTAAGTTGCGGACGCTCTCGCTAAGCTTAGCAGGTGGACCCGCTTGCCCAAGTGGGTCTAACCTACTCTAGTCTTTGACTATTTTGCGTTTCTGGGCTCGTTTGAGCTCCGTTTTAGACGCAGTTTGAACCTGTGTTTAGACCGGGACGATCCTGTCAACCAGGTAACCCTTTCCAATGATTTTGTTTCTACAAATATTATCGTAACCAATTTACGACATGTTTAATCTTGTTTACATCGAATGCAACATTGTCCCCATCTATGACTTAGTCTCACAACTAGCTTGTGAACTTAACTATTCCATTTCATCGAATGAATTCATCTTATATATCTTTATATTACTAAGACACAAATACTACTCGGTTGAGATCCTATAGCATGACCTTTCTAAAGGTTGGGGCTCGAAATCCCTAGATGACGGTCACCACGAGCAGTAGTTGTCGTCCCTGTTTCAGAATCATCATAACGTGATCGACCTATTGACAAAAGTATCGTTGGGTTCACTTTGGTTGTGTCAGTGATGAATACCGTTAGCTATAGTCCCTTCATCAAGACTGTGTTTCTGTTGGCCTAGGGTCCGGTTTACTGTCAACCCCTTTAGACAACACTGGTCAGTATACAGCGGTCTTTGTTGTATTCACGTTGTACATCTTACAACGTACCCCGGCCGAGGATTAACACAAAGACCGTACTGAGCCTATGACACTAACTTCCCTTTAACGGAAGAGACGAATCCCATATTAGTCATCTACTCGCCTCGAAAGCTTCAGGTGTAACCCAACCTAAGATCTTTCAGCAGGCCTAGCCTCGAAGCTAGATCATAGGTCTAAGCGATACTGTTCACTCACAGGTTCGTACAAATGACTTCAGGTCTTAAGGACCGGCTTACCTATCATCACCCTAGAGTTATTATAGACAGTTTAGTTAAAGTTAACCATTTAATAAATCTAAGTTGGTTGTTCAGTGAACTTATTCTCCAATGAGCACATGTGTCTTGTGTCTGACTTCACCAAGTCGAATGACTATGAGATCATCATTACCCTAAGGTAAGACAAAGACACAGTGGTCTGTCTGATGTGCCGATATCCAGTTCTCGACACATCTATGACCACGAGTCGTTTAAGACTTAAGTTTCTATTCGGTCACTTACTAATCATAATCGAGATCTTATCTGGATACGTAAGGACCTAACTATGATTCTTTGGACATTATCTAAGCATATTATTCATCCGAATTTATACTTAGGATAATGGATACCATATTATATCTTAACAAGATGTATACTTAGCATAAATCACCTTATGGGCATATATCCTCCTACATCTCCCACTTGCACTTAGGCTATTTATCACGGTATCTCATATCGTTATAGCATATCAGTTACATTGGACATTCCTTTGTCAAACCTAAGTGTGGATTTACTAACAAGTATCTATAATGCATTTTAATGGATTTTTATTTATACATCTCTTGCTCACACAAGGTTGATCCTTGAAAAATGATTTGGATCAATTTTATTTTCTTTGTATAGCTAACGATTAGCTCATTCAATCTTGATGTACGGTCTAACAATTCTATAAGTCGATCTTGGCTCATTCCAATTATTTTGTGTCAATATGTCAAGTACATAAATGACACCTTAAGTCTCTATATATTCGATTAAATCAAAACTATTTTGATTCAATGTCTTATATAGATGATTCGAATAAGTTGGAAACCTTTTTTATATAGTCCGAGAAACTGGAGCTAAGTATATGAGCTAGCTCCCACTGACTTTAAGATTTAACTGATTAAATGCTTCTATTATATATCTAAATCATATTTAAAATATATATGACAATCATAACCAATTGAGAAGAGCTTAGATGGAACGTACCAGTGTTAGGTTCGGTTTGACGAATGAGTCATATCAAGATCGGTTTAAGCAATCTTGATATCGACTTACTCAGTCAAACGTCATACTTAGTACTTTTCCCTTAACTACATTTAATAATAACTCTTAAGAATCAAATGTAGTTTGTATTTAAGAAAAAATCTTAATATGCGTATAATTGTGATCAAATACAATTATACGCTCCTGGAACTTGTATTTAAATATAGACTGGCTATAAAATTAAGTCAGCTCTAAATAATCAAATTATTCAGATGCTATGCTTGTCAGTTCGAGAATGAATGCAACTAGCTCAGACAGCCACAATCACAGAAATTTAAGCCATTCGCAACAAATCATAATTTCAAAAGAAGCACATTCCCGAGACATTTATTAAAGCAATGGATTCATAAAATGAATCATAATGTGTTTATCAGAATAAACCTTGAGCGTTAAATACTCAATCATTGTTTTAACTTAAGGAACGATACATTTTATTCATAAAAAGAAATAAGTATCAGTTCCTTCTTCTTCACGTCTCTTGAAGTCCTCGCACGGCCCCAGCAGCAACGATTGCTCAGATGCCGACCGTCCTTGGAACTTCTTCCATCCTCTGCTTCATATCAGCCACCTGTATATATTACACAGATGTTTTAGTATCTCATACTATGTGATAAAGCATTTATAGAAATAATTATGCTTTATTAAATTGAATTTGTTGTACCTGAGGTAGAGGCATCAGTATGCCCCTTCTTCTTTGCTGCAAGGTAAACCTTGCAGTTCCTCTTCCAATGGCCTATCTTATGGCAATGAAAGCACTCGGATTTCGACGAGGCCCCTTTCGTCTTCTTCTTTCCCTTCTTTACCTTGGCTGGTTATGGGACCTGCCTCTTCTTACCCTTGCCTTTTGGCTGGTCTGAAGAAGCAGAGCCAACAACCAACACAGTCGGTTTCTTCTCGATTTCCTCAAACTACCTAAGCATGTTGAGGAGACCAGGAAGATCCGTTTCAATACTGTTCATACTGAAACCAGTAATGAATTGCTTGAAGGCTGGGGTTAAAGACTTAAGGATGATGTCCACGGACATCTCATTGTCCATGACAAAATCCAACTGGGCGGCGTCTTCCACGTACCCGATCATCTTAATGACATGATCTTATACATGCCATGTCTCCATCTTGGTGTCCCAGAGGTTGCTCGTGGCTTCAAACTTGGCAGCTCTAGACTGCTTACCGTATAACTCCTCTGCATTCAGAAGCATGCTTTGAACATCCAAATGTTCGTGATTCCTTTACAGGTCGTTATTCATTGAAGCCAGAGTAAAGCACCTGGCCTTCTCGGCATCCTTCTGGTATAGCTTATAGGCTTCCCTTTTTTCGTGGGTTGCATCTTCGTCGGGCTTCTCCGGAGCGTCCTCGAACAGCACGTATCCTATCCCAGCTAGTGATAGGACTAACTTGATATTCCTAAGCCAATCTTTATAGTTGGTTCCATCAAGCACATTCTTCTCTATCATATACTTTAGAACTGAATCCATTCTGTAATTAAATAGATATTTTATTAGCATAGGTTCGTTGCACAGTTTAAATGGTTTTTATTAAACTATATTCTCCCACTAAATTTAAGAATTAAAGCCATAATAATAAACAATTTATCACTTAAAAATATTTGTGGGAGAGGGATCCGACTACCCCGAGTCAGACAACCTTGAGTGTAGCTCAACAAGTTGTCTGACTCTGCAGTCGGTAGACGAACTCATCGTCAATCATATTAAATATGATTCCCTTTCGATTTTTACCCCTAGTCATTTGTGATCATGAGTGTGCTCATCCAAATCACAATGGCTAGCCTAGTCGGACCCTTGTTTTCGCGTTTAGCCTGACTTGCCCCGGCGCTTGGTGTATGCACGACACGTAGGTTTGGGTCAGGTCTTAGACTATCTTTGGTTTAACTTACACCGGTGCTCGGTGTATGCACGAGACGATGGTTTGGGTCAAGTCAAGATGTTATCAAGAAATCGGTTTCTATAAGGTTGCCATGTCACAGCTTGAGTGTAGCTCAACAACCGTAACACGGGTCTTACAGTTGCCAACTCCGAAAACAAGGAGGGCTACGATTTATCTTGAATAAGATTATAATCGTATTTGACTTAGGTATAGTCGATGGACTTACACAGTCATGATTCGACTCTTTGCGGTCCAGCGGACGCGGTCAGGGAATTGACTAAGCCAGAACCACTTAACCCCTAGTCTAGCTAGGGTGGTCCAGTAAACTTAGCCAAGCACATTGACCGACATCATGATCCATTGAAGGAGGTTCATCAATTCTATGTTCGTCCATCAACTAAATAGCTTTTAATTAATACTAGTTAATCCGTATCAACTAGTTGATCCTTAAAATTTGAAATTTTTTATGGATTTGTTTGATGACTTTTATTAGATCCTTATCAACTATAAGGTTCGTTTTGTTCATCGTGCTACCCCAATTTTTATTAGGATTTTAATAAAACAATTACAACATTTAACAAAATTAGTCATTTAATGATAATCATTATTTAAACAATTTATGATAATGATTGTCAATTAAAGGGACTACCCTAATCGGGAATTAGGTTTTGATGTTGTATTTGTTCATTTAAAATGTATCATGTCACTTGTCATTAAAAAATTTATCTTATAAACTTTTAATCAATTTAATGGCTAACCTAAAGGGTTCATGAATAATTTATTCAGCATGTCCATTAAACATTAACCAACTAATTTAATCACATAAATTAAAGGTTCAATAATTTGACATATAAAGATAACATGCAAGTTAAAATTATCTACAACATAAATAATTAACTTGCTAATCTAAAAATTTAACATTTAAATTTAAACATCCAAAATTTTAAAGCTTGAAACAATTTTATTACATAAAATTAGGTTTCATAAAAATTATCAAATAATTGTACATACAAACCTAAGCTTTTAAAATTAACGAAACCTTTTAAGATTAAATTATCTCATAAAATAATCTTTAAAACTTTATGTAACTAAAAGAAATGAATTTTTAATTCCATCTCATGAATTTTTTTTTCTTTATGTTACATATAATACAAAATAATTTTAAAACATTTTTAAAATCGTTGAAATCAATTTTAAAACTTTTAGATAAAGTTTAAAAAATCTTTCAAACTTTATGTAACTAAATAATTTTTAAATATCATCTTATGAAAGCAAAAAAAAATTTCTCTTAATGTTACATAATGTCTTTTTAAAACAAAAACTTTTTAAATGCTTACTAAAATTATTATATCTCATAAAATATTTTAAAAGCATTTAAACATAGTAGACTTATAAAACTTTATCATATAAAATTTAAAACGTCCCTAAAAATTTTCATGTTATAAAAACAATTTTTAAAACACAAAAATTTGTTAAACTAATTTTAACATAAAGGTAAAATATACATATGTTCAAAAACATGCAATTTAATAATTTAAAATCGTCGCAAGTCAAGATATACAAGCATAACCATGGCTCTGATACCACTATAGGGTTTTGGCGGACCCTCAGAGCTCAGATCTGTGCCCGTCGTAAGTCGGACGGACCACAGAGGCATAAAGCGTAGATGAAAAATAAAACATGCTAGCTACATTTTAGCTAGGCCATGCGAGAGCCAGAACCGAGACCGATCTATGCCAACTTGGTGTGGATCTGACCACCCCAAGAGGGATCTATCCTACTGCGACGAAATTAAATTACACTAAAAAGGTTTAAAGAACATACCCGGAATCTCAACCCAGGGGCAGGCAAGATGTACCGCACCGGCTTCTTACGCTCCTAGTAGCCGAACCGCCTTGACTCGATCCATCCGAGCAGCCACACACCTTCGAACTGATCCACCCAAGCCGACACCTGTCTCCGAGCCGATCACTTGCGGTAGAAGGTTTCACTTGAGCAGACCCGCGTCTTAGACGTCTGGATCCGAATCCAAAACCCCCTTCGTAGTCTTGCTAGGACTCGTCGGGAGAATAGGAAGAAGAGAGGAAGAATAGTTTAATTCGTAGATTGAGCTTGCTCAAAATTCGGAGCTACTCGACCGAAGACTTGGTGTTGTGTTCAACAAAGAGAGTGCACCCCTATTTATATAGGGAGTCGGCACCTCTCTTTTCGTTGCGAGCAATGTGGGACAAAGATTAAGAAGAGGGATTTAATTTGGCTAATTGAAGTTTAGTAAGCCTTTCACAAAGGCTAACTTCAATGAATTAAATCTCTTCATCCATTAAACTTTAGACACCAAACAAACTATCATTTTGAAGGGCTTCGAATGGTGAACACGTAGGAACAAACGGCGACGAATTCCGACTTCGTTTGACCCCTCAAACAATTACCCAAAGATGGACAAAAAGTCAATTTTCGTAGCCGTCAAAAGGGTTTCAAAAACCCCTAATTAACTTAAGTTACAGGCGCGCCCGCTAAGCTTAGCGGGTGGACCCGCTTGCCCAAGTAGGTCTAACCCACTCTTGCCTTTGACTGTTTTTGCGTTTTCGAGCTCGTTTGTGCTCCGTTTTGGATGCAGTTTGAACCTGTGTTTAGACCTGGACGATCCCGTCAACCAGGTAACCCTTTCCAATGCTTTTGTTCCTACAAATATTGTCGTCACCAATTTACGACACGTTTAATCTTGTTTGCATCGAATGCAACATTGTCCCCATCTACGACTTAGTCTCACAACTAGCTTGTGACCTTAACTATTCTATTTCATCGAATGAATTCCTCTTATATATCTTCCTATTACTAAGATACGAATACTACTCGGTGTGAGACCCTACAGCATGACCTTACTACATGTTGGGGCTCGAAACCCCTAGATGACGGTCACTACGAGCAGTAGTTGTCGTCCCTGTTTCAGAATAATCATAACATGATCGACCCATTGACAAAAGTATCATTGGGTTCACTTTGGATGTGTCAGTGATGAATACCGTTAGCTATAGTCCATTCGTCAAGACTATGTCTCTGTTGGCCTAGGGTACGGTTTACTGTCAACCCCATTAGACAACATTGGTCAGTATGCGGTGGTCTTTGTTGTATGCACGTTGTACATCTTACAATGTACCCCGACCGAGGATTAACACAAAGACCGTACTAAGCTTGTGACACTAACTTTCCTTTAACGGAAGAGACGAATCCCATCTTAGTCATATACTCGCCTCGAAAGCTTCAGGTGTAAACCAACCTAAGATCTTTTAGCAGGCCTAGCCTCGAAGCTAGATCATAGGTCTAAGCAACACTGTTAACTCACAGGTTCATACAAATGACTTCAGGTCTTAAGGACCAGCTTACCTATCATCACCCTAGAGTTATTATAGACAGTTTAGTTAAAGTTAACCATTTAATAACTCTAAGTTGGTCGTTCAGTGAACTCATTCTCCAATGAGCACCTATGTCTTGTCTCCGACTTCACCAAGTAGAATGACTATGAGATCATCATTACCCTAAGGTAAGACAAAGACACAGTGGTCTGTCCGATGTGTCGATATCCAGTTCTCGACACATCTATGACCACGAACCGTTTAACACTTAAGTTTCTATTCGGTCACTTACTACTCATAATCGAGATCTTATCTGGATACGTAAGGACCTAACTAAGAGTTTATGGACATTATCTAAGCATATTATTCATCCGAATTTATACTTAAGATAATGGATAACATATTATATCTTAACAAGACGTATACTTATGATAAATTGCCTTATGAGCATATATCCTCATATAACTGCTTCTTCATTAAATTGGGAGAGGAGGTCTATCCTCACGTTACAAAGCTCGGAGGGGCCTTTCGCCCGAGGGGATCCCGCTTGTCTGGCGACGGTCCATTCCTCCATCATCTTGGTAAAGCTCTGAAAGCTTTTGTAGATACCAAGGGCCTCGTCCTGAATGACTGCGACTGACCCCTCAAGGGGTTGATTCATTGGGTGAGTCCTTCGGGTAGAGAAGGGCTCTCCGGCTAAGGACAGCCTCAGAGTGTCAGTGATGATGGTCTCAAGTCGACCCGGCCTCCTCAAAGGTAGAGGGGGTGTGACGTCGGGCGACTTGCCGTGGCGAGAATTGTGGTGAGGATGTATGGAGCCTGACATGGGTGTAACCCTTGTTTCCACAGACAACGCCAATTGTTGCAAGTCAGATCTGCCAACAATGAGATTTATTTGTTACTGGGAATCACAGGTACAATGATTATAAGTTTTTGGCTAACGGAGAGGTTTTCACGGCTCAGAACTTGCTTCGAAGGTGAAGGGTTCAAGGTCGCCTGGAGGTCGCCAAAGGTCGATGTCTCCTGGTTGCTGAGGCGAGCTTCCTGTGAGAAAAGCAACTCGTCAAAAAGGCGGGGTTAGCTATCAGCACGTAGCCTCTTCGATGCTTAAGTCAGCAAGTGACGTGAAATATAGGGGTCGGACACGCTTGGCGATCTTAAGACAGATCGGCGAAGCGTGGCGAGCTTATGAGGAAGGTGCAGATATATGGAAGAAACCCGACCTTTAATATGGGAATGAGTTAGATGTTTTAACTGACCAACCCCCTCTCTATGAAGGAAGGATGTGGGTATTTAGAGGGCTGAGAGGCGGTTGCTTGCCATCTTGTCAGCTGTCGAATCAACCTAGCTGGCACTCGAGTGGTGAAGCGATAGGTTGGTGAGCTGTGTCAGAGATATTTTCCGCTTTAATGGTGTCAGATGGTGTCAGGTTCATTAATGAGACGTGAGGGGCGGCCATCAGTTCTCGCCCTTAACCTCTGGCATTAACGGAGGGGAGGTGAGCCTACGTCACCAAGTCAGAGATATTTATGCCTGGCAGCCCTCGGGGGTGAGCCAAGCTCGGCGACCAAGCTCGGCTCCTTCAGACGGCGCTTCTTGTTGGAGGATAGGTGAGCTTATCCTTGGCACGTCGAGCTTAACGGTCGGTCGGGTGAGCTTCTCTGGTTGACCTTGGAGGCGATCTAGTGGCGGGGAGAGGCGAGCTTCCCTGGATTGAGGTGATCTTCTGCTCGAGCTAGTGCCCCTTCTGGGGGGTTGGTGAGGTGTTCGCTTAGGCCCCTAGTGCATACATGCCTTAATTACATGGGCTGGCCTTAAGGTCGTAACAGTTGTATTAAGAGTTAATATATGAATATACAAGTTGGTATCAAATCTTATATGGCAAAATAAACTAGGCCATACCGAAGAGACTAAGCTTCACAAGTTACATAAAAAGGGGTCTGATCTCTCATATTATGAGTCGAAAGACACTTGTGAATATTGTCTCAAAGGTATGATGGCCAAAATTCCCTTTGTAAGACAGTAGGAAAATGAGTTGTTGAACTCGTAGTCTCGTACATACAGATGTACCCAGACCCAAGTCTAAATATGTTATGCCCTGCTTCCCAAAACGGGTACGAGGACGAGACGAAGGTTCGCATGGGCCAGAGCTACGAGGCTCGGGCCCAATAAGCGTCTGTAGGGATACCATTTAAAATTTTCAGGTTCTTGCGTATAAAAGTTCATAACAATAAGAATAAGAGTACTCGAAAGGAAATTTACAGTCTTTATTAAAAGAGATCATATCCAGCATTTATATCAAGTCTAATAAAAGAAGCCTAAGCATGGCTACAACTGCAGAAAGGGAAACTAATGGTGCGAAGCACCCAACCAGGGCAGAAAGTAAAGCGGTGCTACACACCCAAAACTAGAAAGTAGTAAACCTCTGTAAGACAGCAACGGCGAGGGACCTCTAGGTCTGGTCCTTGTTTTTTTAGGAAGACACGATCAAGGATCACCCTCTCTATCTTGGAGAGTGTACTTATTACCCGCAGGCTGTGCAAGAAAAGTCGTGAATGCTGTTACATGGCATGACATGGGTATAGTTGTTCTAGGGTGTCCACACGCACACACACACAGATAGTTCCTAACATATTTGCAGTTTATACCTAGACTTTGTTGTCAAGTCTAGGCTATCGTGTGGGGGTCCTGGATGCTATCATTTCACGTCCAGTTCTCTTTGTTTAACAGTTTACAGTGCTAAGAAAGAAGTGGCCTAGACTTGGCCGTAACTACACAAGTGAAGGCACTTGCCTGCGATGGTAAGAAGAACATCCTTTGGAAGCGTCTTGTCTTTGGCAGCGCATCGGTCAGGGTCCGCTGTCACAAGTCAACGGCGGGCGTCAGAACTAGTTTAGCAACCTATTAAGTTGTTTCTAAGTTGAATGGGGATATCCTATCAGTTTCAAGTCAAATTTGAATGTTTAGCCTATCTGATGATTCTATCCTATGTGCATGATCAGTATAGTCCATCGTCGATCTAAGGTTTCACATCATTTTAAAGGAGCGTAACATAAATTTAGTGAGTTAAGTTACCGATTTTTATTTAGGTTTTGATGACGTAACGTTTGGGTTGCTACGAGTGAGAGGACCAACCTAGTGCGACGAACGCGCACGTGTCTGACGTCCGGTCTGAAACAATGGCGGTGTTAGGTGTCCTCGACTGTGGGTAACGGAGTACGGATCGTCTCGGCTGTGGGTAGCGCAGGGAAATTGTACGATAACAAGGTCGCCTCGGTTGCGAGTAGCATAATGAGACGTCACGGCAATGGTAACGACGTCGGAAGAGGGTGCGAGATCTGTGGTGTGGGCTCCTAGGGTCGCAAGAAGGCTGCCGTCGCGTGGACAGCAGGGTTTGTGCGCGGGGGTGTAACAGAGGGGAAGGCCGACAGTTTGAGGGGAAGGGGTTGCCTTGCATGGATTGTGTGTGCGGCCTGTGTGCTGTCAAGGGGAGAAGGTCCAGACAGCGGCTGGTGCACAGACTCGAGGAGGGGAAGAGGCAGCCGGCGGTCGCACGGGGAAGGTGGGGGCCGGAGCTGCTGATGCCGGTGTTTGGGTTACGTGTTGCTGCCGCGTCGGGGCTGCTGTGGACATCGACGCAGGGGTGGCGGCTGGGCATGCAGTCTGCTGACAAGGGGAGGCCAGCTTTGGGGGTCTCAAGGGGAGAGGGAGGTTTGGTCGGAGCAAGGAGGTCAGAGCAATGGGTTGCTGGCGGTGGCTAACTGGATGAGGGAAGAGGGGAGGTGTACGGTGGCTCCTGGTGGTTTCTTTTGCTTTGCATGGGTCTGTTGGTGCTTGAAAGTGATGACCTGAGTGCTTTAGTTGCGTGAAAGCCTAGGTGAAAAAAATATAGGGTTGTTCCATTGGCTTTATGTAGGGCTTCTGTAGCTGCTAAGAGGAGAGGGACGTGGGAGAGAGAATATGGGGGGTTGTTAGGATCAAATAGCATGGAAAATAATAGGTTAGGATTTCTTTAGTGGTTAGTTTTAAAAAGATTTGCATAAGATAACGTGTGTACTGAACTTGAGAGAAATAAGAATACCTTTATTATTAGGTTCGTGGTTTGAAAAATGAATTAACACTTATAATTTCTCTTGTTTTTTTAAAAAAAAACTATAGAATCATTCTTCATATTCAAATTTATAAAAGGAGTTTTAATAATTACTAAAGTGTTAATACAGGTTGGTTCCTCGACGTCTGAAAATTACGAAGAAAATATCGGGGCGCTCGCGCCTCCGAGAGGGTCGAGAGTATGGTGATCAGTCACGTGCTAGGTTCACGAAAAACGATAATAAAAATAAAAAGCCAAAATGTCGAAGTCTAAAGTTAAGATGCCCCATCATCCAAAGCTGTTTTGTGGAAGAATGACCCGTGAAATGACATTCTCAAAAAATTCCACAAATAACTACTCTCTCTGAGGTTCACAACGACAAATAACTTCGCACGTTTAGGATACAAGTGGAGTTCAAAATAAATACGCGTACGAAAAAGAAAGTACGCGCTGAAAAACACACGGTCGAAAAACGACAGTTACGTCCTACCCACCTTAAGAAAAGATTCCGCCCTCGGAATCTACATCAACTACTGCTCAGGAAATAAATGCGGGTAGCGCTCCTTCATCTCTTCTTTGCGCTCCCACGTGGACTCTCCAGGAGATCCGTGATGCCACATCACTCTCACCAGGTCGACTATTTTGTTCCTCAACTGCTTCTTCCAACGATCCAAAATCTGACCTAGCTGCTGGTCATAGGTCATATCCGGTCGAACCGTGATCTCTAAAAAATCCACAGTGTGGATGGGTCACTGATGTATCGACATAACTGAGATACGTGGAAAACGTCGTGAACTCCCTCCAAAGATGGTGGCAGAGCAAGGCGATAAGCCACTGCTCCCACATGCTCCAGCACATCAAATGGTCCAATAAACCTCGGACTCAGCTTCCCCTTCTTCTCGAAACGAATGACGCCGCGATTCGGAGAAATATTTAGGAAGACATGATCTCCTGACTGAAACTCCAAAGTTCGTTTCTTGGTGTCTGCCTAATGCTTGTAACGATCTTGCGCAATTCGGAGCTTATCCCTGATGTCTCTCACGACATCTACATCTTCTACGATCATCTCCGAACCTAACAGCTCTCGATCTCTGATGTCATCCTAGCTCAGTGGCGATCGACATTTTCTTTCATATAGGGCAGTAAACGGCGCCATGCCAATGCTTGTCTGGTAGCTGTTGTTGTAGGAAAATTCCACCAGATGGAGATGATCTTCCCACGAACCCTTCAAATCGAGCGTACAAGCTCTCAGCATATCCTCCAAGATCTGTATAGTCCTCTCTGACTGGCCATCAGTCTGCGGGTGGTACGCCGTGCTGAAACTCAGACTCATACCCAAGTTCTCTTGCAGACTCCTCCAGAACTGAGATGTAAATCTCGAGTCTCTGTCAGATAAGATGCTCACCAGAACTCCATATAAGCACACAGTCTCCTACACGCACACGATCTACATCACGAACTAAACTCAAGAAGGAACTATAAATAGAGAAGTAAAATATCTTTACCTCTAAATACTTCCTCGCCAAGAATTCCGTGGACTATCCCACTCGGAATGTGATGAAGTGAGCAGACTTGGTCAATCGATCAACGATCACCCCGACCGTGTCGTCCTGCTTCGGGCTCCGAGGTAGGCCTGTCACGAAATCCATCGTGATGTGTTGCCACTTCCGCTCCGGAGTAGGAAGCGGTTGCAGCAATCCTGCTGTCCGATGATGCTCCGCCTTCGCTTGCTGGCATACCAAACACTTAGAAATGCTCCGTGCCACACTCCTCTTCATGCCAATCCACCAATAGTTCAGATGGAGATCCTTATACATCTTCGTGGCCCAGGATGTATGGAATAAGGCGAGTTATGAGCCTCACTCAACAACTCCTCTCTAATATCTCCTGCAGGTATGCAGAGTCTACTGCCATTCCTCAGCGATCCATCCTCATGAATAACAAACTCCGTCCGAAGTCCAGCTTCTACTTATCTTCTGATCCTCTGCAGCTTCGTGTCTCCTGCCTGAGCTTCCTTGATACGATCCACAATTGTTGACCGAATCTGTAAGTTCATCATCGAAACGATCACTCCTGGTAGGACAATCTCAATGTTCATCCCTCTCAGCTCCTGATGTACTCTCCAGTTGGCAGTATGCATCATCACTACGGGGAGTCTGCTCAAAGCATCTGGCACTACATTCACCTTCCCCAGATGATACTGCAGATCTATCTCATAGTCTGCCATCAGCTCTAACCATCGTCTCTGACGCATGTTGAGCTCCTTCTGTGTAAAAATATACTTCAAGCTGTTGTGATCGGTGAAAATCTTCATGCTCTCACTCAGCAGGAAGTGTCTCCAGATATCCAACGCAAAAATCACCGCTGCTAACTCCACATCATGCGTTGGGTAGTTCTTCTCATGATTGTAAGGATCGCCTTACCCTTGCAATACTAACAACACACACTAGGGGGTGAATAGTGTAATGGCAATAAAATTGTCCAATTAAAATTTAACTTGCAAATGCGGAATTATAAATGCAAGAGGAATTAAAAGGCACAATCAATCCAAACGCAAACACAAAGTTTTACCCTGGTTCCCCAAACTTGGGTACATCCAGCCACACCAATATTCACTATATTCCCACACAGAGAAGTGAATACAAATCTCACAAGGAGATACCCCACAAAGAGGATTTATGCCCTACATAATGACCCAACCAATCCTACACGAGGATCAAGACTCCCACACAGAGAATCACTAACTCCCACTCAGAGAATTAGGGTTAGACCTACACTAGTACACTAAACTCCCACAAAGAGAGTTACTCTCACAAAGAGAGTTATTCCCACAAAGAGAATATCCTAAGTCCCACAAAGAGACAACCTCCCACAAAGAGAGTAAGATCTAATTCCCTCAAAGAGAATAGAGACACAAATTCACTAAGTAAAGTAAATACTCTTACATATGCCTTGAGATGCTTACTCATGAATGGATGCAAGGCATGGAAGAGGATCTCCAAGTGTTGAGATATGCTTGAGAGCACTTGGATGAATTCCCTTGAGCTGGACTTCAATGCATGAAGATGAATGAGAGCTCTTGAGAGGGAATAGAGGGAGTTTGTGAGTTGCTTAAGGATCTCTTGAGATATTCAATAGCATCAAGAAGTATAAGAGATGGCAGAACACTCATATATATATGAACCCTATATCAAACCCCAAAACCCAAGAAAACAGCCAAAGAATCAATTCTGCAACGGCTAGAAACTGGGCGAAAACGACAGGAACAGTCGACTGATGATCAAAAGACAGTCGACTGATCAATGGCTAGAAAATATCCAACGGCTATAATCTGAGCCAGGACAGTCGACTGATGAAGTCGATACAGTCGACTGTAAACAGGACATGCGCCTGTTAATCCTTCAGTAGGTGAGCTACAGAGGATGGAATAAAATAGAGAGCTGCACTCTTTCTCCAGTTAAGCACACAGGCGACTGATGCCAATAATACAGTCGACTGTCTATTAGTCAGACGATTGTAAAACCATAATCAGTCGTCTGCTGAATAAGATGGAGAAACAACAGAGAGATGCAGAGATTGCACTTACGCTACTCAGGCGACTGATGACCAATCTACAAGCGACTGTAAACTGACCAATTGCCAACTGTGCGTAAAGCTCAAGTTTGAGTCAATTGAAATGTTGACTTGAGCTGTGCATATCAGGCGACTGTAGAAGGATCTACAGGCGACTGGAAATCACCCAGTCGACTATGTTTCCTTCAGTAGGCGACTGATGGAAAGCCAAAGACTCCAAATGAGTCTTTGGACAAAGTGAACCTATTGGGTTGGATTCTATGATAATCCTAAGGCTCACTAAGATGGTTGAATGCATATTCATGAATGAGTAAACCATCTAACAAGGCATTATATTAATCCTAGACTCAAAAGCGAGAGAAAGCAATAAAGTAAATTACATGGATTACAATGCTTTCCTTAGAGTCTAAGTCTTTAATCTTGATGCCTTGATTGCTCTCCATCATCTCTAAGTTCTGGCACTCCTTGAGTCCAAGCTTTGGCTCTTCTCCACTTGATGTCCATCCTTGCACCAAGTGATTAGTCTCCAAGAAAGATATTCTTGAAATAAAACTGAGAGACTAAAACATGAGAGTCATTAGCAACAACATAATGTTGTGATCATCATCAAAATAAGATTGGTATGAAACACCAATACTCAACAATGATTCCTCAACTGCCGAGAAGCGTACGCGACCACGTGTCCGTGCTGATGCAGGACGCATCCGAGTCCCTTGCAAGATGTATCACAATAAATCTCGAAACCTGAGCTCTGATCCGGTACAGCCAATACTGGTGCCGGGGTCAATCTCTCCTTCAAAATACTGAAGGCCTTCTCACAATCCTCTGACCAAACGAACTCCACATCCTTCCTCGTCAGCTTCTTCATCGGCTCCGTAATCCTCGAGAAATCTTTAATGAACCGACGGTAGTAGCCAGCTAATCCAAGAAAGCTTCTGATATCTGATGCTGGCTGCAGGGTCGGCCACTCGCTGACTACTCTGACTTTCTTCGGATCTACAGATATGCCATCACCAGACACCACGTGTCCCAGGAATGCGACTCTGTCCAACTAGAACTCGCACTTACCATACTTGGCATACATCTTATGATGCCTCAGTGTCTCCAACATTGTCATCAGATGATGGATGTGCTCCTCTTCGGACTTCGAGTAAATAAGTATGTCGTCGATGAATATGACGACGAACTTATCCAGAAAGTCGTAGAAAATCAAATTCATCAGGTTCATAAACACTGCTGGAGCGTTGGTCACACCAAACGGTATGACTACAAACTCATAGTGTCCGTACTTCGTCCTGAAGGCTGTCTTCGGAATATCGTCCTTCTTCACCTTCAACTGATGGTATCCGCTCCTCAAATCCAGTTTCGAGAAAACCCTCGAACCTCCAAGATGGTCAAAAATGTCATCAACCTGGGGTAGCGGATACTTATTCTTCACAGCACTGCATTCAGCCCTCTATAGTCCACACACATTCGGCGTGATCCATCCTTCTTCTTCACCAACAGAACCGGTGC
This sequence comes from Scilla litardierei, assembly GCA_030789695.1. Lineage (NCBI taxonomy): Eukaryota > Viridiplantae > Streptophyta > Magnoliopsida > Asparagales > Asparagaceae > Scilla > Scilla litardierei. The sequence goes on along the minus strand of CM061130.1, from coordinate 87,655,313 downwards.
ACCCCAAGGTGACACACTAGGGTGTATGAAACCCTTCTGCAGTAATTCGTCCAACTGTAGCTCCCCAAGCTCTACAGGAGCCATCTGATACGGCGCCTTCAAAATAGGTTGCGCTCCCGGTATAAGATCTATACTGAACTCCAAGGCTCTGTCGGGTGACAAGCCTGAAATATCATCTGGGAAGACGTCGTCGAAGTCTTTGACGACTGCTAGCCTACTGATCTCCATCTGCATGGAGATAATGATCGACTCCTCCAGCTTGGCCCGGAATCCTGAACACCACTTTCTTGCTACGGTAATCGATCGAAATATGGAAATCTCCCAACCAATCGATACCAAGAACAACATCGAAATGTGGCAGATCATGGACAATGAAGTCGGCATAAAGCTCGTGTCCACTGATCACCAACGGATTCGAGCGGCATCTCAAATTAAACGTCACCACTTCGTTTCCTGTAGTGATGTCCCAACACTTAGGGAGTGTATGGGTAGGAATGGAGTGTTCTGTTACGAATCTCCGGGTTATGATGCACATGGATGCACCGGAGTCAAAAAGGTTAATGCCGGGAAAGATGACACTAAAATGGTGCCTAGGATACGAAAGATAAAGCTAAGGTCACACTAGGGTCACTAATCTAACCAGGGTTTATTAAACTTGCACATATTGAACCGGATATGAAATGAATGCGAGTACTTTTATTGCTACGAACTTTTCGCAAGACCTGTATGGGCCACCATTAAAACCTGTCACACCCTGCTTTCCAAAATGGGTGTGAGGACGAGACAAATGTCCGCATGGGCTAGAGCTGTGAGGCTCGGGCCCAATAAGCGTCTGTAGGGATACCATTTACAATTTTCAGGTTCTTGCGTACAAAAGTTCATAACAATAAGAATAAGAGTACTCGAAAGGATTTGCATTTATTATTAAAAGAGATCATATCCAGCATTTATATCAAGTCTAATAAAAGAAGCCTAAGCATGGCTACAACTGCAGAAAGGGAAACTAATGGTGTAAAGCACCCAACTTAGGCAGAAAGTAAAGCGGTGCTACGCACCCAAAACTAGAAAGTAGTAAACCTCTGTAAGACAGTAACAGCGAGGGACCTCTAGGTCTGGTCCTATCCGAAACGCACTCATGGTCAATGTCCTCTAACTCCAAGTCCTTCGGTAGTGTCTGCTCGTCTGTGTACTTCGTCTCAGTACCTGACGTACAACACCCAAGAGAAAGGGGCTGCACGTCAGGTAAAGTCTACAAGGGGAAGGTGAGAAGACTCTACTACTGCAAGTCTAAAGGAATTTAAAGATGACATTTTAATTGTTGATTTAAAATAACAGCATGACATGTATAAGTAAGGAAAAGTAAAGACGGTGCAGAAATTAACCGTGGCAGGCAAAGAGTCGTAGCGTATGCTACCAGCTACAAGATGTGACAAGACTAGACACGACACGACACGACACGACCGTGTGACACCAAGCGACTCGACACCTAGAGGGTTCATGCATTCATCTTAGAAAGTGGTCAAACTCTCTAACCTGGTGGCCGCTCAACCCTACCCCATCCCAAGACTCAAGACAAGACTGTGTAGGACCACTCACTCTAGCTCGGTGAGTGTCTCTATCCCCACGGTCTGCAGGGTCACTCACTCACTCGATGAGTGTCGAGCTTCCCGCAGGTGAATCTGTACCACTGTATAGGACCACTCACTCTGGCTCGGTGAGTGCCTCTATCCCCACGGTCTGCAGGGTCACCCACTCACTCAATGAGTGCCGAGCTTCCCGTAGGTCAATCTGTACCACTGTATAGGATCACTCACTCTAGCTCAGTGAGTGCCTCTATCCCCACAGTCTACAGAGTCACTCACTCACTCGATGAGTGCCGAGCTTCCCGTAGGTGAATCTGTACCAAGGATCACTCTCTCTGTCTTGGAGAGTGTCCTTATTGCCCATAGGCTATGCAAGAAAAGCCGTGAATGCTGTTACATGGCATGACATATGTATAGTTGTTCTAGGGTGTCCACACGCATACACACACAGATAGTTCCTAACATATTTGCAGTTTATACCTAGACTTCGTTGTCAAGTCTAGGCTATCGTGTGGGGGTCCCGGATGCTATCATTTCACATCCAGTTCTCTTTGTTCAACAGTTTACAGTTCTAAGAAAGAAGTCACCTAGACTTGGTCGTAACTACGCAAGTGGGGGCACTTGCCTGCGATGGCAATAAGAACGTCCGTCGGAAGCGTCTCGTCTCTGGCAGCGCGTCGGTCAGGGTCCGCTGTCACAAGTCAGCGGCGGGTGTCAGAACCAGTTTAGCAACCTATTAAGTTGTTTCTAAGTTGAACGGGGCTATCCTATCAGTTTCCAGTCAAATTTGAATGTTTAGCCTATCCGACGATTCTATCATATGTGCACGGTTAATATAGTCCATCGTCGATCTACGGTTTCACATCGTTTTAAAGGAGCATAAAATAAATTTTATGAGTTAAGTTTCCGATTTTTAATTAGGTTTTGATGACGTAACGTTTGGGTTGCTACAAGTGAGAGGACCAACCTAGTGCGACGAACGCACACGTATCTAACGTCGGGTCTGAAACGGTGGCGGTGCTCGGTGTCCTCAACTGCGGGTAGCGCAGTAAGGATCGTCTCGGGATCGTCTCGGCTGCGGGTAGCACAGCGAAACGACATGGCAACGAGGTCGCCTCGGTTGCAAGTAGGGCAATGAGACGTCACGGCAACGGCAACGGTATCGGAAGAGGGTGCGAGATCTGCGGCGTGGGCTTCTAGGGTCGCAAGAGGGTTGCCTTCGTGTGGACAATAGGGTTTGCATGCGGGGGGTGTAGCAGAGGGGAAGGCCGGTAGTTTGAAGGGAAGGGGCTACCGTGCGTAGATTGCACGCCCGGTTCGGTGCTGTCAAAGGGAGAAGGGACAGACAGCGGCTAGTGCACGGATGCGAGGAGGTGAAAGCGGCAGCCGGCGGTCGCACGGTGAAGGAGGGGGCCGGAGCTGCTAATGCCGGTGGTTGGGTTACACGTTGCTGCCATGTCAGGGCTGCTATGGACAGCGGCGTGGGGGTGGTGGCTAGGCGCGCGTCTGTTGCCAAGGGGAGGCCGGCTGTGGGGGGTCTCAAGGGGAAAGGGAGGTTTGGCCGTGTAACGACCGGTTTTTGTAATGACTATTATATGAATAATATTGGATGTTCTCTCCTTGTGTGCTTTTCCCTGTCAGACGTTCTTACGACGAGCTTCATAGCGTCCATATCTTAGAGCTAGAGTGATCCTAGAGGCCATAGGAATCTTCCCGAAGCTTCGCGCTTCGATTCGGCACTTCTGGTGCATCTTAGTTGGTTCATGAAGGAGAGCCAACCGACTATATTGCAATCTAGTCGGTCGGCAACACTTCACAGACCGACTAGTTCATCTTAAAAATTTCAGCTAAGTTACTGTTTACGTTTAGTCGGTCTAAGCACATTCTTCGACCGACTAGTTCCCAAACTAGTCGGTTAGAACTTGTACTCGGACCGACTAATTCTAAGTTCTTCTGAACAGCCGAGTTACTGTTTGTAGTTAGTCGGTTAAAGAACATCTACCAACCGACTAGTTCCCAAACTAGTCGGTTAGAGTTCCTTCTCTGACCGACTAACTCTCAGTACTTAATATCTATCTAATTTTACCCTTAGTCGGTCTATGAACAATCACCGACCGACTAGTTCCCAAACTAGTCGGTTGACGAACCTTCACAGACCGATTAACTCTGTCTACCATGTACCAACCATGTTCACTGTTTGCTTTTAGTCGGTCTCAGTTGGACGACCGACCGACTAGTTCCCAAACTAGTCGGTCGACCACTCTTCACTGACCGACTAAATTGACCCAGAAACCCTAGGTTAAGTCGTAACCGCCGTTTTTATTTCTATTTAAACCATATGCATTTTCTATTCTTTCTTCACTTATCTTGGCCGATCTTCTTCCCCAATCATCCCCCAACCTTCCTCTTTCCATTCCTCTTCCTCCCGTGCTCCATCTCACCCTCCATTGCGCCGGCACCACCCCGTAGGCCGCCGGCCGACCCTAAATTCTCCTTTTTCTCCAGATTTTCCCCACAATCTCCCATCTCCAGATCTGTTGTTTAGCCGTTGTTAGGAATTCTTTTCAACCGTAGTTCTTTGGGATCGCTTCTTCTATTGCTATGCTAGATCCGATTTGGCGACGGTAATCCGGAATCCAGCGAGATTTTCTCCTACCTGCAGATCCGTAGGCGTCTCGATCTTCGCTTCGTAAACGGTTAGTGATCTACCTTTAATTTCCCTAAACCCACACTGTAAATTAGAAAACCCTAATTAAAAATGGATTACTAGACGTTATAGGATTCCAATGCAATCCGGATTAGAACTCTCAAATATGATTTTCTGTTTTGCCATAACAGCGAACCCAAATCCCCGTAAAATAGCGATCTTGACTCGACGATCAACAACCTCGGTACCAGGCAAGTGAAACTTGCCAACCTTGTTTTAGGCCATGTTTTAGGCCATTATTTGTTTTAGCATGAAAGAGACTAGACCGTGAAATGATAGCGGTCTAGGCGCAAATTCAAATTCTAGCTTGACAACGAAGCTAGAATTGCCATTGTCATGTCATGTCGTGCATTGCCTATCATGTTTAAATTCTTTAACGGTACGCAAATTTCTATTCGAATATTTGTCATGTGCATCCAATTTACATGTCATCTGTTTGCATGTTGCATCGTAGCACACGCTACAAATCCTTGTACAAATCCGTGTTTCCGGCTAGGCACCCGTTATGCGGGCATAACCCTACGCCATACTTGTTAAAACACTTCCTGGCTTGTGATCCAGAAGCGAGCATTCCATGTTTGGGGGTAAAGCCCTGGCTCGATACACGTGGAGGGGTAGGGATAAACGGTCACTTGAGCGTAAGAGTTGGGCCGTACAGCCACTCTAGCCAAAGGGCGGAATCTCTGTGCACGACGTGCTTACATACTTGTACTTGTCCTTGTGAATGTTAAATTGTTCCATGCCATGTTAAACGTTTCCATGCCATGTTTTACCTGCTATGCTATAAATCATGCCAGGTCATAAACTGCTGTTACTTTATTTGTTGTTCTCATTGCTTAAAATGTCATGTCATACTATACTCTATAACTGCTAGGTTATTTCTACCTTCCTTTTAGTTTCCTTGCACAAAGTCTTGTAGACTTTGCTGACATGTGCCCCTTCTCTTTGGGTGTCGCATGTTAGTTGCTGAGCCGGAGACTGCTGTTGAGGGCGAAGAGTTCGTGGAGTTCGTGCCCTATACAGTTGCTGACGTTGAGTACGAGGACACCGGTGATCAGTCCTAGTGTTCCTTCGCAGTCCTTTCTTTAGTTGTTGTTTGTCGGTGAGTAGCACCGTTTGTTGTTAGTATCTTTGTTGGCCATGCTGGGCCTTTTCTTTTAGACTCTTTTGTTTGCCTGGTGGCATTTCTGCTGTTGTTGAATTTTATCTGGACCTTGAGATGAATAATTTAATTATCTGCCTCTTTTCTATTATTGTTATCTTTGTTCCTATGTCACATTACAGGGACCTGCATGATATTCCAGACGCTTTACATGCTGGGGCCTCACAGATCCAAGCCTGAGCGGGCCTCGTCACGCCTCGCCTCCATTTTATGGAAGCGGGTCATGACAGGTTTCGTTGGTGGCCCATGCCGGTCACCCTCTGTAACTGTGACTTAATCGGAGCAACGATAAGAATGGTAGAATGTCCGATAAATAATTTCGACACCGAGTCATAAGGCTGAGAGTCTAATTTGTTTCGTTTTCTGTGTCACTAAATGGCTAGAAGACGGAATACCCGTGCTGGTGGTGGTGTGCCCCCTCGCGTCAAGGAGCCGGATCGGGAGCCCACCAACAGGGAGATTATGTGGATGATGCATCAGATGATGCATCAGATGATGCAGGTGCAGCAAGGGATGCTGCAGAATGCCCGGAATGTTCCGCCTGCTCGAGCAGCGCAGCCTGTTCAGAATGTCCCTCGCTTCGAGTCAGGAGCGAAGCAGTTTCGGGAGCTGGGCCCTGCTTACTTTGATGGGACCGAAGGACCTTTAGCTGCGGATGAGTGGACCAGGAACATAGAGGACAACCTGAAGATGTCGAAGGTCGACCCGGCTGGATGGTTTGACTTGGCGAAGAGGCAGCTTAAGGATAATGCTCGGAACTGGTGGGATGCTGAGGAGGAAATGCTTGAGGAGCCGATATCTTGGGCTACTTTCAAGTCTAGATTCGATGAGGAATACTTCCCAAAGGCTGCCAGGAGGGAGATGGCACAGCGCTTCATCGACCTGAAGCAGGGGAGCTTGACGGTGGACCAGTACCACCAGGAGTTCACCAGGCTGAGCCGTTTCGCACCGAAGATGGTGCATGATGCTGATGAGAGGGCCCAGAGGTTTCTGCAGGGGCTTTCTTTGGATCTTCAGATCTTTGTGACTTCTTCTGATTTGGAGTCCTATCAGAAGGTACTGGTTGTAGCAAAGAGGCAGCAGCAGATCATGAACCAGCAGAGAGGATGCGCTTCTGGAGCTGGGAAGAGGCCTGTGGAGCAGGCCAGGGTAGTGATGAGACCAGGGTTCAGGCCCAATCAGACGGTGCAGTTCAAGAGGCCAGGAGGACCTCCTACTCTGAAGACTTGCCATTTCTGTGGCAAGACTGGGCATGTCAAGGATCAATGCCGAAAGATGTTGGGACAGTGCTTGGTTTGTGGTGATCCTGCGCATACCATGAGGGACTGTCCAAAGTCCAAGCAGCCATGGAAGGGACCTATTGAAGCTCAGCCGTTGCAACAGAGGGCACATGTACCTGTTGGACGTGGAGTGCCTCTTGTTCCGCAGAGGCAGGATTTTCAGCAGGCTGTTCAGCCGAGGAGGCAGGCTTTTCTTATGACTGCAGTTGAGACTGAAGCGGTGGATAAGGTTATTGCAGGTAACTCTCAACCTAGTTGTTCTTTTCTTAGTTAGTCTTGTTTGTTGGAATTTGTTTGGTTGTTTATTATGTATGCTAGAAAAGAATTTGATTGTTAGACTGCATGTTAGGTGTGATTTTGGTTTGCACATTCCCTGCACGAGTCCTCTTCGACTCTGGTGCATCGATGTGCATTATTTCCCGGAGCTTCGTGGAGAAGCATTCCTTGTCGACTTCCTCTCTTCCCAAGAGTTGGAATATCGTTACAGGAAATGGCATGGTCACAGTGCAACGTGGTTGCAATTCTTGCCCTTTGGTGGTCTGTGGACATGAGCTTTATGCTGATTTCATCGTCCACGACATCATCAACTATGATGCCGTCCTCGGGATAGACTGGCTTGGGAGTTTCTATGCCACGATCGATTGTCGGAGGAAGAAGGTGGTGTTCGAGATCCCTGGACATCCGGTGTTCAAGTTCAGCCGTGGCAGCAGTTTGCTTGGTCCGGTCAGGTTTCGGGCCAAACCGGTGGAGATCATTGCTATGCAGATGGAGCAGTGTCGACCTGCGGTAGTGCGTGACTTCGACGACGTCTTCCCCGAGGAGATGTCTGGATTGCCGCCCGATCGAGCTCTCGAGTTTTCGATCGATCTCATTCCGGGAGCGCAGCCTATTTCGAAGGTGCCGTATCGTATGACACCAGCAGAATTGGAGGAATTACAGAAGCCGCTGGACGAACTTCTTCTGAAGGGTTACATTAATCCCAGTGTGTCTCCGTGGGGAGCACCGGTCTTGCTGGTGAAGAAGAAGGACGGTTCGCATCGCATGTGTGTGGACTACCGGGAGTTGAATACGGTGACCGTCAAGAATCGATATCTGTTGCCTCGTATTGATGATATCTTTGATCAGCTTGGAGGATCGAGAGTATTCTTTAAGTTGGATCTGAGGAGTGGTTATCACCAGCTGAAGGTGAGGAAGGAAGATGTTCCAAAGACAGCATTCAGGACGAAGTACAGACACTACGAGTTCGTGGTTATGCCTTTCGGTGTAACCAACGCACCCGCAGTTTTTATGAATCTGATGAATCTGATCTTCTATGAATTTTTAGACAAGTTCGTCGTTATCTTTATTGACGACATTCTGATCTACTCGAAGTCAGAGGACGAGCATGCGTCGCACTTGAGGACAGTATTGGAGATCTTGAGGAAGCATCGGTTGTATGCTAAGTATTCCAAGTGCGAGTTTTGGTTGGACAGAGTTACTTTTCTCGGGCATGTGGTAACTGGAGATGGTATTTCGGTGGACCCCGAGAAGATTAAGGCTATCAGGGAGTGGCCTGTTCCGCAGTCAGCGTCTGAGATCCAGAGTTTCCTTGGATTGGTAGGTTATTATCGGCGATTCATTAAGGACTTCTCCCGTATTGCCGAGCCGAAGACCAGACTGATGCGGAAGGATGTATCTTTTGTTTGGACTGATGATTGTGAGAAGGCTTTTGGTGTTCTGAAGGAGAGGTTGACGACTGCCCCTGTTCTTGCTGTGCCTGATCGGAGTGGAGGATTCGAGATATTTTGCGATGCTTCTGGCAAGGGTCTCGGTTGTGTACTGCATCAGCATGGGCACGTGGTTGCGTATGCTTCTCGTCAGCTTAAGGCTCATGAGAAGAATTACCCGACACACGATTTGGAGTTGGCCGCTGTCGTGTTTGCGTTAAAGATTTGGAGGCACTTCCTGCTGAGTGAGAAGGTGAAGATATTCACCGATCACAAAAGCTTGAAGTACATTTTTACGCAGAAGGAGCTCAACATGTGACAGCGTCGGTGGTTGGAGCTCATGGCGGATTATGAGATTGATTTGCAGTATCACCCTGGCAAGGTGAATGTGGTTCCAGATGCGCTGAGTAGGCTTCCAGCGGTGATGTTATTGACTTCGCAGTGGAGATTACAGCAAGATTTTTACGAGTCCGGTATTGAGATTGTTCTTCCTGGAGAGGCCTTTTCGTTGATGTGTATGCAGATACAGTCGACGATCGTGGATAGGATCAAGGCTGGATAGGCGGGAGACCTGAAGTTTGTGAAGATTTGGGGGCTGGTGGAAGCTGGTCTGCGGACTGATTTCTTGATTCATGAGGATGGCTCGCTGAGGTTTGGAGCCAGGTTGTGTGTACCGGCTGGGGACATCAGGGAGGAGCTGTTGGTTGAGGCACACAGTTCGTCGTATTCTGTGCATCCTGGTGGGACCAAGATGTACAAGGATATTCGCTTGAACTTTTGGTGGCATGGTATGAAGAGGAGTGTGGCTTGGAGTGTAGCGAAGTTTCTGGTTTGCCAGCAGGTAAAGGCGGAGCATCAGCGTACGGCAGGGTTGCTACAACCGCTTCCGATTCCGAAGTAGAAGTGGCAACACATCACAATGGATTTCGTGACTGGACTACCTCGGAGTCCGAAGCAGAATGACGCGATTTGGGTAATCGTAGACAGATTGACCAAATCCGCGCACTTTATTCCTTTTCGAGTAGGACAGTCTACTGAGGCGCTAGCAAGGAGATATATGGAGGTAAATCAACTCTCCGTTTTAATTTCCTTTTCCTAGTTTAGATAGTGATGTAACGTGAATCGTGCAGGAGATCGTGCGACTTCACGGGGTCCCTGTAAGTATCGTGTCGGACAGAGACACGAGGTTCACGTCTCAGTTCTGGCAGAGTCTACAGAAGAGTTTGGGTACGAGTCTGAGTTTCAGCACGGCATACCATCCGCAGATGGATGGCCAGTCCGAGAGGACGATCCAGATCTTGGAGGACATACTGAGGGCGTGCATGTTGGACTTCAAGGGTTCTTGGGAGGATCATCTCCACCTCGTGGAGTTTGCCTACAATAACAGCTACCAGGCGAGTATTGGCATGGCACCTTTTACCGTGCTATACGGGAAGAAATGTCGATCGCCACTAAGCTGGGATGACATTAGAGATCGGGAGCTGTTAGGATTTGAGATGATCATGGAGGCCGTGGATGTTGTGAGGAACATACGGGAGAGGCTGAGGATTGCTCAGGACCGTTTTAAGGATTGGGCTGATGCTAAACGGCGTCCTTTGGAGTTTCAGCCAGGTGACCATGTGTTCCTGATGATTTCCCCGAATCGAGGAGTGATTCGCTTTGGGAAACGGGGGAAGCTGAGCCCGAGATACATTGGACCGTTTGACATTCTGGAGAGGGTTGGCGAGGTAGCCTATCGCTTAGCCTTACCGCCATCTTTGGAAGGAGTTCACGATGTCTTCCATGTGTCGCAGCTTCGTCGGTACATCAGCGATCCATCTCACGCTGTGGATTTCTCGGAGATCACCGTTCGCCCCGATCTGACGTATGACCAGCAACCAGTGTTGATTTTGGACATGTGTCAGAAGTCACTCCGAAACAAGACAGTCGATCTTGTTAGGGTGATGTGGCGACACGGCTCGCCAGGAGAGTCTACTTGGGAGAGAGAAGACGAGATGAGAGAGCGTCACCCACTTTTGTTCCCTGACACGTGAGTGTTGGGAAATTCCGAGGGCGGAATTTTTCTTAAGGTGGGGAGGATATAACGACCGGTTTTTGTAATGACTATTATATGAATAATATTGGATGTTCTCTCCTTGTGTGCTTTTCCCTGTCAGACGTTCTTACGACGAGCTTCATAGCGTCTACATCTTAGAGCTAGAGTGATCCTAGAGGCCATAGGAATCTTCCCAAAGCTTCGCGCTTCGATTCGGCACTTCTGGTGCATCTTAGTTGGTTCATGAAGGAGAGACAACCGACTAGATTGTAATCTAGTCGGTTGGCAACACTTCACAGACCGACTAGTTCATCTTAATAATTTCAGCTAAGTTACTGTTTACGTTTAGTCGGTCTAAGCACATTCTTCGATCGACTAGTTCCCAAACTAGTCGGTTAGAACTTGTACTCGGACCGACTAATTCTAAGTTCTTCTGAACAGCCGAGTTACTGTTTGTAGTTAGTCGGTCAAAGAACATCTACCGACCGACTAGTTCCCAAACTAGTCGGTTAGAGTTCCTTCTCTGACCGACTAACTCTCAGTACTTAATATCTATCTAATTTTACCCTTAGTCGGTCTATGAACAATCACCAACCGACTAGTTCCCAAACTAGTCGGTTGACGAACCTTCACAGACCGACTAACTCTGTCTACCCTGTACCAACCCTGTTCACTGTTTGCTTTTAGTCGGTCTCAGTTGGACGACCGACCGACTAGTTCCCAAACTAGTCGGTCGACCACTCTTCACTGACCGACTAAATTGACCCAGAAACCCTAGGTTAAGTCGTAGCCGCCGTTTTTATTTCTATTTAAACCCTATGCATTTTCTATTCTTTCTTCACTTCTCTTGGCCGATCTTCTTCCCCAAACATCCCCCAACCTTCCTCTTGCCATTCCTCTTCCTCCCGTAATCCATCCCACCCTCCATTGCGCCGGCACCACCCCGTAGGCCGTCGGCCGACCCTAAATTCTCCTTTTTCTCCAGATTTTCCCCACAATCTCCCATCTCCAAATCTGTTGTTTAGCCGCTGCGAGGAATTCTTTTCAACCGTAGTTCTTCGGGATCGCTTCTTCCGTTGCCGTGCTAGATCCGATTTGGCGACGGCAATCCGGAATCCAGCGAGATCTTCTCCTACCAGTAGATCCGTAGGCGTCTCGATATTCGCTTTGTAAACAGTTAGTGATCTACCTTTAATTCCCTAAACCCATACTGTAAATTAGAAAAACGTAATTAAAAATGGATTACTAGACGTTATAGTATTCCAATGCAATCCGGATTAGAACTCTCAAATCTGATTTTCTGTTTTGCCATAACAGCGAACCCAAATCCCCGTAGAATAGCGATCTTGACTCGACGATCAACAACCTCGGTACCAGGCAAGTGAAACTTGCCAATCTTGTTTTAGGCCATGTTTTAGGCCATTACTTGTTTTAGCGTGAAAGAGACTAGACCGTGAAATGATAGCGGTCTAGGCGCAAATTCAAATTCTAGCTTGACAACGAAGCTAGAATTGCCCGTGTCATGTCATGTCGTGCATTGCCTATCATGTTTAAATTCTTTAATGGTACGCAAATTTCTATTCGAATATTTGTCATGTGCATCCAATTTACATGTCATCTGTTTGCATGTTGCATCGTATCACACGCTACAAATCCTTGTACAAATCCGTGTTTCCGGCTAAGCACTCGTTATGCGGGCATAACCCTACGCCATACTTGTTAAAACACTTCCTGGCTTGTGATCCAGAAGCAAGCATTCCATGTTCGGGGGTAAAGCCCTGGCTCGATACACGTGGAGGGGTAGGGATAAACGGTCACTTGAGCGTAAGAGTTGGCCCGTACATCCACTCTAGCCAAAGGGCGGAATCTATGTGCACGACGTGCTTACATACGTGTACCTGTCCTTGTGAATGTTAAATTGTTCCATGCCATGTTAAATGTTTCCATGCCATGTTTTACATGCCATGCTATAAATCATGCCATGTCATAAACTGCTGTTACTTTATTTGTTGTTCTCATTGCATAAAATGTCATGTCATACTATACTCTAGAACTGCTAGGTTGTTTCTACCTTCCTTTTAGTTTCCTTGCACAAAGTCTTGTAAACTTTGCTGACATGTGCCCCTTCTCTTTGGGTGTCGCATGTTAGTGCCCGATACCGTTGCTGACGTTGAGTACGAGGACACCGGTGATCAGTCCTAGTGTTCCTTCGCAGTCCTTTCTTTAGTTGTTGTTGTTTGTCGGTAAGTAGCACCGTTTGTTGTTAGTATCTTTGTTGGCCATGCTGGGCCTTTTCTTTTAGACTCTTTTGTTTGCCTGGTGGCATTTCTACGGTTGTTGAATTTTATCTGGACCTTGAGATGAATAATTTAATTATCTGCATCTTTTCTATTATTGTTATCTTTGTTCCGATGTCACATTACAGGGACCTACATGATATTCCAGATGCTTTACAGGTTGGGGCCTCACAGCTCCAAGCCTGAGCGGGCCTCGTCACGCCTCGCATCCATTTTAGGGAAGCGGGTCATGACAGGCCGGAGCAAGGAGGTCGGAGCAATGGGTTTCTGGCTGTGGCTAATGGGGTGTGGGAAGAGGGGAGGTGTAGGGTGGCTCCTGGAGGTTTATTTTGCTTTGGATGGGTTTGTTGGTGCTTGAAAGTGATGGCCTGAGTGCTTTAGGGCATGTTTCATTTGGTGACTTTGGGTTGGGATTTACTGTTGTGAATAGTAAATCCATGTTGTACTCTTGAGGAGAGAGAAGTAGAGTTTTGTGTTTCTTTTGGAGGAAATTGGGTTGGAAAGTTGGTTTGGGATTTGTTTGTGGGTCCCACACCAAAGTTTTGTACTTCTTTGGGTTAAAGTGAGTTTGGGATTGTTGGATGAGGATTGTTGGTAGTTGGTTATGTAGGGATTTCCGGGACCCTTAGGGCACAAAAACTCCATGCCCGTCCTAAGTCGGACGGAACATAGACAGAAATAGCAGCGAAAAATAATCATGTTAATCTAATTAACATTTAACCCTAAGGTCCAAGACCCTAATCCAAGATCTATGCCGACTTGGGATGGGTCTGACCATCCCAAGAAGGATCTAGCCTACTGCGATTAAATTAAACTTATGCTAATAAACACATACCCGGAATCTCAACCCTGGGGCAGGCGAGATGTTCTGCATTGTCTTCCGAGCTGCTCCCGTCCCACGTCGAGCCACTCCCCGAACCGCTCCTCGAACCGCTTCGCATCCCGAGGCGATCAATCCTGTGTCGCCGAGCCAACCACGCGCTGAAGAAAGTTTCACGCAAGTGAAACCTCCGCCTAGATTTCGGATCTGAATCCGAACTCCTTTGCGGCTTTGCTAGAGCCCTCAGGAGCAAGGCAGAAATTTATAGGGAGAGGAGAAATATTAATTTAGCTTAGATCCGAGCATGCTCCAACATTTACGAGAGCCGCTCATATCTAGAGCTTGGGACGAGTTTGGAGGAAGGGGGAGGCCCCTATTTATATAGGCGGCAGACTCTCCCCTTCTCCGCACAACCGATGTGGGACTATTAATTTGAGTTTAATTGAAATCAAGTTAGTTTGCACTTCACAAAGTGCAAACTTCCGTGAATTTTAACTCCCTCACCGTTGAACTTCAGGATTGATACAACCTATCAATTCGAAGGGTGTTCAATGGTGAACGCATAGGAAAAAACCGTTCGTCAATCGGAGTTCATTTGACCCCTCAATTGAACGTCCAAAGATCAACCCAAGGCTTGATTTTCGACTAAAACCAGCCGTCAAAACTGCCCAGTAAACTTAGGGTTATGCATCCATTCGTGGGGCCCAGCAAGTGGGCCCCACAGCTTCAAAAGCTACTGACTGGGTGCCCAGGCCCAAACCTGGGCACGGGCGCCCAGGCGCCTGGCGCCCAGGCCCTGGCAAGGCCCGGGCGCCCAGGCGCCCAGGCCTGGCCCTGGGCCGGGCGCCCAGGCCCTGGCGGGCCGGGTGCCCCGGCCCAGGCGGGCCCCTGGCACTGTCAGGCCTGGTCAGGAGCCAGGCCAGACCCAGTCTGGTCTGGGTCTGCCTGGTCTGGCCAGGTTTGATCTCAATGGGCTGATTTGGGCATAAGTTGGTCATTTGGCGTCCGATTTGGACGACGTTCGAACCTGGGTTTAGACCGGGACATTTCCGTCTTACCCGTGAGCTTTTCCTTACGTTTATATAATTAAATATTGTCTTAAACTATTTAAAACACATTTAATCTCATTTGCATCAAAAGCAAAATAGTCCCTATCTAAGCTTAAATTATCATTTGCATCAAATACAAATGATCCGAGGGCATATTCCTCTACATCTCCCACTTGCACTCAGGATCATTTATCCCGAATGCAGGAGATGATTGCAAACATCTTTTGCAATATTTTATCCCTTGCATCAAATGCAAATTATTCTCCCTAACTAATTTCTACCTATTACTAGACGAAGATCGCACTCTGTGTGAGACCCTATAGCCTGACCCTTACAACAGGTTGGGCTCGAAGCCCTATACGGTAGTGACCACGAGCATTGGTTACCGTCCCTACTTCAGGAATCATCATTATGTGGTTGACTCATTGACATGAGTATTGTCGTGACCACCCTGACTGTTTCCATGATGAATTCCGCAGTTATAGTCTCTTCGTCTAAACCATGTCGTATAGATCAAGTCTAGGGTACGATCAAACTGTCAACCCCAATAACTTGACTCCGGTTAGTTTCTATCGATCTTTTAGTCAAAAATGTTGGACTTCTTCCAACATACTCTGGCCAGAGTTTTTACTAAAGACCAAACTAACCCTACGACACTAACTCCCATTGACCGGGAGAGACGAATCCTCTCTTGGTCATTACTCTCCTCATACGCTTCAAGTGTCACCCAATCAAAGACCTTTCGACAGGCCTTGCCTAGAAGCTAGGTCATTTGATCTAAGTGGCACCGTTCACGCACAGGTTCGTCAAAATGACCTCAAGTCAAAAGACCAACTAGCCTATCATCACTCAGAGTCATCATTGACAGATTGGTCAATATAACCATATGATAACTCTTGTGGATCGTTCAGTGAACTCATTCTCTAATAAGCACATGTGTCTCGTCTATGACTTCGCCAAGTCAAGCTATCATGAGATCATCGCCACCGCTAAACGGTGAAGACTAAGACACAATGGTCTATCCGATGTTTCGATATCCTTGTCTCGAAACATCTACGACCACGAACCCTTTTAGACTTATGCTACAGACGGTCAAACATTTCTCCATGATCGAGATACTCATCTCGATACATGTTTGACCTTGCATAAAGTCTCAGGACTTTACCTAAGTTAATATCTAATGTTAACTTAACATAACTATAGATAAATTATTACCAAACAGCTTACAGTTATTTTGAACAAGATGTTTGTGCTATTCACACATGAAGATAGATAGCCTCGAGGGTATCATCTCTCAACATCTCCCACTTGCACTCAGGCCCATTTATCTCGGTATCTAATACCGTTTTTACACATAAGTTTTCCCGACTTCATGTGGTAGAGCCTTCGTGAGTGGATCTGCTAAAACCGTCTACACTATAGACTTAAGGAGTTTCTATGTTCATATTAGACCAACCATTTGAATCTTATTCAAATAATTCATTTGGTCTGTCGGAATCCATAACATTTTATTTATTTGGATCTTATCCAGTTCATCGTACCTAACGATAACAATCTTAAATTAGTTAATGGTCATAAATGGCTCATATGTGTTTCTGATAAAGTATCAAACTTTTGATTACTTTGTCAAAATATATGTTCCATTTCTTTGATGCCTAGCATGTAATTTATACGCTCCCACTTACCTTGAAAACTATCTGGCTAATTCATATAAGTTGGTCCGTCTAAATCATATTTAGAAAAACGAACTTATAAGTGAATGCTCCAATTTTCATGGTCAACTTAAGCGTTTACATCGAGTTTGGTCCGAGTAGATCTATACACATCTGCTGGCGAGACGGTTTCAACATAATCCGTTTATAGGAATTAATATGAAAACCGTTCTCGATCAACATGATTGTACTTCACTATTTCCTTTCTGCTCCTAATCTTTCAATTTAAATATTTACTTGCAGAAAATGAGAGGAAACATTTTCCTTGGGCACGTAAACTAAATTCCAAAATTTATTTATGCACACGGACCTATTCTGATTGCATCAAGTTTTAAATCGGAGTTACTACTCCGAATTTCATCCCGAAAGTTGATTAAGTCATCATCAGTTATGATGTCTAACTCGACAATTCGTCTCACGAGATTCGAGTAATTATACAACTTTCTAATGATCGATTTAATGAATATCTTATTGATATGTCCTCATAGAACATTTATCAAAACCTAGGCATTACTGTCTGGGACTTGACCCAGAAGGAGGACTTAACTCAGAGTCACTAACAATGGATCACACCAAGTCTAACTAAGTGTGATTCATACCTTTTAACACACCGATGTGTTAACATACTTAACCTGAGAGAAAATCACATTTTCTTTTAATTACGCAAGATTTTATGTAGCTAAGTCTTTGACCATTCGATCTAATCGAATCAGTTTAAATACTTTAGTCATTTCGTTCTTTATTTTATCAGACTTGTGTTTCATCAAGAACACGTGTCTTAATAAAATATACGAATAACTTATTTCGGTTAATCTAGACTCAGGTACATCAGTATGTACGAGACTGAGTTCGACAACTCATTCTCCCACTGTCTTACAGATGGGTTTCAGCCATTTTATCTAAGAGGATAAGACTCACAAGTGTCCGTAGACTTCATAATACGAGAGGTCAGACCCCTCTTTATGTGACTTGTGAAGCTTAGTCTCTCGATACGGCCTAGTCTATTTTGCCATATAAGTTTGCTACTATCTTGTGTATTTATATATATTAACATTTAATATATATATATTATCGTTATACATATTACTCATTGCTTTAGAAGCAATGTAACGACATTCGTCAAAATGTGTTAACCTTTTGTATAACAATAATTACGAAATCGTGACATCAAAATATGTCACATTTTCGTTTCCTCCTACTTATGCCTTTACTAATAACAAATTAAACTAACGTTCTCAATTGACTTTCCGGAGTGCCTTCTTCCTTTTCTAAATCACATTTAGATATTAAATAGCCTAACATAAATAAATAGCTATGCAAGCATCTCATGTATCCAAACGCCTAAGAGTTGCAATCTTGAGTGTAGCTCAAGAAGTTGCTTGTCTCAAGATCCGGTTGGGATACATAGTCTTGCACCGCTCATGCACTCGTATTCGACTCAAACGGTTTGATCAAATTCTCGAACATTGCGGATCAGAATTGTTTGTCCATACAACCTTGAGGGTAGCTCGACAAGTTGTAGGGAGAAACATACTTCGAATATCCTATATGTTCAAGCTGCCTCATATAGAGACGAGTGACATGTTGCATGAATTTATTTGTTGGACCCAGAACTTAATGAAATCATATTTCTTAAGTTTGTTCTTTAGAAGGTCATTTTAATGTCAACGAGAATATAGTTTTGATTCTATCAATTAGAATTTAGCTTGATATTCAATTAATCAACCTATTTGACCAGTTAACTTATTCTATTAAAATATTATATTTCGATTCCTTCGGTAAACATAGTCTTGCCCTAGTTTAGCATATGTTCAATATTAAATATAGGTAGATTTGCATTCATCTATCTATATCCTCCCACTATTTTTACGATCATTTCAAAGCTTAATAACGAACGATTTAATCGAATTAAAATATTTAAAATTTAATGAAAGAGGGATCCAATCATCCTGAACCTCACAACCTTGAGGAGACTCAACAAGTTGATTGGTTCCATGATTGGTAGACTAACTCTTAGTCAATCACATCACATGTGACTCCCTATCGTTTTTTACCCACAGTCACTTATGATCTTGAGGAGACTCAACAAATCATAATGACTGGTCTAGTCAGACCCTTGATTTCGTGTCCAGATTTGACTTAGATCGATGCTCGAGGAGACCCGACGTATCGATTTGGGTCAAGTCTAGACTACATCACATGTATGTTGGAGTTTGTTCCTTAAAGATAAACATGTCATAGCTTGAGGAGACTCAACAACTATAATTGTCTTCTTTGAGTTACCAAGCTCCAAAATCAAGGAGGGATACGGATTAATCTTTAATAAGATTTATAACGCATTGACTAGATATAGTCCATGGTGTCATACAATCATGATTCGCGACATTGCGGTCCAGCGGAACACAACCAGGGAATTGACTAAGCCAGGATCACTACCCCTTAGACTAGTAAGGGTTGATCCAGAACTCTTAGCCAAGCACATTGACTGGATCATGGTCCATTGAATGAAGCTTGTCATTTTTGTATGTGTGCCATAGACTAAACAGTTTTTATTAACAACTAATTAATCCTATCAACTAGTTGCATCCTTAAATTCAAAATTTTAGGATTTGTTTAATAAATTTTATTAAGACCTTATCAACTATAAGGTTCATGTGCTATCCTAATCGTTATTAGGATTTTAATAAACTTTATTAACAACGCCAAAAGCGAAGTCCTTTAATGAGAATTAATTATAACAATTAGAATTAAGAATCATTAAAAGGACTACCCTAATCTTGAATTAGGTCTTAAAGGGTTGTTAAAAGTTTTATTAAAACATAGCATGTCATTAAAATTCAAGTAATAAATTTTAATCATTTTTAATGGCTAACCTAAAGGGTTGTCTTGTGTTATCAAATAAGGGACAAGAAGAACTAGCCATTAAAATAAAGCTACACTAATTTATCGCATAAAGATAGTGCACAACTATTTAACAATTAAATAGATTAAGTTTATCGCATAAACAATTTTAGCATGCATACATAAATTTAACATTTAAATTTAAAATATGATTTTAAAATCTTTTATTTTTATCTCATAAAAACTTGTTTTTAAAATCACAAATTTGGATGCTACTTTAAAATTTTATCGCATAAAAATTTTAACTTTTAAAATCAGTTTTAAAATATCTGATAAAATTAAAACATCATTTTAAAAAAAAACTTTCATGCTTAAAAAAATTATCACATACAATTTTTTAGGCACTTTAAACTTATCGCATAAATTTTAAAAGATTAAAAATTAGTTTTAAAAATTATCACATAAATTTTAAAACGTCATTTAAAAAAATTTCATGTTCAAAAATTTATCACATAGATTTTTAAACATCAAAAACATTTTTAAAAATTTATCTCATAACTTTAAAAACATTTTTAAAAGTATTTAAAAGCATTTTAAAGTTTAAAGAAATCGCAGGCTAGATCGTTACGCAGACCTATGCTCTGATACCACTGTAGGGATTTCCGGGACCCTTAGGGCACAAAAACTCTATACCCGTCCTAAGTCGGACGGAACATAGACAGAAATAGCAGTGGAAAATAATCATGTTAATCTAATTAACATTTAACCCTAAGGTCCAAGACCCTAATCCAAGATCTATGCCGACTTGGGATGGGTCTGACCATCCCAAGAAGGATCTAGCCTACTGCGATTAAATTAAACTAATGCTAATAAACACATACCCAGAATCTCAACCCTGGGGCAGGCGAGATGTTCCGCACCGTCTTCTGAGCCGCTCCCGTCCCACGTCGAGCCGCTCCTCGAACCGCTCCCCGAACCGCTCCTCGAACCGCTCCGCATCCCGAGGCGATCAATCCCGTGTCGCCGAGCCAACCACGCGCTGAAGAAAGTTTCACGCAAGTGAAACCTCAGCCTAGATTTCGGATCTGAATCAGAACTCCTTTGCGGCTTTGCTAGAGCCCTCAGGAGCAAGGCAGAAATTTATAGGGAGAGGAGAAATATTCATTTAGCTTAGATCCGAGCGTGCTCCAACATTTACGAGAGCCGCTCAGATCTAGAGCTTGGGACGAGTTTGGAGGAAGGGGGAGGCCCCTATTTATATAGGCGGTGGACTCTCCACTTCTCCGCACAACCGATGTGGGACTATTAATTTGAGTTTAATTGAAATCAAGTTAGTTTGCACTTCCCAAAGTGCAAACTTCCGTGAATTTTAACTCACTCACCGTTGAACTTCATGATTGATACAACCTATCAATACGAAGGGTGTTCAACGGTGAACGCATAGGAAAAAACCGTTCGTCAATCGGAGTTCATTTGACCCCTCAATTGAACGTCCAAAGATCAGCCCAAGGCTTGATTTTCGACTAAAATCAGCCGTCAAAACTGCCCAGTAAAACTAGGGTTCTGCACCCATTCGTGGGGCCCAGCAAGTGGGCCCCACAGCTTCAAAAGCTGCTGACTGGGCGCCCAGGCCCAGACCTGGGCACGTGCGCCCAAGTCTGGACGCGGGCACCCAGGCGCCTGGCGCCCAGGCGGGCGCCTGGGCCGCCTGGGCCTGAGCCCAGGCGCCTGGGCGCCTGGCCCTGGGCCGGGCGCCCCGGCCCAGGCGGGCCCCTGGCACTGTCAGGCCTGGTCAGGAGCCAGGCCAGACCCAGTCTGGTTTGGGTCTACCTGGTCTGGCCAGGTTTGATCTCAATGGGCTGATTTGGGCATAAGTTGGTCATTTGGCGTCTGATTTGGACGCCGTTCGAACCTGGGTTTAGACCGGGACATTCCCGTCTTACCTGTAAGCTTTTCCTTACGCTTATATAATTAAATATTGTCTTAAACTATTTAAAACACATTTAATCTCTTTTGCATCAAATGCAAAATAGTCCCTATCTAAGCTTAAATTATCATTTGCATCAAATACAAAT
Organism: Scilla litardierei; assembly: GCA_030789695.1. Classification (NCBI taxonomy): domain Eukaryota; kingdom Viridiplantae; phylum Streptophyta; class Magnoliopsida; order Asparagales; family Asparagaceae; genus Scilla; species Scilla litardierei. The sequence continues at coordinate 87,634,046 of CM061130.1, read as the reverse complement.
GATCCGAGGGCATATTCCTCTACAGGTTATGGTGTTATGAGGTGAGAATACCCCCTATTCACATATGAGGCAGAAAAATCATTTAATTAACCAAACTAATAACTATTAGTTAACTAACTATTAACTATTAAATAAATATCTATTTAATACGCATAATTATATCCCACCACTCAAAAATAAACATTAAAGTACCGAATTTAATAATAAAAAAGAATTAATTAATTGCATTATTGGGCTATTAAATATAAACGAATGCAAGCTAGGCAACGCAAGCAACAGAACAAGTTAGACCATTGCATTTCCAACATTCATAAATTATTAAAATAATAAATGAAAGGCATAGAACGCATGCAACCGACATCACATTCCCATTTAACATAACACATTAATCCAGCATATACAAAATACTTATAGTATCCATAATACAATCTCATTATGCATAACAAACAAATAGTAACAAAGTGTTACATTGTACCCAGACTACCATCAAACACTCTTGTGTATAATCAATAATAACAAAACTAACATCAAACCTAGGAGCGTAAACAAAACAAACTTCATGGTGTCCATTTTCACCGTGGTCCGCTCAAATCGCCCCACAAGCGTGGCCAACCGCCCTTCTATCTCTAAAAGCCGCAGATCAGAGAACGATGTGGAAGAGGCAGCATTGGTGGGACCTCTTTCAATCTCATCCAGTAACTGCAGTATCACATAGGTGGACCAGTCCGAGTGTGGTGGATCCTTCCATTCGTAGAAATTGCATCTATTCACGTGGGATGGATAGCTCCAAAAGCGCCTGTCGGGATTTTTCGGGTCCATGGTGTCCGCCTGGCAACCCTCAGCCCACAATAGCAAAACTTGCAGTCATTATCATCAGAAGCCAACTCACCACCTACAGCAAATCTGGGTCTGGAATGAATAGAAGAGCTGGACCCGGTGCTCATTTGAACCTAGCATGAAATAAAAATATTAGAATGAATACTGATTTAAAGAGATATAATAATTAGATGAAAAATGGGTGAAGAAGCGTACCTACAAACAGTTATAACACCCGCGAAAGATGACATCATCTGGCTTAAATCAGAAGTAAAAGACAAAAGGAAATACCGTAACATAGACAACACAAAAACCCAAACGAAACAATGATAAAGCAAGAATAAAGAAGAGACAATTAAAATTTTACTAAATTAAAGCCCTCAGGTAAACATGGTTTTTAGCCATAAGTTATGTATTAGGCGGTTCCTCATTATGAATGAACCTTCTCGCCAAGTACCAATTTTTTCTTCATAACTGAGGGACAAATTGATTAGTATATATATGTTCATCATCATCAGGCTGAAACATATGTGCATGGATCATAGGTTCAGTTTTTGGGGCATGGCTCATTGTTGTTGTTTGTGTTTATGTGATACATAAGCCCTCAGGAAGAAAGGTAATTTATCAATAAATCATGGTGGACATAAGCAGTTGCTCCATCAAATATCACCCCCTTATATAGGTAATGGAACCATCAAGCATATAACCAACTATTTTTGAATAACCAAGGGACAAAGGGATCAAATAATTATCTTCATCATTGGGCTATAGGGAACCAGCTACAAGGAGCCATAAACAAAAACTGATGCACAAATGCTTCAAAAAAACACAAGCAGCAACATTGATACATGCCCCTAAAACCTGCACCATGGAGCTATGCATATGTCAAAAAATACCCCAAGCAACAACAATGAGACATGCTCTTAAAACTGAACAAGGAGCCATACACATATGTTTTAATAAAATAAAAGCAGTAACATTGAGTCATGCCCCCAAAAAATGAAACAAGGAGCCATGCACATATTTGCTGTAAAAAAACACAAGTAGCAACCTTGAGACATGCCCAAATGTTACAAAAAACACAAGCAGCAACATTGAGACATGCCCCCCAAAACCTGGACCATGGAGCCATGACCATATGATTCAAAAAAACCCCAAGCAGCAACAATGAGACATGCCCCTAAAACTGAACAAGGAGTGATCGCAGCCCCGGTATGCACACGCACCCGGGACAAGCGACTCGTAGTCTTACCGCAAGCGCACGGTGTAGCGGCGAGCGGGTATCGAACTCAGGGAGGAACAATGACAGTGTCTCTTTCCAATAACCTAGCTATCAAAATGGTCGAGAATGATTCGGGGTGAAATTGTCACAATCGTTCAAATGTCTATGGAAATATCAATAAAATAAAAACGCCTAGGGATAGGGAATCCCCGCTACGGACCGTATCTCATCGTTGTGATTCGTAGGTTTCATCATTGCTAGACTTGAATCTTAGGTGAACTAGTCGCAACTAGATGTGGAACCAAGCTCACGCTCTCTCGCTATTGCCGGTCTATAGCGAACCTAGGTTAGGGCCCACTCTCGTGCAAACCCTAACATAAGCCGCTAGCATTAGGATCGACATCATCGTTCAATCGTATCTCGAGCCCACTCTCGTGTAAACTCGAGCTACGACCTAGGTTGTGATAGTTCGTACCCGTCCAATCTCTTGCAAACGGGTATTGGTATAGAATTACGATTCAAAACCCTAGCCTTGGTCCAATCTCTTGCAAACCAATCCTAGAGGAGTCCAATCATAAATCTAAATCGAATTTCTAGGGCTTCCTATCAATTGGGACCCAATCTCTTGCAAATCCCAACAAATCGATATGAATCCCTAGCTATCCGTAATTTATCAATCCCAACCTAACCCTAATCAATTCTAGCAAGAATTTCACCAATTCATCACAATTCAGAAATAGGGTTCATAGGGTTCATCCCTACGCCCTAGGACAATAAAACTACTCACTAATCATCATGCAATTCATAAGAAAATCAATAACAAAATCAACACAATTCATTGCAATAGAGAAATTATCAACAAAAATAGGGTTTTTGATAAGAAGAGAGACAAACCAATGAGAATCCAATAGCATCCAACAAAAGTAGCCTTTCTAATCTCTCCAAAAAGCCTAAATCTAATTATCTAAAAAGCTCTCTAAAAAGGCTGCCAAAAGTATCAAAAAGTTCTTCTAAACTAGGGCAAAAACTGGGTTTAAATACCCCTCAAAATCGCCCAGAAATTCGTGACAAAAATGCCCCTGCGCAGCCCAGAAATCGCACTTTACGCAGCAGGCGGGGCGGCTCACTCGGCCGAGTGACAAATGTCACTCGGCCGAGTGACAAACCCTGTACATTTACAGTAAGTCGGGGATTTTCGGGGGTCTGTCTTCGGAAGTGACTCGGCCGAGTGGCTTTACTCACTCGGCCGAGGGGCATTCAGTACTCGGCCGAGTCGGAACCCTCAATCGCCTGACGGATTCCAGTAAGTCGGCCTCTTTTGATGGTGGATTTTCCCATGCCACTCAGGCGAGGGGATCTTCATACTCGGCTGAGTGGACTATCGTCACTCGGCCAAGTGCACGCTGATTTCCTTCTGTGGTGCGTGTCCGGTCTGGTCGGCCGAGCGGTCTTCTTGCTCGGCCGAGTGAGTGCTTCACTCGGCCGAGTGAGATGCTGCAGATGCCCAATCTTCATCGTTTCGCTTCCTCGTCGCTCCTACGAAGTTCCTTCCTCTTCCACTCGTCTTCCATCGCCGAATAGTCCTCAGAAGAGCCTTGGGTGACACTCCGGAGTGGGTGCAAATCCTTTTGATCTCAAAATCACTCCGAATCGCTCTATATCTCCTGAAATACGACAAAAACAAGAAATCGTGAAAAGCATCGCAATATTGTCGAATAATCGTGAAAAACGCGATATGAGCGATCAAAGTGGCATGCAAACATGCAGAAAAAGGGTGTAAAATATGGAGTGATCAAAATCCCCCAAGCTTACCTCTTACTCGTCCTCGAGGAAGATGAGTAAAAAGCGAACCCGACGGGCAAAATAATGGAAAAGAAGGAAAATAAAAATAAAAATAGAATAGAAAGCGAAGAAGGGGGGTGCTAGATCATTCTTCTCAGGACGTGGGTTTTGCTTACTCATATAGCATACATCGAATATAAAACACATGTCACAGACTTTTATCTCGATATCATAGTATAATAATGCATTCGAAATAGAAAACCCCAAAATATCAAAATAGCACGAAATATGGAATCATTCTAGGATTAGCATCGTCTGAAGCATCTAAAGCGGTATGCATAACCATAGATCACACACTTTTCAATTGAATGCTTTCTATAAGGAGTATAAGAGATATCACACGATATGGAATAGTAAGAATAGAAAAGTATGGTTTTCATGAAATGAATGCTAAGTGTCGATTTCTGGATTTCGTGAAACTTTAGCAATCTCACCGAGTATAGAAGATTACTTAGCCTAGGTTGTCATGCACCGTCAAGTAGTCACTCTCTCACACATCATTGGATCTTCTCCCCCAAGCTTATCCATAAGCGTGGTGGCATAAACAAATCAATATGTACATTCCCCATTTCTTTTGAAGCTCCAAAAAAAAGTAAAAATAAAAATAAAAAGAGGGAAGAAAGAGAGAAATAGTATGAGATGGGATCGTTATAAACTTCTTTTCTCTTTTCTTTTCTTTTTCTCAATTTTTCTCTTTTTTTTTTGCAATAAACATATATACATAAGCGATCCCAAATCAAAAGAGAGAAGGATATACAGGTATATATTTTTTTTCTTTTTGATTTTGGGGATTTGGAGCATGAAAATTAATAGCGGGGGAAATGCCGATAATAGACTTGCTAAGGGGGGGATTCACCAATGAATTTTAAGTAGAGAAATAATGCTCAAGATATGTGGAGAAAGAAATAAATGTATCACTCGGTTCACTCTATAGGACGTGCACGACAACTTTCAGCAGAGTAATATAATCTACTCAGTTTAATCTCAAAAAGTAAACTAGTCCAGATATATCATCCTAGCAATCATTCAATCAACCTGAAAGTGAAGCGTACAATTCATGCAATAAGAAGTGATATGAGAAAGGAAAGCAGTACTCCAGATATAAGCAATCAATGCGTGAAGCTTGGTGTGTTTTCTATGAAAAGCATACATATGAATCATCAGACATCAGCTAATAACAGAATTTCATCGATATTCATACAGAAAAAGAGCGGGTTACTATTTCAAATGCAAAGCAGAACATAGCATATGATATCTGAAACAAAAGCTAGGACATGACAAAATAGCATGCACATAGAGATAAGCTAACACCACGTCCTCATCATCACAGAAAAGTCATCTCTAGCAAAAGATGAAAGAAACAAAGATAAAAGAAAATAGAACTATATATACAATGCAGCATACTCAAAAAAGATAAGAAAACGTGATGCATGATAAAAAATGAAAAAGTGGTGAAAATAAGTGCAAAAGTGGAAAGAAAATGTGAGAAATCAAAAATAAAGGGTGGCAAAAATAAAAAGTGTGAGAACTCACTCCCCCAAGCTGAAGTGCACAGTGTCCTCAATGTGCGGAGTGTAGCACACCGAGAGACGTGAAGTGAGTGGGGTGGGCGAGGATGCATGCATGATGAAAAAGAAAGAAAAACAAAAAGAAAATAAGATGTGAATGAATGTGATGCATGCATAGATCCGGATGGTGCAAATATAAGTGTCCCCAAAAAGTCTCTCCCTCACTCCCAAAAAGATATAAAAAAGATATGATCAGGAAGGCACCAAAATAGTATGTGGAGGAGGGGGCAAAAAATCACCAGGCCCAAGAACAAACGGGCAGCAAAACGACAAAAATATCAGAGGCATCAAGAGTGTGCCTAAGCTGGTGGTGGCGCTGCACCAGCACCGTCCTGTGGCGGAGGTGGAGGTGGAGGTGGTGGGCGTGGTAGCTGCTGGGTGGGTGTCGGTGGTGGGGGCAGACGCGCCAGAATCTGATTCAGGCAAGCCTGAATATCGGGAAGCATGGCGACGCGGGTCTGCACGGAACTGACTGTGGCGGAGAGAGCCCTAAAGTCCCCTCTAAGTCCACTAACAGCCCCCTCAAGAGCACGAATGCTCTGAACTAGAGTGTCGGGGGGTGGTGGAGCAGAGGGACGCACAGGTCTAACAGGTGAAGTGCGGGGCTGTCTCACGCGGGCAGTGTAGAGGATGGGTCCAGCAGGGTAGTGGGGTAGTGGTGATGTGCTCACGACGTGATGCCCAGCCTCGGTGTGAGGCTGGGACGCAGGCTGTGTCGAAGCGGAAGCAGCAGCAGCAGAGGTGGAAGTCAAAATGGGTGACGAGGCAGCAGGAGAGGTCAGTGACGCAGACGTGGGGACAGAAGTCACGATGCTCTCGGTAAAGACAGGGGCGGTGGAGACCGAAAGGTCGACGACTGGGGAGGCTGAAGGTCACAAAAGATGGAGTCGTGGACAGCAATCGGGAGAGGGTCTCCACAACAGCAGTAAAGGAAGACTCGCCGCTCTCAAGAATGGTGGGTGGACGCTCGGGGCTCAGTGTGGCAATGGGCTTGACGGAAATAGGTGCAGTGGTGGTGGTGGTGGACAACTCAGCTAAAGTGCTCCCGACACTAACAGACGTGTGGACAGAGGTGTCGGGAGGTGCAGACAGTGCAGGCGCAGGCTGAGGGATCACGGGGTCGACAGGTGGTGCAGGGGGTGCCTGCTCAGCACCCTCGGGCTCAAGCACGTAGGCAGCGGGGATAAGAAGGTCCATCACTGGAATCCAGTCCCCGTGAGCCGGTCCAATGTGTGTCGAGCGGGGCTCGGGAGAACCATGTAATCAGCGCTGAAGGGACCGTGCAACCACACCCAGTGCTGACGACCGTGGGGATGAAGCATCTTCATCCGGGCCATAACATCTATCGAAAGCGTAGTGGGGCCCGGAGCTCGACGCAAGTCGTCAGGAAGGTCGACGCCGGTCATAAGGGCCAAAAGGGTGATCAGACCGCCGCAACAGATAGGGGAGCGAGCGCTCACCGAAATGATAATGCGGTCTAAAAACCAACTGGCAATGTCGATCTCGACGGCGGGGACCAAATCGTCACTACCCCTATCTAGAACCCTAGGGCAAGTCATCGCGTAGAGCATGTAGAGCTCTGGCGTAGACATGGTCCCGGGCTCGTACCTCGCGAGGAAAGTAGTCGCCATAAGGCGATGTGCAATGCGGAGGCAGGGGTGGAGGATAGCAGATGCCTTGGCCCTACTAGGGTCAAAGCCGAGTGGGGATCCCGTGATCCGTGTCCAGAAGGTGTGGGTGTCGAACGACGGGGGTGGGATGTGCGTGGGAGCGTAGGCGCGGTCAGGGTCAGGGACGGCGGGCCACTGGAAAAATGCTCTAAGAATGTCGAGAGTGATAGTGCACTCTCGATCCATCAGACGGAAGGAGCATCCTCCAGGGGTCCGGTCAATGGAACTGAGGACCTCTAGTGTCGGACGGATGTAAGTATCCGCCGACACCGACAGAAAATCACGCCATCCCACGTTGTCGTACAACGTGAGAAGCCCCTAGAGTACCCCTAGGCGGTCTAGGTCGGCTAGGTGTGCAAACCTAGAGGGTACTATCGAGCGATGGCAGATACGCTCGAATCTGGCGCGGTGTGCGTCATTTCGAAACGTAATCCCCATCGGCCCGACGGCGGGAGCGGGTGGAGGGACGAGATCAGCATGGATCGGCTGTGTAGGTGGTGGTGGTGGTGGGCTAGGTGGAGGGGAGTCCTCCCTAGCAGAAGAGGGACCAGGATCATCGGTCCTCTTCCGCTTCGAAGCGGCTCCCCGTGTACGTGGCCTAGTGCGCGGCGGCATGTGTGCCGCGAGACGTGTCCCAACCAAATAAGTAATGCGACGTGCTAAATGATGGAACGAGTGTACCTGAACACGCCATGAGAGCAATCAGCAGTGTGTGCGAAGAGACGCCTCCGTCGCGAAGCTCAAAGCGCGTCCAAAAACTCCCCAAAGCTCCCCCAAGCTAGCCTACAAATCAAACGATCAAATCAGCGAATAATATTCAATATATATGGGGGAGATAGGGGATAATAGATAGATATGAAAATTAATTTGGATTTGGGGTTCACGGGCGTACAAATCAAGAGAAATAGGTAGAAATGGGCATTTTGGGGTGAAAACGGGCGATCGGAGGGTGGTGGCGGCCGGCGCCGGCGATGGAGGGGTGTGGCCGGTCGTCGACGGTCGGGGGTGTCGGCGAAGGGGGTCGGCTCATGCCACGGGTCGAGGAGTCGGGGTTTGCAGCGGCCGAGGAGTCGAATCGGCAGCGGGTTTGGGAATTTTGGTATCGTAAACCGCCCGCTGTGATTCCGCTATATATAGGAATTGTTATGACTCGGCCGAGTGACGATGTCACTCGGCCGAGTGGCGTAAACCAAAGATATTTCAAATTCTCCTCGCCACTTACGACTCGGCCGAGTGGCTTTGGTTCACTCGACCGAAGGGAGAAACTCCACTCGGCCGAGTGGCTCTGCCACTCAGCAATTCTTAAGCTAGGAGGGTATCTGTTTCACTCGGCCGAGTGATAAGGTACTCGGCCAAGTGGCAATTAAAGCTAAAACTTACAGAAAGTGACAGAGAGTTGGTCTGTAGAAACTTCCCTGATTGGTGCTCCACTCGGCCGAGTGGAGTCTTTGCTCGGCCGAGTGGCAGATGCTACTCGGCCGAGTGATGTGCTGTTTTCTGCAACGGCTCTTTGTTTTCGCTCCAGTCTCTGTTTTTCTTCCTCCAGTCAGTTTCTTCCTCCTCCTAAAGCCTGAGCGCGTTCCTGGAGCGCTCTTCCTTGCCTCGATCATCCTCCATATGATTGGTCTCCCTTTCTCCTTCTCCTGTCATGAAAATTAGGACCCGTTGTCACGATTTTCATAGACTCTAAACTTTAGTCACTAATAAAAATCTAAACCAAAAATGAAAATCAAATAAAAACAATGCAAAAACCGTCGGGTTGTCTCCCGACAAGCGCTCGTTTAAGGTCATGAGCTCGACCCCTTTAGATATTCGTTTAGCTCGCGATATTGGGCGCATACGAGATGCGCCCATCAAACTTGCCGGGAAGGCCACTTGGATTTGGGTCGTGATGATCATTGGTCTTCCTCGGTGCCTCCTCATCATGGGCAATGTTGGGGGATAAGTCCCCCAAGCTAGAGCTTGTTCCTATCTTCTTCTTGGCCGGTGACACCGATCTTTTGTTCGGTGGAGCTTTCTTTGGTTTCTTGGCCGTTGAGAGCTTGCAAAGCTCTCGTATTCTTGCGACATCAGCGTCGCCTTCATCATCGTCCGTGGAGCTATCTGGAGGGTCCTCCAACTTCTCTTCATCGCTAGAAGCTTGGCCTTCTTCGAAGCCATCGTCATGGAGAGTGCCAATAGAATGGGGGATAGCTTCTTCAATCACTTCATCGAGGAGGTCCAAATAGTCCAACTCCTCGTGATAGGGCATATGCTTCATGGCCTTGGATATGTGAAGCTCGACCTCGATGTTCCCGACATTCAAGGATAGGGTTCCTTCCTGCACGTCGACGATAACACCGGCGGTTGCGAGGAACGGGCGTCCAAGTATGAGTGAAGTGTCGCCCTCTTCCTTGATGTCCATGATGACGAAATCGCAAGGTAAGCATATTCCTCCCGGAACTTGAAGTGGAATATTCTCCGCAATCCCTACCGGCCTAGTAATCCGACCGTCCGCAAGTTGAATTCTCATATCGGTCGGCTTCAAGTCGGTGCCCGTGTTCAATTTCCGGAACATGCTAAGGGGCATAAGGCTCACACTCGTGCCCAAGTCAACTAAAGCTTTTTGCAACGAGACGCCTCCAAGTGTGCAAGGGATGCGGAAACTCCCGGGATCCTTGAATTTCGCAGGCTCCTTCTCCTTCCGGGTAAACCAAGTTCCTTGTTCCGCAAGCATAATTTTCTCCTTCCTTTTCTTTCCCGATATCAAATCCTTCAAGAACTTTGCGTATGACGGGATCTCTACTATAGCATCTAGGAAGGGAATATTGAGGCTTACTCCCCTCAAATATTCAAGAAACTTGGCGAGCCTTTTCTCTATCTTGGCTCTAGCTAGCCATTGTGGAAATGGCACCGGTAGCATGTAGCGGCGCTCATCAATTGGCTTTGCCACTTCGGAATTTCCTCCTCCAATTGGCTCCTTTTGGCTCTCCTCCTCAATTGCCGTCTCTTTTTCTTCCAAAATTTCCACCACGGGTTGCTTGCTTTGGGTCATAGCGGGAGTGGTATCCTTCCCGCCCCTTGTTGTAACCGCAACCACCGCATTGATGTGTCCGGTGTTGCTCCGTGGATTGGGCTCGGGTTGAGCCGGCAATTGTTGGGCGTTCTTGTTGAGCAACGCAAGTTGCTCTCCAAGTTGAGCGACGACGGTACTTAGGGAATCTTGTCCCGCCATCAACTTAGCATTTATCTTTCTCTGCTCCACCATGAATTCCTCCACCCTAGCTTCGTGATCCAATCGTGGTTGAGCTTGAGGTGGGTTGGGAGCTCTCCAACCTTGGTTGTACCCGGGAGGTCTATATGGTCCCGCTTGTTGCCTCGGCGGGTAATTTTGTTGCGGTGGCCCCCTCGGTTGATATTGAGGTTGTGGTAGTGGAGGTTTAGCTTGAGGAAGTTGTTGTGGCGGCGGGTTCAAAGCACCATCATTGTTTGCATATGAAAAGCCCGGATGGTTTCTTGCGGCCGGGTTGGCCCAATATCCGGAGTTCCCCACAATATATTGTACTTGCTCCAAGGCTCCCTCTCCATTCTCCCCTCCTACATACATGGCTTGGGATTGGTCTTGCCAATCACTCATATTGCTTATCGGCGTAGATGTAGAGGGTGCTCCTTGTGGCCCGGTGATATACTTCTCTAATCTCTCCACTACCTTGTGGAGAGAGTCAAACTTGTTCGAAAGCTCCGCTACGGCCTTGGCCTCATAAATGCTAGTGGGATTCAAGGAGGACGAAGAATGTCCTCGCTCGTCGCCCCATTGTTGGTTATTAGAGGCCATCTCCTCTAACAAGGCCGTAGCTTCATCCGGGGTCTTTGATAATATGGCTCCATTGGCGGTTGCGTCTATAATTTGCTTTGTTCCCGGTTGGAGTCCATTGTAAAAACTATGAACAAGTTCCCAATCTTCTATACTGTGATGGGGGCATTGATGTTGTAAATCCTTGAAGCGTTCCCATGCTTCATATAGGGTCTCCTGCGGTCCTTGCTTAAAAGACATGAGAGCACTCTGTATTTTCACCGTCTTGGATGGCGGGTAGAATTTGTCAACGAAGGCGCTAGCCAACTCATCCCAAGTGGTGAATGTACCTTCCGCCTGCGTCCTCAACCAATATAAAGCTTTGTCCTTGAGTGTAAAGGGGAAGAGCCGCAGTCGGATTGCATCAACAGAAATGCCCGGCATTTGGAAGGTGGCGCATTTGGACAAGAAAAGCTGGATGTGATAATGCGGATTCTCATGGGAGTTCCCATGAAACGGGTCTTGTTGCATCAATACTACCAAGCCCGTCTTTAGCTCAAAATTCTTGTCCGCCGCCAATTCCGGCATGGCGATGGATGATGTGGTGGAAGAAGTCTTAGGCCGAAGCCTATCTCTGATGGATATGATCCTCGCCATACGTGCCGCTAGTTCCTCCGGTGTCTCCATACGGTTCATACAATCACCCTCCGCAGCGTGCCTTCTCTCGGCTCTGATCCTCCTCTCGGTACGCTCGATCTCCGGATCAAATATAATATTCTCTGGATCCGTCGTCGATCTCGTGTTCATGCAAAGAGAAACAGAGTTTCAAAGGAATTGTTAGCACGAAAAAGGAGTAAAAAGATAAAAATAATGAAACAAAAAGAAAATACTAAGTAAAGAGAATAAAACACTGTCGCCTCCCCGGCAACGGCGCCAAAAACTTGATCGCAGCCCCGGTATGCACACGCACCCGGGACAAGCGACTCGTACTCTTACCGCAAGCGCACGGTGTAGCGACGAGCGGGTATCGAACTCAGGAAGGAACAATGACAGTGTCTCTTTTCAATAACCTAGCTATCAAAATGGTCGAGAATGATTCGGGGTGAAATTATCACAATCGTTCAAATGTCTATAGAAATATCAATAAAATAAAAATGCCTAGGGATAGGGAATCCCCGCTACGGACCGTATCTCATCGTTTTGATACGTAGGTTTCATCATTACTAGACTTGAATCTTAGGTGAACTAGTCGCAACTAGATGTCGAACCAAGCTCACGCTCTCGCGCTATTGTCGGTCTATAGCGAACCTAGGTTAGGGCCCACTCTCGCGCAAACCCTAACATAAGCCGCTAGCATTAGGATCGACATTATCGTTCAATCATATCTCGAGCCCACTCTCGTGCAAACTTGAGCTACGACCTAGGTTGTGATAGTTCGTACCCATCCAATCTCTTGCAAACGGGTATTGGTATAGAATTACGATTGAAAACTCTAGCCTTGGTCCAATCTCTTGCAAACCAATCCTAGAGGAGTCCAATCGTAAATCTAAATCGAATTTCTAGGGCTTCCTATCAATTGGGACCCAATCTCTTGCAAATCCCAATCGATATGAATCCCTAGCTATCCATAATTTATCAATCCCAACCTAACCCTAATCAATTCTAGCAAGAATTTCACCAATTCATCACAATTCAGAAATATGGTTCATAGGGTTCATCCCTACGCCCTAGGACAATAAAACTACTCACTAATCATCATGCAATTCATAAGAAAATCAATAACAAAATCAACACAATTCATTGCAATAGAGAAATTATCAACAAAAATAGGGTTTTTGATAAGAAGAGAGACAAACCAATGAGAATCCAATAGCATCCAACAAAAGTAGCCTTTCTAATCTCTCCAAAAAGCCTAAATCTAATTATCTAAAAAGCTCTCTAAAAGGGCTGCCAAAAGTATTAAAAAGTTCCCCTAAACTAGGACAAAAACTGGGTTTAAATACCCCTCAAAATCGCCCAGAAATTCGTGACAAAAATGCCCCTGCGCAGCCCAGAAATTGCACTTTACGCAGCAGGCGGAGCAGCTCACTCGGCTGAGTGACAAATGTCACTCGGCCGAGTGACAAACCCTGTACATTTACAGTAAGTCGGGGATTTTCGGGGGTCTGTCTTCGGAAGTGACTCGGCCGAGTGGCTTTACTCACTTGGCCGAGGGGCATTCGGTACTCGGCCGAGTCGGAACCCTCAATCGCCTAACAGATTCCAGTAAGTCGGCCTCTTTTGATGGTGGATTTTCACATGCCACTCGGGCGAGGGGATCTTCATACTCCGCCGAGTGGACTATCGTTACTCGGCCGAGTGCACGCTGATTTCCTTCTGCGGTGCGTGTCCGGACTGGTCGGCCGAGCGGTCTTCTTGCTCGGCCGAGTGAGTGCTTCACTCGGCCGAGTGAGATGCTGCAGATGCCCAATCTTCATTGTTTCTCTTCCTCGTCGCTCCTACGAAGTTCCTTCCTCTTCCACTCGTCTTCCATCGCCGAATAGTCCTCAGAAGAGCCTTGGGTGACACTCTGGAGTGGGTGCAAATCCTCTTGATCTCAAAATCACTCCGAATCGCTCTATATCTCCTAAAATACGACAAAAACAAGAAATCGTGAAAAACATCGCAATATTGTCGAATAATCGTGAAAAACACGATATGAGCGATCAAAGTGGCATGCAAACATGCAGAAAAAGGGTGTAAAATAAGGAGTGATCAAGGAGCAATGCACATATGTTTCAAAAAAACAAACGCAGCAACATTGAGTCATGCCCCAAAAAATGAAACAAGGAGCAATGCACATATTTGCTGTAAAAACACAAGCAGCAACATTGAGTCATGCCAATATGTTACAAAAAACCCAAAGCAGCAACATTGAGACATGCCCCCCAAAACCTGCACCATGGAGCAATGACCATATGTTTCAAAACCCCCAAGCAGCAACAATGAGACATGCCCCATAATCTGAAACAAGGAGCAATGCACATATGTTTCAAAAAAAACAAAAGCAGCAACAATGAGTCATGCCGCCAAAAAATGAAACAAGGAGTCATGCACATATTTGCTGTAAAAAAACACAAGCAGAACATTGAGTCATGCCCCAAAAAAATAAAACAAGGAGCAATGCACATATGTTTCAAAAAAACACAAGCAGCATCATTGAGTCATGCCCCAAAAAAATGAAACAAGGAGCAATGCACATATGTTTCAAAAAAAACACAAGCAGAAACATTGAGTCATGCCCTAAAAATGAAACAAGGAGCCATGCACATATTTGCTGTAAAGAAACACAAGCAGCAACATTGAGTCATGCTCCAAAAAATGTTACAAGGAGCCATGCACATATTTGCTGTCAAAAAACACAAGCAGCAACATTGAGACATTCCCATATGTTACAAAAACCCAAAGCAGCAACATTGAGACATGCCCCCTAGCAGCATGGAGCCATGACCATATGTTTAAAAAAACCCAAGCAGCAACATTGAGACATGCCACATAATCTGAAACAAGGAGCAATTCACATATATTTCAAAAAAAACAACAGCAGCAACATTGAGTCATGTCCCAAAAAATGAAACAAGGAGCCATGCACATATGTTTCGAAAAAACACAAGCAGCAACATTGAGACATGCCCATATGTTACAAAAAACCCAAAGCAGCAACATTGAGACATGCCCCCCAAAACCTACAGCATGGAGTCATGACCATATGTTTTCAAAAAACCCAAGCAGCAACATTGAGACATGCCCCATAATCTGAAACAAGGTGAAATTCACATATGTTTCAAAAAAACAACAGCAGCAACATTGAGTCAGCCCCAAAAAAATGAAACAAGGAGCCATGCACATATGTTTCAAAAAAACACAAGCAGTAACATTGAGACATGCCCATATGTTACAAAAAACCCAAAGCAGCAACATTGAGACATGCCCCCCAAAACCTGCACCATGGAGCCATGAAAATATGATTCAAAAAAACCCCAAGCAGCAACAATGAGACATGTCCCATAATCTGAAAGAAGGAGCAATTCACATATGTTTCAAAAAAACAACAGCAGCAACATTGAGTCATGCCCTAAAAATGAAACAAGGAGCCATGCACATATGTTTCAAAAAAACACAAGCATCAACATTGAGACATGCCCATATGTTACAAAAAACCCAAAGCAGCAACATTGAGACATACCCCCTAAAACCTGCAGCATGGAGCCATGACCATATGTTTTAAAAAAAACCCAAGCAGCAACATTGAGACATGCCCCATAATCTGAAACAAGGAGCAATTCACATATGTTTCAAAAAAACAACAGCAACAACATTGAGTCATGCCCCAAAAAATGAAACAAGGAGCCATGCACATATGTTTCAAAAAAACACAAGCAGCAACATTGAGACATGCACATATGTTACAAAAAACCCAAAGTAGCAACATTGAGACATGCCCCCCAAAACCTGCAGCATGGAGCCATGACCATATGTTTTAAAAAAACCAAGCAGCAACATTTAGACATGCCCCATAATCTGAAACAAGGAGCAATTCACATATGTTTCAAAAAAAACAACAGCAGCAACATTAAGTCATGCCCCAAAAAATGAAACAAGGAGCCATGCACATATGTTTCAGAAAAACACAAGCAGCAACATTGAGACATGCCCATATGTTACAAAAAACCCAAAGCAGCAACATTGAGACATGCCCCCTAAAACCTGCAGCATGGAGCCATGACCATATGTTTTAAAAAACCCCAAGCAGCAGCATTGAGACATGCCCCTAAAACCGATCCCAATAGATATTTACAATATTACAAAATTACAGCCCTCAGGTAAACATGTTATTTAGCATTAAGTATGTATTAGGCGGTTGCTCATTATGAATTGACCTTCTCGCCAAATGCCACTTTTTCTTCATAACCGAGGGACAAATTAATCATTATATGTTTATCATCATAGGGATGAAACATATGGGCATGGCTCCTTGGTTCATGTTTTGGGGCATGTCTCGTTGTTGCTGCTTCTGGTTTTTTGAGATACATAATCCCTCAGAATATAAATTTAATTTATTAATAAATCATTGTGGTCATAAGCATTTGCTCCATCACATATCTCCCCCTCATAGGTTATGGAACCATCAAGCCTATAACCAACTATTTTCACATAACCAAGGGACAAAGGGATCAAATAATTATCTTCATCATTGGGCCATAAAAACAAAAATCAACAAGGAGCCAAGCCCCTAAAAACTGAACCCAGTAGCAAAGCCCATATGTTTGAAAAAAACCCAAGCAGAAACAAGGAGCCATGCCCAATAACCTGAAACAAGGAGCCAGGCACATATGTGTCAGAAAATCACACTCTGAAACAAGGAGCCATGCCTCCAAAAACTGCACCAAGAGGCCATGCCCATATGTATCACATAAACACAAAAATCAACATGGAGACAAGCACCAAAAAATGAACCAAGCAGTCATGCAAATATGTGTCAGTAAATCACACACTGAAACAAGGAGCCATGCCCCCAAAACCTGCTCCAAAAAGCCATGCCCATATGTATCACATAAACACAAAAATTAACATGGAGACAAGCACCAAAAATCTGAACCAACCAGCCATGCAAATATGTTTCAGAAAATCACACCCAGCAACAAGGAGCCATGCCCCAAACCCTGCACCAAGTAGCCTTGCCCATATGTATCACATAAACACATAAATACCCATATGTATCACAAAAGTAACTACCTCACCTCACTAACATCCCCATCCCAACATAATACCCATACCCAACCATCTCATACACATTCACCAACCCCCCCCCCCAGAATCCCTTCCCCACAACACCACCATAAAATATCATATTACCCAACCATTCAACACATCCCCAACCCAACCGACACTCATCACCACCCAACCAAAATGCACCCAACCGACACTCATCACCACCCAACCAAAATGCCCTAGGGCCCAACAATCCTCATATCTTTCCTTTGTTGTATCCTTTTTCATAACCTGCTTCACGCAAGACTCTTTCCATCTCAGCAACTAAAGCCTCAAGGATAAGCTTCCGACCCGATTGTGGCACAGCCAAAAATTATCGCCCCGCCAGCTCATTCATGCTTAGGTCTTTAAACATCTTCAACAAGAGGTCGGGAGGATACTCTGTAAACTCCTACACATGCTGTGCAAGATTTTCAGTCCAGTGGGAGTGCGCGCTCCGTATAGCATCCGCGACCTCTTTAACATCCTGCATTACATCTGGTTCTTCCCTCAAGGAGCGTCGCCGCTGTTTCTTCTTCCCCA
Organism: Scilla litardierei; assembly: GCA_030789695.1. Taxonomy (NCBI): domain Eukaryota; kingdom Viridiplantae; phylum Streptophyta; class Magnoliopsida; order Asparagales; family Asparagaceae; genus Scilla; species Scilla litardierei. The sequence continues at coordinate 87,616,823 of CM061130.1, read as the reverse complement.
GTGATGGTGGGGTAGCATTTCTTGTCCCCCCTTATGGACACTCTCATGTCGATGCTTGTGTGGGTATGTCCTTAGGGACATAGTGGGGTGGAGTAGGAATATGTATCGGATCAGGTGTTACGTGCTCATCGTCCCCTCCAAAAAATGGCCCTCCGAAGCTATTGAACAAGGAACATGACATATCCCCTCGTGCAGCATCATCTCCAATAATGACAACCAGAACGTCAAACCATGGTATTGGTTGGTTCACATAAGTGCGCTTCCGATGGTTTGCCTGAACGATTAGCAGAGCATATATGAACATACCATTCATATCTATATTTAATGTACTAGCACCTATCCTATATATAAGATAGAAGTAATTACTGCCGCCCACGTGTCATAAGTTTCCGGATCCAGCTCAATTACATTCTTCTCCACATCCCATCATGCCCTGCTAATTTCCATGCACTCGTAAACATACTTGAGACGTGTCTTCAATGCTTTCAAGTGATTTTTTACATTACCACTTGTGAACGACGTCCCACGAGTGTTATTGATTTCGGCTGCAGCGGCATTGAAGGTGGCCCCTTTAAATGTCATATCAACCTTAAGGCCCTGCCATGCAACTTCAGCTAGGAATGGAATAAGGGTGGCATCGTGCTCGGGCTTCCATAGTTTGTTGTGTTGTGAAGAAGAGGAAGGTTGCTTCTGCTTTTTACTGGGACATGATACAGACCCCTCGGCATCCTCGCTACGCCGGCTCGACTTCCTCGAGGTGTCACTGCCGGGAGTTCTTTCATTGCCACTTGGTGGCATTGGCATATCGAAGGCACCATGAGACGAGGGGCTTCTGAAAGTGGGTAGTTCTCCCCCTGGGAGCATACGCATATACCCATGGCCACTATGCGATGGCGGTGACATTGGCATTGGCATTGGCATTGACATGGGCAATTGCGTTGGCAAGTTGAAATTGCCATATTTTTGATATGTCATTCCATGCCCACCAGCTTGGAATCCATGCATTTGGTAGGGGATAGGAGGCATCCTCATGGGAATTGGGCGGTTGAGAAGGGGATCCACCCTCCTTTCTGCTTCTCCACGTTGTGTCCCATATACATTTTCAACAAATTGATGCATTGGATCACTCCCATCCGGGTATGGATCACCCCCATGCCCTGATTTTGAAGATCCTTACATCCATACACCATCAATATTATGAAAACGAAAATGCATAATTTTACAATAAACATCATTGAAATGATACCGAATGGTGTAAAAAAATACAGAATTGTAAATTATTGAAAGGATAAGCCAAAGCATGAAAATATTGTCAAACTGAACACAACAAACATAATGCAATAATCAAGGTACAATGCTAAATTGTTTAGACTTAGTAAGCAAATATTACGACCCCCTCATAGGCCATGCTCTACTGTGTTCCCGTTATTATTTATGTTACAGTAGTCCACCCACATATCCCAAGCTATCTGCTTCCTGTGCATTTTCCAGCTATCCTGTTGTTCGGTTTGTTCACGAACGGTCACCTGTTGGGATAGATCAATAACATCGTCATCCCGCTCATCGATACCCTCTACATCCTCCTCAAAACCATCACCTTCTTCAGTTAGGTGGGGTTCATGAGGATATGCAATTTGGATGTAATTATGCAAAACAGTGCACGATAGTACAGTATCGACCTGGCTTTTGAATGGGTAGTGAGGTTTGGATGTCAATATTTTAAACTTGTACTTTAAGATACCAAATATGGACTCGATCTTTGATCTTAATGTAGAATTTCGTAGGTTGAATAGCTCTCGTCGATTTCGAGGAACCCGATCAGTATGGTCCTTCAAATGGTATCTAACTCCCCTGTACGGAGATATGAATCTTGGCATTGTAGTATATCCAGCATCACAAAGGTAATATTTACCTACATTCAAACAAATAAACCAAGTTTATGATCCAACGCTTTCTGAGATATGTAATAATAATTTATATGTAAATTTTTGCATATTACCTTCATACACTCGAAGCCCCAGTGGGGCGGTAAAGACAATGCATCTTCCAGGATCGTAAAATCATTTGCGGATCCTTCCCACCCGGCCAGTACGTATGTGAATCTTTTATTTTGGGTAACAGCTGCAAGCACATTTTGCGTAACCCCCCTTTCGCCCTCTAAAGTGGGGTATGAGCCTTGCTAGTAGCATGGCATCTATGTGCGTCCCATCAATGAGCCCGATGCAGTCCTACAACGTATTAAATGAGACCAATTTGCAATCCCCATTACGATCCTTATTATACTGACGCATATACATATAATCACACATACCTTAAAATATGGGAACCAATTTGGATTATTGACTATCTCCGGTGGCGTCTCATTAGGAGCTTGCTTCACGAACATATCCCGAAGTGCACACAGTCCTGCCATCACTTTGTTAAAATAACGGCTAACTGTCCCCCTGCCCCTTATGAAATCCACTTGCATGACTCTATTCTTTGACTTGTTCCATATAATATGCAGAAACATGGCCACCTGCTCCTCGACGGATACATGAATAGTGTCCTTGAGAAGATCATGTTGGCGCATTAATGATGCAAGATTCATGAAAGCATGTCTACGCATTCGTAGGTAGTGCAAACAGCTACTTTCAGATCCCTGCAGAATTCTCCACATGTGGGATTTTCTATGCAGATCCCGCATAGCTGATGGCTCTCTAGGTATAGGGTCGGGTCTAGCGGAATTGTCAAGTTGTAAGGCTAATACGACAAACGTTATTGCAGCTGCGGCAGCGGTACATAACTCACAACCCGAATGGTCTCCTTGTGTATCCATGTCACCCTTAATTGAATAACACATATATTTAATGTTAATTATATACATAACATACTACATATGAATAACACATTTCAGATAAAATTGTGCATATCCAAATCATTGGCCCTTAGATATAATGTGTAATCATAGTCACACACGTGGTTGCTTTGCTGTTGCTCCTGCCTTTTCACCCCATAAATGCAACAAGGAGACATGCCCCAAAAAATCTGATACAAGTATACATGACCATAACAGCCCAAACAGCAACAAGGAGCTAGGAGCCATGCCAAAATGAGCCAAACATAACAACAACAAAAACCCAAATTGCAACAAGGAGACATGCCCCAAAAATCTGATATACTGCCCCTAAAAAGAGCACCCCAAAAATCTAATACACTGCCCCTAAAAAGAGCACCAAAAACACAAAATGAAACAAGGAGCCATGACCAATAAAATCTGATACAAGTATCCATGACCGTAATATCCCAAAACAGCAACAAGGAGCTAGATGCCATGCCCCCAAAAATTGATAAAATGATCCAAACATAACAACAACAAAACCCAAATTGACACAAGGAGACATGCCCCAAAAATCTGATACAAAGCCCCTAAAAAGAGCACCAAAAAACACATAATGCAACAAGGAGCCATGCCCCAAAAAATCTGATACAATTATCCATGACCATCCCATTCCATATCAGCAACAAGGAGCTAGGAGCAATGCCCCAAAAATTTACAAAATGAGCCAAACATAACAACAACAAAAACCCAAACTGCAACAAGGAGACATGCCCCAAAAATCTAATACACTGCCCCTAAAAAGAGCAACAAAAAACACAAAATGCAACAAGGAGCCATGCACAAAAAAATCTGATACAAGTATCCATGACCAGAACATCCCAAAATAGCAACAAGGAGCTAGGTGTCATGCCCCAAAAATTGATAAAATGTGCCAAACATAACAATAACAAAAACCCAAACTGCAACAAGGAGACATGGCCTAACATTGTAAACATCAAAATGGGGCTTAAAGGGAACAATCGTAGCAAGCCATCCAACATGTACGTATGTAATAAAAAATCCCTTAAGTCGTTCCTCATTTTTTATCATCATTGGGCATTTTTTAAATTGCACATTTCTTTTCATTCATCATAAAAATATGATAGCCTACACAATCAGATAATCGCAACAGATCAAGCATAAGAAATAGCCGCAAGCACACAGGCACAACAAACTGGCATCAACGATCTGCTCACATATGAACCCATGGCATCATCACAACAAAGAAAAATTTGATAAAGAGCCTAAGAGATTATACCTCTTCGATAATATCACAGAAATTGTTGGGTTTAGCTCACCGATCCTGATGGCCGAAGTTAGGGTTTTACTCTGAGCTTCACCGATGAACCGACCAAGCTAGGCACACCCTCTCCAGAGCCTACCAAGAAATCAAAGCCAGCAACCCTCGATCAACCCTAGGTAGCAAAGGAGGCAACCAAATCCCGCGGAAACCTCAAGGACAGCTGGGGTTTTTTCGGCACCAACTGAAACCCGAGAAAATGAAGGTGAGAGGAGAGGTTTTCTGACCATATGGGCCACAGATTGAGGATTCTCAGCAAAATCCACGCGATTTCGGGGGATTTCAACCGAGGGATTTGGCCTCTCCACGTTGGAAACACAGAGGCGAGAGGATTCGTAGCGAAAGTCACCAAAAGAAACAGACGAGAGGAAAGTGAACGAAGAAAACGAGTGAACAGTAGCGGAAGTGACGCGTAACAGTGAATAAAATTCACTTTCTCACCTAAAGTCACCAAAAGAAACAGGCCCTTAGTTGCATGAAAGCCTAGGTGAAAAAAATATATGGCTATTCCCTTGGCTTTATGTAGGGCTTCTGTAGCTGCTAGGAGGAGAGGGACAGTTCATGTGGGGATGAACGTGGGGGAGAGAGAGAATATGGGGGGTTGTTGGGATCAGGTAGCATGGAAAATAATAGGATATGGTTTCTTTAGTGGTTAGTTTTAAAAATATTCGCATAAGAGAACGTGTACTAGTCTTGAGAGAAATAAGAATACCTTTATTATTAGGTTAGTGATTTGAAAAATGAATTAACACTTATAATTTCTCTTGTTTTTTTAAAAAACGTACAGAATCATTCTTCACATTCAAATTTATAAAAGGAGTTTTAATAATTACTAAAGTGTTAATGCAGGTTGGTCCCTCGACGTCCGAAAATTACGAAGAAAATATCGGGACGTTCGCGCCTCCGAGAGGGTCGAGAGTACGGTGATCGGTCACGTGCTAGGTTCACGGAAAACGATAATAAAAATAAAAAGCCAAAACATCGAAGTCTAAAGTTAAGACGCCCCTTCATCCAAAGATGTTTTGTGGAAGAATGACCCGTGAAATGACGGTCACAAAAAATTCCACAAATAACTACTCTCTCTGAGGGTCACAACGGCATAAAACTTCATGCGTTTAGGATACAAGAAGAGGTCAAAATAAATACGCGTACGAAAAAGAAAGTACGTGCTGAAAAACACACGGTCGAAAAATGACCGTTACTAAATAAGCTGAGATAAGGTATTCTTATTTTATTACGACATGTGTTCTTGATGAAACACAAGTCTGATAAAATAGAGAACACAATGATAGAAGTATTTGAACTGATTCGATCAGATCGAAGAGTCAAATACTTAGCTATGTAATTCTTGCGTAACTAAAAGAAAATGAGATTTTCTCTCAGGTCAAGTCTTTTAATACATTGGTGTGTTAGAGAGCATGAATCGTACTCGATTAGACTTAGTGCATTACATGACTAGTGACTCTGGGTTATAATCCTCGCTTTGGGTTAAAACCCAGATAATAATGCCTAAGTATTTGATAAAGTTATGTTTGAACCTTATAAATATAATATTCCTCAAATTAATCATTAGGAAGTACTCGAGTTTCGTGAGACGATAAGTCGAGTAAAACATCATAGTTGATGATGACTTAGTCAACTTCCAGAATGCCTATCGGAGTAGGGACTCTGATAAATAACTTGATGCTCTCCGAAAAGGGTCCGTGCACATAAATAAAGTAAGGACTTTAGTTTACGTGCCCAAAGAAAGTGTTTCTTATTAGCTACAAGTAAATCTTCAAGACAGAAGATTGGTGTAGAATGAAAATAGTGAAGTACAATTTATGTTGGTTGAGAACGGTTATCATCCTAACTCATATAAATGGATTATGATGAAACTATCATGCCAACAGATGTGTACAGATCTACTCGGACCTAACTCGATGTAAATGCTCATGATGACCGTGAAAACTAGAGCATTCATGTATAGTCTGTTTTCTAAATATGATTTAGAAGAAAGAACTTATATGAATCGACCAGAGAGTTTTCAAGGTCAGTGGGAGCAAATATAAAACATGTGAGGCATAAAGGAGCTGGAACATATTGGTTGACAAAGTGGTCAAAGGGTTTGACACTTTATCAGAAATGATTATGAACCGATTATATAACCAATAAACTTATTTGGATTATTCTCGTCATTTACGATGAGCTGGATGAGATCCATGCAAGACATTAATTATGGATTCCAAGAGACCAAGGAAATTATTTGGATAAGATTCAATTATATATGTGGTCAAATATGAACATAAAAACCCCTTAAGTCTATACAGTAGACGGTTTAGCAGATGCACTACGAAGGCTCTGTCACATAAAGTCTAGAGAGACTTATGTGTAAATGCGGTATGAGATACCGGGATAAATGGGCCTGAGTGCAAGTAAGAGATGTTGGGAGATAATTGCCCTCAAACTCGAAGCAATTTATCTCTGTGTAAGTGTACAAACATCTTGTTCAAAATAACAGTAAGCTGTTTGGTAAGATTTTACCTAAGTTTAATAATAATGTAGTCTTCATTAGAACTTAGGTATAGTCCTGAGACTTAATGTGAGATCAAATATGTATCAAGATGGAGATCTCAATCATGGAGAAGTGTTTGACCAATTGTAGCATAGGTCTAAAAACGTTCGTGGTCATAGATGTTTCGAGAAATTGATATCGACACATCGGATAGACCATTATGTCTTAGTCTTCACCATGTAGTGGTGACGATGATCTCATGGTCGTTCGACTTGGTGAAGTTGGAGATGAGATACATGTGCTCATTGGAGAATGAGTTCACTTAACGACCCAACAAGAGTTATCATATGGTTATGATTGACCAATCTGTCAATGATAACTCTTAGTAATGATAGGTAAGTTGGTCTTTTAACTTGAGGTCATTGTACGAACATGTGCGTGAACGGTGTCACTTAGATCACTGATCTAACCTCGGGAAAGCCCCGTTGAAAGATCTTTGGTTGAGTGACATTTGAAGAGTGCGAGGAGAGTAATGACCAAGATAGCATTCGTATCTCCCAGTCAAGGGGGAGTTAGTGTCGCAGTGTTAGTTCGATCTTTAGTGAAAACTCTGGCTAGAGTATGTTGGAAGAAGTCCAACATTATTTAACTAAATATCGATGTAGACTAACCAAGTTCAAGCTAGTAGGGTTGACAGATGACCATATCCTACGCTTGACTAAGCGGCATAGTTTTGACGAAAAGACTATAACTGCAGTATTCATCACGGACACAGTCAGGGTGGTCCCGACAATACTCATGTCAATGAGTTAACTACAATATAAGTATATGTTGTGTCTATATTTTCTACGTTTTTACCATGCATTTCTATGTCGTTTCAATCGCCCGAATCCATATTTTCGTATTATATCGCGCTTTTCTCGATATTCTTGATTCTTTCGATGTTTTATATGTTTTCAGGGAATTCGCCGTGATTCTGAGTGATACTGGACTTTGGACACAACCTAGACACCAAAGCTCGCCTCGCCTTGCCACAACGACCCAAGGAGGCCAAAGAAGCGCAAGGGAGGAGTAGAAGAGAAGAGAAGAAGAGAAGAGGAGTAAAGAAGAGGAAAGAAGGAGCGTGGGGGAATTCATGCCAGATTGCTCGGTCGAGCGCAAGATGTGCTTGACCGAGCTGTGATATGCCAAGGAGCAGCCCAAGTCCTTCTTCGGGGCGCTTGGTCGAGCGACAAGCTCGCTCTGCCGAGCGACCAGCCCGCTCACCCGAGCTAGCTATCAGAGGAGCCCAATAAATGCAAGACATCGGCTCTGTAAAATGGGAGTTTTCTTACGCTCCACCGAGCGACTTGACGATTGGGCAAGCGACTCAACTCGCTCGCCCGAGCGGCCCTTTCTCGAGCACCAAGGAGAGCGCTACACAAGGCACCGCTCGGCCGAGTGAGCACTGCGCTCGGCCGAGCGGTAGGTTGGCAGACTCCAATTTGACTTGAATTAATGGATTTCGGGTTGGTTTTATTGTAAAACCAGAACCCAAACTTTTTTGTATAAATAGTGAACAATTTTTAGAGTAGGTTAAGCTGGAATTTTCTGTAGCTAAACCTTTAGATCTATTTTGGGAGCTCTCTTTTGGAAATCTCTTTTGCAATCTATTTCTTTGTTTGTGGTTGGATTTCCTTGATTTCTTTAACATTGCTCTTATTTCTCTTGCTCTCTCTATAGAAATGAATTTCATGCAATTTGACCGGTTAGATATGCATATCTCTATTGCTACTGTATTCAGATCTTTTGTCATGCTAGAGTAGTGTATATCCAGGGCTTAGGGAGGATCCCTAGGATCCTAGGGATCAGATGTTAGGTTAGACCCCCGTTGGATCAATCTAGGGTTTCCATATGGTGGTTTGAATAAGGGTTTTGGGGGATTAGCATTTGGATCGGAGTATCGCGAAGGCAGATCCATATCCTAGGGAATCCCCACGAATACGATTTGGGTTTAGTGGCCGTCTCTGGAGTTCGCGATCACGAGAGTGACTTGAGAGCTTGGGGTAGCCACCAATTCTCAATCCGCTGACCGATGACTACAAAAGTAGCTCGATCGCTCGAACCAACCATACAATAGCGTCGCAATCCATAGATCACGAGAGTGGATACAGAATTGCGTGGCGGGACCAATGTCATGCATAAGGCACACATTCTCGTGTGAAGCCGACTGCGAGAGCATTGTTTTGCATAGGACTGCGTTAGACGAGTAGGAACAACGAAAGTTAAGCACTCGTTCTCATCTACGGATGTGACACTCCTACTCTAATCCATCGTCCGACGTATGGCCATTTGACCTAGCATCCGTGACCGAAGGGCCTAGCGGGGAATCTCGAAAGCCTTAGATGTTTAATCTTTAGTTAACTCTCGATTTGCATAATCAACCAATCAATCAATCGTGACAACCCCCGACCATACACACTCTTCCTTCCATATAAAGCTAAGCGTTAAACGATCACCTCCCTGAGTTTGACAATCTTTCTATACTATAGCGCACCGTGCACTTGCGGTGATTCGTGCCCCCGTGGTGCAAACCCGGAAACCGAACAAGTTTTTGGCGTCGTTGCAGGGGAGGCAACGGTTCACTTTAGCTTTTGGTTGGAGAGTGTTGGTTTCATCCACACTTGACACTCCATCACTTCTGTTTATTTTTCTTTTTGTTCTCTTATTACACTCTTTTCTCTTTTTTCAAACGAGTTCCATGATTTTCTTAAGTGCCTCTATTTTGCATGCAGACACGTTCTCAGGGAGGAGAAGATCTTTTGCCCTTGGATCCTGAGATAGAGACGACCGCAAGGAGAATCGCAGCAGATAGAAGGAGAAGATTAGTGATGGATGAGATTCCCATAGGACCGCATCCTCTCATTCCACCAGAATTGATCCGGGATTTCATGAGGCCTGGCACCGCCTTGGCTTCCTCCGTGACAGTACCATCGATCCGCGAGGGCAACTTCGAGCTAAAGACGGGGCTCATCCTGCTGGTGCAACAGGACTACTTCTACGGGCTCTCACATGAGAACCATAGTCACCACATGGAGGTGTTCTTAGCCAAGTGTTCCACATTCCAGATGCAAGGGGTCAGCGATGATGCAATCAGGTTGCGGCTTTTCCCCTTCACCTTGAAAGATAAGGCCCATTATTAGCTGACGTTCCAAGTGCTTGGCACCTTCACGACATGGGAGCAGCTGGCGGAGGCTTTCATCACCAAATACTTCCCCCTTCGAAGATGCTGCGTCTTCGGAACCATCTCACCAATTTCAAGCAAGGGGACCATGAGTCTTTGTATGAGGCCTGGGAACGATACAAGGACCTCCAGCATCAGTGTCCAAACCACCGCATCTCCACATGGGACTTGGTCCTATCTTTCTACAATGGAATGTGTTCGGACACGAGGATGATTGTGGATGCTACGGCAAATGGAGCCATAACGAGGAAAGAGCTAGCGGAAGCCATGAGGATCCTTGAGGCCATGGCAGCTAATAACCAACATTGGGCAGACGACAGGTCTACCCTAACTATTGCCAAGGCCCCAGGAGGAGGCCGATATGAAGTCAGCGAGGCGGATATTTTTTATGGCCGTCTCGAATCCCTTACACATCAGATGGCCAAATTGGAGCACTGACTCGATGCTAGGCCCAGCTCGCCCCCACTAACACATATGACGCTTATGAGAGGTGCAAAGATCAAGGACCCAATGGCAGGACGTACTCTTACCAGACATCTCCTGCAACAACAGAGGAGGCCAACTACACCTCTGATGACAGAGGAGGAAACAAGGGAGCCTATGGGAACCTGTACGGGAGAAACAACCCGGGTTTACAGGATGGGAATAGCAACGGAGTGCAGCACTAGCCCCATAAGTAGCATCAATATTAGCAGCAGCAGCAACAGTATCAGTAGCAGCAACAGCAGTGTCAGCAGCAGCAGCAACAGCCACATCAGTATCAGCAGCAGCAGTATCAGCCACATCAGCAGCAGTCTGGGCAGAGGCTGTATGCCCCCTATAGACCACCGGGTACCAGCAACAGTAACTAGCTTTGCCCGCTCCTCCTCCAGCTCAGCAGAAATCATCATTGGAGGCCACCTTGGAGAGATTCATTAAGGAGCAGGCAAAGCTCAATCTAAACCACGCAGCCCGCAGCAAGGAACTTTCCACCACGGTGGATCAGCTAAAGGAGAAGATGAGTCAGATGGCACGGTCTCAGGGCAAGCTCCCGCTCAATCAGAGAAGAACCCCAGCGAGAGCGCATGTGCCATCACCGCCCGTAGCGGCCTATCGACAATGGATCTGGAGCCGCCAATGATGATTTCTACGACTGCATCACCCGAGGATGTGATAGGTGAGCACTCACTGGTTATTAATGATGGGGATATTGAGGCTGAGGAGCAACCTACCATCGTTGAGAGAGATAGCCCTCCCGTAGTGGAGGAAGTGATCAAGGAAAGGGCAAGGCTCATGGAGAAGCCCAAGGATTGCTCCGCTCCAGTTCCATTCCCGAGTAGATTGGCTAAGGCCAAAATGGCAGAGAAGTACGCCAAGTTCATAGAGCTTTTGAAGGGAGTGGAGCTGAATATTCCATTTATGGATGCCCTCATGGAGATACACTCATACGCAAAGTTCTTTAAAGAACTAATCTCGGGGAGGAGAAAGACGAAGCAGGTTTTGTTGGCGGAGCAACTGTCATCATTTTTCAGAAGCAACAAGCTACCGAAGAAGCTCCTGGATCCAGGGAGCTTCACCGTCCATTGCTCCATATGTGGCATCCACATTAGGAGGGCCTTGATAGATTTAGGGGCAAGCATCAGCCTAATGCCTTTGTCCATCTTCTGCTGCCTCAACACTAGGACGGAGTTAGAGCCAATGACCATGACTATCCAGCTCACAGATAGGTCAGTGACGCACCCGGTCGGAGTGGCTAGGGACATCGTCTTGCAGTTTCCCGACGGGGTGAGCGTGTCGGTGGATGTTGTTATTATGGACATGGCGAAAGATGGAGGATCACAGCTGATTTTAGGTCTCCCTTTTATGGCGACGGCTGGAGTGCGGATAGATGTGCGAGAAGGCATGCTCTCCCTCAAAACCCTCCTCTTTTTTTATCCTATACGGATTATCCAATCCGCAAGGACCATGATTGGGAATTTTTTGATCTTATTTCTCTGAGGAAGAAGCGAAACATAATCAACTTGAATTCGGGACAGCTATTCGAAATCTTAGGGAAAGACTTGATTTGTTATCTCATGTCTGCTTTTCGTGAAAAAAGACCAATTGAAGGGGAAGGTTCCTTCAAACAATAAGGAGCTAAGGCAACTATTCAATCAAATGATATTGAGCATGTTTCCCATCTCAAACCCGGAACTAGTCGGATGAAGTAGATCGTTTTTTCTTATTACAATAGAAAAAAAGACCCCTCCCCAAACCATGCTTGCATTTTTCATTGCACACGAATTTCCCTATGTATACATATACAATACATATAAAAAATTTACATACCAAGAAGAAAGTCTAAGAATTTTGACTACTTTGACTACTCAGTGGGCTTAACCACTAAACAACTACACGGGCATTTCAGAACAGAAAAGAAACAAAAATGCCTGATCTGTAGAAATTTTGAAATAAAGAAAAAGGGTCTTTTTTTATCCTCTCATTGAAAAAAGATTGATTAATTATTTTATTGTTAAAAAATAAATAATCACTAGTTACTAAATAATCTGTGTCACTCTCACTAAAGTCTGTGTTTATGTGGATATGATATCCATATATCATTCACGTACCTGTTACGTTACAACATGACAAGTAGAATGTTCTTAAGAAACCAAAAGAATATGTATGCTATACATCTCACTGGGATTGTAGTTCAATTGGTCAGAGCACCGCACTGTCACGGCGGAAGCTACGGGTTCGAGCCCTGTTAGTCCCGAACTAGGATCCGACAAATATCTCAATTCATTTCTCTATTTTTTGCGAAAGGGAAGACGAAGAGCAAAATCAACATTGAGGCCGAGTTTCGGCTACCTAAGTTGATGAAGGAGAGAGAGCATGCTGTAGACGTCGGGTATCTTGATTTGGTGGATGATGAGCTCATGGAAGAGTTCATAGCTGAAGAAGTATTTCAAGACCCCTTGCTACGAAGCGAAGACCATGGCTTGGATCCTCAACATGACAAAGCCGTGGCAGCATACCTGCAGGTCCTGGACGAGGACCCCAACGATGGATCGACGACGCGTGAGCACGCCATGCTCGCCTTGGAGGATCACGACCCGAACGTCGTGAAAATCAGGAACATAGTTACTGTAGCGTACATGGGGCGCCCCAAAGAGATACAAGCGTCGAAGAGGAGATAGGATGGATGGACAGCTAAGGGTCCGAAGGATGCGTCCGTCCAACCGGCCCAATAAGGGTTGGTCAGGAAGAACGATGTGCGCATCTCGCATGCGCCCAACATATCGTCTCACTTAGCTACATGGGCAAAGCTAATGACCTTAAATAAGCGCTTGGCGGGAGGCAACCCGGCCTATTTACTCGCATTTCGATTTTAATTAGATTTTTTGAGATTTTTATTATAGAAATTCAAAAATCCATAAATAACTGAAGTTTGTTGATTTTGGCAAGTATTTGGCGGTCACGACGACGAACGAAAGAGCAAAGCATGGGCGTGGAGTTGAGATTCAAAGCAGCAAAAAATACGAGAAGAACCAAGGGGTTGATTGTGCTGATTTTCCAGATCGCTTGATCGAGCACACAAAGAGCTCGGCCGAGCGACCAACCCAAAGCGTAGGGGATATAAGTCAGCTCGAGCGAGAGCGCTCGTCTGAGCAAGCGGTCGTTCGAGCCGCTCGACCAAGCGCTCGACCGCTCGAAAATAATAATAATAAACCATATTATTCTTTTGGGTCGCTCACTTGAAAATTTTGAGCGAGCGACCCGGATCGTTCACCCCCGAGCCCTAGCTTTGCTTGAACTAAACCCCCTCCCTCGATCCCCCTCGCCCCGAGCACCACCTCCCTCTCCGGTGCCTTCCTCCTCCGACCCCCTCCTCTCTCTCTCTCTCTCTCTCTCTCTCTCTCTCTCTCTCTCTCTCTCTCTCTCTCTCTCTCTCTCTCTCTCTCTCTCTCTCTCTCTCTCTCTCTCTCTCTCTCTCCCCCCCCCCCCCTTCCCACCTCTCTTTATCCCACATTAACCCGCCCCAAACCTAACCCCCCTTCTGATTCCCCTCCTCCCTAATCGTCGCCCTCCCAACCCCCGAGCACCACCATCCCCTCCTCCCCTCTCTCAACCCAAGCGCCAGCTAACCTCATCCTTCCACCACCCCGATCGCAAAACCCTCTCTCCACTAACCCCCCCCCCCATATTACCCCCAATTTTCCCCAAACCACCCAATTTCAAATTTCAGGTTGGTGGAAAGCTTGGCGGGACTCATCGCCGCTTGCACATCACTCGAGGATCTCGCATTTGTCGCTCTCGCATCGTTAAGGGTCCAATCTTTCCCTCTCATTGTTTTGATTATTATATTATATCGCTTGTGGCACAAGCTCACAATGCCTTGAATGGCCATTATCAGCTCATCATCATCCTCACCATCTCTGCCACGTTCCACAGCACCTCTATGCACATCCACCACCTACACACACGCACTCAGCCTCCACGCACTTCCATGGCACCTCCACGCACTTCCACCACCACCACTTCCATGACACATCCACGCACTTACGCTGCACCTTCACTATGCATTACATGCACATCCACCACTGCCACCCCCACCCCCTACATGTCCTCCACCAACACACACATCCACCACCACCGTCTCCAGACCATTCACATCTCAATCCCAGCCACAACACTCATGCCAAAAGATGTTGGCCCACAAGCCGACCTCCTCTAGGCATCACACCACCACTACCACATCCACTTCCACACCCACAGCACCACCACGCACATCCATCCCCACCACCACCACACGCACTTCCACCATACCCACGGCACCTCCACACACTTCCACCACACCCACCACTATTACCCCACCATCCCAACCTCCACCCCTCCACCACAGCCTCCCAAGAAGAGGAAGTCCTTGCAGAGGGCCCCTCATACTAGGCCACGCACCGTCACACGCATTCCCACCCCATCCCCACCATCATCTCCTTCACTCCCACATGCTAGGAAGAAATGCCAGGCTATTAGCTCATCAGCATGGACACGAACCCCCCCCCCCCCCACTGAGTCAGCCCATACCCACAGCACCACCCCCGCCACCCCCACAGCCCGATACGCCTCCCTAGAGACCTATGTCATCACTTTCATAAACGACGCTCATCGTCATACTTTCTCCTATCTCTCTAGGCGCCTGATCGTTTCGACCAAATTTGCCGATCTAGGAGCCTTAAAGCAGCTAGGCATTTTGTCCTGGGTTAGGCAGCTGTACGCAAACCTTGGGCTGGGAGCATTTTCTAGGGCATCAGTCGAAGACTTACATTCGCTTGACCCTAGAGGCCTTCAACTCACTTTGCCATACCGACATGGGGATTGCATTCTCCATACTGGACGTGGAGATGGAGTTCACTTACGAGGGACTCCGGACCCTATTCCAGTGGCCTACAGTCCCTGACGTTGAGACCCCCTATACCCCGGCTCGGATATTCCCCTTGTTATTTACACTACACGCTTTTGGGAGAGGATTTTCGATATGCCTTCCTTCAGCACTAGCTGCTCAAAGGCCTCCTCGATCATCCACCCCTACCTTAGGTTAGCTTAGCATCACATTGCCACAACCATGCTATGCATGAATGAGCCCGAGATTATATCCTCTGTCTTGCTCGTCCTTTTGTGGGGCATGACCCTCCCTCGTGAGGCGCTACCAGATGGCACCTCTTGTCCCTCCTACCCTATTGATCACGCACAGATTTTCTGTGACCGTTTATGTTGGGATGCTACTTTGCAGAGAGGTCCCATCTATTGTGGTGGCTTTTTCACCATCGTCGCCCTTAGGGCAAATCTAGTCCTCCCCGATGATCTTCTTGAGGTGACATGCCTTACCACCCTTCCCTTGTGTGTGCTTATGCACACGCAAATTATTAGGGCCCACGGTGGTCGACACTGGATATATCTTCACGGAGTCATAACGCCGATTATATGGTTCTCCCTAGCCTAGAGCAGACAGACGTGGCCCCTCAGCAGATTAAGTGGATCATCCCCATGCAGGAGCGCATCCCCCATTTATGAACTAGAGCCTGATGATGGGCAGGTTGCCCAGCAGCAGCCTACTCCGTAGCCAGGCACTGCTCCACTACACACTGAGGAGCCACACCCCACCCTGCCCTAGTCCGAGCCTGCAGCGGCCCCTTATGTCTCCACCTCTGTTGAGGGCCCTACCACATCTGCTGCGCCACCAGTTTTTGATTCTGTCGCTGATCTGCTTGCCTCCACTTTTGCCGAGGGCCCAGCACTATCAGCTGAGGCTCTCATTTCTGATATACTAGCTGATCCTCTTGTCCTCGCCTCCTTATTGCCACATGAGACCACACTAGTGCTTGTATCCTTGACCGTACCCATTTCCAGCACCGTCTCGGTGATTCTTACGGAGAGTGTGTTGGTTTCTGTCTCCACAGCTGCTGACACCACCTTTGCCGTGTCTGCACATGCCCTATCCTTACCTGCACACACATTGGCATTTACCTCTGCTCCTATCTCCACTGTTTCTATCACCACTGCCCCACTATCTGCAGAGCCTACACTCCTGATGCATCCCTTCTTCACCACACGTGGCACATCTTCTAGGGGAGCATCCATCAGCTCCCGCCCTCCCCCCCGACATTGCAGGTCGATTATATGGGGTGGAGTAGTCTGTTGTAGAGCTCCACAGAGCCATCAGGACACTCACTGACCTTGGACAGCGGAACAACGATAAGCTAGACCGTATCCTTCACCTTCTTCAGCCACCACCACCCCCACCGGATGGTGGTGCTACCTGATCTATAGCTTCTCGCTGTCCCAGTGTCTCCTTACTATCATTGTGCCCATCTGTATTTTCGGGGCCCAGCTTAGTCCAGCTTAGGGGAGTCACATTCTGGCATCAATTTTTGTTGTCCATAGTGTCCATACTGTACATACTATGCATTATCATCACCTGCATCATCATCATCTCCATTCTTGTATATACATGCATACTACATCATCATCATCATCATCATCATCATCTTTTATACCTTCTTTTATCTTTCATCCCACCCACCCCATTAGCATCATTTTCCACCTCTACGCACGTGTTCTTAGCAGTGAGGACACTGTTGCGTTTAGCTTAGGGGATGAGCACTATCGCTTTTTACTTATTCTTTTTCCTTATTCCCATTTTTAGTTCCACTTCTGCCCTATTTTTCTCCTTTTTATCATTATTTTTATTTTTTATTTTCTTGTTTATTCGCATGCATATTTTTCATTTCTTTCTCTCTTTTTCGTTTATTTAGACTAAAGATGATTCTCCTATGATTGCACTATAAGCTGTGCACACTCAACTTATCTTCTTTACACACTCACGTAGGATTCGTCATAGTCTATTGCACGTCATCGCATAATTATATTGAATGTATTATGATTTTTGAACTCTATGCTTCCATGAGTTAGAGATATTTCTTGATTAGGATGCTCTTTAATATGCTTTTCTATGATGTAAATCCATCTCTCCACAATGGTATTCTCAAAACAGTTGAGCTTAAAAATGCATGACTAATTGAAAATTTAGTGAAATTTGCATGATTGTGTGAAAATGTATATTTTTCATAATGGATAGTAGTTCAATTGGATTTGGATAACCCACAACACTTAAGTAGCATCCACTAGATATTCTGACACCGAGCCATGTCCCAATTCCATGCTTTTTATTTCTTTTATATAGTTAATTGCGATCCTTGATCGTGCTTTGCATTCCATTACGTTTACGTGAGTTTGCAAAAATCCCAAAAAATTGAAAAAAAAAACCAAAAACCAAAAAATATTACATACAAATAATAGGCTCGAGGGGTTCTTCGTAACCCGATGCCCTAAGACCGTCTGGTCTGGGATGCATAGGCCGCCTCTTGTATATATTGAATTATCTCGTGTAAATAAGAAAATAAAAGTAAGTATATATAAAGAAAATTGTATAGCCAAAAACAATTGTAAAAAAGAAAAATTCCACATCTTTACCTCACTTTCTTTATAGAGTAGGGACATGTCAAGGTCGATGATTTCAAGGGATTTTGAAAGAGTTTAGTGCGGTGATTTCTGAATTTAATTGAACTTACCATCCTCATTTATGAAAATTAATTAAAATCATCTTGCATGCTTGAATTAATTGATCATGATACTATTCGCTGCTTAGAGAATGAGTTGTGGAGATTTGGGCTCGAATCATGTATTCTGTATATTGATTGCATGCTATAATAGGAACCCCCTCTAACTTTATATCATATATTCGAGTTCACGCCATTCATTTGAAAATCCATTCCATATATTCTTTGCTAGACTTGATGAATCGTCATGAGTAGTACGTTTTTAAATTATAAAGTTGAAGTGTTGTGCATGCTATGAGATGAGAAGATGATTTAGTCGCCTTTCCTATCTTTTGGGTTCTTTTGCACTTCTTTGTTTTCACCCTCCGACGAGTTTCTTATTCGTCTTCCTCGAGGACGAGTAAGAGGTAAGCTTGGGGGGATTTTGTTGTGTCTATATTTTCTATGTTTTTACCATGCATTTCCATGTCGTTTCGATCGCTCGAATCCATAGTTTCGTATTATATCGCGCTTTTCTTGATATTCTTAATTCTTTCGATGTTTTATATGTTTTCAGGGAATTCGACGTGATTCAGAGCGATACGGGACTTTGGACATAACGTGGATGCCAAAGCTCGCCTCACCTTGCCACGACGACCCAAGGAGGCCAAAGAAGCGAAGGAGAAGAGTAGAAGAGGAGAGAAGAAGAGAAGAGGAGTAAAGAAGAGGAGAGAAGGAGCTTGGGGGAATTCACGCCAGATCGCTTGGTCGAGCACAAGATGTGCTCGGCCGAGCTGTGATATGCCAAGGAGCAGCCCAAGTCCTTCGGGGCGCTCGAGCAGCCCAAGTCCTTCGGGGCACTCGACCGAGCGACAAGTTCGCTCGATCGAGTGACCAGCCCACTCACCCGAGCTAGCTGTCAGAGGAGCCCAATAAATGCAAGGCGCCAACTCTATAAAATGGGAGTTCTCCTACGCTCGACCGAGCGACATGACGCTCGGGCGAGCGACTCAACTCGCTCGCCCGAGCGGCCCTTTCTCGAGCACCAAGGAGAGTGCTACACAAGGCACCGCTCGACCGAGCGAGCATTGTGCTTGGCCGAGCGGTAGGTCGGCAGACTCCAATTTGACTTGAATTAATGGGTTTCGGGTTGGTTTTATTGTAAAACCCGAATCCCAAACCGTTTTGTATAATTGGTAAACAATTTTTAGAGTAGGTTAAGATGGAATTTTCTGTAGCTAAACCATTAGAGCTATTTTGGGAGCTCTCTTTTGGTAATCTCTTTTGCAATCTATTTCTTTGTTTATGGTTGGATTTCCTTGATTTCTTTACCATTGCTCTTATTTCTCTTGCTCTCTCTATAGAAATTAATTTCATGCAATTTGACCAGTTAGATATGCATATCTCTATTGCTACCGTATTTAGAGCTTTTGCCATACTAGAGTAATGTATATCCAGGACTTAGGGACGATCCCTAGGATCCTAGGGATCGGATATTAGATTAGACCCCCGTTGGATCAATCTAGGGTTTCCATATGGTGGTTTGAACAAGGGTTTTGGGAGATTAGCCTTTGGATCGGAGTATCGCAAAGGCGGCTCCATATCCTAGGGAGAATCCCCACGAATCTGATATGGGTTTAGTAGCCGTCTCTAGAGTTTGTGATCACGAGAGTGACTCAAGAGCTAGGGACGGCCACCATTTCTCAATACGCTGACCGATGACTACGAAAGTAGTTTGATCACTCGAACCAACCATATGATAGTGTCGCAATCCGTGGATCACGAGAGTGGATACAGAATTGCGAGGCGGGACCAAGTGTCAAGCTTAATGCATGCATTCCCGTGTGAAGCCGACTGCAAGTGCACAGTTTCGCATAGGGATGCGTTAGACGAGTAGGAACAATGAAAGTTAAGTACTCGTTCTCATCTACGGATGTAACACTCCTACCCTAATCAATCGTTCGACGTAGGGCCATTTGACCTGGGCCATTTGACCTAGCATCCGTGACCGAAGGGCCTAGCGGGGAATCCCGAAAGCCTTAGATGTTTAATCTCTATGTAACTCTTGATTCCCACAATCAACCAATCAACCAATCATGACAACCCCCAGCCACACACTCTCCTCCTTCCATATAAATCTAAGCATTAAACGATCGCCTCCCTGAGTTCGGCAATCTTTCTATACTATAGTGCACCGTGCATTTTCGGTGATTCACGCCCACATGGTGCAAACCCGTGACCGAATAGTATGATACTGAAACAGGGACGGCACTTACTGCTCGTGGTCTCTGCCGTCTGAGATTTCGAGCCACACCTGTAGTATGGTCAGGCTGTAGGGTCTCACACAGAGTGTGACCTTCATTAAGTAATAGGTAGAAATTAGAGAGAATATGCATTTGATGCAAGGGATAGAAAACTGCAAAGAGTTTGCAGTTATCTCCTGCATTCAGGATAAATGATCTTGAGTGCAAGTGGGATATTTTGGGGATGTATGCCCTCAGTTCATTTGTATTTGGTGCAAATGATTTTTTATAATAGATATGAGAATTTTGCATGTGATGCAAATGAAATTTAATGCATCATATATTGTTTATGTGCATATTTAATATAATAAATGCATAAAAAAGGTTACCTGGATGACAGGATCGTCTCGATCTAAACAGATATTCGAACGGCATCCAAAACGGACGCCAAATGCAGGATTTAGAGCAAAAACAGCCTAATAGCCCGGTTCCAATGGGATGGGGTGCACCAGCCCAACTGGGCTAGGCCCCCAGGCCCGTTTTGGGCTTGGACGCCCAGCCCAGGGGTGGGCTCTCCTGCCTGCCCAAAGCTGGGTGGGTCGGGCCCGCCTGCCCCTAAGCGGATCAAGCACGACCAGCGGGCGGGTCAGGCCCGCCCGCATGGGCGGGCGCTAGACCCGCCCGCACCTGGGCAGGTGCTTGACTTGCCCGCCCCAAGCGGGCTGTGCCCATTGGAATGCGAGTGTGGCCCGCGGGTGTGGCCCACCTAGCCTAGGGTTGCGATCAGAATTGTGACGGTTGCAGTTTTTTGCAAAAATCAATTTTTGGGCATCTTTAAGACAACGTTTGAGGGGTCAAACGAAGTCGGAATTGAGTGCCATTCGAACCTACACGTTCACTGTTTGACCTCTTTGATTTGATAGGTTGTATCACTTACGAAGCTCAATGGTGAGGGAGGAAAAATTCGCTAAAGTTTGGCCTTTGTGAAAGGCAAACTTTAATTAATTTATTCCTCCAAATTTAATAGTCCCACATCGGATATGGAGTAAAGGGGAGGGGTCATCCGCCTATATAAATAGGGGCCTACTCCCCTCCTTGAAACTCGTCCCAAGCTCCAGATCTGAGTAGCTCCATTAAACGTGAGCAAGCACGGATATAAGCTTAAAGTAAATTATTTTCTTTCTCCCTAAATTTCTTCCTTGCTCCTGTTCAGGATCTAGCAAAGCTACGAATGAGCTTGGATCGGATCCGAAGCCTTGACGGAGGATCCATTCAAGGTGAAATCTTTTTTGGTGCGTGGTTGACTCAGCGACAAGGGTGTTGCTCGTCTCAGGATGTGGTGCAGTTCAGGAAGCGGTTCAGCTCGGGACAAGGTGCGGCTCTGGATGCGATTTAACTTGGGAGAAGCAGCACAGGGCCAAAGAAATGTTGCAGAAAACGACGCTTCGTTTTCTGTGAAAACGAAGTGAAAGGTATGTCGTTTAAATAACATGCGTTTATAACTTACAGCTGTTAGATAGATCTATCCTTAGGGGTTGGTCGGACCCAACCCAGGGATAGTAGAGATATTGGATAGGCTTTGTTCCCTTTAGGGATTAACTCAAAACTGTTTTAAGTGTATTTTACGTTGCTGTTTTGATAACTTCGTCCGACCGACTTAGGCCGGACGTCGTATTTATGGCCCTAAGGACCTAGAAAACCATACATTGTCGACCTCTGTTCCACAAGATGAGATAATGTGTCCTAAAACTACCGCCTCTTGGACCATGAAATGACATTTTTACCAGTTGTGCACTAGGTTAACTTCTTGATATCTTTCAAGCACTCTAGTTAATTTCCTTAAACAAGCATCGAAGCTTGTGCCATAGATGAAAGTGTCGTCCATGAATACCTCCATGATACTCTCAACGAAGTCAGAAAAGGTGGCAGTCATGCATCTTTGAAATGTTGCTGGTGCATTGCATAGTCCAAAAGGCATTCTTCAATAGGCGAAGGTGCCGTAAGGACAAGTGAAAGTAGTTTTTTTCTGGTCGTCGGGATGGATGGGTATCTGGAGGAATCCGGAATATCCATCTAGGAAGCAGAAATGTGAGTGTTTGGCCCGACGTTCAAGCATTTGATCGATGAAGGGAAGGGGGTAGTGGTCTTTTAGGTTGCCTTATTAAGCTTTCTATAATCGTTGCACATCTGCCACCCGGTGCCAGTCCAAGTGGGGATGAGCTCATCCTTATCATTCTTAACCACCGGTATCCCTCCTTTCTTTGGAACTACCTGAACTGGGCTAACCCACATATTATCAAAAATAGGATAGATTATCCCCGCTTCAAGTAGTTTCAAAACTTCCTTTTGACTGAGGCTCAATAGATGTGGTGCTTTCATCCTCAAGAAGGATCCTATGAGTGCATCTACCAGGGCTAAGACCTTTTATATCATCGATCGAGTATCCTATGACGTTTCTAAAATTATTTAGGATAGCTATGAGGTCGTCAAGTTCAGTGTTAGACAATGAGGTGTTGACGATGACTGGGTACATGGAATTCTCCTTTAAAAATGCATACTTTAAATTAGGGGGAGAGGTATGAGATCTACCTCTGGGTAATTGACATCCCCTACCTCGGCATGCGTCGTATCCCTTGAAGGTTAAATGTTCTTGTAAGGAGCTTGGTGGCATTTGTGTCTCGTAGCTTCTGAAGCTGAGGCTTCCCCCAATGATGACATGAGTGTACTAATTGTTGAGTATTGATTCCCCGGATTTGGTTTTGGATGATGAGCAAACATAAATATCGTGTACTAACTGTTTGTGAGTGCAGTTATGGAGATCGTCGCCAAAAGAATACGTACATCAAAAGCGACGTCTCAAGACTTCTCAATACGCGTGATCGTGTGCCTAAAGCTTCGTTGAAGCTCAAGGAGTATGATTGAAGTCAAGAGTGAAGATTGAAGCTTCGAAGACGGTTTGTCATGTATTATTCATTGTCTTCTAGCTTCATGGATTAGAATGTTAAGCCTTGAGTAGGACTTACTTTATAATCTTCATTTCGCTCATATCTTAGAGCTAGGATTATCTTAGAAGCCATTAGAAACTTTCCCGAAGCCTATCGCTTCTTCCCTCAGCTTCTAGTGCATGTTAGTTGGTTCAAGTAGAAGAACCAACCGACTAGATGACGATCTAGTCGGTCGGCAATTCCTCTTGAACCGACTAGAATGCCTTGCTCATTTCAGCCTTGCTATGTTGATCAATTAGTCGGTCAAAGAAGAGTCACCGACCGACTAGATGACGATCTAGTCGGTTAGGAATCCTTCTCAGACCGACTAGTTATCATTTCCTCTGTACAGCCTGAGCTACTGTTTCGAGTTAGTCGGTCAAAGAACGTTTGTCGACTGACTAGTTGATAAACTAGTCGGTCAGCATTTGTTCTTAAACCGACTAAATCAATTTGAAGTCAGCCTATTCTATTTCGACTATTAGTCGGTCAAAGAGCATTCACCGACCGACTAGTTGTGAAACTAGTCGGTCGGCAAGTCTTCTTAGACCGACTAGTTGTCATCTCCTGTACTTCGACCTTTTGGCTGTTCAACCGTTAGTCGGTCTACGTTGTATCACCGACCGACTAGTTGATGAACTAGTCGGTCAGTGATCCTTCTTTGACCGACTAGTCTGGTTCAGAATAGAGCCGTTGGGATCTTTTCCAACACGATTTTTCTTGTCTCTATAAATACAAACCTGATTCGTTTGAGGCAAGGTTAGAGGTCCTATTTCCAAGCAATTTCAGACCTAAGAGAAGAGCTCTCCCAAGCTATTTCAAAGCTCTCTCTCCCTCACAAGAATCTCTCCCTCAACACCTTGAGCCCTAATTCCTCAAGAGAGATTCTCTACATTGTGAGCTTCTCATGCCAAGAGCTTGATTCTAGGTCATCAACTCCACCCTAGGCTTCCATTGCTGGTCATCTTCTTGAAGCTAGGGTTTGGTGACATCTTCTTCCCCAAAATCCATCTTTGCCTTAATTTGGTAAGTATACTCAAGGCATAGGATTTTGTGGTAAGCATTTCATTTCATTTCATTTAATATTGAATTGTTGTATACTCTCGGTTGTGAGAGTTTGCGTGATCCCGGGTTGTGGGATTCACGGACATCGATTGTACGTCGATTTCACTTGTGGGGCTTCCGCAAGTGGGTTAGTGGAAATCTTGAGTTAGGGTTTCTAACTCAAGTATCCGGAGGGGATCCGGGTGTTTGGGACGTAGGATCACCGGGAACAAGTCGGGGAGACTTGGGTGGATCCGAACCCGTTACATGCTTTGTTTGCGTATCTTTAATTCTTGTTGATTATTATTTATTCCGCATTGTCGTTGGTTCATTGCACAATAGTTAGGAATAAATCTCTTAATTATTTTAAGTACTATTCACCCCCCCTCTAGTACATGTGCAGTAGCTATCACGGGGCACTACAATTGGTATCAGAGCAAAGGTTAAAGCTACAAGTTCAAAGCTATGACGGACAACGACTACAGCGTCTTCAAGGATCGTCAAGGAGCTTCTTCAGTTTTGGAAGGGCAATCCTCAACTAGGCCTCCCTCCTTCAATGGTACCAATTACGGGTACTGGAAATGCCGGATGGAAACGTTCCTCCGAAGCGCTTCACTTTGGAGAGCCACGATGAAGGAGTATGTCGAGCCCGAAGAAGAAGATTTCGTGAAGTGGACTCCCGCGGAGGTCGCCGCGGAGGTAAGTAATGCCAAGGCGATGAATGCCTTGCAATGCGCCTTGGAGCCCGAGGACTTCAATAAGATATGCACATGTAAGAGTGCATATCAAATATGGAACTCCCTCCTCATCTTGCATGAAGGGACGAGTAGGGTAAGAGACTCTAAACTCGTAGTTGTAAATAAATATTTCGAACTATTTCATATGCAACAGGGTGAGAAGATGAAGGAGTATTATGCTCGCTTTGTCGACATCACAATCGAGTTGGAGGCTCTTGGGAAAACCTACACCCAAAAGGAGAAAGTCTCAAAGATCATCGATGGACTTCCTTCTTGTTGGGAAAACCGTACCTTCGCCATCGAGGAAGGTAATGATATGAGTAAGTATACTGTCACACAACTAATGGGTACCTTGATGTCTTATGAGGTACGCAAGGACAGTAAGCTCATGATGAAACAAAAGATGAAGTCGTACTTGAAGCAAGACGAGCCAAAGAAAAAGGCGATTGCATACAAGGCCGCTCCATCTACCGATGATGAAGAATCGGAAGAAGAATCGGAAGATGAGTTGGACATGGAAACTTTGGCCGATTTGGCAAAGAAGTTCGACCGATGCTTCCGAAAAGGTAAGTTTAAGAATTTATCTAAATTTGGTTCTACTAATGTTTCTACTCCCGTGTGTTATAAATGTAATAAGCCAGGACATATCAAGCCGGATTGTCCTCTAAACAAACACAAGGGGAAGTGAAGGCATCCAAGCACGACAAGTCGAGAAAGCACAAGAAAGGACTTATCGGGACATTCACCGACTCTGAGGATTCGTCAAGTGGAGAGTCGGATGATGAACGCGTGGAGAAAGCACACATGTGCTTCATGGGAAAAGAGGAACGTGTTCAAGAGACTTCCTCCAATGAAAGCGAGGAAAGCGAGGAAAGCGAGGATGAAGGCGGTGAGGTAACCATGGATGAACTTAAATTAGCCAACGAACAACTTTGGTATAAGTTTTCTAAATTGGCTAGTAGATTTATTAAGACTAAAAACGAGTTAGATAGTCTTAAAACCTCGCCTAAGCCTTTCATCGTCAACAACGACACCGTTGTTGAAGGGTTGAGAAATGAGATTGAACATCTCAAATCTCAACTTGAGCATGTTCATGTCGAGGATTCGGATCAACATGTGATAGCGGATTTGACGTCTCAAAACTCAACTTTGAGTATTGAGAATAAAAATCTCAAATCACGTGTTTGCACACTCACATCGCAAGTGTCCACCTTGGATGCTTCGATGCATTCTCTCACCGAGAAGTATGAGTGCACATTAGGCCGAATTCATGAATTCAATAAAGGTAAGAGCCATTTGGATAATATCCTAAATGACTTACATCCGGCCAATCACCACATTGGCTTGGGGTGTAAGATGGGAAACTCATCCAAATCAGCCACGACCTTTGTTAGGCCATCTTCCGAAGCTTCTACTAGTGGGAGTAAATACTTCATGGGTAGTTCTTCTACCAATGGTGCTTCCGCTAGGTACGCACCCCCATTTGGAAAGAAACCCACTTTGGGTGGACCTCCAAAGAAGGGTCATGCTTTCATGTATGCCATGCCACGTAGGAACACACATCCTACTCCACATGTTAGCACATATGATGATTTTTATGCTCCGCATCCACGAGCACGTGCACACCATATGAGACACACTCATGCACGTGTTCCACCACATGCATATGTTCATTCACATTCTCATATGAATAATTATCATCATGCACCATTGCATCATATGTCATATGCCTATCCACGACATGCATCACATAGAAATCAACAACGTATGCATGTTCCCAATAGGAATAGGGCTCCCAAAATCTTCACTTTTCGGAGCCCGAAGGACACAAATATGCATGAGAAACAAGCATACATGAATTCTTACTTTATGCATGTTGTGAACAATGATGATTATGTAGGGAAGTCTAAGTCCAATTGGACTTGGCTTCCAAAAGTCTAATCTCTTAGGACCCAATGTCCTTGGGTACCATGGAATGATATTTTATCTTTAGGTACTCAAGGATAAGAGAAGGAGCATCAAATCAAATTATAGCTCCATTTTAAGTTTTTCTAGGTTCAATCCATCATGGGATACTAACCCTACCAACTCATTGATTTGCAAAGGATTTTTCATTTAAATGGAGTTGATGGTGCTTAAGTAATGCACCAAAGTAGGGGGAGCTTAATGTTGTAAGTATATTCTTACTTTTGATTTACATTGGTATCCATGTGTGTTAAATGCATCCATTGGTAGAATATCTACATTGGTATCATTTTCAATTAGTATGCTACAATTGCTTATGCCATTGGTCTATGGTGTTCTATCTATGTTTGGCATAACACTTTTGCATGTTACTTTTGGTATTCATTGGATATTTGTCTCTGATGTTGATTTCGTCGCTCGACGATTAACTTGGTTAAATAGAAATCCTTTCTATGATTTCATAGAATTGTTTTCCATGCACTATTTAACTAAGAATGTTGACATTGGAGAGTATGTTCTATAACTCAATAAGTGAAATTAATTTGAGTTTTGGAGATTTCGATTTTCGCATATGGCTTGATGGTTTCGTTTTTCGATTTTCGACTATGGTCAAGTTGGCACGCTTTGATTTTCTTCGGTATTTTACATTTGGTATTTTACTTTGGACCGTGGTCGTATTCTTAGACTCTCTTGCTTTTATTTCTTAGCCATTGTAATCTTGTCATTGATCTCCTCCCGCTCTTTTTGCTAATGCCAAAGGGGGAGAGAATTAATAATAATGAAAATGTGCTAATTGATATCAAAGCAATTTACCATGAATCTAAGTTGATATGTTAGATTCAGGGGGAGTTAAGATATAAAATGGATTTAGAATCCTAAATTGCAATAATAGGATTCATATTTTATATTTCCCTCGTCTGCTTGATGTGTATGAATATTATTGAATACGGAACTAACGTGTCATCAATGCAGGGGGAGTAAGTAAATTTCATTTGAATCATTATTATTGATTATTATTTATGTTGGTTTGTCATCACCAAAAAGGGGGAGAATGTTGAGTATTGATTCCCCGGATTTGGTTTTGGATGATGAGCAAACATAAATATCGTGTACTACCGGTTTGTGAGCGCAGTTATGGAGATCGTCGCCAAAAGAATACGTACATCAAAAGCGACGTCTCAAGACTTCTCAATACGCGTGATCGTGTGCCTAAAGCTTCGTTGAAGCTCAAGGAGTATGATTGAAGTCAAGAGTGAAGATTGAAGCTTCAAAGACGGTTTGTCATGTATTATTCATTGTCTTCTAGCTTCATAGATTAGAATGTTAAGCCTTAAGTAGGACTTACTTTATAACTTCATTTCGCTCATATCTTAGAGCTAGGATTATCTTAGAAGCCATTAGAAACTTTTCCAAAGCCTATCGCTTCTTCCCTCGGCTTCTAGTGCATGTTAGTTGGTTCAAGTAGAAGAACCAACCGACTAGATGACGATCTAGTCAGTCGGCAATTCCTCTTGAACCGACTAGAATGTCTTGCTCATTTCAGCCTTGCTATGTTGATCAATTAGTCGGTCAAAGAAGAGTCACCGACCGACTAGATGACGATCTAGTCGGTTAGGAATCCTTCTCAGACCGACTAGTTATCATTTCCTCTGTACAGCCTGAGCTACTGTTTCGAGTTAGTCGGTCAAAGAATGTTTGTCGATCGACTAGTTGATAAACTAGTCGGTCAGCATTTGTTCTTAAACCGACTAAATCAATTTGAAGTCAGCCTATTCTATTTCGACTATTAGTCGGTCAAAGAGCACTCACCGACCGACTAGTTGTGAAACTAGTCGGTCGGCAAGTCTTCTTAGACCGACTAGTAGTCATCTCCTGTACTTCGACCTTTTGGCTGTTCAACCGTTAGTCGGTCTACGTTGTATCACCGACCGACTAGTTGATGAACTAGTCGGTCAGTGATCCTTCTTTGACCGACTAGTCTGGTTCAGAATAGAGCCGTTGGGATCTTTTTCAACACGATTTTTCTTGCCTCTATAAATACAAACCTGATTCGTTTAAGGCAAGGTTAGAGGTCCTATTTCCAAGCAATTTCAGACCTAAGAGAAGAGCTCTCCCAAGCTATTTCAAAGCTCTCTCTCCCTCACAAGAATCTCTCCCTCAACACCTTGAGCCCTAATTCCTCAAGAGAGATTCTCTCCCTTGTGAGCTTCTCAAGCCAAGAGCTTGATTCTAGGTCATCAACTCCACCCTAGGCTTCCATTGCTGGTCATCTTCTTGAAGCTAGGGTTTGGTGACATCTTCTTCCCCAAAATCTAACTTTGCCCTAATTTGGTAAGTATACTCAAGGCATAGGATTTTGTGTTAAGCATTTCATTTCATTTCATTTAATATTGAATTGTTGTATACTCTCGGTTGTGAGAGTTTGCGTGATCCCGGGTTGTGGGATTCACGGACATCGATTGTAGGTCGATTTCACTTGTTGGGCTTCCGCAAGTGGGTTAGTGGAAATCTTGAGTTAGGGTTACTAACTCAAGTATCCAGAGGGGATCCAGGTGTTTGGGACGTAGGATCACCGGGAACAAGTCGGGGAGACTTGGGTGGATCCGAACCCGTTACATGCTTTGTTTGCGTATGTTTAATTCTTGTTGATTGTTGTTTATTCCGCATTGTCGTTGGTTCATTGCACAATAGTTAGGAATAACTCTCTTAATTATTTTAAGTACTATTCACCCCCCCCCCCTCTAGTACGTGTGCAGTAGCTACCACAGGGCGCTACACTAATCCGGTAGCATGTTTCAATGATGTGATGTACCTTCTCCTGGGGCGCAATCGGTTCTTGCTCAAGGTCGAGTTTTCCTGGTGGAGGTTGGTACTCAATGCTGTAGGTGGTCTCTATATCTGGACTATCCATTGCGGTCCTCTCAAGTGGTGTCAATTGTAGAAAAGAATACAGTGTGTCCACATGTAAGTCTTGATGTGGAGGGGTGGGGTAGTTTGTCCAATTATGGTAGGGTAGGTGAGGGAATGGATCGTAGGGATGGATTACAAGTCGATGCTGGTCATGTATGTGTCCTTGCATGTGGTTTACACCATGACTCACTGACACGGTTGGATTGAAGGAAGTTGCTCCCATTCTCAACTGAGTTAAATGCTGTGTCAGGCTATCCATCTTGCTTGCAAGAGCTAGTGTGGTTCTTGTAGTGGCCAATATTATCGTGCAAACCTGTATTCACCTACAAATTAAGAAAGATGGAGAAGTGAATATAGGGTAAAGAAATACATAGTCTTTCGACAAAGACTAAAACCAATATCAAATCGTGCATCCCCAGCAGCGGTGCCAAAAAGCTGATCATCGCCCAAACAATGATTCTAGTAATACAGTAGCGCACTGGTCATATGTAGTTGCTAACGGGTCGAACACGAGGAGGCGGTCAGTGAGTATCGGTTTATGGGTCTTCGAGTGAAAGCTACGCAACAAAATTGGTGATAGGTAGGTGAAAATAGAAAAAGTTTGAATCAAGAAATAAAAACTCTAGGGCGTGGGGAATCCCCGCCATTAGACTAAGGTTAGGGTTAGACTAGTAATCAACAGATTGCCGGGTTCATTGGGACTCGGGAGAAGTCTGTGACCTAAAGGCATTCGTCTATCCCCCATTGTCGTGATGCATGATAGGTTATTCCCTTATGTCATGTCCTACCCCCGCTGTCGCGATGCAATGATAGGCCAACCCAACCTACACCGATGTCAGTGGTCTCCGATGTATCGGTATACGTTGGGCGCATTACGTTCGACGATTATCCTCAATCTTCCTCCCACCCACAGTGGCGTTCGGGGATTAGACCTACAATAGGAGAGCTCTTAATCGGTGCCCGTTGGTGGTTAGTCACACCGATAATATGGGTCGTTGTAGGGATCGGATCCCCGGATTGGTCCCGACTCTCACCGGTGGCCAATGCGATCGCCCCGAAGAGAGGGGGTCGAATATACGATGATAATGATCGTCCCAATGTACCTCTAATCTCAATTAGCCCAGCAATTAAGTTTAATTAGTCCAATTTATAGTCATAATCCAATGGGGTTCATCCCATTGCGCTATAAGAAAACAACTCACTACCCATTAAAATGGAAGGAATTCCTAGCAATGGGTATGCATCTAAAGCCATATATTTGGATTGGGTTAGCAGTAGATGATAAAACAAGGCAATAATAACAAAGAGAGAGAGAGTTTATATTGAGAAAAGTTAAACTATTACACTAATAAGCAATAAGAACAATAAAAATAACAAAGAAGTGGAGTTTAGAATCCTTACAAAACTTTCCAAACCCTAGAAAATAATAGAAAAATGGCTGAAAAGACTATCCTCTTGTAGGAGGAAGAAGGGACGCTTATATACGCGTGCCCAAAAGACCAAAATTACCCCCAGATTTCGTCCTAGCCGCCTCAAGAAACCGGTCTAATGTGACCGCGTCGAAAACGACGTGATCACGTCATTCCTTTGTGCGAATTGGGGAAATAGGGCTTCAACGACGCAGTCGCATCATTAGAGACGTGACCGCGTTGAAAACAGCTACGCGGCCGCGTCGATCTGCTTCAATCTTCAAAGAATCGCGACCGCGTCGTCTTCGTCCATGCGGACCGTGTAGGCTTCAGATCTTCAATCTTTATCTTATCTGACGTGGCTGTTTGGTGGTCTTTGACGGCCACGTAGATGTCTTCTCTAATGCAGTTTTACGCAGCCATGCGTTGCATGATGACGCGGCCGCGTGGGTCGCAGTTATTCACAAAACCTCTTCTCTTGCACCAATTGACCCCTGGCTTTGCTCCTTTTGCCTCGTTACGTAGAATCTCGCCATATGGTCTCTAACCGGTACATATTTCTTACAAAGCACATGAGGGACCACAGAAGCAAAAGAGGAGACAAAATAGATAAACCGGGGAGGAATGGAGAATGAAAGGATGTATAACGTGCATGAAAAAGAAAGGAAAACTATATTCAATAAACACTCATCAGGTATATACGAAGGCCTTTCATCATGGACTTCGCTTCCCAATGCACCCTTTCATACCGCAAGTCTTGAACTCCTTGGGACTCTCTCTGCCAACCGACCCCAAATTTAGTTGGTTGCTTGGTCGGCTTCGTCGTGCTTTGCATGTTGAATGGAATAGAACCGACCTTGCCGTTCTTTAATTACTTATTTCAGGTGAAAATCACTAAGTTTGGTGTGTGGCATTACATAACCATCAGGTGGATGAGGCACCTAGTGAAGGACCTTCCAAGCTCCAACCGTGGATGGAAGCAACTTTTCGTTTTTGTAACGTTTCCAAGTAAGATGACCTTCCTCACTCACTGGGAACAACCTAATCTTGTGTCCAACAAGGAAGTATCCCTCTCTGTGGCAGAGGACGCGGCTGCCCAACTCTTATTGGCACTACCCGATAGCCGCAAGTCTGTGTCAAATATGTTGTCCACCAACACGTTGCTGAGAAATGTTTGGGAGAAAGGTAGGATTGTCTCTTGTGCCTTGCAGTCGCATTTGCTTTTCCCTAACCCTCTTTTTATCTTGTAGATGTGGTCGGATAGGAGTATCAGGCTGATCCTGAGCTGCAAGATGCCTTACGTGCTTCTCTTCAAACAATTGAAGGAGGCTTGTTACATCAGCTAGTGACCCGTCGTGAGCAAAGCTCGACCAAGGTCATCGGGAGCCCGAGCCAAGTAGCCCGAGATGTTTCCGAGAAGGCTAAGGGCTCAAAAAGGAAGAGAATCTGCACTTTGGCCGATGCTGAAAGAATCAAAGAAAAGAAAAGGTGAGTTGAGGTCGCCATTCCGATTTCAAATCATCTTGACATTGAAGAAGCCGAGACCCAGGTTGTGGTCTCAGATTATGCTCGAGCCTCAACCCATGACATGCCTTCAAACGAATCAACGCCACCTCCCGAGTCAAGGGATTATGAGGATACCTAGCCATGGGGAGGTCTCCACCCATCAAAGCAAATGACCGATGAAATTCCACCCGAATTTAGGTCGGTTCTGTAGGTTGACATGTCGCCTCAGGCCCATCCCCAATGTCTAGAAGATAGACTGCATATGGTTATCTTGAACTGCGGGGTTGCCTCCTGACTTATTGAAAATTCTATCCTACCTCGGGACCAGGCTGTCTTACGGAAGGTTGACTATGAGAGGCTATCCAGATTCATGGCTTGGCATAGTCACCAGGTTGGTGTCTTACTTTTCACCTTGATGGTACTATATATCGGGTCTGATTCTCCCCTTATCTTGATGGTATGCAAACGTCCTCAGTGGCCGTAGAACTACGACGCCACTAAGCGTCGGTTGCAAATTATGAGGCAAGTATAGCTTGTAATCGGAATCTGGTGGCCACCACTGAGAGGGATGCTAACAAGGCGAAGGCCAAGCTCCAAAAGTCATCGTGTCAAGTCGCTAAGCTCACTTCTCGGATGGAAGAACTGAAGGGAATTGGCGGTCCCTTAGGGCACAAAAACTCTAGTCTCGTCCTAAGTCGGACGGAACATAGACACAAAAAGAATTTTTTGCAACGGAAGAAAAACTGGTTAATCTAAATTAACATGCAGTTAAAAACATTTTTTAACTTAGCCCTAAGGTCCAAGACCCTATGCCAAGATCTATGCCGACTTTTGACGGATCTGACCATCCCAAGAAGGATCTAGCCTACTGCGATTAAACTAAACTAATGCTAATAAAATACTTTAACCACATACCCGGAATCTCAGCCCTGGGGCAGGCGAGATGTTCCGCGCCGTCTTCCGAGCTGCTCCCGTCCCACGCCGAGCCGCTCCTTGAACCGCTCCCCGAACCGCTCCTCGAACCGCTCCGCATCCTGAGGCGATCAATCCCCGTGCCGCCGAGCCAACCACGCGCCGAAGAAAGTTTCACGCGTGTGAAACCTCCGCCTAGATTTCGGATCCAGAATCCGAACTCCTTCGTGGCTTTGCCAGAGCCCTCAGGAGTAAGGAAGAAATTTAGGGAGATGAGAAATATTAATTTAAGCCTAGATCCGAGCGTGCTCCAACATTTACGAGAGCCGCTCAGATCTAGAGCTTGGGACGAGTTTTGAGGAAGGGGAGAGACCCCTATTTATATAGGCGGCGGACTCTCCCCTTTTCTCAAAATCCGATGTGGGACTAAATAATGAGTTAATTAAAATCAAGTTAGTTTGCACTTCACAAAGTGCAAACTTCCGTGAATTTTAACTCACTCACTGTTGAGCTTCAAGATTGATACAACCTATCAATACGACAAGCGTTCAACGGTGAACGCATAGGAAAAAACCGCTCGTCAATCGGAGTTCGTTTGACCCTCCAATTGAGTGTCCAAAGATCAGCCCTAGGCTAGTTTTTCGCAAAAACTGAGCCGTCATTTGATTCTGCACACTTAGGGTTCAAAACCCTAGAGGTGGGGCCAATGGGTGGGCCCCACGCATCCAGCGCGTGCCAAAATTGCCCGAGTCGCGCCTGGGCAGAGCCCAGGCCGCACCTGGGCGCGCCCAGGCCCACCTGGGCTCTGCCCAGGCCGAGCCTGGGCTAAGCCCAGGCTTATGCCTGGCTAGCTCAGGCAGCGCCTGGGCTTAGCCCAGGCAGCCTGTTCTGCCTTGCATTTACTGGGCCTGGCCTGGTCTGATCCTTTGGGCTGTTTTGGGCATTTCTTGAGCATCTGGTGTCCGATTTGGACGCCGTTCGAACCTGGGTCTAGACCGGGACATTCCCGTCTTACCCGTGAACTTTTCCTTGCGTTTATTTTATTAAATATTGTATTAAACAATTTAATACACATTTAATCGCTTTTGCATCAAATGCAAAATAGTCCCTATCTAGGCTTAAATTACCATATTGCATCAAATGCAATTATTCCATCCCTTGCATCAAAAATGCAATTATTCTCCCTAACTAATTTCTACCTATTACTAGACGAAGAATCGCACTCTGTGTGAGACCCTACAGCCTGACCCTTACAACAGGTTGGGCTCGAAGCCCTATACGGCAGTGACCACGAGCAGTGGTTGCCGTCACTGTTTCAGGAATCATCATTATGTGGTTAACTCATTGACATGAGTATTGTCGGGACCACCCTGACTGTTTCCGTGATGAATTCCGTAGTTATAGTCTTTTCGTCTTAACTATGTCGTGTAGATCAAGTCTAGGGTACGGTCAAAACTGTCAACCCCAATAACATGACTCCGGTTAGTTTCGATCGATCTTTAGTCAATTAATGTTGGACTTCTTCCAACATACTCTGCGCAGAGTTTTTACTAAAGACCGAACTAACTCTACGACACTAACTACCATTGACCGGGAGAGACGAATCCTCTCTTGGTCATTACTTACTCGCCTCATACGTTTCAAGTGACACCCAATCAAAAGACCTTTCGACAGGCCTTGCCTCGAAGCTAGGTCAGTTGATCTAAGTGGCACCGTTCACGTACAGGTTTGTCAAAATGACCTCAAGTCAAAAGACCAACTATCCTATCATCACTCAGAGTTATCACTGACAGATTGGTCAATATAACCATATGATAACTCTAGTGGATCGTTCAGTGAACTCATTCTAATGAGCACATGTGTCTCGTCTTCGACTTCGCCAAGTCAAGCGATCATGAGATCATCGCCACCGCTAAACGGTGAAGACTAAGACACAATGGTCTATCCGATGTTTTGATATCCTTGTCTCGGAACATCTACGACCACGAACTATTTTAGACTTATGCTACAGACGGTCAAACGTTTCTCCATGATCGAGATACTCATATCGATACCCGTTTGACCTTGCATAAAGTCTCAAGACTTTACCTAAGTCGATATCTAAAAATAACTTGGATAAATCATTACCAAACAGCTTACTGTTATTTCGAACGAGATGTTTGGGCTATTCACACAGGAATAAATGGCCTGGAGGGCATAATATTCCTACATCTCCCACTTGCACTCAGGCCCATTTATCTCGGTATCTTATACCGTTTTTACGCATAAGTTTTCCCGACTTCATGTGGTAGAGCCTTCGTGAGTGGATCTGCTAAAACTGTCTGCAATATAGACTTAAGGGGTTTCTATGTTCATGTCAGACCAACCATTTGAATCTCATTCAAATAATTCATTTGGTCTGTCGGAATCCATAATATTTTATTTTACTTGGATCTTATCCAGTTTATCGAACCTTACGATAATCATTTAAATTTGTTAATGGTCATTTTAAATGGCTCATATCTATTCTTGATAAAGTATCAAACCTTTTGATTACTTTGTCAAAATGTATATTCCATCCCTTTGATGATTCGCATGTAATTTATACGCTCCCACTGACCTAGAAAACTATCTGGCTAATTCATATAAGTTAGTCTGTCTAAATCATATTTAGAAAAACGAACTTATAAGTGAATGCTCAAATTTTCATGGTCAACATAAGCGTTTTACATCGAGCTTGGTTCAAGTAGATCTGTACACATCTGTTGGCGAGACGGTTTCAACTAAATCCGTTTTAAAGAAATTAGGATGAAAATCGTTCTCGTATATCATGATCGTACTTCACTATTTTCTTTTCTGCACCAATCTTTCAACTTAAAGATTTACTTGCAGAAAGTGAGGAAACATTTTCCTTGGGCACGTAAACTAAATTCTCAAATTTATTTACGCACACGGACCTGCATCAAGTTTTAAATCGGAGTTACTACTCCGAATTTCATCCTAGAAGTTGACTAAGTCATCATCAGTTATGATGTCTAACTCGACAATCCGTCTCACGAGATTCGAGTAATAATACAACTTCCTTACGATTGATTTATTGAATATATTATTGATAATGTTCTCATAGAACTTTATCAAAACCTAGGCATTACTATCTGGGACTTAACCCAGAGGGAGGACTTAACTCAGAGTCACTTACAATGGATCACACTAAATCTAATTAAGTGTGATTCATACCTTTTAACACACCGATGTGTTAACAGACTTGATCTGAGAGAAAATCACATTTTCTTTTAATTACACAAGATTTTATTTAGCTAAGTATTTGACCATTCGATCTAATCGAATCAGTTTAAATACTTTAGTCATTTCGTTCTTTATTTTATCAGACTTGTGTTTCATCAAGAACACGTGTCTTAATAAAATATACGAATAACTTATTTTGGTTAATCTAGACTCGGGTACATCAGTATGTACTAGACTGAGTTCGACAACTCATTCTCCCACTGTCTCACAGATGGGTTTCGGCCATTGTATCTAATAGGCTAAGACTCACAAGTGTCCGTAGACTTCATAATACGAGAGGTCAGACCCCTCTTTATGTGACTTGTGAAGCTTAATCTCTTGATACGGCCTAGTCTAATTTTACCATATAAGTTTGCTACTATCTTGTGTATTTATATATTAACATTTAATATATATATAGTTATTTACAAATTACTTAACACAAAACATTACTTCAGAAGCAATGTGACGACATTCGTCAAAATGTGTTAAACGTCTTTTGTATAACAATTTATTCTGAAATCGTGACATCAAAATATGTCACATTTTCATTTCCTCCTACTTATGCCTTTACTAATGATAAATTAAACTATTTAACTCGATTGACTTTCCGGAGTGCCTTCTTCCTTTTTCTAAATCACATTTAGATATCAACATAAATAAATAGATATGCAAGCAACTTATGTATCCAAACGCTTGAGCTTTGCAATCTTGAGTGTAGCTCAAGAAGTTGCTTGTCTCAAGATCCGGTTGGGATACATAGGCTTGCACCGCTCATGCACTCGTATTCGACTCAAACGGTTTGATCGAATTCTCGAACTTTGCGGATCAAAATTGTTTGTCCATACAACCTTGAGGGTAGCTCGACAAGTTGTAGGGAGAAACATACTTTGAATGTCCTATATGTTCAAGCTGCCTCATATAGAGACGAGTGACATGTAGCTTTAATTTATTTGTGGGACCCAGAACTTAATGAAATCATATTTCTTAAGTCTGTTCTTTAGAAGGTCATTTAATGTCAACGAGAATATAGTTTTAATTCTATCAATTAGAATTTAACTCGATATTCAATTAATCAACTTATTGACCAGTTAACTAATTCCAATATTATCAATTGATTCTTTCGGTAAACATAGTCTTGCCCTAGTTTTAGCATATGTTCAATATTAAATATAGGTAGATTGGCTTTTATCTATCTATATCCTCCCACTATTTTTACGAACGTTTTAAAGCTTAATAACGAACGATTTAATCGAATTAAAATTAATGGGTAAGAGTTCCAATCACCTTGAGTCTAAACAACCTTGAGTGTAGCTCAACAAGTTGATTGACTCTACGATCGGAAGATGACCCTTCATCGATCATATCAGATATGACTCTCTTAATTGGTTTTTGCCCCTAGCCATTCGTGATCATGAGTGTGCTCATCCAAATCACAATGTCTAGTCTAGTCGGACCCTTGTTTTCGTGTCTAGCCTGACTTGCCCCTCAGCTCGGTGTATGCACGACACGTTGGTTAGGGTCAGGTCTTAGACTACATCTTATGTATTGAAGAAGTTGGTTCCTATAAGATTGCCATGTTACAGCTTGAGTGTATCTCAACAACTATAACGCGGGTCCTATAGTTGCCAACCCCAAAACAAGGAGGGCTACGGCTAATCTTGAAAAAGATCATTAACGTATTTGACTTAGATATAGTCCATGGTGTCATACAATCATGATTCGCGACATTGCGGTCCAGCGGAACTCAGCCAGTGAATTGAATAAGCCAGGATCACTATCCCTTAAAGGGTGATCCAGAACTCTTAGCCAAGCACATTGACTGGATCATGGTCCATTGAATGAAGCTTGTCATTTTTGTATGTATGCCATAGACTAAACAGCTTTTATTAACAACTAATTAATCCTATTAACTAGTTGAATCCTTAAATTCAAAATTTTAGGATTTGTTTAATAACTTTTATTAAGTCCTTATCAACTATAAGGTTCACGTGCTATCCTAATCGTTATTAGGATTTTAATAAATTTTTATTAACAACGCTAGAAGCGAAGTCCTTTAATGAAAATTAATTATAACAATTAGAATTGAAAATTCATTTAAAGGACTACCCTAATCAGGAATTAGGTCTTATATTGTTGTTAATGTTTTATTGAAACATATCATGTCATTAAAATTCAAGTAATAAATTTTAATCATTTTTAATGGCTAACCTAAAAGGTTGTCTTGTGTTATCAAATAAGGGACAAGATTAACAAGCCATTAAAATAAAGCTACACTAATTTTATCAACATAAAATGAAAGTGTATATATATTTAACAATTAAATAAACTAATTTTATCGTATAAACAATTTTAGATTTTCAAAATCAGTTTTTTAAAAATATCTTATAAATTTAACACACTACTTTTAAAAATTTTCCATGTTCAAAAATTTATCATATACAATTTTTAAACATCCAAAACATTTTAAACTTATCGCATAAATTTAAAGCCTTAAAATCAATTTTAAAATTTATCACATAAATTTAAAAACACCATTTTAAAATTTCCATGCTTAAAAAATTTATCATATAAAAATTTTTTAGGCATCCAAAATAAATTTAAACTTTTAAAGATTTAAAATTAGTTTTAAAATTATCACATAAATTTTAAAACGTTATTTTAAAATTTTCATGTTCAAAAATATCAAAAAGAATTTTTTTTTTGAACATCTAAAACAATTTTAAAATTTTATCTCATAACTTTAAAAACATTTGAAAAGCATTTAAAAGCATTAACAAGTTTAATGAAATCGCAGTACCAAGATCGACTATGCAAACCTATGCTCTGATACCATTGAAGGGAATTGGCGGTCCCTTAGGGCACAAAAACTCTAGTCCCGTCCTAAGTCG
Organism: Scilla litardierei; assembly: GCA_030789695.1. Classification (NCBI taxonomy): domain Eukaryota; kingdom Viridiplantae; phylum Streptophyta; class Magnoliopsida; order Asparagales; family Asparagaceae; genus Scilla; species Scilla litardierei. The sequence goes on along the minus strand of CM061130.1, from coordinate 87,577,024 downwards.
GACGGAACATAGACACAAAAAGAATTTTTTGCAGCGGAAGAAAAACTGGTTAATCTAAATTAACATGCAGTTAAAAACATTTTTTAACTTAGCCCTAAGGTCCAAGACCCTATGCCAAGATCTATGCCGACTTGGGATGGATCTGACCATCCCAAGAAGGATCTAGCCTACTGCGATTAAACTAGACTAATGCTAATAAAATACTTTAACCACATACCCGGAATCTCAGCCCTGGGGCAGGCGAGATGTTCCGCGCCGTCTTCCGAGCTGCTCCCGTCCCACGCCGAGCCGCTCCTTGAACCGCTCCCCGAACCGCTCCTCGAACCGCTCCGCATCCCGAGGCGATCAATCCACGTGCCGCCGAGCCAACCACACGCCGAAGAAAGTTTCACGCGAGTGAAACCTCCGCCTAGATTTCGGATCCAGAATCCGAACTCCTTCGTGGCTTTGCCAGAGCCCTCAGGAGTAAGGAAGAAATTTAGGGAGATGAGAAATATTAATTTAAGCCTAGATCCGAGCGTGCTCCAACATTTACGAGAGCCGCTCAGATCTAGAGCTTGGGACGAGTTTTGAGGAAGGGGGGAGACCCCTATTTATATAGGCGGCGGACTCTCCCCTTTTCTCAAAATCTGATGTGGGACTAAATAATGAGTTAATTAAAATCAAGTTAGTTTGCACTTCACAAAGTGCAAACTTCCGTGAATTTTAACTCACTCACCGTTGAGCTTCAAGATTGATACAACCTATCAATACGACAAGCGTTCAACGGTGAACGCATAGGAAAAAACCGTTCGTCAATCGGAGTTCGTTTGACCCTCCAATTGAGTGTCCAAAGATCAGCCCTAGGCTAGTTTTTCGCAAAAACTGAGCCGTCATTTGATTCTGCACACTTAGGGTTCAAAACCCTAGAGGTGGGGCCCATGGGTGGGCCCCACGCATCCAACGCGCACCAAAATTGCCCGAGGCGCGCCTGGGCAGAGCCCAGGCCGCACCTGGGCTCGCCCAGGCCCGCGCCTGGGCAGAGCCCAGGCAGGCCTGGGCAGAGCCCAGGCGGCCTGGGCTTGCCCAGGCCGAGCCTGGGCAGAGCCCAGGCTTGTGCCTGGCTAGCCCTGGCAGCGCATGTTCTGCCTTGCATTTACTGGGCCTGGCCTGGTCTGATCCTTTGGGCTGTTTTGGGCATTTCTTGAGCATCTGGTGTCCGATTTGGACGCCGTTCAAACCTGGGTCTAGACCGGGACATTCCCGTCTTACCCGTGAACTTTTTCTTGCATTTATTTTATTAAATATTGTATTAAACAATTTAATACACATTTAATCGCTTTTGCATCAAATGCAAAATAGTCCCTATCTAGGCTTAAATTACCATATTGCATCAAATGCAATTATTCCATCCCTTGCATCAAAAATGCAATTATTCTCCCTAACTAATTTCTACCTATTACTAGACGAAGAATCGCACTCTGTGTGAGACCCTACAGCCTGACCCTTACAACAGGTTGGGCTCGAAGCCCTATACGGCAATGACCACGAGCAGTGGTTGCCGTCACTGCTTCAGGAATCATCATTATGTGGTTAACTCATTGACATGAGTATTGTCGGGACCACCCTGACTGTTTCCGTGATGAATTCCGTAGTTATAGTATTTTCGTCTTAACTATGTCGTGTAGATCAAGTCTAGGGTACGGTCAAAACTGTCAACCCCAATAACTTGACTCCGGTTAGTTTCGATCGATCTTTAGTCAATTAATGTTGGACTTCTTCCAACATACTCTGCGCAGAGTTTTTACTAAAGACCGAACTAACTCTACGACACTAACTCCCATTGATCGGGAGAGACGAATCCTCTCTTGGTCATTACTCACCTCGTACGTTTCAAGTGACACCCAATCAAAAGACCTTTCGACAGGCCTTGCCTCGAAGCTAGGTCAGTTGATCTAAGTGGCACCGTTCACACACAGGTTTGTCAAAATGACCTCAAGTCAAAAGACCAACTATCCTATCATCACTCAGAGTTATCACTGACAGATTGGTCAATATAACCATATGATAACTCTAGTGGATCGTTCAGTGAACTAATTCTAATGAGCACATGTGTCTCGTCTTCGACTTCGCCAAGTCAAGCGATCATGAGATCATCGCCACCGCTAAACGGTGAAGACTAAGACACAATGGTCTATCCGATGTTTCGATATCCTTGTCTCGGAACATCTACGACCACGAACTATTTTAGACTTATGCTACAGACGGTCAAACGTTTCTCCATGATCGAGATACTCATATCGATACCCGTTTGACCTTGTATAAAGTCTCAGGACTTTACCTAAGTCGATATCTAAAAATAACTTGGATAAATCATTACCAAACAGCTTACTGTTATTTCGAACGAGATGTTTGGGCTATTCACACCGGAATAAATGGCCTGGAGGGCATAATATTCCTACAAGAACTGGAAAAAGAGCGGGCTCTAGTGAATTCGACTACTGAAAATGAGGTGGCCATTAAGAAGCGGGCTGATAAAAAATTTTTGGAAGGGGAAAAGAGATGGAAGGAAAAGGAAGCCGATCTCCGAGCTCAGCTTGCTAAGTTAGAGGGGGTTAACCCTTCGAAGATTGCCTCAGAGGCTATGGAAAGATACAAAGAGAGCCTCGATTCAATTGTTGATTTATTCAAGGCAGGCTTTTCAAGGTGTCGATAGGAGATTTAGCGTATGTTCCCTAATTCTGGGGTTGACTTCGATTAGCTAAAGTTAATGTCCAACGAAGATCCTGACGAAGAGCATGACGATGCCTCGGCTGAGGGAGTTGCAGCGGTGTCCTCGAAGAGTCGATCATCTGATACTGTCACCCCATGAATTTATTGATCGTATATTTTTTGTACGTGGGCTCTGTCTTCTTGAATTTTATAAATAAAATGAAATTCATTAAAGGAAATGAATGCTTAACTTATCATAGAGTACCTTGTATATAAAGAACTATCATGACGTAGGGCTGATCGCTCCGGATATACACCCAAAGAACGGTTGTAGTTTTACCGCAAGTGCACGGTGTAGCAGCGAGCGGGTATCGAACACAGGGAGGACGAATGACCGTGCTTGTTCCCAATCAACCTAGCTATTTAAGAATAGAGAAAATTGCCTTGGGCGATCCTGTCACAATCGTCAGACAAATGTGCGAAATATCAAATCAAATAGAGAACGTCTAGGGAATGGGGAATTCCCGCTACTCACCGTATTTCATAAATGTGGTTCGTCGGTATCAAAATTGCTAGAATGAGAATTCGGATGAACTAGTTGCAACTGAATGTAGAACCAAGCTCACGCTCTCGCGCTGTTGCCGGTCTATAGCTATCCTAGGGTTGGGTCCAATCTCTTGCAAACCCTAGCCTAGGAAAGCTAGCATTAGGATCAACATCATCGTCCAATTGCGCACCGAGCCCAATCTCTTGCAAACTCGGTCCACGATCTAAATTAGGATAGTTCCTACCCGTCCAATCTCTTGCAAACGGGTATTGGCATGGAATTGCAATCGGAAATCCTAGTATCGGTCCAATCTCTTGCAAACCGATACTTCGAAAATCCGATTCCAACCCGATTCGGATTTCTAGGGCTTCCTAACAAATTGGGATCCAATCTCTTGCAAATCCCAATTGATATGAATTCCTAGCTATCCGTAGTAAATCGATCCCAATCTAATCCCTAATAGCAATTCTAGCTCAATTTCTACCAATTCATCACAAATAAGAAATAGGGCTTGTAGGGTTCATCCCCACGCCCCAAGACGTGGAGACTACTCACAAATCATAGCAAGATCACAAAAATAATCGTTGAAATCAGCAATGAAATTCATCACAACAATGATATAAACAATAAAAATAGAATTTTTAGGGAAAAGAGATGCAAACCAATGTTGTTCTTCAATTAATCCAAAAAAAATCCAAGTTTTTCCTCTTCTCCAATCACAATAATAAAGCTAAAAAGTAATCTAAAAAGCTGCAAAAAATCTAAGAGAGAGCTCCCCAAACTAGGGTAAAAACAGGGCTTAAATAGCCCCAAAAATCGTCCAAAAATCGTGACCAAAATACCCCTGCACAGCCTGTTTTCCGCAGTTTTCGCTACAGGCAGCGCATCGCACTCGGCCGAGGGACAAAAGTCGCTCGGCCGAGTGAAAACCCTGCAATTTTCCAGAAAGTCGGGGCTTTCAGGGGTCTTCAGTTCGGAGGCGGCTCGGCCGAGTGAGTTGTCGTCACTCGGCCGATGACTTCACTGCACTCGGGCGGACGGGATTCTCCACTCGGCCGGTGGGTCTTCTGAAGTTCAGGCAGCCGAAAAACAGAAACTTCGATGTTTTGGAAGGGCTTCGTCTGGGCGCCACTCGGGCGGACGTGGTATCGTCACTCGGCCGAGTGGATCTTCTGTGCTCGGCCGAGTGCACAGGTAACTCTTGTCTGAACTGGTCGGCCGAGCAGTGTCTCACTGGTCGGCCGAGTGGCTCCTCCACTCGGCCGAGTGGGACACAAAGAATGCCCAATCTGCTTGTTTTGGCCTCCTCTTCGCTCCTGCGACGTCCATTCTTCTTCCGCTCCTCTCCAACAGCAAAATACCCCTCGGGGAGGTCGTTGGTGACCGTCTAGAGTAAGTGCATCTCGGGATCACTCCAAATCGCGCCAAATCACCTGAAATGCGACAAAAACAACAAATCGTGAAAAGCATCGAAATATCGTCGATATATCGTGAAAAACATGATTTGGGCGATCCAAATGGCATGCAAACATGCGGAAAAAAGGTGTAAAATAAGGAGTGATCAAAATCCCCCAAGCTTGCCTCTTACTCGTCCTCGAGGAAGATAAGTAAAAGGCGAACCCGGTGGATTCTGAAAACGAAAACGGCGAAAAACGGAAAAATGAAAAAAAACGAAGAAGAATGAAAACGAAGTGAAAATAAAGAAGAGAGAAAGAAGCGAAGAGGTAGGATGCTAGATCATTTTCTCAGGACGTGGGTTTCACTTACCCTTATAGCATGCTCCGAATGAAAAACTCATGTCAAAGGATTCTATTTTGATATCATAGTATAATAATGCAAATAGAGATAGAAAACCCACGAAAACCGATATAATTATGAAAAACGGAATAATTTTAAAATTAACGTCGTCTGAATCATTTAAAGCGGTATACAAATCACAGATCACACACTTTTCAATTGAACGCTTTCTATCTGGAGTATAAGAGTATCACACTATAGAGTAGAGAGAATAGAAAAGTATGGATTTCATGAAATGAACGCTAGGCTTAGATTTCTGGATTTCGTAAAACTAAAAATAATCTCACCTAGTATAGAATATTACTTAGCTTAGGTTGTCGTGCAATGTCAAGTAGTCACTCTCTCACACATCAATGGATCCCCTCCCCCAAGCTTATCTATAAGCGTGGTGGCATAAAAAAAACATTTACATCCCCATTTTTATATATAGCTCCAAAAGCAACGAAAAGAAAGAAGAAAGAAAGAAAGTGAGATGGGATCTTTTATTGAGGATTTTTTTTTCTATTTTTTTTGTAATAAGCAATATATACACAACGATCCCAACTCAGAGAGAGATAATGATGTACAAGAATGTTTTTCTCTCTTTTTTTTATAGAATAAGAGATTTGGAGCTAGAAATTAGTAGCGGGGGAAAATGCCATAAAATAGAATCACTAAGGGGAGATTCACCAATGATTTTGAAAGTATAGAAATGATGTTCAAGATTTGTGGAGAAAGAAATAAATATAACTCTCGGTTCACTCTATAAGACATGCACGACAACTTCAGCAGGGTAATCTAATCTACTCAGTTTCGATCACAAAAAAGCTAACTAATCCAGATTTATCATAGCTAGTATCATTCAATCATCCTGAAGTGAAGTGTACAATTCATGCATATAGAAGTGATATAGGAAAAGAAATTCAGTACTCCAGATATAAGCATTCAATGCGTGAATCTTGGTGTGTTTTCTGTGATAGCATACATATGAATATTCAGACTCAGCTAATAATAAAATTTCATCCATTTTCATGCGGAAAAAGGTGTGGGTTACTATTCTAAATGCAAAGCAAGTCATAGCATCTGATATCTGAAATAAAACCTAAGACATGACAAATATAGCATGCATATAGAATAAGCTAAATCCAACGTCATCATTATCACAGAAAAGTCATCTCTAGCATGAGATGAAAAAGAAATAAAGATAAAGGGAAAATAGAAACTATGCAATGCGGCACACAGGAAAATAAGAAAAACGTGATGCATGGCAAAATAAAAGAAAAGTGATGAAAAATAAGTGCAAAAGCGAAAAAATGGTGTGAAAAAACTAAAAATAAAGGTGGCAAATCGAAAAAGAACGTGAGAACTCACTCCCCCAAGCTAAATGGCACAGTGTCCTCAATGTGCATAGTGTGGCACACCGAGAGACAAGTAATGTGAGGGGCAAGTGAGAATGCATGCATGGAAAAATGAAAAGAAAAAGGTAAAATAAAGAAATGAAAATATGATGCGGACATGATGCATGCACAGATAGGAGCGATACATAGATAAAAGTGTCACCAAAAACATCTCCCTCTCTCCCAAAATAGATATAAAAAGATATGATCAAAAAGAGGATACCATAATAAGTGAGGGGAGGGGGGTGGACAAAAAGTGCAACAGGACCCAGCAGAAACAGGCAGCACAACGGCAGGAATGGATCAAGGCATCAAGGGTGCCTAAGAAGGTGGTGCTGCGCCGTCTCCGTCCTGAGGCGGGGGTGGTGGTGGTGGTGGTGGTGTAGGCTGCTGAGCTGGGGTGGTCGTGGAAGTGGAAGCAAGTCTAGTGCGTGTGGAAGTGTGTGTGGGAACCTGCTGGGTGGGAGGGGGTACGCGTGGGAGACGCTCCAAGACCTGTGTAAGGCAGTAGTGGATCTGGGGGATCAGCTCGAAGCGTCCAGCCATCGCAGAGACGGTGGAGGACAGGGTCCTAAGGTCACCTCTAAGACCACTCACCGCCAACTCAAGAGCATGTATGCTCTGCAGTACAGTGTCGGGCGGGGGTGGTGCAGAGGGGTGCACCGGTCTAGGCTGTGCAGGGCGAGGCTGGCGTACGCGAGTGGAGTATGTAACGGGCTCAGCAGGGAAGGGGACAAAAGGTGTCGCGCCTGCAAATGTGGGCCTGGCCTCAGTGTGAGGCCGGGGCACCGGCTGGTGGGAAGTGGAGGCAGCGGCAGCGAAAGAAGTGTGCAAAGGTGGCAACGAGGCGGCCAGAGAGGTCAGTGGCACAGAAGTGTGGACAGACGCCACGACACTCTCGAAAAATACAGCGGGGGTGGAGGCAGAGGTAACTACCGCTGGGGCGGAACTGTGTGGACCAAAAGGCGCAACCCCAGCGGAGATCATGCTAGCCATGGTCTCCACGACCACGGCAAACGAGGGCTCTCCACTCTCGACAAAGGTCGGCGGGCGCTCGGGGAGTGCGGAGCAAAGAGGCTCCACGGACAGAGGGCCAGAGGTGGCAGTGGGAGTGGTGGGGACAGCCTCGGAAGTGGTGACAGTGGTGGAAGTGGGCTCAGCAAAAGTACTCTCGACACCGACAGCGGTGTCAGGAGCAGCGGAAACATCTGGTATGGGCTGAGGGGCCACTGGGTCAACAGGGTCGGCGGCAGGCTCGGCAGGGTGTGCAGCAGGGTCTGCGGGGGCAGCCTGGGCAGCGTGGGCAGCGTGGGCCTGCTCGGCCTCCTCGGCCTCGAGCACGTAGGCGGCGGGGATGAGAACATCCATCGCCGGGAGCCATTCGACGTGGGCTGGTGCAATCTGAGTCCGAGCAGGGCTCGGGAGAATCATGTAGTCAGCACCGTAAGGGCCGTGCAACCAGACCCAGTGACGCTCACCATGCGGACGCAGCATCTTCATCCGGGCCATAACTTCTATCGACAGAGAAGTGGGGCCCGGGACGCGTCGCAAGTCGTCAGGTAGGTCCTCGCCGGTCATCATGGTAAGCAGGGTGATCAGACCGGCGCAGCAGATCGGTGAGCGAGCGCCCACCGATACCATGATGCGGTCTAAAAACCAAGCCGCAATGTCGATCACGACGGCGGGGACAAGCTCGTGTCCATCCCTAGATAGAGCTCTGGGACGTGTCATCGCATAGAGCATGTAGAGCTCTGGCGTAGACATCGTGCCCGGCTCATATCTGGCCAAAAAGGTGGTCGCCATGAGGCGCTGGGCAATGCGTAGGCAGGGGTGGACAATGGCCGAGGCCTTGGCCCTACTAGGGTCAAAGGCGGCGTGGTGGCCTGTAATCCGGGCCCAGAAGGCACCGGCGTCGAAGGAAGGTGGGGGGATATGGGTGGGGCCGTAACCGCGATCGGCTCCGGGGACGGCGGGCCACGAGAAGAATGCTCTCATCATATCGAGAGTGACCTGGCACTCTCGATCCATGAACCGGAATGAGCATCCCTCATCGGTCCGGGTGATCGAACTCAAAACCTCAAGTGTCGGGCGGGTAAAAGTATCCGCTGACACCTGCAGAAAATCTCGCCAGCCCACGTTGTCGTACAACGTGAGCATCCCCTCTAGTACCCCCAGGCGTCCTAGGTCAGCGAGGTGTGCAAACCTGGAGGGTACGATCGAGCGCTGGGAGATACGCTCGAAGACGGCGCGGTGTGTGTCGTCTCGGAACGTAATCCCGAGCGGCCCGACCAGTGGAGCCGGTGGTGGTGGCTGTGGGTCGGCGGGGAGAGGCTGTGCGGGCTGTGGGTGCACTGCAGGCTGTGCGGGGTGTGCGGGGCCTGCAGGCTGTGCTGGGTGTGCGGGGTGTGTGGGGGACGGTGGAGGAGAGTCCTCCAACTCGTGGGAGGGGCCGGCATCATCCGACCGCTTCCGCTTGGCGGAAGCTCTCTTCGACCGCGGCCGTGTCCGGGGCGGCATATCGGCCCCGAGCGCGCGACGAAAAACGTGAAAAGTGTGGCGTGTGCAAAAAGAATGGAAAGAGTATACCCAAACACGCCGCGAGTGCTAAGCAGTGGAAGCATGCGAAGTCCGCGCCTCCACGAAGTCCAAAACAGCCCGTAGAAGCTCCCCTGAGCTCCCCTAAGCTCCAAAAAGCAACCTGCGCATGAAAAAGCGATATCAGCGAGTAATAATCAAAATGTATGGAGCAATAGGGGTATAATGGATAGATATAGAAATTTATTTGGGTTAGGGGGGCGTTTAGCACATGGATCCTCAAGAAATACACGAAAAGAGGAGAAAACGGCGAAAACAGGGGTACCGGAGGTGATCGGACGGTCGGCCGCCGCCGGCGACTCGGGCGAGGCGTCGGCAGGTGCTCGGCCGGCGGTGGCGGGCCGAGCGGCGGCGGGGCAGCGCTGGTCGGGCGAGTGAGGGCGAGAGCGAGGGGGGTTCGGGCGAGGGGAGCTGGAGCGTCGGGGGGTCTGGGGTTTTTGCGTTTCGAAATCCGCGCCCCCCCCCCCCCTCGGCCCTTTATATAAAAAAGTTACGACTCGGCCGAGTGACGTGGTCACTCGGCCGAGCGAGGCCAATGAAAATTTCCTCCCCGCTATCGCTTCGGCCGAGTGGCTTTGCCAGCCTCGGCCGAGTGGAGTAAGTCCATTCGGCCGAGTGACTCAAGCTACTCGGCATGACTCGCCCTAGGAGGGTATCCGTTTCACTCGGCCGAGTGAACATATATACTCGACCGAGTAGCAGTTATATCGAAATCAAGAAAATAAACAGAGAGTTGGGTACATCAGACTTCCCTCGTTCGTGAGTGGCTCGGCCGGACGAACTTGTGTACTCGGCCGAGTGACTAGTATACTCGGCCGAGTGAGCCTTGTGTTCTGCTGTTTGTCTTCGTTTTGGCTCTAAACTCCGTCTTTCTTCCTCCAATCGATTTCATCTTCCTCTTAAGCGTCGAGCGCCTTCTTGGGGCGCTCCTCGTCGACTCGTTCATCCTCCTCATGATGGATCTACCTATCTCCTCTCCTGTCAAGAAAAATAGGACCCGTTATCACAAAATTTTTGGGCGAACGACTCAAAACACCAAAAATTTCTAAAACGAAAATAAAGAAAAAGTAAAAATAAAGCAAAAACCGTCGGGTTGCCTCCCGACAAGCGCTTGTTTAAGGTCATGAGCTCGACCCCCTATAATTTTCAATCAATGCAGGATGTTTGGTGCATATGAGATGCACCCATCAAACTTTCCGGGGAGCGCGCTTGGATTTGGATGTGGCGGCGGCGCGTTCTCCCTCGGTGGTCTCCTATCTCGAATAGTGTTGGGGGGAGGCTCCCCCAAGCTAGCATTTGCTCCGGTCAACGGCTTTGCCGGTGATGCCGATCTCCGTGCCGGCGGAGCTTTCTTTGGAGACTTTAATTTCGAGAGCTTGCAGAGCTCTCGAATCCTTGCGACATCAGCGTCGCCTTCATCTTCTTCAGCGGAGAAGTCGGGGGAATCATCTTTATTCTCTTCATGGCCTAAATCCGGGCCTTCTTCAAATTCTTCATCAAAAAGAGCGCCAATTGAGTGAGGAATCACCTCCTCTATCACCTCATCAAGGAGGTCCGAGAGATCATCCGACCGTTCCTTGAGCAAATATACCCTATTGGTTTCGCCCGTCGGGATTCCTTCGGAATAGTGCTTGAGCCTTTGACCATTTACTTTGAACGTGGAACCGTCCTTGCTCTCCAACTCGAAAGCTCCTCCCGGTTGTATATGCTTGATGGTGAAAGGTCCGGACCAACGTGACCTCAACTTCCCGGGAAATAGTCGGAGCCGGGAATTGTAGAGCAAGACTTTGTCTCCTACTTTGAAGTCCGTGACGGTTATGCGGGCATCGTGGAGAATCTTGGTCCTTTCCTTGTAGATTCTCGAGCTCTCATAGGCGTCTCTCCTTATTTCATCAAGCTCGTTGATGTCCAAGAGTCGCCTCACCGTCGCACTCTTGTAGTCGTAGTTAAAGGTCTTGATGGCCCAATATGCGCGGTGCTCCAACTCTACCGACAAGTGGCAAGCCTTCCCGTAAACTAGTCGGAACGGTGTGGTGCCTATGGGAGTGCGAAAGGCCGTACGATATGCCCATAGAGCATCGTTTAGCTTCATTGACCAATCCTTTCTAGACCGATCCACGGTTTTCTCGAGAATTTGCTTGATATCTCTATTTGAGACTTCCACTTGGCCGCTCGTCTGGGGGTGATAGGCCATGCCAACTCTATGGTTTACTCCGTACTTCTTTAGCATGGCTTCAAACTTGTTCTCTATGAAGTGGCTTCCCCCATCGCTTATCAAGGTACGAGGCACTCCGAAGCGCGGGAAGATATTTTGCTTGAAGAACTTGGAGACGACCCTTGCATCATTAGTAGGGGTGGCAATTGCTTCCACCCATTTGGAGACGTAGTCGACGGCCAATAGGATGTATTTGTTGCCATTGCTCGATGGAAATGGTCCCATGAAGTCCACTCCCCAACAATCAAAAAGCTCAATTTCTTGGATGGGCCTCATTGGCATTTCATTGCGCTTGGAGATATTCCCGGTCCGTTGGCATCTATCGCATCCTTTTACAAAGTTGTGGGTGTCTTTAAACATTGTCGGCCAGAAGAACCCGCTCTGCAAGATCTTAGCGGTTGTTTTAGAGGCGGCATGATGTCCTCCGCACGGTAGACCGTGGCAATGCAAAATGATCGATGTCGCCTCCTCCTTAGAAACACACCTACGGATGACACTATCTTTTCATATCTTGAAAAGGTAAGGATCTTCCCAAAAATAGCTACGGACCTCATGCATAAATCTCCTCTTTTGTTGCGTGGACATCCCATGCTGTTTGATTCCGCAAGCCAAGTAGTTGACGAAGTCCGCGTACCAAGGTACTTCACCGGTCCTTACCGCATATAGCCTCTCATCAACAAATGTGTCGTCAATAGGTAAGCTCTCATCATCCTTGTCGCGAATGAGCCTAGATAAATGATCCGCCACGACGTTGTCAGTACCCTTCTTATCTCTTATCTCTAGGTCGAATTCTTGCAACAAGAGTATCCACCTAATCAACTGAGGTTTGGCCTCCTTCTTGTTTAAAAGATACTTCAATGCCGCATGGTCGGTGTGGACAATCACCTTGGAACCGAGGAGGTAGGAGCGAAACTTCTCTATGGAATATACGACCGCTAGAAGCTCTTTCTCGGTAGTTGTGTAGTTTTTCTGCGCGTCATCCAATGTCTTGCTCGCATAGTATATCGCATGAAGCTTCTTATCTTTTCTTTGCCACAATACCGCTCCAATGGCTTGGTCGCTAGCATCACACATTAGCTCAAAAGGAAGGCTCCAATCCGGCGGTTGTATGATGGGCGCTGAGACTAGTGCTTCTTTCAAGGCGTTGAAGGCTTGTAAGCATTCACCTGAAAAAACAAAAGGAATATCTTTAGAGAGCAAAGAAGTAAGTGGTCGGGCAATCGAGGCGAAATCCTTTATGAAGCGGCGGTAAAACCCCGCGTGACCAAGGAAGCCTCTAATGCCCTTGACATTAATAGGAGGAGGGAGTTTCTCGATTACCTCAATCTTTGCTTTATCTACCTCAATTCCTCTCGAGGAGACAAGATGTCCGAGAACTATACCTTCCGTAACCATGAAGTGACACTTCTCCCAATTGAGAGTGAGATTGTTTTGTTGGCACCTTTTTAGGACTTTAGTAAGATTTTCCAAACAAGAGTCAAACTCACTTCCGTAAACCGAGAAGTCATCCATGAAAACTTCCATAATATTTTCAATGTAATCGGAAAATATGGATGTCATACACCTCTGAAAAGTAGCGGGAGCATTACAAAGGCCAAACGGCATCCTGCGGTAGGCGTAGGTGCCATAGGGACAAGTGAAAGTTGTCTTCTCTTGGTCATCTTCATGCAAAGGGATTTGGAAGAATCCCGAATACCCATCTAGATAGCAAAAGTATTTATGTTTCGCAAGTCGTTCAAGCATTTGATTGATGAAGGGCAACGGGTAATGGTCCTTTCGGGTAGCTTTATTGAGTTTCCTATAGTCAATGCACATTCGCCATCCCGTGACGGTGCGCGTAGATATGGGCTCGCCTTTTTCATTTTTTACGACAGTCATCCCCCCTTTCTTGGGGACGACGTGAACGGGGCTAACCCACCTACTGTCTGAAATAGGATAGATTATACCGGCTTCTAGCAATTTTAGGATTTCCTTTTTAACCACCTCCTTCATATTCGAGTTTAACCGCCTTTGAGGCTCTATGGAGGTGGCGTCGGTATCCTCCAAATGGATCCTATGCGTGCAAAGCCTAGGGCTTATCCCTTTTAGATCGGAGATAGTGTATCCCAAGACATCTTTGTGGCTCCTAAGAACATCTAGGAGTTTTTCAAGTTGGTCTGGCGTGAGGTGGGAGTTCACTATCACCGGGAAAGTTAACTTGTTCCCCAAAAAGGCGTACCTTAGATTCGGAGGTAATTGTTTAAGTTCTACCTGAAGAGGCGCCTCTCCTTCTACTTCATCGGCTCGCATGAGTTCCGCTCCTTCCTTGCCATCCGGGTCTAGCTCGTGCTCAGGTGGCGCGCTCTCTTGTGAAGAGTCAGACTCGCTGTTTAGCGAGGACAATGCATCAAAATAAGCGTGCTCCGATTCTGTGCTAGCATCGTCAGAGTTTTCATTCAGCTCCGGTTCGTTCCTGGAATCAAGAAGCACATCAGACGATTCATAGAAGCAAGAGTAAGTGTCATGGGGTGTAACTCCCTGAACATTGGCTTGCTCTGAAGATCCTTCCGAAGTATAGTGATCCTCGACACTTGCTCCACCTCTTTCGAAATATAATTTGTCGTCGATCACGTCAACTCTGACATTGCCCCCGATAGTCCCCTCCGGGGAGATCTGGTCCATCACGAAACTAGCAAATAGCTGTTCGTAGGGGTCCTTGACATCGATAGCGAAAGCTCCGGTAGCGTGGACCTCGTCGACAAGCTCCTTAAGGAGGTCTGTGAAGGAGTCATAATCTTCCTGACTGAGTCCTATTGTTGACATTGCATCCTCCATTCTTCCTGCAAAGTCCTTATGCAAAATACAGGGAGAATGTGCGAACAGAAGAAAGTAAAGAGAGAGAGAAAGAAAAAGTAACCGCTTGGCCCGTCGTTCCCCGGCAACGGCGCCAAAAACTTGATCGCTCCGGATATACACCCAAAGAACGGTTGTAGTTTTACCGCAAGTGCACGGTGTAGCAGCGAGCGGGTATCGAACACAGGGAGGACGAATGACCGTGCTTGTTCCCAATCAACCTGGCTATTTAAGAATAGAGAAAATTGCCTTGGGCGATCCTGTCACAATCGTCAGACAAATGTGCGAAATATCAAATCAAATAGAGAACGTCTAGGGAATGGGGAATTCCCGCTACTCACCGTATTTCATAAATGTGGTTCGTCGGTATCAAAATTGCTAGAATGAGAATTCGGATGAACTAGTTGCAACTGAATGTAGAACCAAGCTCACGCTCTCGCGCTGTTGCCGGTCTATAGCTATCCTAGGGTTGGGTCCAATCTCTTGCAAACCCTAGCCTAGGAAAGCTAGCATTAGGATCAACATCATCGTCCAATTGCGCACCGAGCCCAATCTCTTGCAAACTCGGTCCACGATCTAAATTAGGATAGTTCCTACCCGTCCAATCTCTTGCAAATGGGTATTGGCATGGAATTGCAATCGGAAATCCTAGTATCGGTCCAATCTCTTGCAAACCGATACTTCGAAAATCCGATTCCAACCCGATTCGGATTTCTAGGGCTTCCGAACAAATTGGGATCCAATCTCTTGCAAATCCCAATTGATATGAATTCCTAGCTATCCGTAGTAAATCGATCCCAATCTAATCCCTAATGGCAATTCTAGCTCAATTTCTACCAATTCATCACAAATAAGAAATAGGGCTTGTAGGGTTCATCCCCACGCCCCAAGACGTGGAGACTACTCACAAATCATAGCAAGATCACAAAAATAATCGTTGAAATCAGCAATGAAATTCATCACAACAATGATATAAACAATAAAAATAGAATTTTTAGGGAAAAGAGATGCAACCCAATGTTGTTCTTCAATTAATCCAACAAAAATCCAAGTTTTTCCTCTTCTCCAATCACAATAATAAAGCTAAAAAGTAATCTAAAAAGCTGCAAAAATCTAAGAGAGAGCTCCCCAAACTAGGGTAAAAACAGGGCTTAAATAGCCCCAAAAATCGTCCAAAAATCGTGACCAAAATACCCCTGCACAGCCTGTTTTCCGCAGTTTTCGCTACAGGCAGCGCATCGCACTCGGCCGAGGGACAAAAGTCGCTCGGCCGAGTGAAAACCCTGCAATTTTCCAGAAAGTCGGGGCTTTCAGGGGTCTTCAGTTCGGAGGCGGCTCGGCCGAGTGAGTTGTCGTCACTCGGCCGATGACTTCACTGCACTCGGGCGGACGGGATTCTCCACTCGGCTGCGTGGGTCTTCTGAAGTTCAGGCAGCCGAAAAACAGAAACTTCGATGTTTTGGAAGGGCTTCGTCTGGGCGCCACTCGGGCGGACGTGGTATCGTCACTCGGCCGAGTGGATCTTCTGTGCTCGGCCGAGTGCACAGGTAACTCTTGTCTGAACTGGTCGGCCGAGCAGTGTCTCGCTGGTCGGCCGAGTGGCTCCTCCACTCGGCCGAGTGGGACACAAAGAATGCCCAATCTGCTTGTTTTGGCCTCCTCGTCGCTCCTGCGACGTCCATTCTTCTTCCGCTCCTCTCCAACAGCAAAATACCCCTCGGGGAGGTCGTTGGTGACTGTCTAGAGTAAGCGCATCTCGGGATCACTCCAAATCGCGCCAAATCACCTGAAATGCGACAAAAACAACAAATCGTGAAAAGCATCGCAATATCGTCGATATATCGTGAAAAACATGATTTGGGCGATCCAAATGGCATGCAAACATGCGGAAAAAAGGTGTAAAATAAGGAGTGATCAAGGGCATAGTGTTGCATGCATGCCCCCTCAACGGGTCGGGCTTGTGCATTGGTAGGATGTAGAGTGCTTGTGCTAATCCCAAGTGTAGGATGTCGCTCTTGCATTATATCCCGATGAGTTAGGGTCGAATCCACAAAGACAACTTATAGAATACATATAATGTGATATCAAATATTAGAGCAAAATCGATCGGAGTGAAAACCACCTTATGGAGGTGAAAGTTGTTGAATTATTGGAGTTATAGCTATCACAATCAAGTTATTTCGATACAAGAAATAAATAGGAAAAGCAAGTGTGGGTTGTGATATCAATGGACTTGTTGCTATTTAAAACTTGAATCTCTTTCAAAGTGCTCAAAAGCTAATTCTATCCTCTAAGTTCAATTAGATCAATCGTCTACCCTCTCGGATCAAACAATTGATAAATCAATTATAGAGTTTTAATCTAGAACATCATCCACTAGATTTTATAAAGATAAGTGCTGATTCCCCTCTCTCGAGCATAAAACCAAACACCTTATAACATCAATTTCCTTTCTCAAGGCAAATTCATATCATTCAATATAAAAATCTGAAGTAGATGATAATTCTAACAAATATGAATTCTAGAGAGTTCAAATCTCAATTAACAATAATCCAAATCAATTCACAACCACACACCAAGAAATTAGCTACGCATGATAAAGAAATCAACAATACTATCACAAGAATCCATCATCAGTAGCTCAAATTGGAATGTAGAAGTAAAATTGAGAAAGAGATCAGATTGGTATCACCAAATTTGAGTTTAAAACAATTGAAATCAGAGAAAGTCGAGCTCCAAACTCCAGCTCCAAGAGGACTCTTCATTCAACCCTAGCTAGAAGATGATGATGATGAAATTTTAAATCTCTAACTGAATCTGTTTTAAAACACTCATCTCTACCACTTATATACAATCATCTCTACTCAATCTCCACCCTTGATTCGAAAATTAAACATTCACTCGCTTCAGCTGATCGTCAGATCGAAATAACCCATCGCGATGTCGAGCTTAGTCAGCAGATTGAATCGAAACGGTCCACCACACGGTCGTGTGGTTTTGATCTGGTCTCATTTGATGCGGTCGCGTCGATAGTCGACGCGACCATTTTGCTTGCAAAAGAGGTTTCGAAAGCTAGATAGACATGGCCATGTTGCTCAAATGACGCGGCCATGTAAATTCTAAAACTTACTGTCTTTTCATCTTTTGAAAGAGCTCCTGACATGGTCGTTTGGTTTAAATTGACACTCCCGCATTGTCACACTTTTGATAGCTTCCTAGTGGACTCACTACGTGGTCGTTTAGCTCGAAGTACACGACCGTTATGATGCTTCAGATAAAGTTTCCAAGATGTTTCTACAACCAGCTTTCACACGGTCGTTTGGCAATGTGCACACGACCGTGTGATCCGTTCTGTCAAGCTTGCTTCTTCTAAACTTCACGCGGCCGTTTGGGTTGTAACACACGGCCGTGTGGTTCATCTTTTCCTCCCTTTAATCTTCAATTAATTTCAGGAAAATCTTGAAAAATCCCTGAAAAATATTAAACACTTTGTTAAGTCATTGGAAGGATATTTTAAGCACAAAAATTGATTAGCTAATAATAAAAGGCGTTAGTCTAAAAATGGATCTCAATGATCTTAGTTATTCATAAATTGTGCACAACATCCTATGATTTAAAAGGTTTTATATACAATTTTCATCCAAAATCATAGATCATGAGCTGTTGAATAAAGACCTTTGTATAACTGAGAAGCCTGCAAGGGTCTCCCTCGATCGTATAGCCGAGCAGCCCACGAGGGTACCGATAAGTCGTCCCCGATCATATAGCTTAGCTCGGCTTGCATGGGGGGCCCGCGATCATATAGCTGAGCAGCCCGCAAGGGCATCATTAGGTCGTCCCCGATCGTATAGCTTAACTCGGCCCGCAAGGGGCCCTGATTGTAGCCTGTGAGGGTATCGATAGGTGGTCCCCGATCGTAAAGCTTAGCTCGGCCCGTGGAGGGGGGGAGGGGGGAGGGGGGCCCGATCGTATAGCTGAGTATCCCGTGTGGGTATCATTATAGGTCGTTCCCGATCATATAGCTAGCGCAGCCTGGGGGTGCCCCTGATCATATAGCCGAGCAACTCGCGAGGGTATCGATAGGTCGTCCCTGATCATATAGCTTAGTTCGGCTCGCCGGGGGGTTACTGATTTGGGTATATTGCATATTTAACCCCCCATTTAGCCCTATTTTGTGCTCATTTGATGCTAAATGGATCTCTAATACATTCGTATTTTGTACATCATCATTTATTGGATAAATCACCTTATTTGAGCACAAAACAGCAATTAATAGAGTATTTCTGCACTTTTTATATTTTTTCATAGCTTGTTCTCGATCTCACGATTCCAACGACTATTTCTTTGTATTTTTCTGAGATTTGTGCTAATTACTGTGAATTTTTGAATGCAGAATACCAATTAAATGGAGAAATACTCGCGAAATATGGTGGGAAATACGGGAATACAGATGGAAATACGCTTTCGTATAATCCCGCTCCGCTCAGCTTGAGCCACGTGGAGCCATCGCTTTCGTTACGATCCGATCCAGCGGCCGCAATGAAGGGACGACGCGTCTCGATAATAGCCGTTGGATTGACATCCAACGGCGGGAAACGATGCGCAACAGCGAAGAAGTGGGTGACTTCCTACCGCACGATCACGATCCGACGGCCAGGAGCGCTCCCGCCTTTTGATTTGAGACGACGACGCGGCAACGGGACATCCATTAGATCTCAATCAGACGGCCCATATCAGCTCCGATTCATACTCGGAGAGCGCAAGTTTTTTGAAGCGGCACACGAATTTTAAAGGCCACACGTCGCGTTCACAGCCAATCCCGCAAGATCGGACGGCTCTCATTTGCGCCGGCGTTAAAAGCGGGTTTGGGCTTGATTTTGAGCGGGTTTTGAACCCGTTAACCCCATTAAACCCGCAATGTGTGTATTTAAGGTATTCCTAGGGTTTTTTGGCCGTATTCTTGGTGTATTTCAGTTATTTTGGAGCCGATTTTTGCAGCAATTCCCTGAGATTACAGAGCGCAACCTGAGCTATTTTTCAGAGAGTTTTTAGAGGAAGAAGAAGGGTTTTCTTAGGCTAAAAGCGAGCGTATTTGGTGATATTCTTGAACTCTATTGCGTATTTTGAACTCTATTTACTTGTATTGCTTGAAACCATGTTTAATGTGATGAAATTCTTAGTTATTTTCAGTATGTGTGGCTAAATTTTCATTGTGCATGGTATGGTGTAGTTAGGAGATATGATTTGTATTTGCTTGGTTGAATCTTTGTGCTAAAATGTTAACGTTGATAAAGTTGTAATCTTTATTTTAAAATCATCTTTTTCATCTTCCAAAAGAACGTGATTGAGTTGATGATCGCCCCACAAGGGTGAGTTTTGATCTCTCCAAAAGGGAGTTTCATATCTATTTTTAAAAGATTATAAATTTAGCAACGATTGTATTCGATATTTTGCTTTAATCCCCACAAGGGTATCCTCCGATGAATTGCTCTCAAAAAGAGAATTCATTGAGTTATATTTAATCAACCAAATTAATACAAATCATGGATCCTAATGAACCCATACTATGTGCATACTTCTCATAGATATTTTCTTATACGAAACTTTCTTTGCTCGTAGTGTTCACGTACTAAAATCCACGATCAAACCCATTCAAACGTTCACCATTAAAAGTGGTTAGTCTCTTTACGTTGGCTTTCTATTTGATTTAATCTTTGTGGTTGCAACAGATTTTCTCCCGAGGATTCGACATCTGGACTCCCAGATCTATATTACTTGCACGGACTCTTTCGCTTGAGAGAAGCACATTTTTAGGCTGAGCAATTACCGTATAGCCGAGCAGCCTGCGAGGGCATGCACAGACCTGCGTACTCGAAAGAAATAAAATGTCGATCAAATGTCCTTTCAGGGTACATTTGTTATACACGCATTAGCTCGACATAGTATATGTATTGAAAAAAGGTACTTGTTTATTTATTCAATTAAAGAAAAAGCACGAACAATTGAAATCAATACATGGATTTATTCGGAGTACTTGCAATGGTGATGATATTCAGAGTATCGCCTGGTGCGCCCCGAACTTTTGATCGATGAGGCCACCTTCGTAGATCACTTAACGACCCAGGTAATTGGGGAGCTTGTCAGGACCCCTTTGCCTCGATCCTTGCCTTTGGAGGTACCCTCCTCTGGCCTTGTCTTGGGAGGGGGGTCGACAAATTTCTTTAAATGACCGCATTTAATTAAGGCCTCAATTTCCTTTTTCAACTGCCAGCAATACTCAGTATCGTGGCCATTATCTTGATGATATCTGCAAAATTTAAGGTCATCCCTCTTCTCATACTTGCTCTTCAACTTAGGAGGAGGTTGGTCGAAATATCCCTCGCCCTTTACATAAGCTAACACCTTGGCCTTGTAAGCGTTGAAGTTGGTGAAGGTCTCATCAGCTGCTCGTGACCGATTTTTAGGGCTCCGTTGCCGTCGTCGGTCTCTAGATTCTCGACGAGATCCATCATGTGGTCGAGCCTCTTTCCACCCCTTGGTAGGGGATTTGGAGGCATTCTTGTTTCGTGCAGCCAATGTGTCTTCTGCCATCATATATCTCTCTGCCCTGACAAAGAGAGAATCGAGATTTCGAGGGGGTCTGTGGTGTAGGGGCTTCATTAGATCCTCACATTAGACGCCCTTCTTAAATGCCGAAATAACGACATATTTTTTGCAGCTTTCCACATTTAACCTTTCTAAATTGAAACACTTTAGGAAAGCACTCAACGATTCTCCTTCTATATGTTCTAAGGTGAACAGCTGGTCCAAGCTCCTTTTTCTTCTTCGTCATGCCATGAATTACTGGCAGAAAGCTTGGAACAAACTCTTGAAGAATCCAATGGTGCGGTTGGAATGCCCGTTATACCATTCCTTGGCGGCATTCCGTAGGGTGGTGTGAAAAGCATGGTAGAGGAGGGCGTCATCTGCCCCCTGTATCTCCTTCACACCATTGTATCTTGGACGTGTTCTCAGGTGTCGCCCGAGCCATCATACTTATCCAAGTCAGGAATCCTAAACCTGGGTAAGCATGGAGTCGAGGTAGTGCTCCTTTTGAATGGGTTGTGTTTGTCGTCTGAACTGGTGGATAGAGAATGGGAATGTCACATACCTAGTCGACGTTGGGGCTTTCGACTGGGTCGAGGCACTGGAGGAGTCGCTTTCTCCTCCACCCGAATTACGAGGAGGAGGTGGAGGAGGATGTTTGGTTCCCGGCTCTTCCTGGAGGGGCTGCGGCTGTGGTCTCCCTTTCGACCATCCTTTCCACCCTCATTGGTGTCCCGAACGGGACGACGGGATCCTTTCCCATGGGTTGAGGGTCACTGGCCTTTGGACCCTACAGAGTAGTTGTTGCCCTCCCGTTTGCTGTCATGCCACCCTTCAAGCTCAGGATTACGTCGAGATGGTTGGCAAGTAGTTGTCATGGAGATATGCCGATCCGAGTTCAGTGATGTGTTCCTTCGGCTTCCGAGTGTTGTTGGCAGCTCCTCAGGGCTGATCCCGCATTTGTGTGTTGTGATCCCGCAACCAAATGGGGTTGTTGGTTTTCCAATCGTTCTTTAATGTCTTGACATTGACCGCCTGAGAGAATGCTTGGAATTGCTCTAGAGTGACCAATTGGGGTTCAGACCCTCCTTGGGAGGAGGAGCTGGGGTCTTTATGGATTATGGGAGCATCTATCTCCCTGTTGGCGGAGGGCTCTTCGGGCCCCTGAGTAACGGGTTAAGTCGACAACGTCAAAGGCAAGTGCAGCTGGGGATGTTGGCTCTGTGTTCCCACAGACGGCGCCACCTGTTGACGGGTAAATCATTCACACAATAAGGTGGTGCCGACGAGGACGCCTCTGGTGACGTGGTACTTCGTCGGTAGAAAAGCAGGACCTGAGGATGAGCGAACTCAGGCCAGGGAGAGGTAATCTCGAGCTGTTGGATTGAAGCCCGACCTAACTTCGAGCGATCTTCGTAGGTTTGCACCACATAGAAATCGTCAGGGGGATCGGATCTGCGTTCCGATCCAAATCCCATCCAATGCTTAAATCAGTGGATGACTAAAAGGGAGCTCGGGGCAGCTAGGGCCAACCTAAGGGGAGGTCGTTCCATCACTGTCACGCCGAGCTATGGAGAAAGAAAGATGAAGTGGAGGTAGGAGTTTAAGTGTCAGAGTACCTCAATGTTTAGTATATCTTGAGATTGATCACTGTCTCATCGTCGCTGAGACTATTTATAAGTGTAGGTTCCCCCCTTCGTGCCGTTGGTGAATAATGGCCTTGCTCTTATGACGGCATGACTGTCCCTTAAAAAGAGTATAACGACTGGCCATTTACTTTGCCATTACTAACCGACCCATTATTAACCGATACTATGGTATTTGGGAGCTCAACGAGCAGATGAGCTGTTGCTTTGACCAGGCAAGTAGCTAACCTTTCATGTGAATCCATTGGGCTTTTGGGCCAAGGCATTGTGCTTCTTGTGGGTTTCTTTATTCGGACGAAATACCCTTTCCCGCTTCGTGGGCCGGCCCAATGTAGTAACATTCCCGCCTCGTGGGCCGGCCCAATATAGTAACAGTAGAGGAGCAATATTTTGAACTTATATATTTCATTCAATTATCATGTATATAGATAAAATTTATACGATTCAAATATACATAAAAATAGGAAACGAACAAATCTGTTGCCGTGATTAAAAAAAACTAAAAGATTTGATTGTTATGAATTCTTGACTTTTGTCCATCAATAAAAACTAACAATTAAGATTTGATTCTTATGAACTTCTTGATCTGAAAGATTTGGTTGTTAGGAACTCCTTAATTTTCTTCCAATAAAAACCGTATTTCCTTTTCTTTTTGATTAATTCAGAGGCCAATTTTTTTTGATACATCGGAGAGCTGGTTGGCCACACTGAGAAGCGGAGTTAAATGCCGTTCTATCACGGTCCTTTGGCATTCATCGTCCAATTTTGACCCTATATTTGTTTGTTATTGTTTTTGTGAAGTGTAATTAAGAATGATATTTTTTAAAATTTAGCGTCCAGAGCTTTCTCCTTTTGCGATATTTGTTACTAAAATCTAGGACATAAATTGATTATTCACGCGTCGTCGCGATTTCTTTCCCGTTTATTCGTTTTGATTAATTTATTCTGTTTTTGACCTTTTCCGCGTGCATGCCGAGAAATATGATACGGCGGTTAAGGCATACCAAAGGCGGAGGAATAATTGTTTTCTACTTTTGGAAAAAAGGCAAGTGAGAGAGAGTGTGAATTGGCAAATTGATTTGATTGTTTTACCAAAAAAAAAAGAAATTAATTATTACATTCACACCGAACAGTTCGGTCACTTCGGTGTATATAGTCCTCTCACGTTTTCGAGTTTCCTCATTGAGTCGCACATTAAATGTTGTTTCCTTAAACGTTGCCATATATATGTACATGCCGAAAATGCTAAGAAATTACTTGTAGTTTCAAAAGCAAGGTTACGAAAATAAGACTAGATCTGAAGCAAGCATCAAAAGAAAGGGGAGGAAGCGGAATTCTCAGAGAGAGAGAGAGAGCAAGATTTCTAATGTTGTTATTCATGTTAAGCTTAATCTTGATACACATAAAATTTTGTTGCTGATGGTTTTCTTTTCTTTGCTCCTGACAGCCCAGCAAAGGCCAAAATGGCTGATGCGGTGTACGATGCGGGCA
Organism: Scilla litardierei; assembly: GCA_030789695.1. Lineage (NCBI taxonomy): Eukaryota > Viridiplantae > Streptophyta > Magnoliopsida > Asparagales > Asparagaceae > Scilla > Scilla litardierei. The sequence goes on along the minus strand of CM061130.1, from coordinate 87,553,249 downwards.
TCAGAGCTGATGAAGCAAAAGCAATGGATAACACTGAGGCTGACGATGCCCTCAAAGGAAGCAAGTCATCGGCCAAAAGGCTTCCTCGCATAGACTCGCTGCAGCTGGAGGCAGGAAACGTGTCGTCTATCCGTAGCCATGGCGCAAAGGTCCGACACACTCTCCTCCTCCTCCATTCAAAACGTTGGCATATATGGCCATTGGATTATTCCTGAACCTTTCAACTTTGGATTCTGGATGCAGGCGGGGTTGGCAATCACGATGCAACTCGCTTTCCAAAGCATCGGCGTGGTGTATGGAGACCTCGGGACATCGCCCCTATATGGGATTGCAAGCACCTTTCCTGATGGGATCAAGCACCCAGACGACATACTCGGCGTCCTGTCTCTAGTTCTCTACACACTGGCCCTCATACCTTTGACAAAGTATGCCCTCATTGTTCTGTGGGCTAACGATCATGGAAATGGTGAGAATATGACCCCGAGTCGCCATATGATCTCTCCTCCGATTCATGATTAGGTTCCAACAATCACTTACTAGTTACTACACTGTAGTTTGCAATTACCAATATACACAAACAAGTCACAAGTTGATATTGCAACCAAAAGGTGGTACTTCAGGCTCTCAAATATTGTGCCTGGTAACTTTTTAGGGCCCTGCTTGAAAGCTTAAATAAGATTATACCCAATTTTGAATGTTTTATAAACTTCCATGCTGTCATTTATATCTATAGTGTTTAGTTATGTTATTTGCTTCTAGAGGAATAGTCGGAATAATAAAAGACACAAAATTGAAGATATATAGAGCTTATTCTTGGATCCGCTACGAATTGCTTGTTCCAAAAATTTTGGCTATGGGATGGCTTCCGGGCATACGAGTCATAATTTGACTGACATCTGTCTTGTCTTGATAATGATCCTTTTGTAGGAGGGGCATTTGCTCTATATTCACTGATATCACGGTATGCGAATGTGAGCCTCCTTCCAAATCAACAGGCTGAAGATGCAACGCTCTCGAATTACAAACTGGAGACACCATCATCGCAAATGAAGAGGGCACATTGGATCAAATCAAAGTTGGAGAGCAGTAAAGCGGCTAGAGTCGCCCTTATTTTTCTCACAATGTTGGGCACATCGATGATTATGGGTGATGGCGTCCTAACTCCATGCATCTCTGGTTAGCTAAATTGACTGCATAGTGGAATTCCCTCAAATATAATTGCCTGCTACCAGAATGTGCTATTTGTTAATTCAGCATCTAAAACATTGAAAGTTACAATGTTTACCAATTGTGGAAAGATATCCAAAGTTCATAACTATCGCGGTTCTTTTAGATTTGTATTCATGCCTGTGCTTTTATGATGATTACATGCACTTGCTAAAATCCTACAACCCAACTAAGCTCTTGAAGAAATCTGAAGCTATCCCATGGCTAGAAAGTTATCAAGGGATGTTCTGATATTTAACAATGAGCAGAGGTCCAACTCAGTTTTAGATTTATTGAAAAAATCATACAAACTATTATTCTTATCGGTTCTGACCTTTATGTTCAAATATCTTGAATACTCACTTGTACAAATTATTGCTATTTTGCAGTGCTTTCAGCAGTAAGTGGGATTAAGCAGAAAGCTGATGCCTTGACTGAAGGTATAAATATTGATTGAATGTTACGACTGTCCAAAAGAATATTGAGAAAATCAGAAAATAACTGCAACCTATAGCTGGAGAATAAGATGTAACCTATTTCATTAGAATAAACCAGATGGATGCAATCAGCAAAGTAATTTCAGTTCAGGCTGTTGTCACAAATAAGTAAGCCATCAGTTCATCGTCATAGACTCTATTTTTTTCCGTTCATGAGGGATGCACTTTCTTATACTAAGAATAAAAAATGAATGATGTACTTCGCCTTATGAAATGAACAAAATCATCAACTGAATGGAATAACAGACTTCTATTATGTGTAAACCACAACTCTTTTTATTGTTATTTGTGTACTGATCAACCTAACATATAGCCAAAACCACAAAAGAGAGAGAATTGCAGTAAGATATTAGTTGGTATAACTCGGCAATTCATCGTAAGAGATAAAATAACATGGCACTGCGAATTACATATCCAAACCAAAATCCTGGAAAACTTGATCCAAATACAAAACAACCAGGAGTTTTGATTCATATCATATGCATTAAAACAGAAAAAAGATGTTCTGTTTTGTACAATCTTTTCAACATAAGTATTACATGAAAATTGATGTATAATGAATTTCGGACCTTGCTTAACAGAGTATTGCCTACCTAATGCATGTCATGAACATATTTGATTCATAAATTCTATTTAAGTGTCTTATCTTCTTCCAAATCTTATATCAAAGGCGCTTTTTAGAATATTAACAATGCATATAGGTGCTAGACTCCTTGGATAGTTTAAAGCACATAAAATCTTTATGGTTAGCTCTCGAGACCAGACTGTCTATTAGAGTCAAGAATAGATGATGACATGGATAATCCTACTTGTAAAGTAGATAATGAGATGGATACCACATATGATCTATATTTCTAGCTGTATAACTGTTTTTTGTTATTCTGTTTTAGTTGTTTTAACTTAATTTGTTAATTTGTTTAGTAGTTAGTGGCTAAACTCTCCTATAAATAGGTGTAATCATTCTTTATCAAGGTACGATATAACTCATTTTACTCATCATGGTATCAGAGAAATAACAATCTCTATCTTTTCGTATTCTTCATGTCTTCCGTGCTTATTTGCATCTTCCTCTTCTTCTTTTCGTATTCTTCATGTCTTCCGTGCTTATTTGCATCTTCCTCTTCTTCTTTTCGCTCATCAATGTCGACTGAAGATATGGCTAATTCTCCTACAAATTCATGTAGATCATCTTCGAATGCTACCAATTCCTTCCTTTGATTCGCCTTATTTCGTTCATGCAAATGAGAATCCTGCGTTTGTTCTCGTCTCTAATCCATTGAATGGCATGAATTACCATTTGTGGTCTTGTTCAATGAGGATGTCGCTATCCTCCAAAAATAAGCTGCAGTTCATTGACGGTATTATTACGATACCAGAAAAGACTGATCCGACCTATTCTTCTTGGTCGCGTTCTGATACAATGGTTCTCTCTTGGATCCTTTACTCGGTTACACCTTTCATCGCTCAAAGCATCATCTGGATCAACTCTGCCGTTGATGTTTGGCACGACTTGAAAGATCAATTTGCCCAGGGGGATTCATTTCGTATTGCTGCAATATAACATGAGATCTGTAGCTTAACACAAGGTAACCTCTCTGTTACTGGTTACTTCACCAATCTAAAAGTTCTTTGGGATGAAATTATCAATATTCATCCTATTCCGCCTTGTACTTGCTCGACAAAATGTTCTTGTGGAGCATTAGATAAAGTCCGGACATATCAACAGAACGATTATGTTATTCACCTCATCAACTGTTTGATTGATAAATTCACCACCGTCCGATCTCAAATCATATGAATTGAGCCTCTTCTATTGATCAACAAGGTGTTCTATCTCGTCATTCAAGAAGTAAGGCAAATGCTGGGCATTGGTTTACCTAGAGCAGATATGATTGCTTTCGCAACTCGAACCAATGCTCCTCAATCTGGTAATGGAAAACGAACTTCTTCCCAATCACGGCAATGCCTGATATGCTCCTCGATATGCTTTCTCCCACAACTAATGCTCATGTGTTAAATTCTACTTGTTTGGATCAAGCTTCAGTAAATCTTCCAGCTTCTCCTTACTTTCCATTTATTGTAGACCAATACACCAAGCTCCTTGCCGTAATTCAACCCTCAGCCAATCCATCTCAAGGATCCTCTATTCCACAAGTGAACTCACCCTCTACCAATTTCGAAACGAGTAAGAGAACAAAAGGCAATATTGTTCCAAAAAACTTCTCTGTTTTACCAACACATCTTTTATGGATTATTGACAGTGGTGCTACTGAACATATTATATCCTTTCCTGAATTTTTCACATCTTATACCCCTACATCAAACATGTTTAATAAAGAACTTGTTTCTGTTTAATCAATAGTCACAGTCAAGTTATCCCTTATCTTCATCTTAACAATGTGCTGTGTGTTTCAAAATTTGCTTTCAACTTAATTTCAATTAGCAAATTGATTAAACAAACCAAAACTCACTTGTTCTTCTATGATGCCTTTTGTTTCATATATGATCAGCACTTGAGAACGATTTGTAGTGCCCTGCTAAGCTACTGCACACGTACTAGAGGGGGGGTGAATAGTACTTAAAATAATTAAGAGAGTTATTCCTAACTATTGTGCAATGAACAAACGACAATGCGGAATAAACAACAATCAACAAGAATTAAACATACGCAAACAAAGCATGTAACGGGTTCGGATCCACCCAAGTCTCTCTGATTTGTTCCCGGTGATCCTACGTCCCAAACACCCGGATCCCCTCCGGATACTTGAGTTAGAAACCATAACTCAAGATTTAGCACTATGAAATTCTTGTGAAAAACCTTCACAAGACCAAATCATACAAATGACATGTGACTCCCACAAACCGGGATCACACCCTCTCTCACAACCGAGAGACACAATTGTAATATCAATTGAAATGAAATAAACACTTACCTACAAAATCCTATGCCTTGAGTAAACTTACCAAATATTAGGGCAAGAAGGATTTTGGGGAAGATGATGACACCAAGCCCTAGCTCCACCAAGATGGACAGCAATAGGTGGCTAGGATGAGGTTGGTGTCCTTGGATTCAAAGCCCTTGGCTTGAATGACTCACAATGGAGAGAATCTCTCTTGAGGAATTTGCTCAAAGAGTGAAGGGAGAGATTCTTGGTGAGAAGAGAAAGCTTAGAATTAGCTTGAGAAAAATCTTCTCTTAGGTCTGAAATTACTTGGATAATGGACCTCTAACCTTGCCTCAAACGAATCAGGTTTGTATTTATAGATGCAAGAAAAATCGTGTTGGAAAAGTTCCCAACGGCTCTATTCTGAACCAGACTAGTCGGTCAAAGAAGGATCACTGACCGACTAGTTCATCAACTAGTCGGTCGGTGATACAACATATACCGACTAACGGTTGAACATCCAAAAGGTCGAAGTACAGGAGATGACAACTAGTCGGTCGAAGAAGACTTGTCGACCGACTAGTTTCACAACTAGTGGGTCGGTGAATGCTCTTTGACCGACTAATAGTCGAAATAGAATAGGCTGACTTCAAGTTAATTTAGTCGGTTTAAGAACAAATGCTGACCGACTAGTTTATCAACTAGTCGGTCGACAAACGTTCTTTGACCGACTAACTCGAAACAGTAGCACAGGCTGTACAGAGGCAATGATAACTAGTCGGTCTGAGAAGGATTCCTAACTGACTAGATCGTCATCTAGTCGGTCGGTGAACCTTCTCTGACAGACTAATTGATCAACAGGTAATGAGCTAAATTGAGCAAGGCATCTAGTCGGTTCATGAAGAGTTGCCGACCGACTAGATCGTCATCTAGTCGGTTGGTTCTTTTACATGAACCAACTAACATGCACTAGAAGCCGAGGGAAGAAGCGCTAGGCTTCGGAAAAGTTTCTAATGGCTTCTAAGATAATCCTAGCTCTAAGATATGAGCGAAATGAAGATTATAAAGTAAGTCCTACTTAAGGCTTAACATTCTAATCTATGAAGCTAGAAGACAATAAATAAATACATGACGAACCGTCTTCAAAGCTTCAATCTTCATTCTTCTTGACTTCAATATTGCTCCTTGAGCTTCAACGAAGCTTCAGGCACACGATCATGCTTATTGAGAAGTCTTGAGACGTCGCTTTTGATATACGTATTCTTTTGGCGACGATCTCCATAACTGCGCTCACAAACAGTTAGATCACAATATTTATGTTTGCTCATCATCCAAAACCAAATCCGGGGAATCAATACTCAACATGATTTGTATAGCTAAGGAGCATAACGACCTATATTTCCTACTTCCCAATTACTCTGCAGTATCTCTTCTCAATCCCATATCATATAATTCATGTATGCCTGATATTTTTTAAATCCCCTTTCGTTGATGTATGTCACTTAGATTGGGACATGCCTCTCAAGTTTGTATAAATCTTTTAGCAGATAATCATCCTACTATTTCTTCATCATGCAACAAACCTTGTGATACTTGTCATTTGGAAAAATAAAAAAGATCCTTTTCCTTTGAGCACACCTGGTACTTCTTACTATTTTGAGTTAATTCACATTGACATTTGGAGACCGACATCCATCCATTCTTGGCATGGCCATCCTTATTTTTTGACGATTGTTGTTGATTTTAGTCGTATGACTTGATTGTATATCATGAAATCAAAATCCCAAACTCGTCCTCTTTTACACCAATTTTGTTCCACGGTAGACACCCAATATGATATGATAGTAAGACGAGTTAGAAGTGATAATAGGGTTGAATTTGAAATGCATGATTTTTTCTCTTCCAAAGGCATCAAACATCAAACATCATGCCCTTACACCCCTCAACAAAACACTGTTGCTAAACAAAAACACCAACATTTACTACCTGTCACAAGAGCACTTTTGATTCAGTCCTCTTTGTCCATCTCTTTCTAGGCAGAAGCTGTTTACCATGCAACATATTTAATTAAAATACTACCAACACCCATTTTAAACAACTCTACCCCTTTTGAAATCCTCCATGGTAAACCTCCCACCTATGATCATATGAAGGTCTTCGATTGCCTCGCTTTTGCTTCTACTTTACCACCACAACACACAAAATTCCATCCAAGAGCACATAAAGTGTGTTTGTTGGTCATCTTATTTGTACCAAAGGATCTAAATTGTATGACTTGGATGCCAGGAAAATTTTCACTTTCAGAGATGTGCATTCTTATGAACATAATTTTTTCTTTTAAGGTGCTCCACACAACTTCACCACATCCTGACCTGCTGCATTTAGTTCTTCATCTGTCTTCAAATAATCTTGATTATATCCCTTCAACAGATCAACTCACTTCAGTGCCCCCTAGCTTCACACAGTTGCCTCCATCTGACATTGTACCACCTCCAGACCATATACCATCTGCTTCGGTTATTTTATGGAGGTTTTCCAAAATTCCACAGATTCACACTTATCTCCAAAACTATCGCAGTCATCTTAAGACTTCCTTAGCCATCACTAATGGGCTCTGACTTATTGCATATGTCATGAAAGGTACTTCACACACTTGCTTATGTTTTTTCATTTGATAAACTCTCTCCTTCCCATCGAATGTACACATTAACCCTTTCTTGCCTTGTTGAGCCTAATACTTGAAGCCATTAAGCACCAATGCTAAAAGGACTCTATGGAAGCCGAAATCCAAGCTTTGGAGAACAATAATACCTGTACATTATTTCCTTTACCACCCTCCAAACATGTCATTGGGTGCAAGTGGGTCTATAGGATCAAATATCATTCGGATGTGACAATTGAGAGGTACAAAGCCTGCTTGGTGGCTAAAGGGTTCACACAACAAGAGGGTTTAGATAATTTTGAGACTATCTCTTCGTGGCTAAGATAACTGCCATTCGTACTCTATTAGCTCTTGCTTCCATCCAAAATTGGTTTCTTTATTAATTTGATATTAATAATGCTTATCTTCATGGATCATTAGATGAAGAGGTGTACATGAAGCAACCTATTGGTTTCCATTGTCAAAATCCTAATATGGTGTGCAAGTTGAATAAATCACTATATGAATTAAAGCAAGCTACAAGGCAGTTGTATGCCAAATTATCTTCTGCCCTCTTGTTATAGAACTTCATCCAAGCACCATCCGATCCCTCTCTGTTAATTAGATGTTAAGGCTATTGATCTCCTCTATTACCCGGGGATGATGACAAGTAGACACTAGAGGGGAGGATAATTAGTGAATAAAAATTACTCTAGATAATCTACTTAAGTTTACAAATGGAGTTATTCAAATTTAACTTAATCAACAAATACTATACTTGCTTAAAAGAATGCAGTGGAAATAAATCACAAAAAGTTAAACAATTGGAACACAAAAAATGGATAGCAAATGCAAACACGAGTTTACCGTGGTTTGGATATCCAAATCACACTTAGTTCCTGTATCCTACTCCAGTCATCCGAGTTCTACCCGGCTCAATCCACTATTTCCTAAATAGTTACAATTACCTCTTCACAAGAGGTCTTTCTTATAATAATTCTTTTCAAGAAATAAATTAGCCTTGCTTTGAAGCCGTGTGTTGGGTTGGTTATAATAGAAAACTTTGATCTATAAAGATGTTGAAAATGAAGGCTTTGAGATCAAGATAAATTTGGCTAAAGAATTTCGAAAATCTCTAAAACACGAGCCAAAGAAAAGAAAGTTTGAGGGTTTTAAGAAAGCTTTAAAATTTAATTTTTGCCCTTAAAATTCTTCTCTTATTGTTGCCAAAAACCCCCAGCAAACTCAGCTTAAATAGGGGTGGAAAAAACGTTGAAAACTATTCCAAAAACACCCCTCCAACAGATTGAAAAAATACTTTTCGAAAATCACGAAACTATAGTTTCTGTCCGTTGGACTCTCGGTAGTCGGCTATAGTACAACAGTAGTCGATTGCTCCAACAAATGTAGTCGGCTATCAAAACAATTGTAGTCGGCTACTTTTGAGAACAGAGCATACACAATAGAAAGTAGTCGACTCCTACATTAGGAATAGTCGTTTATTTCACTGATAAATATGATACTAAGTTGAAAACATTTGAAAACATTTTAAAAACATTTTTGTAGTGATCCTATGTGTGTGTAATCTTTTAATTAGGTTTTAACAAGCTAACACAACATTAAAAAGTACATCAAAATGAAATAGTACAATGAAGTCCATTGATGAATTCTTAACTCTTCAAGCTCATTGTCTTGCTCCATTTGGTCCATGGCCTTAAGTAGCTCATCGCTAAAGCTCTTAAGTGCTTTATTTGATTTCATTAATCTTTGTACTCAAAGATGTTAGATGTTCATTTATCCATCATCAAAACCACACAGGGTGAGACTTAGTATCTTAATATTCTCACTCTTTTAATGATGATAAACAATACATGTATAATAAACCAAAAATTATTTAACAACAATGTAATTATGCATGACATCTAATATCTCTCTCCCTTTTGTTATCAACAAAAAGATATTCAATAAAATGAGCTCTCTCCTTTTTGAAAAACATGTATTCTTTTAAAAACTTCCTCCAGCATGCAAAACTCTCCTCCTAAATATATGCATGAGTCTAAATAAAAAGTGTGGCTCAATTTCTAAAGGAAAGTGCATGAAAAATAATTATACAAAATTTTTACCAAAAGCTTAGCTCCTCTGCAAATAAAATTATTAATTTTCATAAATTATTAATTTTCATTCTCCCCCTGTAAATATGCAAATGTTGAATTTTTTTGAGGCAATAGCAATCTTCTAATCCATAATAGAGTCAACAATAGATGCTGACATGGATACTCCTACTTGTAAAGAGATAATGAGAGGGATACCACATAGGATCTATATTTTCAGCTGTATAACTGTTTTAGTTATTCTATTTTAGTTGTTTTAACTTAATTTGTTAATAAGTTTAGATGTTTTAACTTAATTTGTTAATTAGTTGAGTTGTTAGTGACTGAACTCTCCTATAATATGTGTAATCATTCTTTATCAAGGTACAATATAACTCGTTTTACTCATCACTATCCAGAAAGCTTCAAAATTAATGGCAATAAATGAACACCTGATGATAAAAATTTTCAATATCTCAAGCCCTTTCTGCAATTTCTCTGAATATACTATATCTTCTTTCATAAAGCCATTCTGATCATGCTATTTTCTACTTTCATCTTGAACAGGAAAAATCACAATTATTTCTATAGTCATTCTGATCTTGCTATTTTCCAGTCAACGCTTCGGCATAGATAAAGTGGGTTATACATTTGCTCCAGTCCTCCTACTGTGGTTCAGTCTTATTGGCAGCATTGGGATGTATAACTTAATTAAGTATGATTGGAGGGTTCTGCGCGCATTTAATCCAAAGTACATAATTGAATATTTCAAGAGGAATGGAAAACAAGGATGGATATCTCTTGGAGGTGTCGTGTTGTGCATTACAGGTACCACAAATTAAATGATCTTCTTATTCTGGTTTTCCATATTGCGAGTATTCATGCTAACATTTAGCAAAACAATGGCATACACTAAGAAAAATGATGAAACAGGTGCTGAAGCAATGTTTGCTGACCTTGGCCATTTCAATGTCAGAGCCATTCAGGTACTATCACATCTCTAACCTTTGAACTAGTGACTGATTGTTTCGTTAATGTCTTATTTATATCATTGGACATATGTTTTGTGTGTGACAAACATGATCCTTTCTACCATTGGAGTCCTAAATATTGGATGCCACAAATGTCAAACTCCCTACATAATTGAATACATCTGTATCTAAATTAAATTGTAAATCTTTTGATTTTTAATCTTGCTCAACACTAAGTTGCATCATCATCGGAATTATGATTATGATTGTGAAACTGACATCTCTCTCTCTCTCCCTCTCTCTCTCTCTCTCTCTGTGTGTGTGTGTGTGGTACACACCCTACATGGAATTTTAGATATGACCCCAGAAGCACTCCCAAAGTACGGGGACTCCCATTAGCAATCTGACTAATTAAACCTAACCTCTTGAACATGCCATTCAAAGAGAATACTCCATTCCCATTCCCATAAAGCAATTCTGATAACACATCAGACACATGCATCTTATAGCATGCACAGTCTTCTTAATGCAGTAATGCGGGAAATGACTGAACAAAAATCTAGAATGGATGGGAAAATCACTGAAAGCTTTCTTCTTCTTGGTATGAAGTTAGGAACTTATATTTTATGTGCACATGATCCCATCATAGACTTTGAAAGTCATATGTGGTTAACCTCACATTTCTTGACTTTAGGAAACAGACAGTCTTCTTTATCCTGGTAAATCTTGCTCTAGTGTTTATTGCTCTCTTTTAGCTTGATTGGATGGTTTAAAATAACTTCAATGATTTTTGAATGCGAGGAGAGTTTTCTCTTTCCACATCGAGTTATTTACCACTCTATCAACAATCATTCCTTGTGATCAAACTTATAATAGGAATTTACCACCCAAATTTGTGCCTCAATGGCCAAGAGCTTTACTAAATCTCTACTTAGTATGAATCATAAACAGAGGAATCCAATAACAGTGAAAGTATTATAACTCTGACATATTGGAATATAGAGAAAGAATGTGTGCGTGTGTTTGTATGTGTGTGTGTCTATATGTATATGTATATATGTATATGTATATGTATATATCTATATATGAGAATAATGTATATCATATGACATATGAGACTAAGTCTTATATATGCCTCCAAAACTTCACATCCCGTTATTTTTTCAGATGATCGAAACCATTTATTTTGATCTACATATTCCAAAATCCCAAAACACCAAATATAGGATGACTCCAAGGGGGTTTGCCCGCTCATCCACCGTTCACAAATTTAATGGTTTTGCATGAATAGAACTTTTGCGACGGATGGATGAACAGTAAAACCTATTTGGTTCACTTGAAATTCGGTATTTTGGGGTTTTAGAATATTAACATAGCATGAATGGAGTTTTGGATGTCGCATATGAGGCTTAGCCTTATATGTCATATGATACACATTATTCTCATATATATATATATGTGTGTGTGTGTGTGTGTGTCTATATATATTTCGATTTATTCTCATATATACACACACATATACATAATGTATGTGTTAGCAACATAAGAAATTTCTTGTGTTAGCCTGGTTTTGTAAAAAAATTTGAATTTTTTGGTGATTATGTTGTACACATCATGGATAATCATCACACTAAAGATCAAGTAAATCCAAAATACTATTTGACCCTCGATTTACTCATTAAAAATTCAAAGGTTTTAGAATTTTTTTATAATAGGTGGATTGATGGTTAAATATCCCAAAGGTTCACCTATAGTTAGGACTTTGGGGGTTTTGAATGTGTACAACAACCCTTAAATTTTTTTGATATTTTTTTAAATAAACAGTGATGTGTCAACGTACAAATATATAATGTATATAAATTTTTTCTAATATATATGAATATGGTATGCATATATACTTGCATCGTAGGAAATTTCCTGTGTAGTTAGCTCGGTCTGTAAAAAAGTTTGAATTTGGAGGTTTTGTTTGTACATCATGGATAATAACCCCAACATAAACCAAGTGAATACAATGTCATTTGACCCTCGATATATCCATTGCAAGTGCAATGATTTTAGAAGAATAGAACTTTTTATAACAAGTGGATCAATGGTCAAATACCCATATGGTTCACTCATATATTTGGGGTTTTAAAGTTTTAAAATGTGTAAAACAACCTAAAAATTTCAATTTTTTTAAAAAACCATTGAGCTGTCAGCACATGAATTTTTTGTACTGCCAGCACATATCCATAATCATATATATATTATACAATTGGCGACCTATTTTGAATCTTTGTCCTTTGTGACAGTTTTGTCACAGTCATATTTTGGGTTATTGACTAAGACGCTAACTAGGATAAAGGAAACACCAATTTCCCCAAAAAAAGAGAAAATTAACAAATCAAAAGCACAAAAATCAGTGCATTTCTACCTTACTTTTATTTCAGATAAATGATTGAAAAGAGTAGAACTAAATGTTGATTAATAGAGTAAATTAATCAAAATATAATTAAAAGGGAAGCAACTCTAACCTTGGTTGCAACAAAAAAAATCAGTGCGTTACTTAATGAAAGAAGCCCAAATTAAATTTGCAAGGAAACTAGAATCTTTAAGATATCCTTAGTTTTTATTTCCCAATATTTCGAGGGTTTGGAGATTTGATTGTATTTAATTTTTTAAGATTTGATTGTATGTAATTTTACCCACGTTCTTAACCACCAATGATAACTATATATTTTCGTTGCCGAGGGGGGACGAACCGATGAGGTGGGTGTGGAGCCCACTAACGGACTGTGGAGCCCACTAACGGCATGGCACTTTATGTATTCAAACCCATTAATCACACAAGAAAGACTCGGATTATAAAATCTACGGGGATGTAAATGATTTTTGATTGTACAAAAAAGATTTATACCTGACATAATATGGATATTGATTCGGATCATAAAATTTGATATTTGTTGAATATGGATTCAAATGCTGATAATACTATGCTCAGTTATCTAGCCTCTTCACAGCCTCAAACCCTCAAAGGAGACCGCAAGGATGGGCAAGGGAACCTGCGGTTGGAAGCAGGGGCGGAACCATGATTAGGCGACTGTGGGGCCGGGCGGTGTTGCAAGATGGCATACAAACTGCATTCGTAAAGATATAGATGCGATGGGGTTCAAGTCGATAAGTCCAAAGAGATAAAGGAGGTGTTTTTACATTACGTTTAAGTATATTCGAGATGACCAAGTGAACAACAAAATAGATATGAAATTTATTGCTCAGGCACCATCCAACATATGTTTTAGGGATTGAGTAAGAAAGCCGAAAACAAAAACATGTTTTAATTGCATGAGAACAAAAATAAGTTTTGAATTCAAACTAGATTACCTTAAACAAGCAGAAATTTTTTTCATGCATTTATTAAATACAAAATTGTTCATATATTAACCAAGATATGAACGCGAAATTGACGCTGACGCTGATTACATCATTAATTTGCAAAAAAACAAAATTTTAAAAATATAATTATTTAAACTAACCTAGAATTAATTAATCTCTTCAATTTAAGGGAATGAGAGAAGCTTGTATTGTAACTAGAATTTTAGTTAGATTAAGTTAACCATGAAAATTTAAAAACACTAATTATTAATCACAATGTTTACTTGTGTAATCAAACGATTCATATTTTTGTTTAGACATTTTTCCTTTATCAATTATATGCTAACTCAGCTATGTGATAATTAAAAACATGAAAAAAGGAGCATAAGCTTCAAAAAAAAATATTAAAAAAATTGCACCACCAAGAATCGAACGCATGATGGCCTGGGAAGGAAACACACAACCACTAGGTTAAGAAAACAACATTGTCATGTTAGATACAATTTTTTACTTGAGCTTGACATGCTGCTAGGCTGCCTTATATATATACACACGAAAATTTTGAGGGGTGGCGGGCCCCTAGGTCCAACGTGGGTCTGCCCCTGGTTGGAAGGGTGGCACCGACGGCAAGACTAATATCTCGAGGTCAGCTAAGGTCGGACTCCAGTTCCCTGTCTGTAGGCTCGCTATTACTTGAAGAAAGGTCGCTACACCTAGTGATTGGGCACGGGAGTCCCATCTACCTTGCCGACGTCCTCAAGTATGTCACTACCGAGGTGTTCATCACCCTCATCATCAATTTCTTTATTTAGTTGTTTCAATTAAGTTGCTGCCGAGAATGTCGCTGCCAACATCCTCGAGTTTGTCGTTGCTGATGGTGAATTTGTTGTTTCAATTAAGTGCTTTCATGTGTAGGAACTATTTAGTTGTTTTAATTCTCTGTATTTTATGCAGAGACCATTCATCTTTCATACACAAGATCAATTGATCTTTTAAGTTGAAATTCCAAGATCTTCATGCCGACGTTTGAATTTGAAGTCATCCATTTGAAATTACAATTTCATTATCAATTGATCTTTTAAGTTGATGTTTTTTATTTGATCACAACAAATATTTTAAATGAACCGTTCCCTAAGGACACGGGTTATGACTAGTGTGTGTGTGTGTGTGTGTGTGTGTGTGTATATATATAAGGATGAGTATGTGCTATCAGCACAAGAAAATTCCTATAGTTGCAACATAAAAACTCATTTTCTTGAATTTTTGAAATTTTTTAAGAAAATTTGACCCTCGATCGGTTCATTACAAAATTTTTTATTGTTTTGAAGCCGTCGATTTTATCAATCTAATCGAGGATTAAATAACATTATATTCACTTGATTTTTGTTATGTTGATCATTCATGATATATAGAACATATCTAAAATTTATTTAAAAAATAAATAAATATGGTGTAAATGTGAATTAACATGAGAAATTTCCTACGTTGATAGTATATTTACATTATTATATATATATATGGTAATATATATTTACTGTTAGCACATGAACTTTTCTATACTGACAGAATAAAAACATCACTGTTCCATGTTTTTTGAAAAATTTAAGAATATTCTACGCATTGTAAAACCCCAAAACTTCAAATATAGATGAACCTTAAAAGTATTTGACCTTTGACCTACATGTTACAAAAAGTTTTATTGTTCTAATATTGTTGAAGTAGTAATTGGATCAATGATCAAATAGCGTTATATTCACTTAATTTTTGGTATGTTGATCAACCACGATGTATAAAACACATCCAAAAAATTTAAAAAAAATAAATATAAATGGTGTATCTAAACAGGGTTTGTTTGTTTTGTTCTTTATAATATAAAATATTAAAATATCAAATATTGGATGAACCTAAAAGGGCTTTGCTTGTTTGTTCATCCACTCGTAGCAAAAAAATTTATTGCTAAAAATTTATTAAATTTACGATACATAGATGAGCCGGTAAAACCCTTTGGGTTCATCAACTTTTGGTGTTTTGAGGTTATAGAATATTAATTTCAAATAAATAGTTCTAACCATCTAAAAAATATAGGATGATGAACTTTTCAAGGTGTATATGTAGCTTATCAACATAAGTTTTATATTTATCATTATTCTCATATATATATATATTAAAACATAACTGTTTTTGCATTCTTGGGCTGACTAGGACAAGATAAAGAGTGGCTAGGATTTGTTCATGAAGAATGGAAGATTGAGATGAGTTTTGAGAAAGTTTTGGAGGAAATCAATTTGGTTGGAAAACTCAAAATTTTGAAATTTTTATGAAAAAACGTAACATCCAATGGCACTTAAGAAAGAAAACCCCTATTCAAATTAAGAAATGGGTCATCAATCCAAATAGAAAAATAATGCACAAAATATGATCGAGAAAAAGATAGCTAGAAAATTACTAAGAACGGTAATGACTAAAAGCAACATGATCCCCCATCAATGAAAACAAACGAACCCATTTCTGGGGCACTCGAGAGTCGGGAATTGGTCAAATTTGGGATGAAAATTGGTATCAAACTTACCAGCAAGACTCAAAATAAGAGCAAAGAAAAAAGTATAAAAAATAGATGATAATGAGGTAGAGAAAGAGGGTAGACCCAAGAGACCCAAAAGCCGCGGTTCTCCTAAATCCTTGCTCTCTCTATAATTCAAATTTTAATCATTGTATTGGGAAACAATTTCCAACGCATAGCCGGAGTCGCGTGCTAAATTTTTTACGCTAATTTGTTGTTCTGCGCCAAATTTGTTGTTCTACGCTAATTTACTGTTCCGCGACGAAGACGCCCGCAACGAATTTGTTTTTCCATGTCGAAGACGCATGCGATGAATTTATTGTTCCGCGATGAAGGTGCCCGCTAAATTTTTTAACGCTAATTTATTGTTCCGCACCAAATTTGTTGTTATACGTGAATTTGTTGTTCCTTATCGAAGGCGTTCGCACCGAATTTGTTATTTAGCACCGAAGGCGCCCATGCCGCTAAAAATTTTACGCTAATTTGTTCTTCCGTGTCGAAGGCGTCTGCTAAACTTTTTTATGCTAATTTGTTGTTCCGCATCGAATTTGTTGTTCCACGCTAATTTGTTGTTTCGTGTCGATGGCGCTCGCGTCGAATTTGTTGTTTTGAGTCGCAGGCGCCAGTGCCGAATTTTTTGCTCTGCACCAAATGCGTCCATATCGAATGCGTCCATGCCGCTAAATATTTTTACGCTAATTTGTTGTTCTTTTAAATTTTGGATGTGTAAATAATTTTTTTGCGGTTCAAAGATTTTGTGGGGAAAATCTTAAATGAACCGTGCCCGCAGGCACGTGTTATGACTAGTGTGTATATATATATATGGCAATCTTCTGTTGCAAATTTTTTTTTATTTGAAAACGTTTTTTTATTTTTTGAAAAAAAATTTCAAATTTTTTTGATGTTTAATCCATACAATTATATAACTCTGGGAAAATAATGGGTGAACCCTATGTGGATTAGAGCACACATCCACCCGTTACAAATTTAACGGTCTTAAAACATGTGAATTTGTTGAAATGCCTTGATCGAAGGGTAAATGACATTATTTCTCAATGATTATTTTTTGAGGGGTTCATAACAACATATAATGAAGTGAAAAAAAGTTTTTGAAAAATTTTAAAAAAAATTAAAAACATTTTCGCACCGTGCGAAATGTTCTCATTTGAAGATTTACACACACACACAAATATATATATGGAGCTAGGTCTCATATGCTGCCTTGAAATCTCTATGCTTCTATATTTTTTCTGATGATGAAACTGTTCATTTTGATCTTTATATTTTAAAATATCAAAACACTGAATATCAGGTGAACCTAAATGATTTTATTCGTTCATCCACCCATTGCAAAAAGTTCTATTTTTACAGAATCGTTAAATTTGCAATGGGTGGACAAACGAGCAAAACTCCTTTGGTTTACCTAATATTTAATGTTTTGAGATTTTAGAATATGCAGATCAAATGACAAGAAAATGAATGGTTCCAATTATCTGAAAAAAATACACGAGGGTGAAGTTTTTGAGGCCGCATACAAGGTCTTAGCTCATAAATACATATATACATGCATGCATGCATGAAATGCGTATCATATGACATATGAGAGATTTATCTCATATACAATGATGTGGTACATTCTCCTTCACATAGTGTAAGTGGTAATGTGAGGTGTATTTTTATCCATTATGCCTCTTTCTAGAGGAAAACGTGCCAAGTCATTTATATGTGAGAGATCCCTTTTATGTATACCCATTATTCTTGTGCCTGTGTGTGTTCATTATACATTCAGCTTTGTTGGATGTGGATACTTCTACTTCTTTAGCTGATCTAGCAGTTTTAATCCTAACTTATTTGGTTCACATTGATGACATGAGCTTTTAAAACGATAAATAAATTAATCTCAGTATCTAAATCTTGTGTTACAGATCAGCTTCATGGCATCTGTGCTCCCTGCGGTATCACTAGCATACATAGGGCAAGCAGCATACCTGACCAAATTTCCGGAAAATGCTGCAGATGTTTTCTACAAATCAATCCCAGGTAACACATTTACTTCAATTCTGATAAGCTCTGCTATTGAGCATATGATTGAATTCTGTATAAAGTTACCTTGACTCAATTGCAGGTCCACTATTTTGGCCAACATTTGTAGTAGCCGTTGCTGCTGCCATCATTGCAAGTCAATCTGTGATATCTTGTGTATTTTCCATCATCGCACAGTCACAGACTCTTGGTTGCTTCCCAAGAGTTAAGGTCATCCACACTTCTCCGAAGTATGAGGGGCAGGTGTATATTCCAGAGTTAAACTTTGCTATGATGATCGCCTGCATCGTAGTGACGGGAAGTTTCAAAACAACCGAACATATTGGCAATGCATATGGTAATATACATCATTATTATTAATTTATCGGAGGTTAATTAATCTTTACTTATCTGTGCAAAATTGTTCTCAACATTTAACATGATGCAGAGTTGTAAAATATTCGAGAAATCATTCTGAAATCCAGACTATTTTGCACTTAGCAAATAGACATCTGATGCTAACATCCAACATAGAGATTTTATTGTGGCATAAGGGGCATATTGAGCCATCTGATGAATCAGGACTATATTGAGCCATCTAGATGAACTTGCATGCAAATTGTTGGCATTGAATTTAATTCAAGTACACAGTCGAGAAATGTAGGCAGCTTTGCCCGGAGTAAACAAAAAAATAGATAGGAATGATAATTATTATGTGCATACATTAGATGATGCAACTTATGCACATTTGACTTGGAATGGATCATATATCACACCAACGATACTATCCTGAATATTGGACAAAGTATTTTACCTGATCTGCACAGATATCATGTGAAGTCGGTTTTCTTTTGTCAGAATCTTACTGGATTTTTTTAAATTTTCTTACACAGGAATTGCAGTCATTTGTGATATGACCATCACAACATGTTTGGTGACTCTAATAATGCTCATCGTATGGAAAGCAAACATTTGGAAAATTGTGTTGTTTTTTGTTGTGTTTGGTGGGATAGAGTTCACATATCTATCTTCTGTACTAACAAAATTTGTACAAGGTGGCTACCTTCCGATTGTCTTCTCATTAGCCTTGGTGCATATAATGGCCATATGGCATTATGTGCATGTCAAACGGTACATGTTTGAGGTTGAGAACAAGCTATCCAGCTCTTATATAAAAGACCTGTCTCTTAGAAAGGACATAACAAGGATACCTGGGATTGGATTTTTGTACTCGGAACTGGTAGAAGGCATCCCCCCTATCTTTGCGCACTTCATTGACAAAATACCTTCTATACATTCAGTTCTTGTGTTCGTTTCAGTAAAGCATCTGCCAATCAGTACAGTCCAGTTGCAAGAGCGCTTTCTGTTCAGACAAGTGGAGCCAAGAAAATATAGAATTTACAGATGTGTGGTACGATATGGATATAAAGATGCCATTGAAGATCCCCGGGAATTTGAAAGCTTGCTCGTTGAGCAGCTAAAGAACTTTATCCACAACGAATACTTCTTCATTGAAAGTCTGCAAGCTAAGCAAAGCAGTCATCTGCCCGAGGGAGTGAACATTGAAACAACCGATGTGCATGTAGAGGAAAATTTGACATTGCAGGCTTCACCCCGGATATCTTCAGGATCTATACAGGTAGCCAACGGCGATCAATCAGATGTTGCCGGGCAATTTCAGAATGTTGAAGATGATAAGTTGTTTGTTCAGAAGGAGATGGAGAAGGGGGTTGTATATTTGCTTGGAGAAACCGAGGTGGTGGCCCGAAATAGTTCTTCCGCTTTCAAGAGAGTAATTGTCAATTACATATACAACTTCATGAGGAGAAACGCCAGGCAGGGAGGAGACAATATGTTGATACCTCGGCATAGGCTGCTCAAGGTAGGAATGACCTATGAGATATAAGCTAACAACCAGATACACATTGTTGTCTGTGATTGTTGGGGGGGTGAATGGATAATCGCGAGTCGTTGAATCATTTTGTAGGTAGCACTGCTATACAAATTATGTTCATGGCTAAGTCACAATAACTGTGATGAGATGAGGTGTCTGGGTGTCATTTTAGTTGGAAAGCACACATAATGATTCGTTTACTGGAAGTTTGCTGTGTTTGACACTGAAAATATTCTAAGAACAATGGTTCAATTCTAAAAGATTGAATATTCCAATTATTATCATCACTTTTTGTTTGTTTCATTAGGTTCATAAACAGAGTGAGTTCTTATGTTATCTTATTTTATGAGATGAGGTTTTTGACCGATATTGTTAATGGTTCTTATTTTCTGCTTAGGAATGCCAGCAAATGTTTTTGTTGGCTTGAAATGATTTGGCAATTTTTGACAGATGTTTTAAAGTATTGCTTGGATGAATAAAACAAAGAGCTCTAACCTCATTTGGAATATTATTAACAGAAACCTGAAGTCGCAGTAACAAATCTGATGATTTAGCTTGAATATCTTATATAGCTGACCAAGTGCATGTCACCATACAAATCTCTTATATCCTGCAAACTAATCCTCTAGGCTTGTGATCTCCTTTCTGATCTCAAAATTAAATTTGTAACACTTTGATCTTGAATCTAAACAGTGATCCCAACCATGACATTTTTGCTTCCATCATACTCAATTGCAAGCAAAGTACTTCTCCCTTCATATATCTTGACCTCCCCCTAATCCACAGCCTTATCTTGTACCGATTGGCAATTGCTCCTTAATAAAGTTGATAGACGACTTCCTTCTTGGAAGGGAGGTTTGTTTCCTCCAAGACATGAATGTAAGGATTGTTGGGGTGGTTGGGTTTGTGTTTCGCATTCGGTTGTTGCATCCGAGGATTTTAAGTCCAGTTACAATCAAGTAGATTATTTGATACTTTAAGGATAAATCAAAGATATATATGTGTGTTATTGAGGAGCTTATCTAATCTTAAAAAACCATACATATTTAGATATAGCTGAAGATCTTGATAGTAAAAAATCTAGATCAGGTTTTCTCTACACTTTTGCATGAAAGTGTGTCTTAACAGTTAAGACTACAAAACTATGTTGGGTTATCTACAATAGAAACAGAGTATATTGTTATCACAGAAGCTGGTGAAGTAATGTTATGGTTAAAGCGATTTCTTTAAGAACTATAAATCAAGTAGAAAATATATAAGGTATATTGTAATAGTTAGAGTGGTTTGAAATTCAATAAGAACTCAATGTATTATGTTCGAATAAAGCATATGGATATTTATTATCATTAGATATGTGAGGTGATATTTCATCTTCTCAACAAGTCATCTATACCTTCCCTGATCATATAATAGTTCCCTTTGAGCTAGAAGGTATTTGCAGGTAGGATACATAGGTGTAGCAACATGATTACTTCTTAATACTGTAGCATCTAATAGCATATCGAGTATATATGTCCTCTTCATTAAGTAGATACCCTTCCTTGAACGTGTCATCACAATACCTAGAAAATACCCACAAGATTCGGAATCCTCTCTTTAAAACTTTTACTGATTAAATGTTTAAATTTCTTGACAACTTTCATTTCTAGTAACGACTATTTCATCTAAATATACTGCTCGAAATAATCTTTAACCATGTTGAACCTGATAAAATACTAAATGAGCTCGAAATAATCTTTAACCAGGCTCGAAATAAGTTTTCCAAACCATGCTTTACGAAACTGCTTTAGGCCATACATGAATTTTCACAACATGCAAACCTTCCCAAACTTAAGATTACTATCACGGAACATAATTTTTATGTTTAATTGATGTATGGATCATTGATTAGCACCAATTAAAGAAATAAGAAGCCTAACAGAACTTGAATTTTTCACTTAAGAAAACATCTCATCATAATCAAAACCATAGATCTTTTTGGAAACATAACAAGCCATCAACCTAGAGAAGGAGCCATATGGATTCAATTTAACAGTCTAAATCTACTTACAACCAACTTATTTGGAGGAGCATCCTTTAGATCCAGTGTCTTGTTATAATCTAATGCTACAATATCCTCTAATACAGTGGTAATAGCTCTGATTTTTGTATTCATGTTTCATAAATAAAACGTTTTAAAATATTAAAAAATTGTTTGCTAAAGTTTTGTAATTTTTGCTATATTTTTTAGATTTTTGGGGATCATTTAAGCCCAAACCGCAACCCGTTTCATTAAACCCATTTCTTATAATCCAAAATCCAATTCTTTCTTTTAAACCAAACTAGTTATCCTATTTCTAACCTGACCAGTTGAGATGCCACTTGATTTCTCTGAAACCAAGTGTTGTGATCATGTTAATATCACGTATAAAAATACTTGGGGGTGAATAGTATTTTAAATTCTTATAAATTCTGCCTGAGAGATCTACTTGAGTGACTAAGATAGATTTTTAAGCAATAACAGATTACTTTTAATGTTACTATATAGCAATAGAAATAAACACAATTGCAAGTTAAAAGAAAATCAATCATACCACAAATACATGACAATTATACTGGTTCGGCCTCTCCAAACTACTTCCAGTCCTCAAGCAAATCCCACCTGAGATTTCCACCATAATTTGCAAACCTGTAAGAATATTACAACATTCTAACACCACAACTCAGTGCTTGAATACAACCCACACAACCTCGAGTGTAACCTTCTCAAACTTGAGAGTAACACTGTCAAAATACCTCGAAATTAAATACCTTACACTTTCTCTCTAACACACTTGAAAGAAATACTTAAAACCTTTTTCTGATGGAGTATAATTTTTTATAGCATTGAGTTGAAGCACAAGTGTTGTAGTAAGGCTATAAGGATGAAATTCTATTATTTGGATGTGGAAAACAAGGGAATAGATATTAGAATTTTGGCTAAGAACGAGAGCTTAAGAGAGCAAAGGCCAAAAGAGAGATTTTGCTTTTTCTAAAAGTAATGAAAACTTCACAAGCTTGTAAAATTATTAATTTTTCTTGATGTAAAAATCTATAGGAATACCTTTATTTATATATGTGAAAACCCAAAAAACAGAATTCCAAAATTACCCTTAAATTGCGTGTTGTGCAAATCACGCTTTGTGCAATGACAACTAAAAATATAACTATTAGCCAACTAATGAGAGTTAGTTGACCAATTGTAGTGCTCTGATTGACTAATCAATCATGTCAGAAAACTACAGAAGTCTCTGTTTCATATTAGTCGACCGATATTCATCCATTAGTCGACTAATTAAGCTATTAATTGACTAATTGGGTAATATTGATCGATTAATCTGACATGTTGATACGTCAAATTTTCAAATTCTATTAGTGGACTAGGGATAGACTATTGGTCGACTAATAAAGTCAAAAATGTTATGAATCAACTACTGGGGGAGGAACCTCTAGCCCTTTATTTATAGGCATGATAGAAGAGTAGAAAGATAAGGTACATAGATATGTGCGTATCTCTAAGATACCCTCAATCCTAACTGACTCTGGTATTTCCATTCACAACACTCCCCTTATCCAGCCATAGGTGTGGACTCTTGATCCGTCCGGTTGGCAATGAACGGCGTCGAAGTGTGGCTTGGGGGTCGAACACAGGGAGGCGCGTGTTGTGCTTGTGAACAATCGGGATCCTGATTACCCAGTGGGTGAGCTAGCTTAATCGCTTGTTGGATGTCACTATGGTAAACTAATGGAAAAGGTGTAAGAGATAAAAAAGGCAACCTAGGACCTTGGCTTCCGCCCTATCACGAGTTCTCACTATTACGACCGACAGATAGGAATGTGATCGGATTCTAGGGTTTAGCGGTGAGATGTTGCCTCTAATAGTAGTACCTAGCATCCCATGGGCCCGATATTCCGGTCAATGCCCAGGATGATACGCTAGGTCTACCCGAGTTCGGACGGTGGTCATTCCCATGTCCAACAACGCCCGACAACAGGAGCACTAAGCCGCAACGATTGCTCTTGATATTTCCAATGAAACCCCCCCTGGAGACTTCCACCAATGTCCCAGATTTAGAAACTACTCACTAATCATGGTATGAGATGCAATAAAACAGATTTTAGCCATTGGAATGAAAATGTATTGAAAGGATCAAGTAAAATGCCAGGAAATAACCAGATCGTTGAACCGATCAGGTGAGTCCTTGAATTCTTGAGCATGGAATCAGCTGCTACAGGTGACACCAACAAGCTGTGTCACAGAACCGATCGGGCGGAGCTTATTTGGGTCTGATATGGGTCTGTCCGCCCGAATTGACAGCTGATACGTTCCGGGGACTCATTATGTAACAAAAAGACGGACTACGTCAACTCTGCTCATAAATACTTCAGGATTCTGAGCGTAATAGGAGTCTCACATGGGGTGGATACTTCAGCATCCTGAGTTGGTGAGGTTTGCCTCGTTAAAACATTCAGCTATGGAAAACCCTGTGGGATAAACCATAGTTAGGGAAAAAGAGTACAAATGCTCTTTAATTCTCTATGATTTGTACAAGTGACTCTGCTCATGAATACTTCTAGATTCTGAGCGTCACAGAGGGGTGGATACTTCAGGATCCAGAGTTGATGTGATTTGCCTCGTTAAAACCTTTGGGTATGGAAAACCCAGTGGAAAAAACCATAGCTAAGAGAAAAGAGTATAAATTCCCTCAACTCCCCCCTATCTGTAAAAGCCCTTAGGCTTTCAGATCTCTTAGGCTTATCTCATCACTCCTATTTACAACATTCCGAAGATATACACAGATTACAAATATTATCATAATTAAGCAGCTGCTGAATCCAGAAACTCTGGAGAGATATGCTAAGTTTCGTCGCCTCTGATGTGGTCTTCAGACTATGTGTTCAGCTCCACAATACCAGCCTATATCCCAATCGTCACTGGGATGTGTGTACCACCCGGCGTCCTCAAATAACCATTGGTGTAGTGAGGATCTCGAAATGATAGGATGATGTTACCTTCATAATGTGCTTTGCAGATCTGTAGTAGATGGCCATCCCACTATGGGTACCCAGTCTGTGATTTCTCAGTATAGGATCAGACATGTAACCTGCATTCGCATAAACATGGAGGATAATGCTTTTATAATGTAAGACCAAATCTTTCGACCCTTGGAGGAAGCATGGATGGCTTAACTCCGGTCAAATGGCCCTTGTTAGGTGCCTAACTAACTCTGGCTAATGAGTTTACTGCAACTACTTTATCGGGACGCATGCAGTTAGCCAGGAGTGCCTGATTGCACTTAGATAAGGGACTTTAGGACCAATTATATCCTCCCCATCTTCCAGCGACCGGAAGGGGTCTTTCTGTACATCCTTAGAGTGTACTACCATATATGTACTTTGGATGACAATGGTCCTTTTAGTTTCTTCAACGCACTTCTGGGCGTATTTAATAGGATTTTATTAAGATAATAAATCGGCGAGCCATGAATTAATTTATTTTTGCCTAGGTCTTTCATTTCATGTTTAATAGTCAGGCTTGAATAGATATTTCGGTTTTCTCTTCCGGAGATCCGCTTAGATTTAAGTTGTTTACAACTATGATCTCAAATCATGTTCTTTGCTTAGATGCAAAGACAACCCTCAATAGGAATCATTGCTTTGTCAAGTGATTCTCTTGGTTGTACATTTATTATTCTTATTGTTTTTCTTCAATAGGATAGACGTCCCGAAGTCTATTCAGGCATTTAAGGAAATGTGAAATTTATCTTTACCAAGATATCCACAAGGGTATGCTATCACAACATCCAATAACAGCATATCCAAAATTTCCTTTGCCAAATCGTAAGGTATTCGTATCTGATAACTTAGGGAGACTGATGCATCATTTATGAGTCATGCTCATTTTAATTTGTTCAATCCTTAGTTTTAGCGAAACTTTCCTTGGGCTATAGGTTGTACCTTATAGCATACGATGTTGTATTTATTTTTTCTTATGTGTGCAATACTTAGTTTATCCACAGTTTGATACCTTTTGGTGTCTGGACTTCTGGTCCGAACATTTCACGTTTCATAAGTGAGTCACGGCTCGTCTTTTATTGCCTCGTTCCACATTTGGCCAATCTCTACGTTTGCATATTAGTAACGGAGTATGAAACGATATTTTATAAACATCATCGCTTTTACGATGTATATAGAAATATGATACGTGAATACATTGCCGAAAATTATGTTCTTTCTGTCCAACACCTCCCCAGTACGTACAATATTTACTTTCAATTTCAGTTTTCCCGGCATTTCATCTGCAATGGATTCCGGGAAGGAATGGGGGTGTGGACATGAGCTCATTGTCATGTGGTAGTATTGTCTCAAGGTCTCCAAGTAATTTTCTTTGTTCTTTTATTTTCATCCTTGGAGCCTGGTGGTCTGCCTATTTTCTGTTGAGGAGCAGCCATTTCTGCTGCTGGTGGATTGCATCCATTCTTGGGGATGTCAATCCTAGCTGGAGTATTTATAGTAGAGATGTGTGATCTGACAATCTTCTGGTTGTCAGTAAATGAGTTCGGTAATTGGTGAACATTGTTCTGTATGTGGAGGATCTTTAGGATCTCATCTTCACATTGTTTCGTTACCGGATCATAGTGGGTCAAACTTTTTGTATCCCACATTATAATTTGCTTTGCGCCAGATTTTCTAGTATTTGAGCCTATTTTGGGGAAACTCGTCTAATTAAAATCACAGTCTTCAAGATGTGCCTTAAATGCGTCCCCCATTTGGGGTTCTAGGTATCTTATAATTGAAGGTGAATCAAACCCTGCATAGATATCTAGGTGACGTTGAGGACCTATTTTTGTCCTCTGTGGTGGTCAGATGGGGATTTAAACTGTGAGATCGAAGATTCTCAGATGAGAAATGTTCGGTGGCATTCCATATGCAAGTTGCATTGGAGACTCTGAACTCCAGAGGGTCTTATTTTCATCTACGATGCAGCATGCAGAATTTGCATGTCCCCATGCATCCATAGGCAATCGGAATTTAATGGACGTTCAATCCATTGGAGTCTACTTATCAGTGACTCTGCCGACCCATTTTGGGTATGAACATGCGGCACTGTATGTTCATTTTCTATTCCAGTTGCTTGGCGTACTCTTGAAATAACCGGGAGGTATATTCCACAACATTAACCAGACTTATTTTCTTTATTTGATTGTCTGGAAAATGTGCCCGAAACATTTTTATTTGTGCTAATAGCTTTGGAAAAGCTAGGTTGCGGGTCATTGGTAGACACACATACGAGTATTTGAGGATGCAATTATCAATACAATAAAGTACCAAATATCCCACTAGGGGGTGGATTTGTCAACATCAATCTCCTCATTTTTCTTTCGAGGAAGCGTGAAGATTCTTTTGTCAGATTTTATTAGAGATGGCCTTGTAATTAGTTTTTCCTTATAGCAAGGGATGCGAGGGAATTCTCCCTTCTGAAGAATCTTCTGGGTCTTCAAGTCATACCCATAGGATAAGATGCAATGCATCATCAGGGATCCAGGGTGGTCATGTCTATCATGCCAAAGTAAAAACTTGGCTGATGTCGAGTACTTCAGGTGCTCCGTTAAATCTGCTTACTCTCTCCGAATCTTTGTATGGTAGAGGCCTGTAAGGCTTTCAAAACGTTCAAGTATGGATTTTACTCCTTTTTCTTGAGACGTTACTTAGCGTAATTTGTTTTTCATTTACATTTGATGTTTCCAAATGAAATCCATTGAAACGGATGTCCTTGAAACTTAGAAAGTCTCTTTTGGAATTCGGAGAGAATAGTGCAACCTTTATTTTTGTTTCTGCGTCATTTAGGGGCAACAGTGTTGCATTCCCAGAACCTTCAATATGTCACTGATATTGGGCTTTGTATTGGAGGATCGTATGTGTTTATTGTCTACTAATCAGTCATGAGAGCAGTTCATCTATTAAAAGATGAATTATATATGCACATTTTCAGAGAAACATTTTCATTCAAAATAAAATTACATAATATGAAAGCTCTCATAACATGAAATGTTCTAAACAATTTGCTAAGATAAAAATAGAAGGCTAATCAAGCAGGTCATCATGTTTAAAGTCGTCAGCTGTAAACTTGACTGTAGCATCAAAAGGTCATCAGGTTTGTTTCAGCTTTATATTTCTTGTTTTCTTTATACAAATCATGGATATGCTGCGGAGTTCGGCACACTCTGGACCAGTGGCCTTTCATGCCACAGCGATGGCACTGGTCTTCCCATTCCCTCTTGGGTAGGGGGTGCATCATCTCTATTTTTGTCATTTCTGCGCCAGGTGAACTTCCGCTTACTTTCATTTCTTCGCTGCTGGACTTGGCCCCTAGCCTTTTTGTTCTGTCCCCCTTTCTGTGGTCTTTCTTTTCGTTTATTGTCTCTCTTCTTTTTGGAAAAAGAAGAGGCATTGTGAGCTTCTGGTAGGGGCAGTGCCAGGGGGCGCATGTTGTGAGTGGTGAAGAGAAGCTCTCTGTTTTGTTCGGCCATGAGTAAACATGACAGCAGCTCAGAATACTTGGTGAACTTGCGTTCACGGTATTGCTGCATTAGTATCGCATCTTTCTCATAGAAAGACGTGTACGTCTTTTCCAGCATGCGATCTTCTGAGACGTTTTCACCACACAACTTCAGGCGTGAGGTGATGCTAAAGAGAGCTGAGTTGTACTCAGCTATGGACTTAAAGTCATGTAGTCTCATGTTCTCCCACTCATATCGTGCTCTTGGTAGTATAACATCTTTCTGATGTTTATACATGTCCTCAAGGGCAGTCCACAGCTCAAATGGATCTTCGACCGAAAGGTATTTAGCCTTAAGGGTCTTATCCACATGGCGGCGAATATAGATAATGGCTTGCGCCTTTTCTATATCGCTTACATTTTCATTATTAGTCACAGCAGAAATGAGGGACTTAGCCCGCAGATGAAACTTCACATCGAGTTGCCAGCTCAGATAGTTTCTTCCTGATTCATCCAGCACTTCGAAATCGATACTTGCGATTTTAGCCATTTTATCTAGCAGAGCACAAATTTGCATGAATTAATAATTTAAACAATAAACATTTTCATGCGAAAGCAATTTTTATATGAAGAGCTAATTGCGTGGATCGGCCAGTCCCACATAAATAAAAAGTCCAAAATCCATTACAGTCCATATTACACAAATGAAAGCTTTAAAAAAGAAATTACAACTTTGGAAACCCCGTGGGTCCCATATAAGATCTTCAGCTTCAATTGTGGCCTCCGTCTCCATGGAAAGTGGTCTTCGGTCTTGGACATTTACATAAATTCCTCACTACAGTTTCTCTCAAAAATAAAAGAAAAGTGCAGGAAATAAAATGTGGGATTTAAACAGCCGAACCAAAACCGCATTTAGCCATTCATGCAAAAATTTGAGCTCATCAAACATTTTCATCAGACATTTTCATCAGACATTTTCAGCAAGCATTTTCATCACAAGCATCACATGCATTTATATTCGCAGAAGGATAAACAATTTAATCACTTAATAATTATTGGACCACTGGGCAACGTCATACAACGTCAGTTTAGCTGACTAACGGCAGAGCGGTGGCTGGATCTTCCTAATTATTAAGTTTTAAAATTTGCACAACCAAACATAGTTTATCCACAGAATAAGCCAAAATGATGCGAAGCATATAGTTATGATCCTACAAAGGTATCATATAATGCAAGGGTTGTGCTAGTTGGGTTTATTCAAAAAAATTGAGAAAGAGCCCGAAATATAACATGTTCTTCATAGAAGGAAGGAATTTTCCTTTTTAAATTATTCCCAATTTATCCCAATTTATCCCCAATTGCCCCATTATTTTATCATGATTTTACATAGATTTTAGGTTCTCCAAAACACCGTTTTTAATCAACTTTTAGCCCAACAGGCCTTTCTAAGGCCTATATCTTAGCCCCCCTTGGTTGGTTTTTTTTTCGAAAAATGGAAATCACCTGCAGTGTGGCTTAGGCCCGCTGTCCTCAAAATTTTTTTTTAAATTAAGCCTACCTGCGGGCCTCAGGCCCGCAAGGATCTTTTTCTATTTTTTTGAATT
Organism: Scilla litardierei; assembly: GCA_030789695.1. Taxonomy (NCBI): domain Eukaryota; kingdom Viridiplantae; phylum Streptophyta; class Magnoliopsida; order Asparagales; family Asparagaceae; genus Scilla; species Scilla litardierei. Next base: position 87,523,010 of record CM061130.1, on the reverse strand, counting down.
GAATTGGGCTTCGGGCCTAATGAAGTTGAGGGGCAGCGGCTAGGGTTAGCCGCCGCCACCCCTGGATTGCCGTCAGATGGCGGCAAAGGGGGGGGGGGGGGTTGCACCCCCCTTACCAGTGCAGGGAGGGCGATTGTCAGCGTTGGCCCCCCTTCGGGGGGGAGGGGGCGATCAGCAATGCCGGCCCCCCTTCGGTGGGGCGATCGGCAGCCCTCCCTGCTTCATGCGAGGTGGCAGAGTCGGCAGCCCCGTGCTTTAGGAGATGGGGGCGGGGGTGGGGGCGCGCGGTAGCCCCCTGCTTCAGGCCGGGGGGCACAAAGCGGTGCCCCCCGCTTCAGGCGGGAGGGGGGGGGGGGCGAGGGCGTGAAGCGCCTCCGGGCGACGACGGTAGCCGCCCCCCGCTTCAGGCGGGGAGGCGAGGGCATGCAGCGCCTCTGGGCTACGACGGTGGCCGCCCCTCGCTTCAGGCGGGGGGCAAAGGCGCGCAGTGCCTCTAGGCAGTAATGGCGGCCCCTCGTAATAGGCAGGGGAGGGGCGAGGGCGCACAGCCCTTCGGGCGGCAGACGACAACCTCCCCACTTCAGGCGGGGGGGGGGGGGGGGGGGGGCAGGGGCGCGCGGCGCACTTTGGGTGGGGTGGCGGCCGGCGGCGAAGCCGACGACAAAGCCTATGTATGGTAAAAATCCTATAATACACATTACGCATAGGGAATCATATTAAAAATATGATTTTTGGACGATGAAGTTCGTTGGTTATAGGCGATTAGCAATTCTCATATCGATCTTGCGAGACTATGTGTAGATTTATCATACATATGATAAAAACGACGTTTTTAGCGAGATTTACCTTTATATCTGTCCTCCGGATATAGCGACGGTTGAACGAAGCCTACACTGATGATGACGCTCGATTGAGAAGCCTTGCACCATGCACGTGGATCTCCCGTCTCCCTTCGCCATCACAACGATCAATATTTGTGGAATTTTTAAAGGCTCGTGCTGATAACATGTTATGAATCAACTACTGGGGGAGGAACCCCCCAACCCTTTATTTATAGGCATGATAGGAGAGTAGAAAGATAAGGCACATAGATATGTGCGTATCTCTAAGATACCCGCAATCCTAACCGACTCTGGTATTTCCATTCACAACAAAAAAGCATTGTTCTGGCCTGTAACTTAGAAAAATGATATGTGATGTTTTGAAAACTTTCTCCAAAAAAATTTCAAAGTTTTCCTAGTATGTTTGAGGTGCTTCAACAAGGATTTAATAAGAGAATCTAAGACAAGAAAATAAATACATCAAAAATATAATGTTTCCTTGAAATGTTCATGATATCTCCTTTGATCTTTATGCTCTTGTTATTGATTATTCAATATAATTACTCTTTTGCATTGAATACCATCACTTAAGCTTTATTCTTCTGCTTCTTCTTCTTTTTTACATCCATTAATATTTGATCATCATCAAAATATATATTAGGGGTAAGTCAATATCCAACACCTGTTACCCATTATATTATCCATAAATATCAGCATAATGAATATGTTTGCTCATCATCAAAATATATATTAGGGGTAAGTCAATATCCAACACCCATTACCCATTATATTAATTAAATTAAACCATTAACCTTAACTCATTTCTCTCTCCCCTCTCTCCTCTCACTGAACGTGGCAGTGGCCCTCCCACTCACATGCATGCTGTTGTGTCCTCGATATTTGTACCGCAAGCGCACTGTGTAGATGTAGCACTATACGGGTCGTCTACTAGGAGGCAGTTGTTGAGTACTAGTTTATTTCCAAGTTTATTAGCTACGCGATCGATATGTGGCTAAGTGGTAAATGCTAAGGAAAAATATCAATATGGAAAAGCTCTAAGACCTAGGTGTCACCGCCATTGAATTAAAGTTAGGATTGAATTGGATTGATCGATTGTTGAATTCATGGGACTTGAGAGAAATCGTCTAACTTAAGGGCATTCTGCTACCCCCACTTCCGTGATGCAATGATAGGATATTCCCTTATGTTATCCTTACCCTCCACTCTCATGATACCATAATAAGACTACCTATCCCATAACGAAGCCAACTCCCATTGGTGCATCGATATGCGATATGTGCATTATACCTGATGAATGTCCTCAATCTTTCTCCACGCCACTTCTGTAGATTAAGATTTGGATCTATGCTAGGAGGGCTCTAATCCATGCCTGACTCCCGTCTTTCACATGGATAATATGAATCGATGTAGGGATTGAAAACCCTAGATTAGCCCTAGCTCCTGCCATCGACTAATCTATTTATCCACAAAGGGAAGATCAAAATGCATAGATAATAATCATCCTAGCATACCCCTATCTCCAATTATTCAATAATTAATCAATTCATATCAATCCTTGGCCAAATCTAATGGGTTCAACCCATGGCCCTACATGGGTGACTACTCACGATCTTTTGAGAGATATACAATCAAAATCATGAATTGAATAGCCATGGAAATGTAGAATCAACATGTAATGCCCTACGTAGCTACTGCACAAGTACTGGAGGGGGGGGAATAGTACTTTAAAATAATTAAGAGGATAATTCCTAATTATCTTGCAAACTCTAACCAACAATGCGGAAATGCAGAAATGTAAATATTAGACAACAAATGAAATCAATCGCAAACAAATGATTTAACGGGTTCGGATCCACCCAAGTCTCCCCGACTTGTTCCCGGTGATCCTACGTCCCAAACACCCGGATCCCCTCCGGATACTAGAGTTAGAAACCTCTAACCCTAGATTTGCACTATGAAATTCTTGTAGATAAACATCTACAAGACCAAATCATACACAATGTAATTGTGACTCCCACAACCCGGGATCACAAACAATCTCTCACAACCGAGAGAAAAACACTTACAATATGAAAGTAAATGAAATAGAAATTCTTACCGACAAAATCCTATGCCTTGAGTAAAACTTACAATTTAGGGCAAACAGATTTTGGGGAAGATGAAGAGGCACCAAACCCTAGCTCCAAGATGTAGATCAGCGATGGAGAGCTATGAGGTTGTTGGTGACCTAGAATCAAGCACTTGGCTTAGCAGGCTCACAATCAATGAATCTCTCTTTTGAAATAAGAGTGAGGGAGAGATTATTGAATGGAAATGAATGAGATTTGAATGAGATTGAATGATTTCTCTTTGATCTCTAAACTTCACTTAATATCAGCCTTTAGTGCAATGAATGCAGCACTCCAAGTATTTATAGGATAGAGGAAAGAGAGAGAGAAAAACGTTTCAATTAAAGCTCCAACGGATCTATTCTGAACCCAACTAGTCAGTCAAAGAAGGTTGACTGACCGACTAGTTCATCAACTAGTCGGTCGGTCAAACAGCATGAACCGACTAATGGTAGAACAGCCAAAAGGATAAGTTCAGACTGAAGAGAACTAGTCGGTCAAAGAAGAGTTGCTGACCGACTAGTTTCACAACTAGTCGGTCGGTGACTCAATTGAGACCGACTAAGAGATAAAACCAATAGTCTGAACAGAAGTTGGATTAGTCGGTCCAAGAACAAAAGTTGACCGACTAGTTCATCAACTAGTCGGTCGCCAAATGTACATAGACCGACTAGCGATAACAGTAACTAGGCATGTACAGGGAAAGCTCAACTAGTCGGTCTAAGAAGCATCACTGACCGACTAGTTCACAAACTAGTCGGTCGGTGAGTCAACATAGACTGACTAACTATAAACAGTAAAGATCTTGGAATTGAAGGATGCAAACTAGTCGGTCCAAGAAGCTTTACCGACCGACTAGATCACCATCTAGTCGGTTGGTTCTTCTTCTTGAACCAACTAACATGCACAAGAAGTCGCGAATCGAAGCGCGAAGCTTCGGGAAAGTTCGTATGGACTTCTACTAAGATCCTAGCTCTAAGATATGAGTGTTATGAAGATTAAAACGTAAGACCTACTCAAGGCTTAACATTCTACGATACGAAGCTAAAAGACTATAAATAAAACTTGATGAACCGTCTTTAAAAGCTTCAATCGAATCTTCATGACTTCAATAATGGTCCATAAGCTTCAACGAAGCTTTAGGCATACGATCACGCGTATTAAGAAGTCTCGAGACGTCGCTTTAGATGTTCATATGAATTTGGCGACGAGCTCCATAACTGCGCTCACAAAGAGTTAGTTCACGATATATTTATGTTTGTTCATCATCCAAAACCAAATCCGGGGAGTCCAATACTCAACATTCTCCCCCTTTTTTGGTGATGACAAACCAACATAAATAATAATAAAAAATAATGATTCAAATGAAATTTACTTACTCCCACTGCATTGATGACATGTTAATTCCATATTCAATAATATTCATAAGCATCAAGCAGACGAGTAAAGTATAAAAAGTGAATCGATTATTGAAATATCGGATTTGAAATCCATTTTTATATCTTAACTCCCCCTGAATCTAACATATCAAATTAGATTCTTGGAAAAATGCTTTAAATTATCATTTAGCTCATCGTCATTATTATATCTCTCCCCCTTTGGCATTAGCAAAAAGAGTGGGAGGAGATCAACGACAACAACAATGGCTTCAAATAAAAGCATGGGAGTCGTAGAATACGACCACGATCCAAATGACACCAAAGTAAAATACGAATCAAATCAAAGCGTGCCAATGAGACCAAAGTCGAAAATCGATAAATAAAATCATCAAAACTCAAATTAATTTTACGAATTGAGTTATGGAATATACTCTCCAATATCAACAATCTTGGTTAATTAAGTGCATGGAAAACAGTTCTATGTTTCCATAGAAGAAATTTCTATTTAACCAAGTTATTATCGTCGAACGACGAAATCAAACATCAGAGACATATAAAGGATATAATGTGCACAAGAGAGTAAATGTCAACATCGATGTATATATATATATATGAAATAAGAGTACAACAAAAATATACATCGACGACATACATAAACGATCCTCAGATCGAAGCACAAAATACATCACTATATCACAGCAGATATCGGAGTAACACAAAACATTCAAAAAAATCTCAAAACTCCATATGAGATACATCAAAATACATCACAAAATGTCATAACCACCCACACTATCCTACACAACTCTCTCATACTAGATCTATCATCCAAAGTGCACTAAGAGAGTCCTCAGAGAAGCTCAGGAGGCACCGGGAGGATCTGCAGCAGCAGCAGGCTCTGCAGAGGGAGTGGTCACTGGAATGGCTGGAGTGTCAACAGGAGCGACGGGAGTGGAAATCTCTGGCACGATAGGAGTGGTCTTGGGAGCAGCAACAGAAGAAGCATCCACCTAAGGAATGGTGGCAGCAGGTGTGCTCTCGGGATCAACGGCAGACGAAGCAGCAGCACCAGAAGTACCCTCAGGGGCACGAGCAGCAGCAGCATGAGCAAGCTCCAGAATCTCATCATCATCTAACTCCTCATCGTCGTCAGAGACAGACGGAGGAATCTGAATCCCCAAGTGAGAAGCGATACGAGCAAGAATCTCCTCAGAACGAGCACAACGAGACTCCACACGTTTGATCAAACGTGCGAGGTCAGCAAGAGTAGGAGAGGGAGCAGCAGAGGCTGAAGCAGAGGCTGAAGCTGAAGGGGTCGACCTTTGAACATGACGAAGTGCCGCAAGAGACTTCTTGACAGACGTCGCATTCAGAGGGAGACCGAGGGGATGCTCATCGTCAGGAGGGAGAGTGACACGAAAGGGGCGAAAGATAAGTGTCAGAAGGCACAGATACAGGATATGAGCAGATTTCGTGGACTTTCAGATACACTCGAAAGAATCCATCTTATCGAGTATGATCCTAGCCCAGTTAATCTCGCTCCCCATGAAAATGGCGTAAATGAGCTTCAGGAATGGCTGGGATGGCAAAGAAGAGGAGCCGTACTTCGGGAGGAGGCACGACTTCAGAATCAAATTAAGTAACCAAGCATTCGGCTTGAAGGACTTTGAGGGAACACCAATCATGGCAGGGGGAATCTCATGGAAGATCTCGGCGAGCATCACCTGATCAAGCTCAGAGATGTCGTCGACAGAAATATCAGACGGAAGAAGGCCAGACGAGGAGACACCAAGCAAATCTCCTAAGACTTCTGCCGTGAGGACTATCGGTGTCCCCAAGACAGTAGTCTCAATAGAGTGGGTCTCGTCGTACTGACCGCGAACCCTATTGGCATAGAAGAGCTTGACTAGGCGAGGGTAAGGGTGTGGGTTCGCCTTAGGATCATATCGAAGGTAATCGATAAGACCGCTAGACGAAAGAAGATCAGCAAGGCCTGGGAAGTCTGAAAACTGTACGAAATGCTCCAATAGTAGCGGACAGTGTTCGATACGGTTGTAAGACGCGAGACACATATGGTCATCGCGACACAACGAAATATCGACACCACCAACCGGCATCGGAGCCTTTCCCTTAGGCTGACGTGTGCGAGAACGGGGTCGAGAGCTAGATGTAGGTTCCCTAGGAGGGGGTGTAGGATCCCTATGGGTCTCGGTCTCAGGTATATACTCGGTGTCGGAATCCGAAGCACCGGGTGGAGTGGGAGCACGGAAAGACACAGGCTTGGGCTTGGGCTGAGATTGGGCTCGGGGCTTCGTTATCGTCGTCCTCTTACGCTTAAGAGGAGGCGAAGAAGAAGAAGGTTGGGTGGTCTTCGATCGGCGTTTAGGTGGGGTTCGTTTGGGTTGCGGGGGGTCCGAGGGAGGTGAATCGACAGTCATAAGCGATGGACCAGTGGGATCGATCGGAATACATGTTCTCGCCATAAGCGCGACGAGACACGAGCAATCAACACTAGAGATCGAATTCTAGAACCCTAAACAATCCTAAGCAAGCCCTAGCCGAAACCCTAGAACGAGATTTACCCGAAACCTATGAGCTAGAAAATGAACCCTAGAGCTAGGAGAGGGAGGAGATACCTAGGGAGGAAGATCGACGGACCCTAGGTAGGAGATGGCCGGAGATTTGGTCGGAAAATGATCGGACACGACGGAGGAGGGAGGAGGAAGACCAAGGGGCTCGGGGGATTTTTCGAGATGGAGGAAGAAAACAATCGACTAGAAATGAATTTAGTCGAATAGATTGAGTTTAAGTCGATCGGGAGCTCAAAGACGCAACTGTCCCTGAGCACTTAGTCGGTCAGAGTTCAAGCGCTGACTGACTAGATGACCATCTAGTCGGTCGGCCAATGAGCTTGAACCGACTAAGTGCAAACAGTAACAGAGGCCAAAAATACTGAGCAGAATTAGTCGGTCTAAGCTCATTTACTGACCGACTAGATCTGAATCTAGTCGGTGGGCCAATGAACTTGGACAAACTAAGAGAGTCCAAAAATTTGAAAATTGAAAATTTTGAGTTCTCTCCTAATCGCACTTCGACGAAACATCATAAAACTCTCATTAATCATTATTCTACCCCATTAAACATCGAAAATATGAAATTTGACGTTTATGAACAAATCGAGCAAACATTCCGAAAATTCAACGAAAAATCCAGAGAATTCCAATACATCAAGCATGAACAAATATAACGAAATTGAATAGCATGCAAGATTATTGAAAAACATATGAATCCTAAAGCTCGGATTCACCCATAATCACCAATTCTCGACGTAACCGCACAAAGGAGTCTTCCTTTAGTGGTTTCGTGAAAATATCAGCGATTTGCTTCTGGGTTTCAACGTACACTAATATGATATCCTTTTTAGCAACATGATCATCTAAGAAATGGTGTCGGACATCTATGTGTTTAGAACGAGAATGGTGTACCGGATTCTTAGAGAGACATATTGCACTTTGGTTGTCCACCATGATAGGGCAAGTATCACAGTTTATACCAAAGTCTTTAAGTGTGTGTCTCATCCAAAGAACCTGAGCACACGCGGCACCGGCGGCAATATATTCCGCCTCGGTGGTTGAAAGTGATACGGAATTCTGTTTCTTGGAAAACCAAGAGACAAGAGAATTTCCTATAAAATGGCAAGTGCCACTAGTACTTTTCCTGTCGGATTTGCATCCTGCATAATCTGCGTCACTATATAAGATTAACTCATATGTGCTAGATTTTGGATAAAGTAATCCAAAATCAAGTGTGTAACTTAAATAACGGAAAATACGTTTTACCGCTACTAAGTGAGATTCCTTAGGTTGAGACTGATAACGAGCACATACACATACGACAAACATAATATCGGGCCTACTTGCGGTAAGATATAGTAAACTACCTATCATACCTCGATATAGACGAATGTCTACATCTTTACCGCCCGTATCCTTATCAAGATGTGTAGTTGTGCTCATTGGAGTCTTCTTCCCGGAGGCATTCTCCATTCCAAATCGCTTAAGCAACTCCACCGTATACTTCGTTTGGTGGATGAAGATTGCATCGTTCATTTGGCGAATTTGGAGACCTAAGAAATACTTGAGCTCACCCATGTGGCTCATCTCAAATTGATCCTTCATCACATTAGAAAACTCTTCGCAAAGAGTGAAGTTAGTAGCACCGAAAATGATATCATCAACATAAATTTGAACTAAAATTATATCATTATTCGAATACTTAACAAATAATGTGGAATCAACTTCTCCCATTTTAAAACCCAAATCCAAAAGAAAATCCTTTAAACGGTCATCCCAAGCTCGAGGAGCTTGTCTCAAACCGTAAAGTGCTTTCTTAAGTTTGAAAACATGATTTGGAAATTTTTCATTTATAAAACCCGGAGGTTGAGAAACATAAACTTCCTCAACAACATCTCCGTTTAAAAATACACTTTTAACATCCATTTGAAAGAGTTTAAAATCTTTATGGCATGCAAAAGACAATAATAATCTAATAGATTCTAATCTAGCTACCGGAGCGAAGGATTCTTCGAAATCAATACATTCCTCTTGACGATAGCCTTGAGCTACTAACCGAGCTTTGTTCCGGATGACGATTTGGTTTTCATCGGTCTTGTTCTTGAAGATCCACTTTGTCCCTATGACGGTGTGGTTCTTCGATGGCAATGGAACAAGCTCCCAAACTTCATTCCTCTCGAATTGAATGAGTTCCTCCTCCATGGCAAGGATCCAAAGCACTATCTTCGCATGCTTTGCTAATATTCTTTGGCTCTATCGAGGAGGCAAAGGCACAATGAGCGAAGTAGTTGACTTGAGATCTCGTCTTGACACTATCAAGGATATTGCCAATGACATGCTCATGAGGATGGTCACGAACGGTATGAAGCCGTTTGGGAATTCCCTGATCACTAGGAACATTCTCAAAAGATTCATTAGTCGGGTTAGTCTCAATAGAATCAATAGAATTAGAATTACCAATAGAATCACATAAGACATCCATGGAGTCATCATCATTAGTAATTCTAGTAGGGACAAAACCTTCATTAAATGAGTCATGAAGTGATTCCTCGATCATTGAGATTCATTTGTTGTATATCCGGTAGGCTTTGCTACGGGAGGAATATCCAACAAATATCCCCTCATCGGATCTCGGATCAAATTTGTCCAAACTACCATACGTGTTTTTAATAAAACATTTTGCACCGAAAACACGAAAATGTTTAACTTGAGGCAACCTACCAAACAACAATTCATAACAAGTTTGTTTAGTGCCGGGCCTTAAAAGTATTCTATTAAACACATAACAAGCGGTATGTACCGCTTCAGCCCAAAATTGATGGCCAAGTTGGCTATCATCAAGCATAGTGTGGGCACATTCCACTAGCGTCCTATTCTTTCTCTCAACAACACCATTTTGAGGAGGTGCGCGAGGGAATGAAAAGGTGTGTGTAATACCAAATTCATCACAAAAGTTCTCAAAAGACTTATTCTCAAATTCCCCTCCATGATCACTACGAATAGTGACAATGGTGGTTCCAATGAGATTTTGTACTTTCTTAACAAAAATTGTGAAGTTTTCAAAAGCATCATTTTTATTACTTAAGGAAAATACCCAAGTAAATCTAGAAAAGTCATCAACGATGACAAGTCCATATCTAGCATTACCTAATGAAGCAACTCTAGTTGGCCCAAATAAATCTAGATGTAATATCTCTAGTGGCCGCTTAGAAGAAATGCTTTTCTTAGGTTTAAATGAAGATTTTGGAAGCTTGCCTCGTTGACACGAGTCACAAAAGCTTTTCTTTTGAAAGACAAGCTTAGGGAAGCCTCTAATAGAATTTAACTTGGAAAGTTTAAAGAGTGTTCCAAAGTTCACATGACCAAAACGTCGATGCCATAAGTGTTGTTCACTTGTGTTGGCAATGCGACATTGTTCATGTGATCTTGGAAGATCTAGGATATATATATCCTTATGGCGTGTGCCGGAAAATAATACATCATTAGTATTTTTATTCAAAATATGTCACATTCCTTTCGCAAAGCTAACTTTGTAACCTTTGTCACAAAGTTGGCTTATTGAAATAAGATTGTGGTTTAATCCTTTAACAAGGTAAACATCACATATAAGTGGTTTAGAAGGATTACCCACTTTGCCAACACCTATGATGGTTCCGCTCTCGTTGCCTCCAAAAATGACGCGGTTCCCATTCGCAATGGGCACCACTCCGGAGAGCAATTGAGCGTCACCCGTCATGTGTTTTGAACACCCGCTATCGAGTATCCAATTATTCTTGGAGCCAAATTTGGATTTGTTGCTCTGTTTCTTTCTCTTGAGTACCTATAGATAGAAAATATCGTATCATGGTACCCAAGGTCATTGGGTCCAAAAGATTAGACCTTTGGAAGCCAAGTCCAATTAGACTTAGACTTCCCCACATAATTATCACTATGCACGACATTCATGAAATACGAATTCATGTAAATTTGTTTTTCATTCATGCTTGTGTCCTTTGGGCTCCAAATAGTGAAAATTTTGGGAGCCCTAATCCTATTGGGAGCATGCATGTGTTGTTGATTTCTACGTGATGCATGTCGTGGATATGCATAAGGAACATGATGAAATGGTGCATTATGAGAATGGTTCATATGATGGTGTGGGTGAACATATGCACGTGGAGGAACACGTGCGTGAGGGTGTCTCATATGGTGTGCACGTGCCCATGGATGTGGTGCATAGAAATCATCATATGTGTGAGCATGTGGAGTAGGACGTGTGTTCCTACGTGGCATGGTATTTGTGTACATATAAGCATGACCCTTCTTTGGAGGTCCACCCAAAGTGGGTTTCTTTCCAAATGAGGGTGTGTATGAGGTGGAAGCACCATTGGTAGATGAACTACCAATAGAGTGTTTGCTCCCACTCGTCGAAGCATCGGAAGTTGGCCTAACAAAGGTAGTGTCCGATTTAGATGAATTTCCCATCGTATACCCTAAGCCAATGTGGTGATTGGCCGGGAGTAAGTCACTTAGGATTTTATCCAAATGGCCCTTACCCTTATTGAATTGGTTAATTTGGCCCAATGTGCACTCATATTTCTCGGTGAGAGAACGCATAGAAGCATCCAAAGTGGATACTTGCGATGTGAGCACATAAACACGAGATTTGAGATTCTCATTCTCAATACTCAAAGTCGAGTTTTGAGAAGTCAAATCCGCCATCTTGTGTTCCTCCGAATCCTCAATGCTAACATGTTCAAGTTGAGACTTGAGATTTACAATCTCATTTTTCAACTCTTCAATAACGGTGTCGTTGTTGGTGATGATAGGTTTAGGCGAGGTTTGGATGCTAGCTAAATCATCTTTTACTTTAGTATATCTATTTACTAATTTAGTGTATTTAGACCATAATTGCTCATTAGCATTTCTAAGGTCATCCATTGTTACCTCATCGTCGCCTTCATTGTCGCTATCATCGGAGGAGGAATCTTTATCTTGCTCCTCTCTAGCCATGAAGCACATGTGTGCTTGCTCCACTTGCTCATCGTCCGACTCTCCACTTGATGAGTCCTCGGAGTCAGTGAAAGTCCCGACAAGTCCCTTCTTGTACACCTTTTTGTACTTCTTGGACTTGTCGAACTTCGGCGCCTTCCACTTTTCCTTTTGCTTGTTTTGAGGACACTCCGCTTTCATGTGTCCTGGCTTGTTGCATTTAAAGCACAAAGGAGAGGAGGCGTTAGTAGAACTAAACTTCGATTTGTTTTTGAAGTTACCTTTCCGGAAGAACCGGTTGAACTTCTTTGCCATGAGGGCCATGGACTCCAAGTCCAACTCGTCTTCCGAGCCTTCATCATCGGTCGATGTAGATGTTGATGGAGCGGCCTTGAAAGCAATAGCCTTTTTCTTTGGCTCGTCTTGCTTCAAGTAGGACTTCATCTTGTCCCGCAACTTTAACTTGCTATCCTTGCATACCTAATAAGACATTAAGTTACCCATTAGTTGGATAACGGTATACTTACTCATATCGTTACCTTCCTCGATGGCGAAGTTACGTTTCTCCCAACAAGAAGGAAGTCCATCGATGATCTTCGAGACTTTCTCCTTTTGGGTGTAGGTTTTACCGAGAGCCTCCAACTCGTTGGTGATGTCGACGAAGCGAGCGTAGTACTCCTTCATCTTCTCACCCTGTAGCATATGGAATAATTCGAAATCTTTATTAACTACAACGAGTTTAGAGTCTCTTACCCTACTCGTCCCTTCATGCAAGATGAGGAGAGAGTTCCATATTTGATATGTACTCTTACATGTGCATATCTTATTGAAGTCCTCGGGCTCCAAAGCGCATTGCAAGGCGTTCATAGCCTTGGCATTGCTTACCTCCGCGGCGACCTCCGTGGTAGTCTACTTCTCGAAATCTTCTTCGACGGTCTCGACATACTCCTTCATCGTGGCTCTCTATAATGAAGCACTCCAGAGGAAAGTTTCCATCCGGCATTTCCAGTACCAGTAGTTGGTACCGTTGAAGAAGGGAGGCCTCGTCGAGGAGTGTCCTTCCATTACCGAAGACGCTCCTTCACGGTTCCTGAAGGTGCTGTAATCTGGAGGTGAACGAACGGTCTTGTTGTCGTTGGCAGACATAGCTAGGTACTTGGCTCTGATACCAAATGTAATGCCCTACGTAGCTACTGCACAAGTACTAGAGGGGGGGTGAATAGTACTTTAAAATAATTAAGAGGATAATTCCTAATTATCTTGCAAACTCTAACCAACAATGCAGAAATGCGAAAATGTAAATATTAGACAATAAATGAAATCAATCGCAAACAAATGATTTAACGGGTTCGAATCCACCCAAGTCTCCCCGACTTGTTCCCAGTGATCCTACATCCTAAACACCCGGATCCCCTCCGGATACTAGAGTTAGAAACCTCTAACCCTAGATTTGCACTATGAAATTCTTGTAGATAAACCTCTACAAGACCAAATCATACACAATGTAATTGTGACTCCCACAACCCGAGATCACAAACAATCTCTCACACCCGAGAGAAAAACATTTACAATATGAAAGTAAATGAAATAGAAATTCTTACCGACAAAATCCTATGCCTTGAGTAAAACTTACGATTTAGGGCAAAACGGATTTTGGGGAAGATGAAGATGCACCAAACCCTAGCTCCAAGATGTAGATCAGCGATGGAGAGCTATGAGGTTGTTGGTGACCTAGAATCAAGCACTTGGCTTAGAAGGCTCACAATCAATGAATCTCTCTTTTGAAATAAGAGTGAGGGAGAGATTATTGAATGGAAATGAATGAGCTTTGAATGAGATTGAATGCTTTCTCTTTGATCTCTAAACTTCACTTAATATCAGCCTTTAGTGCAATGAATGCAGCACTCCAAGTATTTATAGGATAGAGGAAAGAGAGAGAGAGAAAAACAGAAAAACGTTTCAATTAAAGCTCCAACGGCTCTATTCTGAACCCAACTAGTCGGTCAAATAAGGTTGACTGACCGACTAGTTCATCAACTAGTCGGTCGGTCAAACAGCATGAACCGACTAATGGTAGAACAGCCAAAGGGATAAGTTCAGACTGAAGAGAACTAGTCGGTCAAAGAAGAGTTGCTGACCGACTAGTTTCACAACTAGTCGGTCGGTGACTCAACTGAGACCGACTAAGAGATAAAACCAATAGTCTGAACAGAAGTTGGATTAGTCGGTCCAAGAACAAAAGTTGACCGACTAGTTCATCAACTAGTCGGTCGCCAAATGTACATAGACTAACTAACGATAAACAGTAATTAGGCATGTACATGGAAAGCTTAACTAGTCGGTCTAAGAAGCATCACTGACCAACTAGTTCACAAACTAGTCGGTCGGTGAGTCAACGTAGACCGACTAACTGTAAACAGTAAAGAGCTTGGAATTGAAGGAGGCAAACTAGTCGGTCCAAGAAGCTTTTCCGACCGACTAGATCACCATCTAGTCGGTTGGTTCTTCTTCTTGAACCAACTAACATGCACAAGAAGTCGCGAATCGAAGCGCGAAGCTTCTGGAAAGTTCGTATGGACTTCTACTAAGATCCTAGCTCTAAGATATGAGCGTTATGAAGATTAAAACGTAAGACCTACTCAAGCCTTAACATTCTACGATACGAAGCTAAAAGACTATAAATAAAACTTGACGAACCGTCTTTAAAAGCTTCAATCGAATCTTCATGACTTCAATAATGGTCCATAAGCTTCAACGAAGCTTTAGGCATATGATCACGCGTATTGAGAAGTCTTGAGACGTCGCTTTAGATGTTCATATGAATTTGGCGACGATCTCCATAACTGCACTCACAAAGAGTTAGTTCACGATATATTTATGATTGTTCATCATCCAAAACCAAATCTGGGGAGTCCAATACTCAACACAACAGAGATTAACAACCAAGCAATCCACAATAACAAGAGAGTAGATAAAACTAATTCTATTGCAAATTAAAATTAAAATCCAAAGGAATAAAAAAGAATAACAAAACGTGCATAGAATAATAGAAAGTTTACATATGAATAATCCATGAAAACCCCAGAAAAAGTACAGAAAAAGATGTCCCCTTCTTCAGAGGAAGAAGAAAGGTATTTATAGTTTACAAAAATTCCCAAAAAAATCCCAATTCTGCCCATGGCGGTGCCCAAAAAACACTTGGAATCTTCTATCGACGCGATCACATCGAATTTAACGATGCCGCATTGCCAAAATGCCGTAACTTGTGCTTTTCTGTCTTCAATCGACGTGATCACGTAATGATTTATGCAACCGCATCATTTGGCACTTTGTCTCTTCAGTCCTTCACTTAAACGATCGTTTGGATGATTGTTTGGCTTTAGCAGCATCTCGGATCGACGCGGCCGCATCGTCAGCCAAACGACCATGTCGATGACACTTTTGTTGAGTATTGATTTCCCGGATTTGGTTTTGATGATGAGCAAACATAAATATCGTGAACTAACACTTTGTGAGCGCTGTTATGGAGATCGTCGCCAAATTACTTTGAACATCACTAGCGACGTCTCAAGACTTCTCAAAGCACATGATCGCGTGCCTGAAGCTTCGTTGAAGCTCTAGGAGCATTATTGAAGTCATGAAGATTCGATTGAAGCTTTTGAAGATGGTTCGTCAAGGTTTATTTATTGTCTTCTAGCCTCTTCGTATAGAATGTTAAGCCTTGAGTAGGACAATTATAATCTTCTTATCGCTCATATCTTAGAGCTAGGATTATCTTAGAAGCCATTAGAAACTTTCCTGAAGCCTATCGCTTCTTCCTTCGGCTTCTAGTGCATCTTAGTTGGTTCAAGAAGAAGAACCAACCGACTAGATGACGATCTAGTCGGTCGGCAATTTCTCTTGAACCGACTAGATGTCCTTGCTCATTTCAGCTCATTCACTGTTGATCAATTAGTCGGTCAAAGAAGGTTCACCGACCGACTAGATGACGATCTAGTCGGTTAGGAATCCTTCTCAGACTGACTAGTTATCATTGCCTCATTTCAGCCTGAGCTACTGTTTCGAGTTAGTCGGTCTAAGAACGATTGTCCACGGACTAATTGAGAAACTAGTCGGTTGGAATTTGTTCTCAAACCGACTAGTTCAACTTGAATTCAGCATATACTATTTCGACTCTTAGTCGGTCAAAGAACACTCACCGACCGACTAGTTGTGAAACTAGTCGGTTGGCAAGTCTTCTTAGACCGACTAGTTCTTTATGTCTGAACTTTCTCTTTTGGCTATTCTCCAGTTAGTCGGTTCATGTTGAATCACCGACCGACTAGTTGAGAATCTAGTCGGTCAGTGATCCTTCTTTGACCGACTAGTCTGCTTCAGAATAGAGCCGTTGGAGAATTTATTGCCTCGATTTTTCCTCTCGCTTTTCTCTATCCTATATATACTTGGAGGGGTTCTCCTTGTATTCAAGGCTGCATATTTTAGGATTTAGAGAAATCAAAGAGAAGCAACTCATCTCCATTCTAAATCTATCTCTTCTCACTAGAATCTCTCCCTCACTCTTATTCCTCAAGAGAGATTCATTGATTGTGAGCCATTCAAGCCAAGGGCGTTGAATCCAAGTCACCATCCTCCATCCTAGCCTTCGATCGCTGATCATATTGGTGGAGCTTCGGTTTGGTGACATCTTCTTCCTCAAAATCCATTCTTACCCTAATTTGGTAAGTATACTCAAGGCATAGGATTTTGTGGTAAGTGTTTCATTATTTCATCTCATTTGTTATTTGAGTTTGTCTCTCGGTTGTGAGAGAGTTTGTGATCCCGGGTTGTGGGAGTCACATTTACATTGTGTATGATTTGGTCTTGTAGAGGGTTTTCTACAAGAATTTCATAGTGCAAAATCTTGGGTTAGTGGTTTCTAACTCAAGTATCCGGAGGGGATTCGGGTGGTTGGGACGTAGGATCACCGGGAACAAGTCGGGGAGACTTGGGTGGATCCGAACCCGTTACATACTTTGTTTGCGTTGTCTATTATTGTTGTTTGTAGTCTATTCCTCTTTGTTGTTTGTGTGTTTGCATAATAATTAGGAATAACTCTCTTGATTATTTTAAAGTACTATTCACCCCCCCTCTAGTACATGTGCAGTAGCTACGCATGGCATTACAATTGGTATCAGAGCCAAGTTCATAGCTATGACAAACAACGACTACAACGTCTTCAAGAATCGTGAAGGAGCTTCTTCAGTTATGGAAGGACTATCCTCAGTTAGGCCTCCTCACTTCAATGGTACCAACTATGGGTACTGGAAATGCCGGATGGAAACCTTCCTCCGGAGCGCTTCACTATGGAGAGCCACGTTGACGGAATATGTCGAGCCCGAAGAAGATTTCACTAAGTGGACTACCGCAGAGGTCACCGCGGAGGTAAACAATGCCAAGGCAATGAATGCCTTGCAATGTGCGTTGGAGCCCGAAGACTTCAACAAGATATGCACATGTAAGAGTGCATATCAAATCTGGAACCAACTCCTCATCTTGCTTGAAGGAACTAATACGGTAAAAGACTCTAAACTCATTGTTGCTAACAAATAATTCGAGTTGTTTCATATGGAACAGGGTGAAACTATGAAGGAGTACTATGCTCGCTTCGTGGATATATCCAACGAATTGGAAGCTCTTGGGAAGATCTACACCCTGTTGGATCTGGATCGTAGCCTAGAGGGGGGGGGGGTGAATAGGCTATTAAAAATATTCATGCAACCCACGAACAAACACACGTAGTTATAAGCACTGGCAGAGTAAATAGAATGCAATCACAGTGTACGCACAGATATACCCTGGTTCGGTCGTACACACGACCTACTCCAGCCCCCGAAAGCAACTACTAGATAGATATGTAATCAAGTACAGCTACAATGAGTCAAGATCCCAAATCTACTCTCACCTAGCTCGTACGCACACCACGTGCTCTACACTCTCAATCTAGTCAGATGCTCTCCCTCCGTAACGACTCCCAAAGTCGTCAGGTCCCCAAAGATAACAAGTAACGGTAAAAGTTTCCCCTACGAAGAACTAACACAAATACTACACAATATAATAAACAAGAGAGTTTAGAATGCTCAGATCATGTAGCGGTGTCATCTTCGTCAATCAGCACGGGCCAGATGTCGTCTGGCAAGTAGTAGTAGTCTCTCGGTAACGACAACTCAAGTTGTGGCGATTGAACTCCACTATGAGACTTGCGACAGTTGTGGATCTTAAAATTGTGGCTTCCTCCTATTCCCAAAGCTTGCGGGCTTGTGTGCTTGATGACCAACTCTCTTTCTTCCTCTTTAATTCCCAGTCACCACCTGAAAGTTTTCCACCTGCAAACAAAAGAAGAGGGAGGTGATTAATTAAAAACTTTTTACTATTTCAATCTCTTTCTCTCCCCTCTTTATTAACATCAGTTATCTTTTCTTAACAACTCATGCAACACAAAAGAAGAAGACCAGTATGTGTCCTTGTTCAAGATAATTTTTTCGGCTCATGAGGTTTTTAAGGGCTTTGGCTACTGCGCTTAGGAGAAGAGAGAACAAGTGTATTTATTTAATTATTTGGTTTCCTCTTGAAATAAAGTTTTGCTGGGTGGAAGAGAATCTAATATTAGATAAGTAAAAAAAACTTAGCTTAATGGCCGGCCTTGGGAATTTTGCCTTCGGCTGCAACTTGATGCTCTCGGTTTGTTCCTTGTTTTCGGCGGTGCCTCGATGTGAGAAGAACGGCTCTTTGTCTTGCGTGATATAATCTCCTTGCAAAAAGGAATCGGCCAAAAAGAAGAAGCCTAGCACTTAATAAAGAATCAATTATTTTCAGATGCCTGGGAATTTTGTTTTAGAGGGATGCGCCTTCTGTCACCCAAAAAGAAGAAGCCTTGAAGATTAGAACACCAATCAATAATCAAAACTTGAAGTGCGGCTCATTAAAAAAAATGACGAGGGTTTTAATTTTTTAAGGAGAGAGAGATTTAAAGGAGCAACACAAATTGGTGCTTTTTGTTTCCCTGCCAGAAGAAGCAAAAGACAATCCTTTTAATTAGTTTAAAAAAAAACTTACCTTTATTATTTTATTAAGCATACTGTCCTTTGTCCATGCGTTCAAGTCTCATTGGGGGCAACACAATGCACCATGGATAGATTACCTGCAAGAAAAAAAACAACCAAGAGAATTAGAAAGCAATAATTCAAGTTCTCTCTCTATCTCTCTCGGTTTTCACTTTCTTTTCACAATCTCTCTCTTTTTCTTTGTTCACCCAGCAGCCGCAAGATTCTAATTTTTTTTGTGGGCATTTTTTTTGTTTTGCATGGCCGGCCACATATAGGGTTTGGGGGAAAAAAACCTAGCCTCTTATTTACAAGATTGCCACCACGCTTCCGTATCCCATAATCAAGCCATTTAGACCCGTTTTCAGATCCGAAAAATTCTGTGACTTTCTCGTTGTTTCTTCCATAACCTATGGTCATAGTTGATATTTTACGACGTTGCGGAAAAGACCAAATTTTCATTTTACGCGCAAAATGCCTTTTATATCCAAAATGACCAAATTGCCCTTTTGTTGTCTCGAGCTCTGTTCAACCTGAAAACACTTATCAAACACATCAAAACGTTCACACACATTTGTTATCATCAAACAAGAAGTTCATAGATCGTTTCTACCAACACACCCAAAAGGAGAAAGTCGCAAAGATTATTGACGGACTTCCTTCCTGTTGGGAAAAGCGTACCTTCGCCATCGAGGAAGGTAACGATATGAATAAGTATACTGTTGTACAATTAATGGGTACCTTGATGTCTTATGAGGTACGCAAGGAAAGCAAGATCAGGATGAATGACAAGATGAAGGCATACTTGAAGCAAGACGAGCCAAAGAAAAAGGCGATTGCGTACAAGGCCGCTCCATCTACCGATGATGAAGAATCAGAAGACGAGTTGGACATAGAATCCATTGCCCGTATGGCAAAGGAGTTCGACCGATTCTTCCGAAAAGGTAACCTTAGAAATAAATCTAAAGTTAGTTCGACTAATGCTTCTACTCCCATGTGTTATAAATGCAACAAGCTAGGACACATCAAGCCGGATTGTCCTCTCAACAAACACAAGGAGAAGTGGAAGGCATCCAAGTACGACAAGTCGAGAAGTACAAGAAAGGGCTTGTCGGCACTTTCACCGACTCCAAAGAGGACTCCTCAAGTGGAGAGTCGGATGATGAACGAGTGGAGAAAGCACACATGTGCTTCATGGGAAAAGAGGAACGTGATCAAGAGACTTCCTCCGATGAAAGCGAGGATGGAAACGAGAATGAAAGCGAGGATGAAGGCGAAGAGGTAACTATGGATGAACTTAGATTAGCCAACGAACAACTTTGGTATAAGTTTTCTAAATTGGCTAATAGATTTATTAAGACTAAAAATGAGCTAACTAGTCCTCAAACCTTGCCTAAGCCTATCATCGTCAACAACGACACCGTTGTTGAAGGGTTGAGAAATGAGATTGTAAATCTCAAATATCAACTTGAGCATGTTCATATCGAGGATTCGGATGAACATGTGATAGCGGATTTGACGTCTCAAAACTCAACTTTGAGTATTGAGAATAAGAATATCAAGTCACGTGTTTGTGCACTCACATCGCAAGTGTCCACCTTGGATGCTTCTATGCATTCTCTCACCGAGAAGTATGAGTGCACATTAGGCCGAATCAATGAATTCAATAACGGTAAGGGCCATTTAGATAATATCCTAAGTGACGTATTCCCGGCATCACATTGGCTTGGGGTATAAGATGGGAGATTCATCCAAATCGTCTGCCACCTTTGTTAGGCCAACTTTCGATGCTTCTACTAGTGGGAGTAAACACTTCATGGGTAGTTCTTCTACCAATTGTGCTTCCGCTAGGTACACACCCCCATTTGGAAAGAAACCCACTTTGGGTGACCTCCAAAGAAGGGTCATGCTTTCATGTATACCATGCCACGTAGGAACACACCTCCTACTCCACATGTTCACATGTATGATGATTTTTATGCTCCTCATCCACGAGCACATGCACACCATGTGAGACACACTCATGCACGTGTACCTCCACATGCATATGTTCATCCTCATTATCATATGAACAATTATCATCATGCACCATTTCATTTTATGTCATATGCCTATCCACGACATGCATCACATAGAAATCAACAACGTATGCATGTTCCCAATAGGACTAGGGCTCCCAAAATCTTCACTATTTGGAGCCCGAAGGACACAAGCATGCATGAAAAACAAGCGTATATGAATTCCTATTTTACGAATGTCGTGCATAATGATGATTTCGTTGGGAAGTCTAAGTCCAATTAGACTTGGCTTCCAAAGGTCTAATCTCTTAGGACCCAATGTCCTTGGGTAACATGGAAGGATGTTTTTATCTTCAGGTACTCAAGAGTAAGAGAAGGAGCAACAAATCAATATTTAGCTCCAAGAATTGTGTTTTCTAGGTTCAATCCACCATGGGATACCAACCCTACCAACTCTTTGATTTGCAAAGGATTTTCATTCAAATGGTGTTGATGGTGATTAAGTGATGCACCAATGTAGGGGGAGCCTAATGTTGTAAGTACATTCTTACATTTGATATACATTTGGTATCCATGTGTGTTGATTGCATACTTTGGTAGAATGCATGTAGATGTCTCTTTATGTTTTTAGACTATCTCATGCATATCTTGATGCTAGTTTTGAGCTTATGGTTATGTACTTATCTTTCTCATGCTCATGGCATTCCATGCTTATTATTGACTCATTTAGTGAGTATCTATTTTGGAATGCATGCTAGTATTAGAATTGTGAATGCCATATGTTGTATGAAGTTTCTATCTCTATTTTTGGCATAACAATTTTGTATGATGTGTGCATCATGTTGCCATTTGTTTCTTGTGCACATTGGATTTATGTCTCTGATATTGACTTCGTCGCTCGACGATTATATTGGTTAAATAGATTTACTTTTATGAAAACATAGAATTGTTTTCCATGCACTTAATTAACCAAGAATGTTGATATTGGAGAGTATGTTCCATAACTCAATAAGTGAAATTGATTTGAGTTGTGTTGATTTCGTTTTTCGATTTTCGACTATGGTCTCGTTGGCATGCCTTGATTTTCTTCGGTATTTTACATTTGGTATTTTCCATTGGTGTCACTTGGACCATGGTCGTATTCTTAGACTCTCGTGCTTTTATTTTTTAGCCATTGTTGTTGTCTTTGATCTCCTCCCGCTCTTTTTGCTAATGCCAAAGGGGGAGAGAATTAATAATGACGATGTGCTTAATGATAATTCAAAGCATTTTACCGTGAATCTAATGTGATATGTTAGATTCAGGGGAGTCAAGATATAAAAATGGATTTAGATTCTAAATTTTGATATTTGGGTTCACATTTTATACTTTCCTTGACTGCTTGATGCGTATGATTATAATTGTAAACGGAACTAACGTGTCATCAATGCAGGGGGAGTAAGTAAATTTCATTTGAATTATTATTATTGATTATTATTTATGTTGGTTTGTCATCACCAAAAAGGGGGAGAATGTTGAGTATTGATTCCCCGGATTTGGTTTTGATGATGAGCAAACATAAATATCGTGAACTAACACTTTGTGAGCGCAGTTATGGAGATCGTCGCCAAATTACTTTGAACATCACTAGCGACGTCTCAAGACTTCTCAAAGCGCATGATCGCGTGCCTGAAGCTTCGTTGAAGCTCTAGGAGCATTATTGAAGTCAAGAAGATTCGATTGAAGCTTTTGAAGACGGTTCGTCAAGGTTTATTTATTTTCTTCTAGCCTCTTCGTATAGAATGTTAAGCCTTGAGTAGGACTTACATTATAATCTTCTTATCGCTCATATCTTAGAGCTAGGATTATCTTAGAAGCCATTAGAAACTTTCCCGAAGCCTATCGCTTCTTCCCTAGGCTTCTAGTGCATCTTAGTTGGTTCAAGAAGAAGAACCAACCGACTAGATGACGATCTAGTCGGTCGGCAATTCCTCTTGAACCGACTAGATGTCCTTGCTCATTTCAGCTCATTCACTGTTGACCAATTATTCGGTCAAAGAAGGTTCACCGACCGACTAGATGACGATCTAGTCGGTTAGAAATCCTTCTTAGACCGACTAGTTATCATTGCCTCATTTCAGCCTGAGCTACTGTTTCGAGTTAGTCGGTCTAAGAACGATTGTCGACCGACTATTTGAGAAACTAGTCGGTTGGAATTTGTTCTTAAACCGACTAGTTCAACTTGAATTCAGCCTATACTATTTCGACTCTTAGTCGGTCAAAGAACACTCACCGATCGACTAGTTGTGAAACTAGTCGGTTGGCAAGTCTTCTTAGACCGACTAGTTCTTTATGTCTGAACTTTCTCTTTTGGCTGTTCTCCAGTTAGTCGGTTCATGTTGAATCACCGACTGACTAGTTGAGAATCTAGTCGGTCAGTGATCCTTCTTTGACCGACTAGTCTGCTTCAGAATAGAGCCGTTGGAGCATTTATTGCCTCGATTTTTCCTCTCTCTTTCCTCTATCATATATATACTTGGAGGGGTTCTTTACTTGTATTCAAGGCTGCATATTTTGGGATTTAGAGAAATCAAAGAGAAGCAAATCATCTCCATTCTAAAGCTATCTCTCCCTCACTAGAATCTCTCCCTCACTCTTATTCCTCAAGAGAGATTCATTGATTGTGAGCCATTCAAGCCAAGGGCTTTGAATCCAAGTCACCATCCTCCATCCTAGTCTTCGATCGCTGATCATATTGGTGGAGCTTCGGTTTGGTGACATCTTCTTCCTCAAAATCCATTCTTGCCCTAATTTGGTAAGTATACTCAAGGCATAGGATTTTGTGGTAAGTGTTTCATTATTTCATCTCATTTGTTATTTGAGTTTGTCTCTCGGTTGAGAGAGAGTTTGTGATCCCGGGTTGTGGGAGTCATATTTACATTGTGTATGATTTGGTCTTGTAGAGGTTTTTCTACAAGAATTTCATAGTGCAAAATCTTGGGTTAGTGGTTTCTAACTCAAGTATCCGGAGGGGATCTGGGTGGTTGGGACGTAGGATCACCGTGAACAAGTCGGGGAGACTTGGGTGGATTCGAACCCGTTACATACTTTGTTTGCGTTGTCTATTCTTGTTGTTTGTAGTCTAGTCCGCTTTGTTGTTTGTGTGTTTGCACAATAATTAGGAATAACTCTCTTGATTATTTTAAAGTACTATTCACCACCCTCTAGTACATGTGCAGTAGCTACACAGGGCATTACAACTTTTCCTTCATCTTTGCTCTATAGTGACACGGTCGTTTCGTCTACTCACACAGCTGCATCGAATGAGCCTTTGCTGCTTCTCAAGCTATCCTGGTGACACGACTGTTTGGCTCTGCCATGCGGTCGCGTGTGCCATGTTTTCCTTCATTTCCCCTTAGTTTTGGCTCACGTTGCTTCTCGCTTCATTCCATCTATTTTCCCTTGTTCTAGGGTCCCGAAATCATTCATTTGAACATACAATATGCACAAGGGACCTAAAAATAAAATGAAACCAAAAACAGAGAAAACAGAGTGGAACGGGAGATGAACTGGCGTGATATGCATGCGAATAACGTAAAAAATGTATACATAATAAACACTCATCAAAATCACCCAAGCTAAACTCTTCATGTCCTCGAGAAGATATGAAAGAGTATAGATTGGATGCAAGCAAGCAAGCAAGCATATGATGACATGGTTTCGAGAATTTTACAACATCGAGCATAAATACATGGGTGAATGGAAATTTCAGATTCATGGAAATTAAACACGCCAATTTCTTTTTCATCGATTAGAACATAATTCTAGGACATCTAGCACGAATCACCAAACAATATACTCACCATGATCATACTAAGTCCTAGAGTATTGACGTGTGTGTATATTTTATATATTCACGCACGTCTTCTTTGTGTTTTTCCGTTATTTTCCGCCGTCCCGTATCCATTTTCTCGTGTTTTCTAGTTTTCTTTCACTTCTCCATGTTTTTGTGTGTTTGCAGGAGATCGACAGTGTAGGGACACATAACGAAGATATCATAAGTTCCCGGAGCAATGGGAGGAGTCACGCGCGATCCAGGGGGTCAAACGACCAAGATTGCCATCTTTCAGCCCCACACCCGATCGGTTGGACACAGCCAACCGATCGGGTGATGCACGCGTATCCGACCCGGACAGTAGCTGAAGCAAAGTGAGGATCAACCGATCGATTCGACAACCGGTTCATCCCAACAGACTTCTCAGGAATTTGGAGCTGAATTCCAACCGATCGGGTGATATTCGCCCGATCGGTTCATCTGTAGCCGATTCCTCCAAGAGACGACCCGGAGAGCTCACCCGACGTCCGCTGACCGTGCCAAGTCTACGCAAGTTTCTGTTCTTTTGGGTGTATTTCCAACCGATCGGTTGATTGTTCAACCGATCGGTTCACCTGATGATCGCAAGATCCAAACGACGAGCCGCTTGCGCCAACCGATCGAGTAACGTGAGCGGGTGAAGTTTCTGAAGACCGCAGCCGAAGAACGTTGCAGCTCACCCGATTGGTTTGAAGGATCCTGTCAAAAGGACGATGTAGGATCGAATGCGAGGAGAGACTTACGTTAGCGTATGCTGCGCTGTAGTCTCTGAACTTTCCCTCGAATTCGCCACAATGGTCAGTACTTCGTCACAGAGGATCGAAGCAGCGTTTTCATCGTCTAAATCTCACTTTAGGAGAAGAACTTGATGGAAGGGAGAAGAGGAAAAAGATTGCCTTATGCAAACTTATGGCATGAATGATTAGCCTAAAATGCCTTACCCTTGGGTCCTATTTATAGGCTTTAGGGGTAGTTATTGTAGGAAATAACTACATATAAGCTTATTAGCTTATATTAACACCATTGCTTATCCTCTTCTTCATGCACTTATCAAGTGCCTTTATGCACTTATAATGTGACTTTTTCCACTTATCGAGTGGTCCTTTTCACACATGAAAAGGTTCCCTTCGCACATACTTTCATGCACGTGACATCTGAGGTCCGTAGACCCTCATACATCCCCTCTTGGGTGTATACATGTCGTCCATATCCAACATCTCCCACTCACACTTGAGGGGATTGTAAGGAAATAGTTCTTCTGTTTATCATACTGAGAAATAGACCGTGTGACCGTCATGCGTATAGAGTCTGCTGTTGTGCACTTGTTAGAGATACACAACACTCCTTGAGGTGCAAAGTTGAGTAGATCAACGCATGCTTTACCATAGATTATTTCCTCACATTTCTTATACTTTATATTCAACAATTGAATCCCATCTGGATTACAATTGGTTGGCCAGCTTTAAATCTCTAAAGTCCAAATGTGAATATGAAATTAATCTTCCTCTTCTTGCGATCCTTTCGATCTTGACTTGACTCGCTTTTCTAACATGCCCCGCCGGACCGAATTGATCATAGTCCATAAGCAACATGCTAAGACAGCGATCACCCAGTCAAATCTAAAGGAACTAATTAGAGTCCATAAGGGTAACAAATTCAAGACCCATGTGGTCTTTGGGTCTCACATAATAGTAAACACAATTACTATTCTAACCCAATGGTCAAATGCATACGTAGTATGAATACGTATTACAACATCACTCCTTTCCCAGGGAGCGTATGTCTTAATGATGTTGTAAGGATGATGGTCAGACACCACAATGTCTGACTTTGAGTCCCTTTTACTACTCATTGATCTCCTGGACCTACATCCCACATAAGACAGACAAGAAAACATTCTCTTAGATCTTTTGTAAGCATCCATATGATGCAGATCTTTCATACGACCATTTTGTTTAAGTCATGACTCTAAATCATCCGTCTGATGATTTTGACTTTAAACAGGTCTCATCTTTATCTTATCTGTCTGATAAAAAAAAGACGGTTGCTCATGTGAGAGAGCCAACCTCAATCTGTCTGACATACTAGAAAATATAGTTGAGATTTTAAATGTACACAAACATTTTCAAGAAACTCATATGCAATGTCGAAAAGAACTTATTCTTTTATTAAATTTGATCTTTCATAGACATGAGAATATACATTGATACAACTCAACTCTTACGCAATCCTTGAGATGATAATTGTTTGTAAAATACATCTCTGGGGATCGCCTTCGTAAGCGGATCCGCCATCATCTCATGCGTAGATATGTACCTAATGTCTACCTTCTTGTTCTTATCAAAATCTTTTGCAAATTTGTAGCGGATATCAATGTGTTTGGTCTTACAATGGAATTTTGGATCTTTGACAACGGATATTTCCCCATCACTTATCATATGGATGCTTACAAAAGATCTAAGAAGATTTTTGAAATCTTGTCTGTCTTATGCAGGATGTGGGTCCAGGAAATTAATAAGTAATAAAAGGGACTCAAAGTCAGACATTGTGGTGTCAGATCATCATCCTTACAACATCATTAAGACATACGCTCCCTGGGAAAGGAGTGATGTTGTAATACGTATTCATACTACGTATGCATTTGACCATTGGGTTAGAATAGTAATTGTGTTTACTATTATGTGAGACCCAAAGACCACATGGGTCTTAAACTTTTTACCCTTATGGACTCTAATTGGTTCCTTTAGATTTGACTAGGTGATCGATGTCTTAGCATGTTGCTTGTAGACTATGGTCAATTCGGTCCGGCGGGGCATGTTAGAAAAGCAAGTCAAGTCAAGATCGAAAGGATCGCAAGAAGAGGAAGATTAATTTCATATTCACATTTGGACTTTAGAGAATCAAAGCTGGCCAGCCAATTGTAATCCATATGGGATTCAATTATTGAATATAAAGTATAAGAAATGTGAGGAAATAATCTAGTGTAAAGCATGCATTGATCTACTCAACTTTTCACCTCAAGGAGTGTTGTGTATCTCTAACAAGTGCACAACAGCAGACTCTATGCGCATGACGGTCACACGGTCTATTTCTCAGTATGATAAACAGAAGAACTATTTCCGTACAATCCCATCAAGTGTGAGTGGGAGATGTTGGATATGGACGACATGTATACACCCAAGAGGGGATGTATGAGGGTCTACAGACCTCAGATGTCGCGTGCATGAAAGCATGTGCGAAGGGAACCTTTTCATGTGTGAAAATGACCACTCGATAAGTGAAAAAAGTCACATTATAAGTGCATAAAGGCACTTGATAAGTGCATGAAGAAGAGGATAAGCAAGGGTGTTAATATAAGCTAATAAGCTTATATGTAATTATTTCCTACAATAACTACCCCTAAAGACTATAAATAGGACCCAAGGGTAAGGCATTTTAGGCTAATCATTCTTGCCATAAGTTTGCATAAGGCAATCTTTTTCCTATTCTCCCTTCCATCAAGTTCTTCTCCTAAAGTGAGATTTAGACGGTGAAAACGTTGCTTCGATCCTCTGTGATGAAGTACCGACCGTTGTGGCGAATCCGAGGGCAAAGTTCAGAGACTACAACACGACATACGCTAACGTAAGTCTCTCCTCTCATTCGATCCTACATCGTCCTTTTGACAGGATCCATCATATTGTTTATGCACTTATAATGTAACCGGCCAGGGCCAATATAGGATCCCTTCATGCGATGATAGAGGATCGAAAGAGAGGAGACTTACGTTAGCGTATGCTTCACTATAATCACTGAACTTCGCCCTTGGATTCGCCACAACGATCGGTACTTCGTCACAGAGGATCAAAGCATCGTTTCACCATCTAAATCTCTATTTGGAAGAAGAACTTAATGGAAGGGAGAAGAGGAAAGAAGGTTACCTTATGCAAACTTATGGCATGAAGGATTAGCCTTGAAAGACATACCCTTGGGTCCTATTTATAGGCCTTGGGGGTAGTTATTGTAGGAAATAACTACATATATGCTTATTAGCTTATATTAGTACCATTGCTTATCCACTTCCTTATGCACTTATCAAGTGCCTTTATGCACTTATAAAGTGACTTTTTCCACTTATCGAGTGGTCCTTTTCACACATGAAAAGGTTCCCTTCGCACATGCCTTCATGTACGCGACATCCGAGGTCCATAGACCCTCATACACCCCCTCATGGGTGTATACATGTCGTCCATATCCAACATCTCCCACTCACACTTCTATTTAGTTCTTCTATTTATCATACTGAGAAATAGACCGTGTGACCGTCATGCGTATATAGTCTCCTGTTGTGCACTTGTTAGAGATACACAACACTCCTTGGGGTGCAAAGTTGAGTAGATCAATGCATGTTTTACCCTAGATTATTTCTTCACATTTCTTATACTTTATATTCAACAATTGAATCCCATCTGGATTACAATTGGTTGTCCAGCTTTGAATCTCTAAAGTCCAAATGTGAATATGAAATTAATCTTCCTCTTCTTGAGATCCTTTCAATCTTGACTTGACTCGCTTTTCTAACATGCCCCGCCGGACCGAATTGACCATAGTCTACAAGCAACATGCTAAGACATCGATCACCTAGTCAAATCTAAAGGAACCAATTAGAGTCCATAAGGGTAAAAAGTTTAAGACCCATGTGGTCTTTGGGTCTCACATAATAGTAAACACAATTACTATTCTAACCCAATGGTCAAATGCATACGTAGTATGAATACGTATTACAACATCACTCCTTTCCCAGGGAGCGTATGTCTTAATGATGTTGTGAGGATGATGATCTGACACCACAATGTCTGACTTTGAGTCCCTTTTATTACTCATTAATTTCCTGGACCCACATCCTGCATAAGACATACAAGATTTCAAAAATCTTCTTAGATCTTTTGTAAGCATCCATATGATGCAGATCTTTCATATGACCATTTTGTTTAAGTCATGACTCTAAATTATCCGTCTGACGATTTTGACTTTAAACAGGTCTCATCTTTATCTTTATCCGTCTGATAGAATAAAGGCGGTTGCTCATGTGAGAGAGCCAACCTCAATCTGTCCGACATACTAGAAAATATAGCTGAGATTAAAAGAAATGTATACAAACATTTTCAAGAAACTCATATGAAATGTCGAAAAGAACTTATTCTTTTATTAAATTTGATCTTTCATAGACATGGGAATACATTGATACAACTCAGCTCTTACTCAATCCTTGAGATGATAAGTGTTTGTAAAACACATCTCTGGGGATCGCCTTCGTAAGCGGATCCGCTATCATCTCATGCGTAGATATGTACCTAATGTCTACCTTCTTGTTCTTATCATAGTATTTTGCAAATTTGTAGCGGATATCAATGTGTTTGGTCTTACAATGGAATTTTGGATCTTTGACATAGGCTATAGACGCTTGACTGTCACTGTGTATTGGTACATCACCTGAGTCACTTGCATCAATTAGCCTGTTTAAGAACCTCTTAAGCCAAACAGCTTCTTGGACTGCCATGCTAAAGGCCACAAACTCGGCTTCCATAGTTGAAAGTGCGATGCAGGATTGGTTCTTGCTACTCCAGGATATTGCACCAGATCCGAGTAGAAAAACATGTCCTGAGGTCGATCGTCGCTTATCGAGATCACCCGCCCAATCAGCATTAGTGTAGCCTTCGAGCCTCAAGGCATTTCCTTGATAGCATAAAGCATAGTCCGCAGTCCCTTTAAGATACCGCATTATCCTCTTAACCGCTTTCCAGTGTGTTTGCCCTGGATTGGATTGGTAACGACTTACCATTCCAACGGCAAAACAGATGTCCGGTCTTGTACACATCATAGCGTACATAAGACTACCAACTGCACTGGAATATGGAACTTTTTCCATAATATCCTTTTCTTTTTGGTTCTTTGGACACATTTTCAGACATAAATTATCGCATTTGTTTATAGGAGTATCAATGGACTTACAGTCCTGTATATTAAAACGTTCTAGAACCTTCTTTATATAAGTCTCTTGTGAAAGAGAAAGAAGTTTCTTCGAATGATTTCTTGAAATCTTAACTCCAAGAATATATGCGGCTTCTCCCATGTCTTTCATCTCAAAAACTGATGAAAGTCAAGCCTTGATATCCATCACAAAGCCCTTGTCATTTCCGGTTATTAAAATGTCATCTACATATATAGACATAATAACATACTTGCTTTTGATCCTCTTGATATATACACAGTTATATTCATCAAGCATGGTAAAACCATTTGATAAGACAACTTCTTGAAATCGTATATACCATTGCCTCAAGGATTGTTTAAGACCATATATGGACTTACGAAGTTTACAAACCTTATGTTCGTTTCCTTATTTTACAAACCCTGTTGGCTGTTCCATATAGATCTCCTCGTCTAATTCTCCTTTGAGAAAGGCAGTCTTTACATCCATTTGATGTAATTCGAGGTCTAAGCAAGCTACCAAAGCCAGAATCAAGCGAATCGATGTAAAACGAACAACATGTGAGAAGGTCTCTTCGTAGTCTATCCCTTCCTGTTGCGTAAAACCTTTCGCGAAAAGGCAAGCTTTATATCTGTCTATATAACCATCAGCCTTATGCTTGATCTTAAGAACCCATTTGTTCCCAATAGCTCTACGTCCTCTGGGTAAGTCAACCAAGTCCCAGACTCGGTTAATTTTCATGGATTCTAATTCCTCCTTCATTGCTTCCATCCATTTGTCTTTTACAGGGCATGATACGGCCTGTTTGAAAGTAGCAGGCTCGTCATCTTCTTGTAGTAAAGTCATAAAGGTTTGTGGGAATTCATCCTCAAATCTTAGAGGAGCTAACCATGTACGACTACTACGTCACATTTGAGATTCTTCAAGTCCTTGTTGACTCGAAGTTGGAGCAATTCTACTATTACTCCCACTTGGAATGTGATTAGAATTGCTCCCACTTGGATCATTATTCCTATATGGAATAGGATTCGCATCATTCGTAGCATCCATTGGTGAAGATTGAAACGTATTTTCGTCTTCACCAAGAGTTCTCCCACTCGAATGAGGTAATCCTTCTTGATCATAAATCTCAAATAGAGATAAGTCCTGACTTATCTCGCCCTGTCTTGGAAACTCATTTTCCAAGAAAGTAACATCCCTCGACTCAAATTCAATTAGTCCTCCATTGTCTTCCTGACCATTGAAAACATAACCTTTGGAGTTTTCTGCGTATCGTATAAAGATACATTTCCTCCCCCTTGGCCCAAGTTTTCCATACTTATGGGAGGAAATATGTGCATAGGATGCACACCCCCAAGGTTTTAAAATGCTTAAGTCAGGAGACCTTTGGTTCCACAACTCATAAGGAGTGGAGCTAACTGATTTCGAGGGTACGCGGTTCAAGATGAAAGCAGCCGTCAATAATGCATCACCCCAAAAGGTGATTGGCAAGTTAGCTTGCGCCATCATTGAACGGACCATTTCCATTAAAGTCCTATTTCTCCTTTCAGCAACACCATTTTGTTGCGGAGTATAAGGCATAGTTATTTGATGAACTATGCCCTTTTCATCATAAAGTTCCTTAAAACTTGCTGATTGATATTCACCGCCTCTATCGGTTCGCAAGAACTTAATCTTGCGATCTAATTGATTTTTCACTAAACTCATATAGTTTTTAAAGCAGGTTAATGCTTCACTTTTGTGGGATATCAAATAGATATGTCCGAATCAGGTGAAGTCATCAATAAAAGTGATGAAGTAGGACTTTCCGCGTCTTGTCTTGACATTCATCGGACCACATATGTCCGAATGGATGAGCTGTAATGGAACCTCGGCCCTTGTGCTGGTTCTAAATGGCTTGCGACAAGATTTCCCTACAAGGCAATGTTCGCAAGTCGACATTTCGACCTTTGAAACATTGGATAGAAGGCCACGTTTGGCAAGTCTATCCATACGTGTTGGTCCAATGTGACCAAGCCTTGCGTGCCAACAAATTACATCTGATTCATAAATCGAAGAATTTGTAACAAGGAAATTTTCATTAAAATTTGAGGAATCGTACATCGTATTTAATACAATGATTCCTTTAAAAACATACCCAGAACCAATTACAGAATTATTACAAGACAAATCCACATTACAATTATGAAAGAACCAACTATAACCAAGACCCATTAAGACGACCACAAATATTATATTCCTTCGAATATCCGGAGCGAAGAGAACATCATGAAGTAAGATAGTGCGGCCGTTGTCAAGACGAGATTGCACGTCCCAACGCCTTTCACTTCAACACGTGTGTTGTTTCCTACATATATCCACTTCGTTCCTTGGGGTATCCGGTGATACTCCACGAAGGACCATCTGTCCCTTGCTATGTGGTCGGTGGCACCTGAATCAATTATCCAAAAAGGATTAGATTCTACAAGAAATATTGAACTAGAAACACATATGTAACTAGTATTATTACAAGTTACCTTGTCACCTCCATCCGTACATGAACGGGCAAAGTGACCTAACTTGTTGCACTTGAAGCACTTGATCTTCTTCAAGTCTTTCTTCTTGTGCCATTTCTTGTTCCCACCCTTTTGTTTGGGTTTCTTGGTAGACACTGGTTGCTTTTTATACTCATGAGCGAACTTCGAGTGATGTTTATGTTTCTTTCCCCCGTGTGAGGAACTAGCAACCATGTGCACTTCTGCACTTGGCTTGGCGGCCGCAAGCCGCTCTTCCTCTAACTCGAGGTGCTTAGAAACATCGTTGAAGTTCTTGATGCTCTCATTATGAGTGAGATGCATCTTCAAGTTGTCCCATTCGATTGGTAGGGAACATATGACTGCTTGGATTTGTTGTTCATCAGTGATCATATGCCCTGCATCCTTTAACTCTGAAATAAGATTCGCCATGTGTCGCAGATGCATTCCCATGGAATGATCTGGACGTTTTTTGTACGAATCGAATTTTATTGTTAAAGAGCAAAGTTTGGTCACCGAGGTGCCACCAAACTTCTCCTCTAGCTTGGACCATATGTCCATAGCTAGGTCATATTCTCGGAAGATTCGCATTATGTCGTCGGCCATACTTGACAACAACGTAATGCGAGCAATTTTGTTCTTCCGAGACCAAGCATCGAAAGCTTCCTTGTCTCTTCTGTGTTGGGCCGTAGTGCCTAACTCAGGTTCAATCATTATGTTCTTCAGAGTTTCGAGCACATCTTGCTCCTCCAGAACATATTGTATCTTCATGGACCATAGTTTGTAATTATCGCCGTTGAGTTTTTTACCTTTGTATACATTTGACCATTGGGCCAGGCCAGGAGAGCCCTACGGTACCGATGGCCTCGGCCCCGGCCACCTGCATGGCCAGCCCCTACGGTGCCGGCGGCTGTTGCCTACGGCAAAGCCCCCTGCAGGGGGGGAGGGCCTGGATCCCTAGGGGGGAATCTGGCCTTGGCACGGCCACGGCTCGACCCCGACAATAGCCGGGACAGGCCACTACCTCCCGCTGCAAAATACGTTTGCAAAATACGTTTTCAAAATACGTTTTTTCAAAAACGCTTTTCCGCTGCAAGTACTATAAGAGTACTATTGTTTGATAAGTGATGGGGAAATATTGAAAGTTGTTCTAGATGGTGATTGGCATCGTAATGACCTTTCCGATTCTAGAGCAACATCTACAATATTTTTCGAAAGTAACTTATCGAATGTAAAACTTATGCAATGTTTTTGATCGAACTCTTTTTATGTCTTTAGCAGCATTTTAAAACTAAAATGTCTTCCGCTACTAAGAACATCGTCGCTGAGTTGAACAAAGGTGAAAAACTCAACCGCGATAATAACAAACTATGGTCCATGAAGATACAATATGTTCTAGAGGAGCAAGATGTGCTCGAAACTCTGAAGAACATAATGATTGAACCTGAGTTAGGCAATACGGCCCAACATAGAAGAGACAAGGAAGCTTTCGATGCTTTGTCTCTGAAGAACAAAATTGCTCGCATTACGTTGTTGTCAAGTATGGCCGACGACATAATGCGAATCTTCCGAGAATATGACCTAGCTATGGACATATGGTCCAAGCTAGAGGAGAAGTTTGGTGGCACATCGGTGACCAAACTTTGCTCTTTAACTATAAAATTCGATTCGTACAAAAAAACGTCCAGATCATTCCATGGGAATGCATCTGCGACACATGACGAATCTTATTTCAGAGTTAAAGGATGCATGTCATATGATCACTGATGAGCAACAAATCCAAGCAGTCATACGTTCCCTACCAATCGAATGGGACAACATGAAGATGCATCTCACTCATAATGAGAGCATCAAGAACTTCAACGATGTTTCTAAGCACCTCGAGTTAGAGGAAGAAAGGCTTGCGGCCGCCAAGCCAAGTGCAGAAGTGCACATGGTTGCTAGTTCCTCACACGGGGAAAAGAAACGAAAACATCACTCGAAGTTCGCTCATGAGTATAAAAAGCAACCAGTGTCTATCAAGAAACCCAAACAAAAAGGTGGGAACAAGAAATGGCACAAGAAGAAAGACTTGAAGAAGATCAAGTGCTTCAAGTGCAACAAGTTAGGTCACTTTTCCTGTTCATGTACGGATGGAGGTGACAAGGTAACTTGTAATAATACTAGTTACATATGTGTTTCTAGTTCAATATTTCTTGTAGAATCTAATCCTTTTTGGATAATTGATTCAGGTGCCACCGACCACATAGCAAGGGACATACGGTCCTTCGTGGAGTATCACCGGATACCCCAAGGAACGAAGTGGATATATGTAGGAAACAACACACGTGTTGAAGTGAAAGGCGTTGGGACGTGCAAGCTCGTCTTGGACAACAGCCGCACTATCTTACTTCATGATGTTCTCTTCGCTCCGGATATTCGAATGAATATAATATCTGTGGTCGTCTTAATGGGTCTTGGTTATAGTTGGTTTTTTTTCATAATTGTAATGTGGATTTGTCTTGTAATAATTCTGTAATTGGTTCCGGGTATGTTTTTAAAGGATTCATTGTATTAAATACGATGTACGATTCCTCAAATTTTAATGAAAATTTCCTTGTTACAAATTCTTCGATTTATGAATCAGATGTAATTTGTTGGCACACAAGGCTTGGTCACATTGGACCAACACGTATGGATAGACTTGCCAAACGTGGCCTTCTATCCAATGTTTCAAAGGTCGAAATGTCGACTTGCGAACATTGCCTTGTAGGGAAATCTTGTCACAAGCCATTTGGAACCGACACAAGGGCCGAGGTTCCATTACAGCTCATCCATTCGGACATATGTGGTCCGATGAATGTCCAGACAATACGCGGGAATTCCTACTTCATCACTTTTATTGATGACTTCACCCGATTCGGACATATCTATTTGATATCCCACAAAAGTGAAGCATTAACCTGCTTTAAAAACTATATGAGTTTAGTGGAAAATCAATTAGATCGCAAGATTAAGGTCTTGCGAACCGATAGAGGCGGTGAATATCAATCAGCAAGTTTTAAGGAACTTTGTGATGAAAAGGGCATAGTTCATCAAATAACTATGCCTTATACTCCGCAACAAAATGGTGTTGCTGAAAGGAGAAATAGGACTTTAATGGAAATGGTCCATTCAATGATGGCGCAAGCTAACTTGCCAATCACCTTTTGGGGTGATGCATTATTGACGGCTGCTTTCATCTTGAACCGCGTACCCTCGAAATCAGTTAGCTCCACTCCTTATGAGTTGTGGAACCAAAGGTCTTCGGACTTAAGAATTTTAAAACCTTGGGGGTGTGCATCCTATGCACATATTTCCTCCCATAAGTATGGCAAACTTGGACCAAGGGGGAGGAAATGTATCTTTATACGATACGCAGAAAACTCCAAAGGTTAAGTTTTCAATGGTCAGGAAGACAATGGAGGACTGATTGAATTTGAGTCTAGGGATGTTACTTTCTTGGAAAATGAGTTTCCAAGACAGGGCGAGATAAGTCAGGACTTATCTCTATTTGAGATTTATGATCAAGAAGGATTACCTCATTCGAGTGGGAGAATTCTTGGTGAAGACGACATTATGTTTCAACCTTCACCAATGTATGATACGAATGATTCGAATCCTATTCCATATAGGAATAATGATCCAAGTGGGAGCAATTCTAATCACATTCCAAGTGGGAGTAATAGTAGAATTGCTCCAACTTCGAGTCAACATGGACTTGAAGAATCTCAAATGCGACGTAGTAGTCGTACAAGGTTAGCTCCTCTAAGATTTGAGGATGAATTTCCACAAACCTTTATGACTTTACTACAAGAAGATGACGAGCCTGCTACTTTCAAACAGGCCGTATCATGCCCTGCAAAAGACAAATGGATGGAAGCGATGAAGGAGGAATTAGAATCCATGAAAATTAACCGAGTCTGGGACTTGGTTAACTTACCCAGAGGACATAGAGCTATTGGGAACAAATGTGTTCTCAAGATCAAGCATAAGGCTGATGGCTCTATAGACAGATATAAAGCTCGCCTTGTCGCGAAAGGTTTTACGCAACAGGAAGGGATAGACTACGAAGAGACCTTCTCACCTGTTGTTCGTTTTACCTCAATTCGCTTGATTCTGGCTTTGGTAGCTTGCTTAGATCTCGAATTACATCAAATGGATGTAAAGACTGCCTTTCTCAAGGGAGAATTAGACGAGGAGATCTATATGAAACAGCCAACAGGGTTTGTAAAAGAAGGAAACGAACATAAGGTTTGTAAACTTCGTAAGTCCATATATGGTCTTAAACAATCCTCGAGGCAATGGTATATACGATTTCAAGAATTTGTCTTATCAAATGGTTTTACCATGCTTGATGAAGATAATTGTGTATATATCAAGAGGACCAAAAACAAGTATGTTATTATGTCTCTATATGTAGATGACATTTTAATAACCGGAAATAACAAGGGCTTTGTGATGGATATCAAGGCTTGACTTTCATTAGTTTTTGAGATGAAAGACATGGGAGAAGCTGCATATATTCTTGGAGTTAAGATTTCAAGAAATCGTTCAAAGAAACTTCTTTCTCTTTCACAAGAGACTTATATAAAGAAGGTTCTAGAACGTTTTAATATGTAGGACTGTAAGTCCATTGATACTCCTATAAGCAAATGCGATAATTTATGTCTGAAAATGTGTCCAAAGAACCAAAAAGAAAAGGAAATTATGGAAAAAGTTCCATATTCCAGTGCAGTTGGTAGTCTTATGTACGCTATGATGTGTACAAGACCGGACATCAGTTTTGCCGTTGGAATGGTAAGTCGTTACCAATCCAATCCAGGGCAAGCATACTGGAAAGCGGTTAAGAGGATAATGCGGTATCTTAAAGGGATTGCGGACTATGATTTATGCTATCAAGGAGATGCCTTGAGGCTTGAAGGCTACACTGATGCTGATTGGGCGGGTGATCTCGATGAGCGACGATCGACCTCAGGGTATGTTTTTCTACTCGGATCTGGTGCAATATCCTGGAGTAGCAAGAAGCAATCCTGCATCGCACTTTCAATTATGGAAGCTGAGTTTGTGGCATTTAGCATGGCAGTCCAAGAAGCTGTTTGGCTTAGGAGGTTCTTAGACAGGCTAATTGATGCAAGTGACTCAGGTGCTGTACCAATACACAGTGACAGTCAAGCATCTATAGCCTATGTCAAAGATCCAAAATTCCATTGTAAGACCAAACACATTGATATCCGCTACAAATTTGTAAAAGATTTTGATAAGAACAAGAAGGTAGACATTAGGTACATATCTACGCATGAGATGATAGCGGATCCGCTTACGAAGGCGATCCCCAGAGATGTGTTTTACAAACACTTATTATCTCAAGGATTGCGTAAGAGTTGAGTTGTATCAATGTATATTCCCATGTCTATGAAAGATCAAATTTAATAAAAGAATAAGTTCTTTTCGACATTGCATATGAGTTTCTTGAAAATGTTTGTGTACATTTAAAATCTCAACTATATTTTCTAGTATGTCAGACAGATTGAGGTTGGCTCTCTCACATGAGCAACCGCCTTTTTTATCAGACGGATAAGAAAAAGATGAGACCTGTTTAAAGTCAAAATCATCAGACGGATGATTTAGAGTCATGACTTAAATAAAATGGTCGTATGAAAGATCTGCATCATATGGATGCTTACAAAAGATCTAAGAGAATGTTTTCTTGTCTGTCTTATGCGAGATGTGGGTCCAGGAGATCAATGAGTAGTAAAAGGGACTCAAAGTCAGACATTGTTGTGTCTGACCATCATCCTTACAACATCATTAAGACATACGCTCCCTGGGAAAGGAGTGATGTTGTAATACGTATTCATACTACGTATGCATTTGACCATTGGGTTAGAACAGTAATTGTGTTTACTATTATGTGAGACCCAAAGAACACATGGGTCTTGAATTTCTTACCCTTATGGACTCTAATTGGTTCCTTTAGATTTGACTGGGTGATCGCTGTCTTAGCATGTTGCTTATGGACTATGATCAATTCGGTCCGGCGGGGCATGTTAGAAAAGCGAGTCAAGTCAAGATCGAAAGGATCGCAAGAAGAGGAAGATTAATTTCATATTCACATTTGGACTTTAGAGATTCAAAGCTGGCCAGCCAATTGTAATCCATATGGGATTCAATTGTTGAATATAAAGTATAAGAAATGTGAGGAAATAATCTAGGGTAAAGCATGCGTTGATCTACTGAACTTTGCACCTCAAGGAGTGTTGTGTATCTCTAACAAGTGCACAACAGCAGACTCTATACGCATGACGGTCACACGGTCTATTTCTTAGTATGATAAACAGAAGAACTATTTCCTTACAATCCCCTCAAGTGTGAGTGGGAGATGTTGGATATGGACGACATGTATACACCCAAGAGGGGATGTATGAGGGTCTACGGACCTCAGATGTCACGTGCATGAAAGCATGTGCGAAGGGAACCTTTTCATGTGTGAAAAGGACCACTCGATAAGTGGAAAAAGTCACATTATAAGTGCATAAAGGCACTTGATAAGTGCATGAAGAAGAGGATAAGCAAGGGTGTTAATATAAGCTAATAAGCTTATATGTAGTTATTTCCTACAATAACTACCCCTAAAGACTATAAATAGGACCCAAGGGTAAGGCATTTAGGCTAATCATTCATGCCATAAGTTTGCATAAGGCAATCTTTTTCCTCTTCTCCCTTCCATCAAGTTCTTCTCCTAAAGTGAGATTTAGACGGTGAAAACGCTGCTTCGATCCTCTGTGACAAAGTACCGACTGTTGTGGCGAATCCAAGGGCGAAGTTCAGAGATTATAGCATAGCGTACGCTAACATAAGTTTCTTCTCTCTTTCGATCCTCTATCATCGAATGATGGGATCCTACATTGGAGTCCGGTCGGGCCGGCCGGCCGGCCTCCTTGTAGTTCGGCCACACACCCCCCCTATGG
The DNA here is from genome assembly GCA_030789695.1 of Scilla litardierei. Classification (NCBI taxonomy): domain Eukaryota; kingdom Viridiplantae; phylum Streptophyta; class Magnoliopsida; order Asparagales; family Asparagaceae; genus Scilla; species Scilla litardierei. The sequence continues at coordinate 87,482,714 of CM061130.1, read as the reverse complement.
GGGGTAGTCTTGGTTGTTATTGGCCGAAGCCAACCCCTTCCCAAATGGGGAGGGGGGGTGCATCATGCACCAAAGAGATACGTGTTCATCTTCTCCGATGAGAAGTTTTTTTGGAACCACCATCTTCTCTGATGAGACACCCGTTCATCGAGAAAGTGGTTATGCTTTAATGGCCTTGTGCCAAAAAAATTAACACACTTTCAAGTCCGTAAACTTCACGCTCTACATGAAGAGAGTTCACATTCCCTATTGAATGTAGACTCAGCATCCATGAGGAGTGCGAGTTTGGCGAGATGAACGGTCAGTTCTTCCCGTCACAGAGAGTTCCTGTCATATCCGTAATGGCAAAAGACCCTAACGTGAAAAGAACAACTTTTGCATTCTCTACGTCACGATGCGTTCCTACCATATCCATAATGGAAGGAAACTCATTCGTGAAAGAGACAACGCGTCATTCATCGGTGAGACCGGAGCGAACCCGTGTGGCTTTGATACCAATGTAGGATCCTATCATTCAATGATAGAGGATCGAATGAGAGGAGAGACTTACGTTAGCGTATGCTACGCTATAATCTCTGAACTTTGCCCTTGGATTCTCCACAACAGTCGGTACTTTGTCACAGAGGATCGAAGCAGCGTTTTCACCGTCTAAATCTCACTTTAGGAGAAGAACTTGATGGAAGGGAGAAGAGGAAAAAGATTGCCTTATGCAAACTTATGGCATGAATGATTAGCCTAAAATGCCTTACCCTTGGGTCATATTTATAGGCTTTAGGGGTAATTATTGTAGGAAATAACTGTTGAGTATTGATTCCCCGGATTTGGTTTTGGATGACGAGCAAACATAAATATCGTATACTAACAGTTTGTGAGTGCAGGTATGGAGATCGTCGCCAAAATACTTGGAACATCTAAAGCAATGTCTCAAGACTTCTCAATACGCATGATCGTGTGCCTGAAGCTTCGTTGAAGCTCAAGGAGCAATATTGAAGTCAAGAAGAATGAAGATTGAAGCTTTGAAGACGGCTCGTCAATGTATTATTTATTGTCTTCTAGCTTCATAGATTAGAATGTTAAGCCTTGAGTAGGACTTACTTAATAATCTTCATTTCGCTCATATCTTAGAGCTAGGATTATCATAAAAGCCATTAGAAACTTTCCCGAAGCCTATCGCTTCTTCCCTCGGCTTCTAGTGCATGTTAGTTGGTTCAAGAAGAGTCACCAACCGACTAGATGACGATCTAGTCGGTCGGAAACTCTACATGAATCGACTAGATGCCTTGCTCAATTCAGCTCATTCCATGTTGATCAATTAGTCGGTCAAAGAAGGTTCACCGACCGACTAGATGACGATCTAGTCGGTCATGAGTCCTTCTCAGACCGACTAGTTATCATTGCCTCTGTACAGCCTGAGCTACTGTTTCGAGTTAGTCGGTCAAAGAACGTTTGTCGACCGACTAGTTGAGAAACTAGTCGGCCAGCATTTGTTCTTAAACCGACTAAATCAACTTGATGTCAGCCTATTCTATTTCGACTGTTAGTCGGTCAAAGAACATTCACCGACCGACTAGTTGTGAAACTAGTCGGTCGGCAAGTCTTCTTAGACCGACTAGTTGTTATCTCCTGTACTCCGACAACTTGGCTGTTCAACCGTTAGTCGGTCTACGGTGTATCACCGACCGACTAGTTGATGAACTAGTCGGTCAGTGATCCTTCTTTGACCGACTAGTCTGGTTCAGAATAGAGCCGTTGGGATCTTTTCCAACACGATTTTTCTTGCCTCTATAAATACAAACCTGATTCATTTGAGGCAAGGTTAGAGGTCCTAATTCCAAGCAATTTCAGACCTAAGAGAAGAGCTCTCCCAAGCTATTTCAAAGCTCTTTCTCCCTCACAAGAATCTCTCCCTCAACACCTTGAGCCCTAATTCCTCAAGAGAGATTCTCTCCATTGTGAGCTTCTCAAGCCAAGAGCTTGATTCTAGTCACCATACTCCACCCTAGGCTTCCATTGTTGGTCATCTTCTTGAAGCTAGGGTTTGGTGACATCTTCTTCCACAACAATCCATCTTTGCCCTAATTTGGTAAGTATACTCAAGGCATATGATTTTGTGGTAAGTATTTCATTTACTTTGTTATTGCGAATTGTTCTCTCGGTTGTGAGAGAAGTGTGTGATCCCGGGTTGTGGGAGTCACATTTGTATTGTGTATGATTTGGTCTTGTGAAGGTTTTTCACAAGAATTTCATAGTGGAAATCTTGGGTTAGAGGTTTTCTAACTCGAGTATCCGGAGGGGATCCGGGTGGTTGGGACGTAGGATCACCGGGAACAAGTCGGGGAGACTTGGGTGGATCCGAACCCGTTACATGTTTTGTTTACGTTGTTAATTCTTGTCGATAGTTGTTTATTCCGCATTGTCGTTTGTTCATTGCATAATAGTTAGGAATAACTCTCTTAATTATTTTAAAGTACTATTCACCCCTCCTTTAGTACATGTGCAGTAGCTTAGCAGGGCATTACAATTGGTATCAGAGCCAAGGTTAAAGCTACAAGGTCAAAACTATGACAAACAACGACTACAACGTCTTCAAGGATCGTCACGGATCGTCTTCTGTTATGGAAGGGCAATCCTCTGTCAGGCCTCCTCATTTCAACGGTACCAACTATGGGTACTGGAAATGCCGGATGGAAACCTTCCTCCGGAGTGCTTCACTTTGGAGAGCCACATTGACGGAGTATGTTGAGCCTACCGAACAAGATTTTGCGAAGTGGACTACCGAGGAAGTCGCCGCGGAGGTAAGCAATGCCAAGACGATGAATGCCTTGCAATGTGCGTTGGAGCCCGAAGACTTCAACAAGATATGCACATGTAAGAGTGCATAACAAGTATGGAACCAACTCCTCATCTTGCGCGAAGGAATGAGTACGGTAAAAGATTCTAAACTCGTTGTCGCTAACAAAGAGTTTGAGTTGTTTCACATGGAACAGGGTGAAACCATGAAGGACTACTATGCTCGCTTCGTGGACATTTCCAACGAATTGGAAGCTCTTGGGAAGGTCTACACCCAAAAGGAGAAGGTCGCGAAGATTATTGGCGGACTTCCCTCTTGTTGGGAAAAGCGTACCTTCGCCATCGAGGAAGGTAACGATATGAATAAATATACCGTTGTTCAATTAATGGGTACCTTGTAGTCTTACGAGGTACGCAAGGAAAGTAAGATCAAGATGAAGGAGAAGATGAAAACGTACTTAAAGCAAGACGAGCCAAAGAAAAAGGCGATTGCATATAAGGCCGCTCCATCTACCGATGATGAAGAATCGGAAGAAGAAGAATCGGAAGATGAGTTGGACATGAAAATTTTGGCCGATTTGGCAAAGAAGTTCGACCGATGCTTCCAAAAAGGTAAGTTTAAGAATTTATCTAAGTTTGGTTCTACTAATGTTTCTACTCCCGTATGTTATAAATGTAATAAGCCAGGACATATCAATCCGGATTGTCCTCTAAACAAACACAAGGGGAAGTGGAAGGCATCCAAGCACGACAAGTCGAGAAAGCACAAGAAAGGACTTGTCGGGACATTCACCGACTCCGAGGATTCGTCAAGTGGAGAGTCGGATGATGAACGCGTGGATAAAGCACACATGTGCTTCATGGGAAAAGAGGAACGTGTTCAAGAGACTTCCTTCGATGAAAGCAATGAAAGCGAGGAAAGCGAGAATGAAGGCGGTGAGGTAACCATGGATGAACTTAAATTAGTCAACGAACAACTTTGGTATAAGTTTTCTAAATTGGCTAGTGGATTTATTAAGACTAAAAATGAGTTAGATAGTCTTAAAACCTCGTCTAAGCCTTTCATCGTCAACAACGACACCGTTGTTGAAGGGTTGAGAAATGAGATTGAACATCTCAAATCTCAACTTGAGCATGTTCATATCGAGGATTCGGATGAACATGTGATAGCGGATTTGACGTCTCAAAACTCAACTTTGAGTATTGAGAATAAAAATCTCAAATCACGTGTTTGCGCACTCACATCGCAAGTGTCCACCTTGGATGCTTCTTTGCATTCTCTCACCGAGTAGTATAAGTGCACATTAGGCCGAATTCATGAATTCAATAAAGGTAAGGGCCATTTGGATAATATCCTAAATGACTTACCTCCGACCAATCATCACATTGGTTTGGGGTATAAGATAGGAAAGTCATCCAAATCGTCCGGTACCTTTGTTAGGCCAACGTCCGATGCTTCTACTAGTGGAAGTAAACACTTCATTGGTAGTTCTTCTACCAATGGTGCTTCCGCTAGGAACATGCCCCCATTTGGAAAGAAACCCACTTTGGGTGGACCTCCAAAGAAGGGTCATGCTTTCATGTATACCATGCCACGTAGGAACACACATCCTACCCCACATGTTAGCACATATGATGATTTCTATGCTCCGCATCCACGGGCACGTGCACACCATGTGAGACACCCTCATGCACGTGTCCCTCCACATGCATATGAACACCCACATCATCGTATGAACAATTCTCATCATGCACCATTTCGTCATGTTCCTTATGCATATCCACGACATGCATCACGTAGAAATCAACAACGCGTGCATGCTCCCAATAGGATGAGGGCTCCCAAAATTTTCACTATTTGGAGCCCAAAGGACACAAACATGAATGAAAAACAAGTGTATATGAATTCTTATTTTATGAATGTCGTTCATAATGATAATTATGTGGGGAAGTCTAAGTCCAATTGGACTTGGCTTCCAAAAGTCTAATTTCTTAGGACCCAATGTCCTTGGGTACCATGGAATGATATTTTATCTTTAGGTACTCAAGGATAAGAGAAGGAGCATCAAATCAAATTTTTAGCTCCATATTAAGTTTCCCTAGGTTCAATCCACAGTGGGATACCAACCCTACCAACTCATTGATTTGTAAAGAATTTCTCACTCAAATAGAGTTGTTGGTGCTTAAAGAGATGCACCAAAGTAGGGGGAGCTCAATGTTGTAAGTATTTCTTAATTTTGATTTACATTGGCATCCATGTGTGTTAAATACATCCATTGTTAGAATATCTACATTGGTAGACTATATTACAATTGATGTCATTTTGTGCTATAATTGTGTATGCCATAGTTTTATGATGCTCTGTCTATTTTTGGCATAACATTTTTGCATATTACTTTTGGTATCGTTTTGCTACATTTGGTTTTCACATCGGATTAATTTTGTCGCTGATGTTGACTTCGTCGCTCGACGATTACTTTGGTTAAATAGAATTCTTTCTATGGAAACATAGAATTGTTTTCCATGCACTCTATTTAACTAAGATTGTTGATTTTGGAGAGTATGTTCCAAAACTCAATACGTGAAATTGATTTGAGTTTTGATGATTTCGTATTTCGATTTTCGCCTATGGCTTGATGATTTCGTTTTTCGATTTTCGCCTATGGCTTGATGATTTCGTATTTCGATTTTCGCCTATGGTTTGATGATTTCGGTTTTCGATTTTCGCCGATGGTTTTATGATTTCGGTTTTCGATTTTTGACTATGGTCACGTTGGCACACTTTGAGTTTCTTTGGTGTTTTACGTTCGGTATTTTATTTTTGGTGTCATTTGGACCGTGGTCGTATTCTTTGAACTCCCGTGCTTTATTTTTTAGCCATTGGTTCTTGTCGTTGTTCTCCTCCCGCTCTTTTTGCTAATGCCAAAGGGGGAGAGAATTAATAATGGCAATGTGCTAATTGATAATTCAAACCAATTTACCGTGAATCTAATTTGATATGTTAGATTCAGGGGGAGTGAAGATATAAAATGTGGATTTAGATCCTATATGTCAATAATTGGTTCATATTTCATATCTTCCTCATCTGCTTGATGCGTATGATTAATATTTAATACGAGACTAACGTGTCATCAATGCAGGGGGGAGTAAGTAAATTTCAATTGAATCATTATTATTGATTATTATTTATATTGGTTTGTCATCACCAAAAAGGGGGAGAATGTTGAGTATTGATTCCCCGGATTTGGTTTTGGATGATGAGCAAACATAAATATCGTATACTAACTGTTTGTGAGCGCAGTTATGGAGATCGTCGCCAAAAGAATACGTACATCAATATCGACGTCTCAAGACTTCTCAATACGCGTGATAGTGTGCCTGAAGCTTCGTTGAAGCTCAAGGAGCAATATTGAAGTCAAGAAGAATGAAGATTGAAGCTTTGAAGCCGGTTCGTCATGTATTACTTTATGTCTTCTAGCTTTATAGATTAGAATGTTAAGCCTTGAGTAGGACTTACTCTATAATCTTCATTTCGCTCATTTCTTAGAGCTAGGACTATCATAGAAGCCATTAGAAACTTTCCCGAAGCCTATCGCTTCTTCCCTCGGCTTCTAGTGCATGTTAGTTGGTTCAAGTAGAGTCACCAACCGACTAGATGACGATCTAGTCGGTCGGCAACTCTTCATGAACCGACTAGATGTCCTAACTCATTTCAGCTCAGTCATGTCGATCAATTAGTCGGTCAAAGAAGGTTCACCGACCGACTAGATGACGATCTAGTCGGTTAGGAATCCTTCTCAGACCGACTAGTTGAACTTGCCTCTGTACTGCCTGAGTTACTGTTTGAAGTTAGTCGGTCCAAGAACATTCATCGACCGACTAGTTGTGAAACTAGTCGGTCAGCATTTGTTCTTAGACCGACTAAATGTAACTTGTATGTCAGCCTACGTGCTATTTCGACTCTTAGTCGGTCAAAGAACACTCACTGACCGACTAGTTATGCAAACTAGTCGGTTGGCAAGTCTTCTTAGACCGAATAGTTGTCATCTCCTGTACTCCGACAACTTGGCTGTTCAACCGTTAGTCGGTCTACGGTGTATCACCGACCGACTAGTTGATGAACTAGTCGGTCAGTGATCCTTCTTTGACCGACTAGTCTGGTTCAGAGTAGAGCCGTTGGGATCTTTTCCAACACGATTTTTCTTGCCTCTATAAATACAAACCTGATTCGTTTGAGGCAAGGTTAGAGGTCCTAATTCCAAGCAATTTCAGACCTAAGAGAAGAGCTCTCCCAAGCTATTTCAAAGCTCTTTCTCCCTCACAAGAATCTCTCCCTCAACACCTTGAGCCCTAATTCCTCAAGAGAGATTCTCTCCATTGTGAGCTTCTCAAGCCAAGAGCTTGATTCTAGTCACCATACTCCACCCTAGGCTTCCATTGTTGGTCATCTTCTTGAAGCTAGGGTTTGGTGACATCTTCTTCCACAACAATCCATCTTTGCCCTAATTTGGTAAGTATACTCAAGGCATAAGATTTTGTGGTAAGTATTTCATTTACTTTATTATTGCGAATTGTTCTCTCGATTGTGAGAGAAGTGTGTGATCCCGGGTTGTGGGAGTCACATTTGTATTGTGTATGATTTGGTCTTGTGAAGGTTTTTCACAAGAATTTCATAGTGGAAATCTTGGGTTAGCGGTTTTCTAACTCGAGTATCCGGAGGGGATCTGGGTGGTTGGGACGTAGGATCACCGGGAACAAGTCGGGGAGACTTGGGTGGATCCGAACCCGTTACATGCTTCGTTTGCGTTGTTAATTCTTGTCGATAGTTGTTTATTCCGCATTGTTGTTTGTTCATTGCACAATAGTTAGGAATAACTCTCTTAATTATTTTAAAGTACTATTCGCCCCTCCTCTAGTACATGTGCAGTATCTTAGCATGACATTACAATAACTACATATAAGCTTATTAGCTTATATTAACACCCTTGCTTATCCTCTTCTTCATGCACTTATCAAGTACCTTTATGCACTTATAATGTGACTTTTTCCACTTATTGAGTGGTCCTTTTCACACATGAAAGGGTTCCCTTCGCACATGCTTTCATGCACGCTACATCTGAGGTCCGTAGACCTTCATACATCCCCTCTTGGGTGTATACATGTCATCCATATCCAACACGGTTGACTTTTCAACCGATCGGGTGAAGTCGTTTTCTATATATAACTGCCCTAGGTTTTCAGAAACGAGAGCTGTGTATTTTCATGTCTTTTTTCCCTATTGTGACGGCTGGAATTTTATTGTTATTTGTAAGTGTTCTGATCTTTATGAAACTTTGATATTATCTTAATTGCATTGCTACTACTTCATTTCAATCGTCTAATTATGATTTCTACGGTCGATTTTCATTTAGATTGCTTTTTAGCTATTATGTGTGAGTAGTTCCCAAATCTGGGATTTTGGTGGAAACCCCTTCGTGGGTTCTCCCTGATGCGTCTATAGGACTAGGATTCCGATAGGGAGTATGGATTTATTGGTTACGCAGGGTGTTTCATTGTCATCGGCAGGAAAAAGACCGCCTTTGACCGTTGGGCCAAGGGGGAATAAACTTGGCGGTTGACTCCCTAGCCATAGCTCACGCCCTTAGCGTAGACATCGAATCCTAGCACGCGGGAGCGGCAGGATGAGATGTTGGGTGTTATCGTTGCGAGCTTAGTGCTCCCAGAGTCGGTCAGTGTTAATGGACATAGGAATGCCCACTGACCGAACCCGGGTAGTCCGGCGTATCATCCTGGGCACCGACCGGAATATCGGGCCCGTGGGACGCTGGTATCACTCTTAGAGGCAACGTCTCACCACTAAACCCGAATTCCGATCGTATTCCTATCCGTAGGGTGTAATAGCGAGAACACATGATAGGGTGGAAACCGAAGTCCCAGGTTTCCCTTTATATTGTTTACCCCTCGTATTTACATTCCGTGACAAACCATCTATCGATTCAGGCTAGCTCACCCATAGGGTGAATTGGTTCCTCTTAGAAACAAGCACAACCATGCCTCCCTGTGTTCGACCCCCAAGCCACACTACAACACCGTACGCTTATGGTATAAATATTTTAAATCTGGTATCCCCCAATCCTATTGCACACTTGCATGATCACAAACCGGGGGGATGTCAAGCTTTATGGCGCCGTTGCCGGGGAGGCAACGTGCTTGTTAATTTTAGGACCTTCGAACCCTTGAGTCTAGTTCATATCCCTACCTCGCGATAATATTTGCATTCTACACTTTTTGATTTTACTTGGACATATTGTAAATATTAGTTGTATAGAATTGGTAGACTTAGTCGCCATACTACCATCGCTACTCCTCACCTCCCATTCATGCAACCCGTGCTTTTGACGTGTTTTCTATCCGTGCAGTTCTCTCTCTCTCTCTCTCTCTCTCTCTCTCTCTCTCTCTCTCTCTCTCTCTCTCTCTCCTTCTCTTACATGTCCTCTGCTCCCCGACAAGGATGTTGTGTGCCATTTCGGGCGATATCTGGGATCATTCACACCACGTCCACTGTTTAGCACAGAGTTTGACAGAATCCCTAAGCGCTTCGAACATTCTACCCTTCTGTCTGCTGCTGTGTAGAATCAGAGGAGGTATCATGATATGCAGCAGCATTCAGTCACGACAACTCTCCTTCCTCCAGATGAAGTGGCGTATATTGACGGGCCCAGTTCTGAATTCAGTGGGGAAGAATTGTTCACTTATGATGAGTTTTGTCAGGAGAACTATCAGGCAGAGTCTGTCGAGTATGTTGAAAAGGACTCGATCTATTCCTTGCAGAATTTTATTGAGCATCCCGGATCTTGGGACAATGAGGAAGTTGGAAGTAGTGGTGGGGAATCATCGACTGTCGAAACCTTTTTTCGCGTTGAATCTTTCATCCCGGACAATTATTATAAGCTTGAGAAAGACCCAGTGCCTTCCTCCGTTATCCCCTCGTTACCCTGCGAGGCTTTACCATGCGAAACCACGGCTGGGAGTGAAGTTCTGGATGCTAGATTTCAAGAGATCCACGAAGAAGTCCTTTCACTGGAGGATGCTCAGCTTGAGAAATATGCATCGGGACCCCATGAGGTTGAGATGAAAGAGTCGCCTCCGGGACTGAAGTATGAATATTTGGGGAAGGATTCAACGCTACCGGTCATAGTGAACTCCTCCCTGCCTGAAGACCAGATGGCCAAACTTCTTGGTGTCTTAAAAAGGTTTAAGAGTGTTTTCGGGTATGCAATCGAAGATTTGAAGGGAGTGAGCCTGGGGCTTTGCTCACATAGGATACTGCTTGAAGACGAGCAAGCCTCCTCAATTGAGCCGCAGCGAAGACTGAATCCCATCATGATGGAGGTGGCCAAGAAGGAGATTGTTAGACTCCTCCATGCCGGTATCATATACCCTATCTCCGACAGTCGCTGGGTCAGCCCGGTGCACGTTTTACCCAAGAAAGGAGGAATGACGGTAATTCACAATGAAAAAAACGAGCTCATACCCACGAGGACCGTCACAGGGTACCGGATGTGCATCGACTACCGAAAACTGAACAAGGCCACAAGGAAGGATCACTATCCTCTTCCTTTCATTGATCAGATGCTCCAGAGGCTGGCAAAGCATAACTACTTCTGCTTCATGGACGGGTACTCCGGTTTTCTTCAGATCCCCATCCATAATGATGACCAGGAGAAGGCAACTTTTACTTGTCCATTTGGGACATATGCTTACAGGAGAATGCCGTTTGGGCTTTACAACGCCCTGGCTACATTCCAAAGATTAATGTCCGTAATATTCTCTGACTACTCCTAGGATATCATGGTGGTTTTCATGGACGATTTTTCTGTCTATGGAACAGAGTTTGACTCATGCCTCCACAATCTAACTAAAGTCCTGGAGAGGTGTCAAGATAAGAGTCTAGTTCTGAACTGGGAGAAATGCCACTTCATGGTCCAAGAAGGAGTTGTACTGGGACACGTCATTTCTTCAAGGGGGATCGAGGTGGACAAAGCAAAAGTAGAGGTGATCAAAAAGCTTTCGCCTCCACTTAATCTACGAGGGGTCCGTGGTTTTTTAGGGCACGCGAGATTCTACCGTCGCTTCATAAAGGACTTCTCCAAGATTTCCAGGCCGTTGACTCAACTCCTTGTTAAGGACGCACCTTTCATCTTCAACGACGAGTTCATGGAAGCCTTCCGCCTGCTGAAGCAAGCCTTGATTTCCGCACCCATGATTCAGCCATCGGACTGGAGTCTACCATTCGAATTAATGTGCGATGCTAGTGATTATGCAGTTGGGGACGTCTTGGGGCAGAGGAAGGATAAAAATCTACATGTTATATACTATACGAGCAAGACCCTTGACATTGCCCAAAGAAATTATTCGACCACGGAGAAAGAATTGCTAGTAGTCATCTATGCCATGGACAAGTTCCGGCAGTATCTCGTTGGTGCCAAGGTAATCGTGCACACTGATCACGCAGCTCTCAAATACCTATTGAGAAAGAAAGAGGCTAAGCCGCGGCTCATTAGGTGGATTCTCCTCCTCCAGGAATTCGACCTAGAGATCAAAGACAAGAAGGGGGCGAAGAATGTCGTTGCCGATCACTTGTCCAGAATGCCTGCTCTCGATTTGAATGCTACTCCGATTGATGACTCCCTCCCTGATGAGCATCTCTTCTCCATCTCTTCCGCTTGGACTCCTTGGTACGCCGACATCGCGAATTATCTGACATGTGCCATCGTCCCCCATAATGTGAGCTATCAGCAGAAGAAGAAATTCTTTCACGAGGTCCGTAAATTCTATTGGGACGACCCTCATTTGTATAAGACCTGTAATGATGGGGTGATACGGAGGTGCATTCCTGAAACTGAGGCGACCTCCATAATTTCCCATTGCCATGATCAGCAGTGTGGAGGACATGCGAGCGCTTATAAGACAACGGCGAAAATCCTCCAGAGTGGATTCTATTGGCCGACTCTCTTTAAGGACACCCACGCTTATGTCCAGGCTTGCAACAAATGCCAAAGGATGGGAAACATATCCAAGAGGAACGAGATGCCTCAGGACTACATTTTAGAGGTTGAGATCTTCGATGTATGGGGAGTCGACTTCATGGGACCGTTCCCCTCGTCCTCTGGAAATCAGTATATCTTGGTAGCCGTGGACTACGTGTCGAAGTGGTTAGAAGCGATAGCCAGTTCTACTAATGATTTCCGGGTGGTCGCCAAGTTCTTTAAAAACAACATCTTCCCATGGTTCGGCGTTCCTCGAGTTTTAATCAGTGAAGGAGGGAGCCACTTTATAGAGAAGAAATTCGAAGCCCTCTTGAAGAAGTATGGGGTACAACATCGAATCGGACGTGCCTATCACCCGCAAACTAGCGTCCAAGTGGAAGTTTCTAATGTTGAGTATTGGACTCCCCGGATTTGGTTTTGGATGATGAGCAAACATAAATATATCATGAACTAACAATTTGTGAGCGCAGTTACGGAGATCGTCGCCAAATTCACGAGAACACTCAAAGCGACATCTCAAGACTTCTCAAAGCACGTACTCAATGCCTAAAGCTTCGTTGAAGCTTTTGGACCATTTTGGAAGTCATGAAGATTTGATCGAAGCTCTCAAAGACCGTTCCTTAAGGTTTTATTTATAGTCTTTTAGCTTCGATCTATAGAATGTTAAGCCTTGAGTAATTCTTACATTTCTATCTTCATATCGCTCCCATCTTAGAGCTAGGATCTTAGTAGAAGTCCATACAATCTTTCCCGAAGCATAGCGCTTCGTTTCGGGACTTCTTGTGCATGTTAGTTGGTTCAAGAAGAAGAACTGACCGACTAGATGGTGATCTAGTCGGTCGGCAAAGCTTCTTGGACCGACTAGTTTCAGTTTGTCTTTTCTTGCTCGGTACTGTTTACAGTTAGTCGGTCTACGTTGACTCACCGACCGACTAGTTTGTGAACTAGTCGGTCAGTGATGCTTCTTTGACCGACTAGTTGAGCTTTACTGTACATGCCAATTTTCTCCTGAGCTACTGTTTATCGTTAGTTGGTCTAAGAATGTTTGGCGACCGACTAGTTGATGATCTAGTCGGTCAACATTTGTTCTTGGACCGACTAACTCAATTTGTATTCAGACTATTTTTTTTGACTCTTAGTCGGTTTAAGTTCACTGACCGACCGACTAGTTGTGAAACTAGTCGGTCAGACAGTCTTCTTGGACCGACTAGATTTCTAGGTCTGAAATTCAATCTGTTCACTGATCACCTCTTAGTCAGTTCATGTTGTTTCACCGACCGACTAGTTGATGAACTAGTCGGTCAGTGGTTGTTCTTTGACCGACTAGTCTGCTTCAGATTTAGTTCCGTTGGAGATTTGAAAGCGACGTTTCTTTCTCTCTTTTCCCTTGATCCTTTAAATACCTGGAGGGGTTATTTCATAGGATCTAAGGCTGCTATTTTCAGAGTTCTATTGATTCAAAGAGAAGCTTTCAACTCTCATCTTCAAGCTCTCCCATTCTCAAGAATCTCTCCCTCACTCTTATTCCTCAAGAGAGATTCATTGGTTGTGAGCCTTCCAAGCCAATGGCTTGATTCTAGGTCATCATCTCATTCCTAGGCTTCCATTGCTGGTCATCTTCTTGAAGCTAGGGTTTGGTGACTCTTCCTCCATCAAAATCCTCTTTGCCCTAATTTGGTAAGAAATCTCAAGGCATAGGTATTTTGTTGGTAAGCATTTCATTTGGTAAGAAATCCTCGGTTGTGAGAGGTTTTGCGTGATCCAGGGTTATTGGATTCACGGTCATCGATTGTAGGTCGATTGCACTTGTGAGGTTTTCGCAAGTGGTCATATTGGAAATCTTGGGTTAGAGGTTTTCTAACTCAAGTATCCGGAAGGGATCCGGGTGGTTGGGACGTAGGATCACCGGGAACAAGTCGGGGAGACTTGGGTGGATCCGAACCCATTAAACCATTTTGTTTGCGTTTGCATTATTTCTTGATTGTAGTTATTTCGCATCGTTGTTTGGTAATTTCACGATAATTAGGAATAACACTCCTCGTTATTTTAAAAGTACTATTCACCCCCCTCTAGTACATGTGCAGTGGCTTCCTAGGGCACTACAATTGGTATCAGAGCCAAGTTCAAAGCTACACATAGCCAAAGTTGAGAGCTATGACGAACAACGACTACAACTTCTTCAAGAACCGCGATGGAGCTTCTTCAGTTATGGAAGGACTATCCTCAGTCAGGCCTCCACACTTCAACGGTACCAACTATGGGTACTGGAAATGCCGGATGCAAATTTTCCTCCGGAGCGCTTCACTATGGAGAGCCACCATGACGGAGTATGTCGAGCCTTCCGAAGAAGATTTCGCGAAGTGGACTCCCGCGGAGGTCGCCGCGGAAGTAGCCAATGCCAAGGCAATGAATGCCTTGAATTGTGCATTGGAGCCCGAGGACTTCAACAAGATATGCACATGTAAGAGTGCATATCAAATATGGAACCAACTCCTCATATTGCACGAAGGATCGAGTACGGTAAAAGATTCTAAACTCATCGTTGCTAATAAAGAATTTGAGTTGTTTCATATGGAGCAGGGCGAAACCATGAAGGAATATTACGCTCGCTTCGTGGATATATCAAACGACTTGGAAGCTCTTGGGAAGGTCTATACCCAAAAGGAGAAAGTCGCGAAGATTATCGACGGTCTTCCATCATATTGGGAAAAACGTACCTTCGCCATCGAGGAAGGTAACGACATGAATAAATATACCGTCATACAACTAATGGGTACCTTGTTGTCTTACGAGGTACGCAAGGATAGTAAGATCTGAATGAAGGAAAAGATGAAAGCGTACTTGAAGCAAGACGAGCCAAAGAAAAAGGCGATTGCCTTCAAGGCCGCTCCATCTACCGATGATGAAGAATCGGAAGACGAATTGGACATGTAATCCATTGCCCGTATGGCAAGGAAGTTCGATCGATTCCTTCGAGAAGGTATATCTTTGAATAAATCTAAAGTTAGTTCGACTAATGTTTCTACTCCCGTGTGTTATAAATGCAACAAGCCAGGACACATCAAACCGGATTGTCCTCTCTACAAACACAAGGAGAAGGGGAAAGCATCGAAGTACGACAAGTCGAGAAAGTACAAGAAAGGACTTGTTGGCACATTCACTGACTCCGAGGAGGATTCCTCAAGTGGAGAGTCGGATGTTGGACATGTGGAGAAAGCAAAACTTTGCTTCATGGCTAATGAGGCAAAAGATCGAAAGTCCTCATTCGATGATAGCGAGGATGAAAGCGAGGATGGTAGCGAGGATGAAAGCGGAGAACCTACTATTGATGAAATGAGGTTAGCAAACCAAGAAATTTGGTCTAAATTTACTAAATTAGTAGATAGATATAATAAGACCAAAGCTGAACTTGTTAGCCTCCAAACCTCTCCTAAGTCTATCATCACCAACAATGACACCATTGTTGAGACACTCGCCGATGAGAAAGCAAGTTTTCTTACTCATAATGGCTTGTTGAGAAATGAGGTGAAGTCCCTCAAATCTCAACTTGAGCATGTTCTTGTTGAGGATTCGGATGAACATGTGATAGCGGATTTGACGTCTCAAAACTCAACTTTGATTATTGAGAATAAGAATCTCAAACCACGTGTTTATGCACTCACATCGCAAGTATCCACTTTGGATGCTTCTTTGCATTCTCTCAAAGAGAAGTATGAGTGCACATTAGGCCGTATCAATGATTTCAATAAAGGTAAGGGCCATTTGGATAATATCCTAAATGACTTACTTCCGGCCAAACACCACATTGGTTTGGGGTATAAGATGGGAGACTCATCCAAATCGCCTACCACCTTTGTTAGGCCGACATCCGATGCCTCGACGAGTGGGAGCAAACACCCCATTGGTAGTTCTCCTACCAATAGTGCTTCCACTTCGTACACACCCCCGATTGGAAAGAAACCCACTTTGGGTAGACCTCCAAAGAGGGGTCATGCATTTTTGTACTCACATGCTATGCCACGTAGGAACACACATTCTACTCCACCGGTGCATGCAAATAATGATTTTTATGCTCCGCACCCACGAACACGTGCAAACACTCATATGAGACACCCACATGCACGTAATCATGCTCATGCACATCCTAATGCTTATGTTCACACATCTAATCCACATGTGAATGCCTTCTCTCATAATCATCCTCATGCATACACACCTCATGCTTATCCACGTATGTATGCTACACCACATCATGGATCTCATGCTCATCATAATGCTATTGCTAGATCTCATGCTCCTAGGCCACATGCACCACATAGAAATCAACCTTTTGTGCATGCAACCACTA
This sequence comes from Scilla litardierei, assembly GCA_030789695.1. NCBI lineage: Eukaryota > Viridiplantae > Streptophyta > Magnoliopsida > Asparagales > Asparagaceae > Scilla > Scilla litardierei. The sequence goes on along the minus strand of CM061130.1, from coordinate 87,466,526 downwards.
GGAAGAGGATTCCCAAAATTTACACTATTTGGGGTCCCAAGAACACTAGCAATCATGATATGAATGTTTATGTGCAATCCTATATTAATGATGTTATTTTGAATGATGATTATGTTGGAAAGTCAAGTTCCTCTTGGACTTGGTTTCCGAAGGGTTAGTTCCTTTAACTCTTCAATGCTTGGTACCATGAGTTTATGATCATGTTATGGGTACCAAGGCATTTGATTATAAAATTGAGTTTGATTACATTGACTCATGGGTTACAATTATTTTAATTTTGTATTTCAAATTTGTTGTCTAACCCATTGGATCGAAAAGGGTTTTTGGATACTAAAATGAAGTTTTCTAGGTTCAATCCACCGTGGGATACCAACCCTACCAACTCCTCGATTTGCGAAGACTTTCATTCAAACGGAGTTGATGGTGCTTAGGTAATGCACCAATGTAGGGGGAGCTTATTGTTGTAAGTATGATATTACATTTGGTATCCATGAGGGTTGAATGCATGCTTGGTTAGAATCTATTTCTTTACATTGGTATCATTTTGTTTCTCCTAGCATGATAGAATTGTGAATGCCATAAATGCTTTGAAATTCATATCTATTTTTGGCATGACATGTTTTAAAAGTTATTATGATGATTTTCGTATTACTTTTATCACCTTGTCACTTCTCATCGCACACTTCACTTAGTTTTGATGTGCTTTTACTTTATGTTCATTTTCGATCGATATTGTGACATTTGATATTCTATGATGTGCACCACTCTTCTGATGGTTCATTCCTTTGTGCACATTTTATGTATGTCTCTGATATTGATTTCGTCGCTCGACGATTTATTTTGATTCAATAGCTTTAGTTGTATGAAAACATAGAATTGTTTTCCATGCACTAAAATAGCTATAAATGTTGATATTGGAGTGTAAATTCATTTCATCAATAAGTGAATTTACATTTGATATTTTGATGATTTAAGTTTTCGATTTTCGACTATGGTCTCATTGACACGCTTTGATTTTATTCGAATTTTATTTTGGTGTCATATGAAACGTGGTCGTATTCTTAGACTCCCATGCTTAATGAATTATTTGGCCATGATTTATTGTCATTGGCTTCCTCCCGCTCTTTTTGGATTATGCCAAAGGGGGAGAGATATAATAATGGCATGTGCTAAATGATAATTTACCATGAATCTAATTTGATATGTTAGATTCAGGGGGAGTTAAGATATAAATGAATCTAATTTGATATGTTAGATTCAGGGGGAGTTAAGATATAAAAATGGATTTCAAATCCTAAATCTCAAATATTGGATTTGAATATTTACTTTCCTCGTCTGCTTGATGTATGTGCTTATTATTTCATATGGAACTAATGTGTCATCAATGTAGGGGGAGTAAGTATATTCCATTTAGTTCATTATTTTTTATTATTATTTATGTTGGTTTGTCATCACCAAAAGGGGGAGAATGTAGAGTATTGGACTCCCCGGATTTGGTTTTGGATGATGAGCAAACATAAATATATCATGAACTAACAATTTGTGAGCGCAGTTATGGAGATCGTCGCCAAATTCACGAGAACACTCAAAGCGACATCTCAAGACTTCTCAAAGCACGTACTCAATGCCTAAAGATTCGTTGAAGCTTTTGGACCATTTTGGAAGTCATGAAGATTTGATCGAAGCTCTCGAAGACCGTTCCTTAAGGTTTTATTTATAGTCTTTTAGCTTCGATCTGTAGAATGTTAAGCTTTGAGTAATTCTTACATTTCTATCTTCATATCGCTCCCATCTTAGAGCTAGGATCTTAGTAGAAGTCCATACAATCTTTCCCGAAGCATAGCGCTTCGTTTCGGGACTTCTTGTGCATGTTAGTTGGTTCAAGAAGAAGAACTGACCGACTAGATGGTGATCTAGTCGGTCGGCAAAGCTTCTTGGACCGACTAGTTTCAGTTTGTCTTTTCTTGCTCGGTACTGTTTACAGTTAGTCGGTCTACGTTGACTCACCGACCGACTAGTTTGTGAACTAGTCGGTCAGTGATGCTTCTTTGACCGACTAGTTGAGCTTTACTGTACATGCCAATTTTCTCCTGAGCTACTGTTTATCGTTAGTCGGTCTAAGAACGTTTGGCGACCGACTAGTTGATGATCTAGTCGGTCAACATTTGTTCTTGGACCGACTAACTCAATTTGTATTCAGACTATTTTTTTTGACTCTTAGTCGGTCTAAGTTCACTGACCGACCGACTAGTTGTGAAACTAGTCGGTCAGACAGTCTTCTTGGACCGACTAGATTTCTAGGTCTGAAATTCAATCTGTTCACTGATCACCTCTTAGTCGGTTCATGTTGTTTCACCGACCGACTAGTTGATGAACTAGTCGGTCAGTGGTTGTTCTTTGACCGACTAGTCTGCTTCAGATTTAGTTCCGTTGGAGATTTGAAAGCGACGTTTCTTTCTCTCTTTTCCCTTGATCCTTTAAATACCTGGAGGGGTTATTTCATAGGATCTAAGGCTGCTATTTCCAGAGTTCTATTGATTCAAAGAGAAGCTTTCAACTCTCATCTTCAAGCTCTCCCATTCTCAAGAATCTCTCCCTCACTCTTATTCCTCAAGAGAGATTCATTGGTTGTGAGCCTTCCAAGCCAATGGCTTGATTCTAGGTCATCATCTCATCCCTAGGCTTCCATTGCTGGTCATCTTCTTGAAGCTAGGGTTTGGTGACTCTTCCTCCATCAAAATCCTCTTTGCCCTAATTTGGTAAGAAATCTCAAGGCATAGGTATTTTGTTGGTACGCATTTCATTTCAGTTATATTTGAATTGTATACTCTCGGTTGTGAGAGGTTTTGCGTGATCCCGGGTTGTGGGATTCACGGTCATCGATTGTAGGTCGATTGCACTTGTGAGGTTTTCGCAAGTGGTCATATTGGAAATCTTGGGTTAGAGGTTTTCTAACTCAAGTATCTGGAAGGGATCCGGGTGGTTGGGACGTAGGATCACCGGGAACAAGTCGGGGAGACTTGGGTGGATCCGAACCCATTAAACCATTTTGTTTGCGTTTGCATTATTTCTTGATTGTAGTTATTCCGCATCGTTGTTTGGTAATTGCACGATAATTAGGAATAACACTCCTCGTTATTTTAAAAGTACTATTCACCCCCCCTCTAGTACATGTGCAGTGGCTTCCTAGGGCATTACATCTAATATGGAGATCAAGAGCATACTGGAGAAGACAGTGGCCAGCTCTAGGAAGGATTGGTCATCAAATCTTTCTGACGCGCTCTAGGGTTACAGGACGGCTTTCAAGCCTCCACTCGGAACAACTCTCTACCGGCTTGTCTATGGGAAGGCATGCCATCTACCCGTGGAATTGGAACACAAGGTGTTTTGGGTAATCAAGAACCTAAAATTTGACACCAAGGAGGTTGGAAGCCACCGACAGCTACAACTTAACGAGCTCGACGAGATCCGGCTCAATGCTTATGAAAATGCCTGGATCTACAAGGAGAAGTTGAAGCGGTGGCACGATAAGCGCATCCTGAAGAGGGAATTCAAGGAAGGAGACCTAGTTCTCCTACTCAACTCGAGGCTGAAGCTTTTTCCTGGAAATCTCAAGTCGAGGTGGTCGGGACCCTTCCGCGTCACCAAGGTCTTCCCGCACGGTGCTATCGAGATAATGGGAAGAGATGAACCGTTCAAAGTCAACAGGCAGTGCCTAAAACATTATGCGGTAGGGGAACCAGTATTCTCTCCGGTCGGAGTCTCAACGACCGACAACTCGTCTTCAAACCCTCCGGATCCTAATTGACCACCATATGACGCGTCGAGCAAACGACGTTAAAAACAGCGCTTCATGGGAGGCAACCCATGTTCTAAACTTTCACCTTTATTTTAGGCTTTTTTTTCTTATTTTTGATAAATAAATCCAGCCACTGGAACTTTCGTCAAGGGACTTAGGCCATTTTTGGACTTTTGTGGGAAACATGCCCCCAACCGATCGGGCGATCCCTCAACCGATCGGGTGGGACGTATCAGAAAGTGGCCTATATCTGTTCATCAGTGAACCGGTCGGGTGGAGCAAGCAGAGACCGGGTGACAGATCATTTGAGAAGAGCTGAACTCTCGGATTTTTTGGGATTTAAATCAACCGATCGGTTAACAGAAGCAGCGGACGTGTGGCCGTCCGGGTGAAAAGCACAGTGATCTCGGGATAATTTGGGAAGCGGTCAACCGATCGGGTGAAAACTCACCAGATCGGTTCACCTATAGCTGTTGACCTACAGGAAATTTTCGAAACATTACCCAACCAATCGGGTGAACCCTCACCCGATCGGTTCGCTTTTGCCCTTATATATACTCACACTCACCCGGCCTTATTCACTCGACCGCCAAATTCCCGTTCGCGCGTTCTCCCTCTCTCCATCTTCCAAATCGATCTCCTCCAGCAACCCCTCCACCCCTAGATCCACTCCCTCACTCATTCCCATACTCCCCCACCATCACCACCCTTCCCATCAACAACATTCTCTCACCAAACGTCTAAACCCTAACCCTAGCCCCCAAATTTTCGAAAATTTCAGTTCTTGTCAGATCAGCGAGCATCGGCTTTCCAAATCGCTTCCTCATACCGCGTGGAGTCTTTTGGATGCTTGATCTTACAATATTGATGGGTAACCTCTTTCCACTATTCACATTTCTTTCAATTATATGCAAAGTCTTAAATTTGTGTCTACGCACTTCATCTGCTTCATCATCTTCATAGACACCATATCCCACTTTATCATTCTTTCCTCACGCTGTCACGATGTCTAGGAAGGGAAAAGATATTGCCACATCGTCACGCAGACATCCCCTATACGACCCTTTCCCCTTCTTTCCTTGGCATCAACCCTTCTTCTGAAGAGCAATCCGATCATTTGCAAGCCCTTCTTCATCGCCCAATGCGACCTACTATTTTCGCTGACTCCCCCACCCTCGAATCTCTTGGACTCTTTAGGGGCGTCAGCACACTTTTTCGCTTCATAGGTTGCGATTACCTTCTACGTACCCATGCGCACACACACATGAATCTCACACTCAAGTTCCTCAGTTCTCTGGAAGTGTCCGAGCATGGTTTCACCTTCCGCGCCTTCAATTGCGATTTTCCCATGAGTTTTCACGAGCTTAATAATATTCTGAATTTCCCTCACCCCGATCGTCATGTTGAATGTTCAACTCACGATCGGTCTGATATCTTTTCATACTTTCGTGACGATGGTGTCTGGCAACGGTTCACCAGGTATGCCACTTTTCCCTCGATAGCTCTCGCCTCCTACATCATACATCCGTGCTACCGCTTCACACATTGCTTCCTTGCTAACACCATTTTCTCCTGCGTGGATGTTTCCACGGTGTCCCGGGATGAGCTCCTCTTTCTTTACGCCATGTTCCACGACAGGATTCATGGTAATATCCCCTTACCCATAAACACCGCTCATTGGATCATCCACGAGATCTTTTCTGTTAGCCGCACTACCTCTGGATCTATCTGCTACGGCGGGATGATTACTCTTATTGTCAGCTGTGTTTTGAGGATGCTGTACCACCTCCCTATTCTACCAGGACACAGCCGTATCGATCGCGATTACTTAATCGAAATCCGTATGCTAACTCCCTTTGGTGAGGAGCGTGCGGTCTACCTCTACAGTCCTACCAACACTCCTTTTGCCATCCTCCCGCCCTCATCTCCGGAGCGCCTCCCCATACGCATTTCACATCTACCATGGGAGTTCTACCCGGATCCTTGGTACGCCACACTCGTACACTTGCCACCCTTGGATCCTCCTTATTGGCACCTGTGTGTTGGTTCACCTGGTGCCATCATTATCCACCACGATCCACCAATAAATCTCGATCCTCCGATGGTCCAGCCTGTTGCTCCTCCCTCTCCTATTCACACACCCTCTCCTTCGTCCTCAGAGGATTCCTTCTACCATTATTCACCACCCTCCTCGCCATCTCCTTACCATTCTACCGAAAGTGACTCCGATTCACTTCCCCCTAGCATATTTCTGCATCGTCATGAGCATATCATATTGCTAGCTCTATCATGTCCAGCTTGGGGGATGTCGACATTTTGTGTTTTGTCGTGTTCTTTCTGTGTGGTGTACTTGTTTATATACGTCGTGTGGTGTGCTTTTCTATCGTTTATTTTCTGTATTTCGTTTTCCTCCTTTATTTTTCAGTTTTGTATGTGTGTTTTCCTCGTTTTTCATTTCTCTTTGTGTCGGTGCGTATTCCCCCCATTTTCATTGCCCTCCCGTATTACTTTTATTGCATTGAGGGTAATGCAAGTTTCAGCTTGGGGGAGTCGCACTTCGTGCGTCGTTTTGTGTCTTTTTCTTTCTTTTTGAGTCGTTTTCACCGTGGTTTTCTTTTTCTTTCTTTCATTTTTCTCCTCTCTCTCCTAGAGATGACCCCAAATGATGAATTGCCACCGAATCACACACACACCTAACATGGCTTTGATAATCACATTCGATATCTCTAGGAAGCTGAGTCCTCTTGCATTTCATGCATCGTGGGTCCATTTTGCTTTTGTGTGAGTTGTGTGTCGTGTCTAGCTTACGGTGTGCTTCAACTGTGTGATTGTGATTTATATACATGTCCTGGAATGACCCCTAGATTATCTTGTTTCGATTTGAATATGCGGTATTTGCTTCTCTTGTCTGCATCTATATGCATGCTGTATTTATATCGTATACTTCATTTCGCATGTGTCGGGATTCCACAGTTAGGACTAGGATAACCCGTTTAGCCTATGCTCTGATTAGCAAAAAAATCTCTCTTGCCTAAGTGTCTAGAATCCGATTTCTTTTTTATTTTACTTGGTGCAAATCCCCTTGTCGTGTACCTTTCTCCCACTTGGGAGAGTACACACATGTATATACCCAAAAGTCCAAAAATCCAAAAAAACGAGAGAAAAGAAAAACCCAAAAAGAAGAAGAAAAGAGAAAAGAAAAAAATATATAAATATGTATAGCCAAAAACCCAACAAAATATACATATATCCAAAACCCAAAAAAATTCCTGTGTGAATATTTTCATACCTACCGAGAATAAAGGAAAGGCGAGAATTTGCACCGAGTGTTCTTCTCCACAACATCTCAACCACTATCGTTTTCAAAAACACTTGGAATATGGACCTTCTAGCTATTATCTAGGCGATAGTGAGGTGATTTCCTAGTCCCTAGTTGTGGAGTTCTGACGCATGATACGATTCAATTCTTACTCTGTTCTACTGCATGCTTGAGCTATCTATTCACCGCTTATTTCAAATCGAATCTATATTTGGGTCTTTTCTTAGATTTGTGTATATGGAGCTCTATTGCACATTGTAGATAGTAACACCGTCTGCTAGCACATGACCACACTCACTTGCGCTTCACCGCGTGGGCCCACGACACTCGTTTGGACTCGTTTTCCTTGGCTTAGTGTTGTGATTTGTCGTTTGCTTGCTTGGTGTGGCGTTGTTGATTTTGTTGGCCCTGACGGGCGATTTAGGATTTAGATTTCTCTTTTTCTCTCTTTCTCTCTATTTTCTCCCTCCGAGCTCCTACTCTCACTCGTCTTCCTCGAGGACGAGGAAGGGTTCAGCTTGGGGGATTTTGACGTGTGTGTATATTTTATATATTCACGCACGTCTTCTTTGTGTTTTTCCATTATTTTCCACCGTCCCATATCCATTTTCTCGTGTTTTCTAGTTTTGTTTCACTTCTCTGTGTTTTTGTGTGTTTGCAGGAGATCGCCAGTGTAGGGGACACATAACAAAGATATCATAAGTCCCCGAAGCAACGGGAGGAGTCACGCGTGATCCAGGGGGTCAAACGACCAAGATTGCCATCTTTCAGCCCCCCACCCGATCGGTTGGACACAGCCAACCGATCGGGTGATGCACGCGTATCCGACACGAACATCAGCTGAAGCAAAGTGAGGATCAACCGACCGGTTTGACGACCGGTTCATCCCAACAGACTTCTCGGGAATTTGGAGCTGAATTCCAACCGATCGGGTGATATTCACCCGATCGGTTCATCTGTAACCAATTCCTCCAAAGAGACGACCCGGAGAGCTCACCCGACGTCCGCTGACCGTGCCAAGTCGACGCAAGTTTCTGTTCTTTTGGGCGTATTTCCAACCGATCGGTTGATTGTTCAACCGATCGGTTCACCTGATGACCCCAAGATCCAAACGACGAGCCGCTTGCGCCAACCGATCGGGTCACGTGAGCGGGTGAAGTTTCTGAAGACCGCAGCGGAAGAACGTTGCAGCTCACCTGATCAGTTGATTATTCAACCGATCAGGTGAAGTCGTTTTCTATATATAACTGCCCTAGGTTTTCAGAAATGAGAGCTGTGTATTTTCTGTCTTTTTTCCCTATTGTGACGGCTGGAATTTTATTGTTATTTGTAAGTATTCTGAACTTTATGAAACTTTGATATTATAGAATCAACCGATCGGGTGAAGTCGTTTTCTATATATAACTGTCCTAGGTTTTCAGAAACGAGAGCTGTGTATTTTTCTGTCTTTTTTCCCTATTGTGACGGCTGGAATTTTATTGTTATTTGTAAGTGTTCTGATCTTTATGAAACTTTGATGTTATCTTAATTACATTTCTACTACTTCATTTTAATCGCCTGATTATGATTTCTACGGTCGATTTTCATTTAGATTGCTTTTTAGCTATTATGTGTGAGTAGTTCCCAAATCTGGGATTTTGGTGGAAACCCCTTCGTGGGTTCTCCCTGATGCGTCCATAGGACTAGGATTCCGATAGGGAGTAGGGATTTATTGGTTACGCAGGGTGTTTCATTGTCATCGGTAGGAAAAAGACCGCCTTTGACCGTGGGGCCAAGGGGGAATAAACTTGGCGGTTGACTCCCTAGCCATAGCTCACGCCCTTAGCGTAGACATCGAATACTAGCGCGCGGGAGTGGCATGACGAGATGTTGGGATATATCATTTGCGAGCTTAGTGCTCCCGGAGTCGGTCCGTGTTAATGGACATGGGAATGCCCACTGACCGAACCCGGGTAGTCCGGCGTATCATCCTGGGCACCGACCGGAATATCGGTCCCGTGGGACGCTGGTATCACTCTTAGAGGCAACGTCTCACCACTAAACCCGAATTCCAATCGTATTCCTATCCGTAGGGCGTAATAGCGAGAACACATGATAGGGTGGAAACCGAAGTCCCAGGTTTCCCTTTATATTGTTTACCCCCTGTATTTACATTCCGTGACAAACCATCTATCGATTCAGGCTAGCTCACCCCTAGGGTGAATTGGTTCCTCTTAGAAACAAGCACAACCACGCCTCCCTGTGTTCGACCCCCAAGCCACACTACAACACCATGCGCTTGCGGTATAAATATTTTAAATCTGGTATCCCCCAATCCTATTGCACACTTGTATAATCACAAACCGGGGGGGACGTCAAGTATTTCCTTTAACCCGTCCTTAGGTTGAAGGAATAAGAATCGAAATTATACGATGGTTTATTAGTATATCATGAAAGTGGCTCTCACAAAACGCCACAGTTCCTTGATTCGTGATATTACTAGTTTTATTCATGCTCCAATTTTCGTTGTTTTTCATTTTGTTTCTTTCTTTTGGAATTCTAATTAGTTTATGTAAGGAGCGTTGGGTTGATGAATCCCAGGTCAGACGACTTTAGGGGATCAGGCCAAGAGGGACCATTCAGAGCTAAATGGGATCTGAGAATAAAAAATATCATAATCATATATTCTAATCGACAACGAGGAAATCGATCGTAAAAGATACAAAACGAAATTCCATTCAATAAACCATGCATATAAGATCCCGATATTGAAAAATTCTTAAAACACACATATATACACATGAATGCATGGAAGATGCAAGATGCATGGAATGCAATCGTTTTTGTGTGTTTTTTGAATGCATAAGAGGAAAAGATGATGCATGCGAGAAAGTGAAAAAGGGAAAAAGGAGGGATATATATATATTCACATGGTAAAAAATATGAAGATGGAGATGGACAACTACAAACGAAAAGCATGGAATGCTCCTCCCCAAATCTAGAACTGAGCATTGTCCTCAATGCAATATAATCAATGAAATCATGAGGATATATGTGTGGGGGAAGAGATGGTGTCTAATTTCCCCTAAGCTAAGTCAAAAGTATGCTTTGAATGTGATTATCGAGTGGAGATGATGGCAATGTGCAAATGGGGGAGTGTATGGTCAATATCCAAAAGAGGTGATGTCGTCAGGTGGTGGTTGTGGTGGTGAGGTGCGTGGAGGTGGTGCAGAAGTGGATGGCTGTGCTGGTGATGACATGAGGAGGAGAGTGGGTCTAGCCTCAGGGTAATGACGCTGAGAATAATACCAATGATAGACGACATCAAACTGCATGTGTGAACTCCGAAGTGTGGTCAAGATGTCATCCATGGTGGATTGAAGATCACGAATAACCCCCTCCACTCAGGTAAGATGCTTATCAGTAGAAGTAGGTGGAGGAGGAGGGCTAGAATGGCTAGTACCTTTGCCAGGCTGGCGACATCTCCATGTAAAATGATGTGGGGGTGGTCTGATGGGGCCTACCTGTGCATCAGCAGGAATAACTGGGTCCTAAGCAGGGTGGGGTTGTGCCTGTGCAGGTGGGGAAAAAGTTGGATCAGGTGGGAAAACCCATTGCATGGCTCCCTCAATACGAAATCTATTGGGGTTAGGTAATGTGGCGTATTGGGTGTGTAGGGGCCCATGAAGCTATAAATATCTCTCTTCTGTGATGGGTTCGATCATGTGCATATTCGTGAGGATGGAGATGTCGAAGGATGTGGGGCCAGAAATTGGGGGCATGGTAGCAAGGATCTGGATAGAAATGGGAGAGAGCCTAATGATAATCATGATAAACCGTCCGCAGCAGATCTTAGCTGAGGGGCGGCTAAGGGTGTGAAATAGCCTTTGACCCAACAAAGAAATGGCATGGATAAGATAGCGTGGTGAAGTGGTGCCGTTATCGTGAATGTTACGAGGTTGGGTCATGGCCCACAAGAAGAATATCTCATTCTGTGAGATCTGACCTGTCTCCTCCCTACAAAAGATAAAATTGGCATTGATGCGGTGTGCCAGGTGAAGGCAAGAATGTATAATGGAAGAGGCCTTCGCTACGGTGATAGGGAAAGGGGTAAGGTCAGTAATCTGCTCCCCAAAGGTGTCGAGATCAAATGCAAGTGGAAATGGTCTATTATGCTTAATGGCATCGTCGATGAGGGCAGTGGGCCATCGAAAAAGGGTGTTTAGGGAGTCAGTGAGATGGCATAATCCATGGTCATTAGGCGAAATGAAAATCCTGAATGTTGGTGCCTAAGTGAACTGAGAAACTCTAAAGTGAGTGTCTTATGCGTGTGGGCCTCACACTCCATAAAATCACCCACCCTATATTAAGTAGGGTATGGACACCCTCGACGAGTCCTAGAGAGTTAAAAGTGTAGGAAGATATATGTGTCCTCGAGGCAATTTATCCAGAAAACATCTTGTTCAAATTCAAATGGTACTAATTATCCTAGTATGAATAAAATGGTTTTAAACACTTTGATAATTTTCTTAGACTTATAGTAAGGTCTGTTGGCCTATTTAGTTCACTAAATAGGTCATACGAGTTAATTTTGATGATGACAAACAAGTCGTGTGACTAACATCTTCATTAAGTGATTATAGGGAGCAAAGTGCAAAATAAACTTTATTTGCAAGAGGAAAATTATATGAGGACAATGGTGTAAAAAGGAAATAGTCTTACATTATCAAATAAGAAGATGAAGACTTGAATTGGTCAAAGATGAAAATTTGATTGGATACTCAAGGGATTTTCTACTTGAATTCAAACTCCTTATTCTCATCCTAAACACAATGCACTTGGTCTCCTATTCAATCTTCTATTCAGTCTAATCCAAAACCAATCTCTTATACCCATTCAAATTATCACACAACCAAAAAAGGGAGTAACTGAAAAAAAAACAAAAAAAAAGTTCTGTTTTTTTGCTGCCGCATGATATCAACTGAAAAGCTTTTGAACTGCAAAGCCTGGAAGCTACCGAATGATTCAAATCCAAAAAACCCTTGAAGCTGCGTAAGTCATCAAAAAAATAGAGAACAAAAAAAGGAGGAAGCAACGCACAAAATCAATTCTTTGCGTTCCTTCTTTTTTTGAGGTGCCGTCTATAAAACGCATGCAAGCACGGAAATTGTCTCTTTGAGTTCTTCAGTTTTTTTGGCTTCTCCTGTCAAACAATGCAAGAAAACATTGTTTTTGGGTGATTATTTGCTGCGCATTCCTCTGTCAAAAACAAGCCTCTTCTTCCAAGGTGTCGCAGATTTTAAGTGCTAATTCCAGATTCGCACATTTGACTTCGTGCGCTCATATCTCCCGATCCAGACGTCGGAACAACTCGTTGTTTGCACCCACGCGACTACATCTTCATGCTCTTCACAACGGTGATAGTCTCCTTTGCTCAGTCCACAGGATTATACATAGTTCTGGCGTTTTTCTACAGATCAGACATAACAGAATTCAGATTCGAGCAGGCATCTTCCGAAGACTATATCTTCCAATCCAGACATCGAATCAGCAAACTGTTTTTGCCCATGTGATCACAATCTCACAAACTTTATCACGGTGATATCTCTCTGATTCTTCACCGTAGTATTAAAGCTATTTGAATCTGTTTTTGTTGTGAGATTGTATTGTGAATAGCTTTACTCTGAAGCTATCTCTGTGCTTTAACTCTTAAACTATATATTTGTACGGTGAGATCCCTACCCGTAAGTGTGATCAGTGTTATTGAGTGAAATCCTCATAGGTCGTGTGGTCGGAGTTTTGGCGGGGAGCCACTCCGTTAAAAATACATGTGTCTGATTATATCTGTGATTGTGATTTATTTTATTTGTGCCTCACACCCTATTCACCCCCCTTTAGGGTGTTTTTCAATTGGTATCAGAGCATGATTCCTTTTAGACTCAAAGTCTAGTGGAATTTCGTTCATATGGCACAAATTCCGCACACATACTCATATGACACACATAGTCAAAGAGAAGGTCAGTCGTATCTTAGATCTCCTCTATTTGATGGTACGGACTATAGTTACTGGAAACAACGCATGTTTATACACATCAAAGGTATCGATATGGCATTATGGAAAATAATCAGTGAAGGCTTTACACTATTTGATAAACCCACTCCTGAGCAGCAAAAAGAAAATGATCAGTTACAAAATCTAAACTTTAAGGCCATGAGCATTTTGTATTATGGTCTTAATAAAACTGAATTTAACCGCATTAGTTCTTGTTCTACTGCTAAGGATATTTGGACGAGACTTGAAGTAGCTCATGAGGGAACTAGCGAAGTTAAGAAATCTCATATTAGAATGTTATTACAGAAATTGAAAATTTTGCTATGATGCCTAATGAGTCTATTGATGCTATGTTTTCTCGTTTTGCAGATATCGTCAATCCATTGAAATCCTTAGGGAAGGACTTCCCAGAGGAAGATCTGGTTGGAAAGATTTTATACTCTTTATCTGGCGATTGGATTTAAAACAGGACGACGATCAAAGAAGCACATGACATGGCAGATAGCAGTTTCGAGAAGTTAATGGGAAAATTAATGGCTTAAGAGGTTCAATTGAAGATGGCCAATGATAGCACACCAAAGATGGAAGAGAAATCTAAGGAGGAGGAAACAAAGGAAAAGAATTTAGCTTTTCAAGTCTCCAAAATGCTCAAAGAGGAGATGAATGAATCAGACGATGAAAGTATGGCTCTTGTTACAAGGAAATTTGTGAAATTCATGAAAAACAACAAAAGAAGGACGAGAATCATTTGGGGAACCAAGAAAAATGAAGAAAATGATGGAGAAAGTTCTGCACCTCCGTGTTTCAGATGCAACAAGAGAGGGCACATGAAAGCAGAATGTCCACTTTTGAAAGGAAAAGGAAATGAAAAGACTGGTGAAGGAGAAAAGAGGACATCAAATCGAGGAATGGTGGCTACGTGGAAAGAAAGTGACGCAGAGGAGCTCTCCTCGAATGATGACTTGAACGACTACACTGGAACTTGCTTTATGGCTAGAAACGAAAAGGTAAAAATTAGCTCTCTTGTTCAAAGCTTTGATGATGAAATGAATATTAGTGATGATATGTTTTCTAGCATGGATGAAGCTTATGAATTTCTTGTAGAACTCCTTCAAGAAATGGGTCTTAAATTCCTTAAACTAAAAAAAGTTCGTGATTCATTAAAAGAGGAACTAGGGAGCACGACAAGAGAGAGAGAGAGAGAGAGAGAGAGAGAGATGAGCTTTTCATTAAGTGGAAAGAACAAAAGGAAATAATATACAATTTTGATGAAACCCAATTAGAAACAAAAACCTTAGAGCTAGAAAATACTAATAAAAAATGGCAACGTTAGAGCTTGACAACGTTAATTTAGCTAAAGAATTAAAGGAGAAAATTAGCATTCTTGGCTCTAAAGATTCTGAAATAAAATTGTTGAACCTAAAAGTGGCTAGCTATGAAGAAAAATTGGAAGAGCTTGAAAAAGAAAAATCTAATTTAATAAAAGTAAAACACATAGCCATCGATTTAGAAACTAGCGAAAAAGAAAAAAAGATATGAGACTAAGATTAGTGAACTTGAGAATGAAAAACAAAATCTTAGCTTGACATTACAGAAATTCACAAACAGTCAAGAAAGTTTTAATAAGATGATAATGGGCTTAATGAACAATCTAGTAAACATGGTGTTGGCTTTCAGAAAAAACACCCTAAGAAAAAAACTAGGAAGATCAATGCAAATTTTTTGCAAGAGACATGAGCTTTCAACATTGCATGCACAAACATCATATGTCATCTACTAATAAGCATTTCAATGTTACATGTTTTTATTGCAACAAAAATGGGCATGTTATGTATGATTGCTTGGCCAAATATTATCCTGAATATTTTATATGGGTTCCAAAGCATCGTACTAACAATTGTGGATCCAAAATTTGGTTGCCAAAGGGTGCATCTTCTTTTGTAGGTGAATCTTCAAGTGGAAAATGACAACATTTGGTACCTTGATAGCGGTTGCTTGAACCACATGACGGGAAACGAATCCCTCTTCACGATGCTATCAAGGAAAGATGGAGGGACGGTTATTCTTGGAGATGGAAAGAAGTGTAAAATCTTGGGTAAAGATAACATTGGTAAGCATCCTCTTGTGGTTATTGAGAATGTTAATCTTGTTGATAGTTTGGCACTTAATTTGTTAAGTGTGAGTCAGCTATGCTCTATAGGCCTTAAGGTGCATTTCGAAAATGACAAAGTATATATTTTGAAAGGTGATGATATTCTTTTTAAGGGTACATCTTATAATAACATCTACACTATCAAGCTTAGTGACTCAAATAATCTAAAATGTTTAGTTGCATCCTATGAGACTAGTTGGCTTTGGCATCGAAGATTAGGCCATGCCGACATGGACCTAATCTCAAAGCTTTCTCGAAAGAAACTGGTGATATGTTTACCTCAAATTAGCTTTGATCAGGATAAGCTTTGCGATGCATGTCAACTAGGTAAGCAACATAAAAGTAATTTCAATCCTAAAAATGTTGTAACTACTTCTAAGCCATTGCAACTAATACATTTGGATTTATTTGGACCCACGAAGGTTGCTAGTTTAGGTGGTATGCATTATTTCTTTATCATTGTCGATGACTCTTGACGTTTCACTTTGGTTTATTTTTTGACACACAAACATGAAACTTTTGATGTTTTAAAATGTTTTGTAAAAATGTTGAAAATAAAAAAGGTTTTTCAATTGTCAAAGTTAGAAGTGTTCATGGAGGAGAATTTGTTAATACTAGATTTGATGATTTTTGTATTTCAAAAGGTTATTCACATAATTTTTCCGCCCCGAGGACACCACAACAAAATGGGGTGGTTGAGAGGAAAAACCGTGCTATGCAAGAAATGGCTAGGACCATGATTCATGATTACAAATTGCCTTTATATTTTTGGGCTGAAGCCATACATACTTCTTGTTACATTTTAAATCGTGTGTCAATTAGACCCATTTTGAAGAAAACACCTTATGAGCTTTATAGAGAGTTGACTCCCAACTTATCACATTTAAAACCATTTGGATGCAAGTGCTATATTCTGAAAGTAGGCGAAAATCTGGATAAATTTGATGCAAAATCCGATGAGGGTATTTTTGTTGGATACTCACCACATAGAAAATCTTATCGAGTATTTAACAAAAGAACTCTTACTATTCAAGAAACTGTGCATGTGAAATTTGACGAGAAAAGTGCTATTAATGAATCTTCTAGTGCTGCAGAATCTTCAGATATTGCAGGCGGCTTGGATGGACTGGAGATAAACAGTAGCAATTCCAATGAGCAAGAGAACAACAATGATGGTGTACCAAAAGAAGTAGAAGCTACTACGTCATCACAAGATCTCCCTAAGGATTGGCACTTCAAGAAGGATCATCCAAAGAACCAAATCCTTGGAGACGCGACGGAAGGTATATGCACTAGAAATAGCTTTAATTTTATGGTTAACTTTGCGTTCATATCCATTTTGGAGCCTAAAAATGTTGATAGTGCTGTAGAAGATTTTTATTGGATTATGACAATGCAGGAGGAATTGTCACAATTTGATAGGAATCAAGTTTGAGAACTTGTTCCTAAACCAAAGAGTCAAACAATTATAGTCACTAAATGGGTATTTAGAAATAAACTTGACGAAATGGGAAAAGGTGTGCGTAATAAAGCTAGATTAGTAGCACAAGGTTATAACCAAGAGGAAGGGATTGATTTTGATGAAACCTTTGCTCCCGTCGCAAGATTGGAAGCAATTAGGATGCTTTTAGCATTCGCTAGTTTCATGAAATTCAAACTCTTTCAAATGGACGTCAAGAGTGCCTTCTTGAATGGAGTTTTATCTGAGGAAGTCTATGTCAAACAACCTCCTGGGTTTGAAAACTCCATCCACCAGGGCTATGTTTTCAAGCTTAAACGTGCTTTATATGGTCTCAAACAAGCTCCTAGAGCTTGGTATGAGCGACTTAGCAAATTTTTGCTTGAAAATAATTTTTCCATGGAAAAGGCGGATAAAACTCTATTTGTTAAACATCAAAGTAAAGATCTACCTGTAGTACAAATATATGTTGATGATATCGTTTTTGGTGCTACTAACAATCTACTGTGTGAGAAATTTGCTACATGTATGTCTAGGGAATTTGAGATGAACCTGATGGGTGAACTTGCATTCATGCTTGGTTTGCAAATCAAACAATGTGAGGACGGAATTTTCATCAATCAAGCAAAATATGAAAAGGAGTTAGTGAAGAAGTTTGGACTTGAAAATGCTAAGGAATGCTCTACTCCTATGTCAACGACGGCAACAATGGATAAAGACGAAATGGGAAAGAAAGTGGATGAACGATTGTACCGAGTTATGATTGGTAGCCTATTATACTTGACAGCTAGTAGGCCTGATATAATGTTCAGTGTATGTTTATGTGCTAGGTTTCAATCTTGTCCAAAAGAGTCCCATCTTTCTTATGTTAAACGAATAATTCGATATGTTAAAGGACCATAGATTTTGGTTTATGGTATCCTTGTTCCACATCATTTGAGCTTGTAGGATATTGTGATGCAGATTTTGCGGGAAGTAAGACCGATCATAAGAGTACCACAGGCACTTGCCAACTACTACGTATGTCTCTTGTTTCATGGTTCTCCAAGAAGCAAAACTCTATAGCATTGAGTACAATCGAAGCCGAATATGTTTCAGCAGGTTGTTGTTGTGCTCAAATTCTATGGATGAGACAAACCCTCAGAGACTACGATCCTAATTTTCAACCTACAACCATTTGGTGTGACAACAAGAGTGCTATAAATCTATCTAAAAATCCTATTCTACACTCTAGGACAAAACATATTGATATTCATCACCACTTCCTTAGAGATCATGGTGATAAGAAAGATATATCTTTGGGATATATTGATACCGAAAAACAATTAACAGACATATTCACAAAACCCTTAAACCCAAAATTTTTTTGCTTCATTCGAAGGGAGTTGGGGATTATGTCACTAATTGAGCATTAACACGCACATCCATGCACATACACATGCTTAAATATCGCATCTAAGCTACACACATTGCACACTATTTGATCTCAACATGGGTTTGATCATTCTTTGTATGTGCATGCATGATCATCATCAATTCTATTGATTTTGGTTGAGAATTTGATATGAACCTTGTTAGACATCTTAGAAACATTAAATTTTTTTGATGATGATGCACCATATTATTGTAAAATCCACATGCTTGAACTATTAATGAAAAAGTGAAACTTGTAAGCATGCCAAATTGTACGAATCAAATAGATTGATTGAGTCTTATAAACTATGGAGACAATTGGATGTGCTTAGATTCTAAAGTGTTTGAATTTATATTTTATCCCTACAATTTTGTGCACTTAAATCTCTATGGAAAATTATTTAGTAGGAGCCGAATATGTCAATGCGTTCATGCGTCACTATTCTGAGACACCAACATTGTAATTATAATGTATAAAAAATTGCAATGAGCATTTAAAAAATTTGGGATTAGCTTAAAATTTTCAAATATGCTACATTTGATACCGACAGCTAGTAAACAGATTTCGGGGTTTTGTTGAGCTATGCGTATGAAATATGGTAGATGAAGTAACCACTTAGTGCATCTCAATTCCAAAGGACCCGAACTTTAACATCATGGTATTCCTTGTTTGGTGTCTCCCTGCACATTACTTAATGTTTATTCCATAGCAACGAAGGCTCACAAATTGTATTAGATAATCTTATATTTTGATCTCTTAGTTTCTAAGCACCCTTCATATTGTCAGTGTTTCATAATACAATATCTTCTTGTTATATTTCTTACAACGACCGTGTGCTTTCAATGCTCATGACATTTGTTATACGTTAAGTTCGTGGAGAAAAAGCATTAATATGAGCATCGTCATCAATTTCTTGTTTCTTCGATACGCTCAACTTGTTTCATGTCTCATTCTTAACCTCTTCAATATATTTTTGTGATCTTTTCGATTAATGGCAAAAGGGGGAGAGTAGAAAAATAGTAGAAAATAATGCACAAGAGGGAGAGATACATATTTTGAGGGGGAGCACGTCACAACTTTTCATAAGAGCACATCGATAGGGGGAGCTTTGTATGATATTTATTATCTTGTGCCTATGTAACTTGCTCCTCAATATTGTTCCTAAATATTTTTTCTAGGCTTGTTTGCCATCATCAAAAAGGGGGAGATTGTTGGCCTATTTAGTTCACTAAATAGGTCATACGAGTTAATTTTGATGATGACAAACAAGTCGTGTGACTACCGTCTTTCTTTAAGTGATTACAGGGAGCAAAGTGCAAAATAAACTTTATTTGCAAGAGGTAGAATATATAAGGACAATGGTGCAAAAAGGAAATAATCTTACATTATCAAATAAGAAGATGAAGACTTGAATCGGTCAAAGATGAAGATTTGATTGGATACTCAAGGGATTTTCTACTTGAATTCAAACTCCATGTTCTCATCCTAAACACAACGCACTTGGTATCCTATTCAATCTTCTATTCAGTCTAATCCAAAAAAATCTCTTATACCCATTCAAATTATCACGCAACAAAAAAAGGGAGTAACTGAAAAAAAGCAAAAAACAAAGTTCTGTTTTTTTGGCTACCGCATGATCTCAACTGAAAAGCTTTTGAACTGCAAAGCCTGGAAGCTGCCGAATGATTCAAATCCAAAAAAAACCCTTGAAGCTGCGTAAGTCATCAAAAAACAGGGAACAAAAAAAGGAGTAAGCAACGCACAAAATCAATTCTTTGTGTTCCTTCTTTTTTTGAGGTGCCGTCTGTAAAACGCACGCAAGCACGGAAATTCTCTTTGCGTTCTTCATTTTTTTGGCTTCTCCTGTCAAACAACACAAGCAAACATTGTTTTTGGGTGATTATTTGCTGTGCATTCCTCTGTCAAAAACAAGCCTCTTCTTCCATGGTGTCGCAGATTTCAAGTGCAGATTCCAGATTCGCACATTCGACTTCGTGTGCTCATATCTCCCGATCCAGACGTCGGATCGACTCGTCGTTTACACCCACGTAACTACATCTTCATGCTATTTGCAATGGTGATAGTCTCCTTTGCTCAGTCCACAGGATTATACACAGTTCAGGCGTTTTTCTACAGATCAACCACTGCAGAATTCCGATTCACGCAGTCATCTTCTGAAGACTATATCTTCCAATCCAGACATCGGATCAGCAAACTGTTTGTACCCACACGATCATAATCTCACAAACTTTATCACGGTGATATCTCTCTGATTCTTCACCGTAGTATTAAAGCTATTTGAATCTGTTTTTGTTGTGAGATTGTATTGTGAATAGCTTTCACTACTACAGATTTGGGCTTGGGTAACACCACTTAGATAGCGCTTCTAAAAAGCGCTATCTAAGTGAACTCTTGTATAGCATTTCTACACTTATAGAAAATAAAAATAAATCAAAATTAAAGGAAAAATGACTTAGATAGCGCTTTTTGTTAAAGCGCTATCCAAGTAATACCTTAAATAGCGCTTTATTTTTGCGCTATACTACTAATCGTTACATAAGCAATTTTATTAAAAAATATACATATATATTAAAAAATATCACAGTCTTAAATAGCGCTTTATTTTTTCCCTATTCCCACAATTTCCCTCGGTGCTCTCGTTTCCAAACGAGCCCTAATTTCCCCAAGCCTCATCTCTTCCCATCTGGCCGCGATCTCCCCCAAACGGCGACATCCCACATCTGCTTCGACCTCCCCCCTCCGGCGTTCGCCATCGCAAACGCAAACATCTCCGGCGATCCGAAGGCGGATACTTCGCATGTTCTTGATAAATTTGCCTGTTCCGAATGCGATGGAGATAAATTCGCCTGTTCGTGAAGATCCGAAGGCGGATACTTCGGCGTCGGATGATCAGCTCGCTAGGACCCGGATCCGGCAGCGATGGGAGCTTGCTTCGGTTCTCAACTTCCTACACGTAATTTTCCCTTCCGTTTTCTGTTTATTTTTGTAAAATTTGTGGGTTTTCGTTTCCTTTTTAAACTAAAAATCGATGCTTGTTGATGGGTATTAGGGTTTTAAGACTCTCGTTGGAAGCGATCTGAAGATTTCAGCTGAAAAGATCGAGACTGCGCTGATTACGCCCAATGAGGATTTGGCGAGAATTCATGTTGCCATCCTGAAGGTTCAGTGTTCTTTGATCTCATATTTTGTTTCTCCCATTTCTTTATTTTTGTAGTACCAGAGATTTCAACCGCATTTTCACTTCCAGCAATTAATTGAAATTAAGCACCTTTCATGATAATGTCTTAACATCTAATTACAAACATTTCTAGCAGAAGATGATCGAATAACCCTAAAGAAACCGGTGATGCCGAACTTCCCCCCTTTGCTGGGCATGTCACCAATTTGGAAACCCCATCCACATCACTCCCATAATGATTCAATAGATTGACTGACTTCTCGTTTGCATTCATTTTGTAGGTAATAAAATGATTTCATATGTAAGGTTATGATGATGATGAATGAAATTATTGCAGGGGATGATGTCATGCTTTATAAGCATGGCGAGAAATCTGCTGCTGTTCTAAAATCAACTGGATTCCAAAACGTGACATTTAAAACTTAAAATGGGTATGTTTTTTAAAATGGTTATCTTTATTTTGGTCGACTCCAGATTTGAACTCGCAACTACCGCAGATCGTAGTTGAGTTCATGCACCTATTTGTTTCTAATAATCTTACCAGTGTCTAAGTAACAACTTCTGCGGGATATTTTGCAGGCTTGGTCATTATACAGTCCATGAAGATATAGAAGATGTCTGCAAGTGGCTTACGTCAAGCTTGGAACTTTCCAGTTCCTTGATATAGGTGCAATTTTACAATATTATGGTTCCTTGTATATGGTAAGTAATTGCATGCTTTTGAGGTATGACTACCGTGCTGGATTCTGGGGTGCCATAGGAGAATCCTGTCTTGGCATCATTTTTGTAAGTGTAATTAATGTGAATAATCATTATTTCATCTTCAGCTAGTGATTATACTTAATGGTGACACACATTGTTTTGCAGCCGTTTATTGAATAATTTAATTATCACATGCCCAAGAATTGTGCTGGTGGGAACACTGGAGTATATGTCAATGGAAGAGATCTACATCACAATGACTTAACTTTGCTTATTGCTAGAGGATTGCTGCCAGCTACTGCAGGCCAATCGTATATAATTGAGATTTATGGGAAAGTTTGGGATGAGGCAACATGTGAAGAACTAGATAGTCTTGGGAAGCTTGCACCAACGTGAGTTTCTTCTGTTCATTTGTCAATTTCAGAACTCAATTGACATATACTCAATTTCAGAAACTTCATTTTGGCACCCAAATAATCACTACTACAGGTTTGGTTGTTTTTCCCCTTTTGATTTGCCGAATAAGGTTGGCACAAACAGTCACTCTGTTTGACATAGATCTTGAGAACAAATTGATGATCGTGTGGTTTTTGGTTGAGATAATTTGTAGTAATTTGAGATATCTAGTATATTTCTCTTTTTCCATGGTGAACATATTTTAGCAGTTGTATGGGTTAATTAAGAACGATTACTAAGTAGCCATTGTGAAGATATGTATGTTGATTTAGTGTTGTGAAAAATGTTATTTTGTCAAGATTTTGAACATGTTCTATAGCTGTAGCTTATGCGTCATTCTTTTTTGTAAAGTGAAACCGTTGAACTCTTAAAACATAGAAAAATAAAAATCTCATTTAGATCCTATGGTACTGTTTGGCAATGAGTTAATGATGAAGGCAAATCCGATTTTTTCCCAATGATTTCTCTATAGTTTTATGTTGAGATAGCTTATTTTATATTTTTAACGGGATCTGCTATCGATCTTGCTTTTAATATGAAAGCCTTAATATCATTAGTTTCATTTAAGCTCATTTTCCATTCTGTAACATCACAAGGAGCTTCTTGCTTTTGTTGTTGTATCTTTGCACCTTAGCTGACCCCAAAAGTTTTGTTGAAGGGTTCGTTGCTGCTGCTGTTGTTATTGTTGTATTATAATTTATTATTGTAGCTCTCACATATTATATATGTTTACTTCACTTCAGGTGTTGGATCCACAATAGGTGCCGGAGTTTATGTTCTTGTTGGAACCGTTGCTAGAGAACACTCAGGACCAGCTCTGACAATTTCCTTTTTAATCGTTGGGATAGCTGTTGCGCTTTCAGCATTTTGTTATGCCGAACTTGCCAGTCGTTGCCCTTCCGCAGGGAGCGCCTATCATTATTCATATATTTGCGTCGGAGAAGGGTAATTGGCTAATCTTTTACCATATAACCTTTATTCCCTACATATTATGGCTCATACCAAGATTTGTGTTATTCATCCTATGATGTTAGGTTCATACATAATTGTCAGCATCCAGTCGACTAATAATTGACTGAAACAGTTTTATTGACTAACTAGTAACTAGAAAAGTGTAATTCAGAATTATGAATTAAAATGACATGGATTCTATAATGCGAATAATAATGTAATAATGTAAATATTTTCCTTTCAGCGTTGCTTGGTTGATTGGTTGGGCCCTAATTCTGGAATATACAATTGGTGGTTCAGCTGTTGCGCGAGGGATTACCCCAAACTTGGTATGTAGATTTTAGTACAGTAAGCTTCCTTGCTCCCTATGCACCTTGCTTTATTGCATCTCAGATTCACTATGATCATAGCCGATGCCCATGGCTGTAGCTTATAGAATTATAATTAGCCTTATTGTCCATAATTTGTTTTATGAACAAATTCATTCAAATTTCCTACTGAAATATTTTGGTCATCATTCTTTCTTTTCGTTCCAGTATATTGCATAATTAACTTAATATACAATCTAGTTATTTATAAATTCATCTGGTGGTTAGAATATGTTTCAACAACATGTAGGGCCATAGGAATACCATCTGTTTCACTTTGCCAGCTAGTTTATATTTGTTTTCAGCTGGCCATTAAGGATGGAACATGACAGTAATTAGTTATTTATACAGTAATGATTTATTTATAATGTGTTTATTTTAAAGTCAATGTTAAACATACAAACTACTGTGTGATGGTAGAGTTTGTTTTATCTAAATAACACCAAACACATTGATTCCTATGGATAGATGGAATTCTTAGTCTTATCAAGTTTCTCGTCCCAAGTATTGCCCAATGAGTTCTAATAAAGAAGGGTACTGTTTCCACTTTGCCTTTTTCCCCTTCTGTACTCTTCATCACCTTCCTTTTGCCTCCTTTTTGGTTAACCCTACTGTCTGCTGCATTGCATTTGTCCCTAACTACAAAGCCAAAACCATACATACATCTTCTCTTGAAGGAGGGGACAGAATTGGTAAATGGAAGTATAACAGATGGCATGATGGCTATTAAAGGTAAATAGTCCTACAATTTAATAGAATGCATTGGCGAGATGCATTTTCAAACAACATGTAAGGATGAATCAACAAACAGATGGTATTCACTAAGCAGCAACATCGCTGGCACTCAGGACCCATGCAGTTGTTTCGCCTCTGCTTGCCTGATATCATCAAATCAAAGGTACATTTATACAAAACTTCAATCTCCTTTTGTGTGTATGAATCGAAATTTTTTTGTGTATCATACTGATTTTTCTCACATTTTCACTTGCCCAGTTTTTTGGGTATCACACTGTTTTAGTGTATTACATTTTCAGAATATCGCTTTTTCGATTTGTGTGTGTGTGTGTGTGTGTGTGTGTGTAATCTTATTGTTGATTTTTCTTAGTTTGTAGGTTATTTACCGGTGAAAGCAGGGTCTGAATTGCTAGAGATCATCTATCTGGAGATAGATGCATGAGGATGACATGATTGTGTCTTGGTGTGAATTCTGCAGTTAGTATGACATCTTCTGCATCAAAACAAAGGTCGTGCTTCAACTCAGGGCCTTGCTTCTCTTTGTTGGTCTCTCGTTGATCTCATGCCACAGGCTGTTCAGCAAGTTTGAGCCGACGACACCCAGCAAGGAATTTGGATATCAAGGAGAATAATATGCTAAGATTAAGCTTAGAGCATTGTTGTAATTAGGATGGTTTTGTTTTCTGGGCTTTTGTGAGATTTTTTTTGAGATTTTGTACAAATACTGTGAGAGATATATAGAGGGCATGCCAAGTGATTGTTTTTGTGTATCAAAATTTTGTGTATCCAGAATTTTGAACTTTCTGAAATTTCAATCGAGAATGAATGCTCCTTTGATTCTGAACTTTTTGAAAATACTTCATGTGCTACTTCTTTGGTGCCTGTGCATAAAGTATTGAGCTGTAACAAAATTCCATTTTATTTGTTCGATTTTCTAATTTTTTTTTAAAAAAACTTAACATTAGCCACGGCCGGTCCGTGGCTAATGAGTATTAGCCACAGACTGGCCGTGGCTACTGTTTAATATTTTTTTAAAAAATAGAAAATCAAAAAAATAGTTAACCACTTAGATAGCGCTTAAAAAGCGCTATCCAAGCTACCATAGCGGTAGCTTGGATAGCGCTTTTATAAGCGCTATCTTAGTAAACCACTACGATAGCGCTTATAAAAGCGCTATCCAAGCTACCATAGCGGTAGCTTGGATAGCGCTTAAAAGCGCTATCCAAGTGTAAAAAAAGCGCTATGCAAGCGTTTTTTTGTAGTAGTGTTTACTCTAAAGCTATCTCTGTGCTTTAACTCTTAAACTATATATTTGTACGGTGAGATCACTACCCGTAAGTGTGATCAGTGTTATTGAGTGAAATCCTCATAGGTCTTGGGGTCGGAGTTTTGGCGGGGAGCCACTCCGTTAAAAATATCTGTGTCTGATTATCTCTATGATTGTGATTTATTTTATTTGTGCCTCACACCCTATTCACCCCCTCTAGGGTGTTTTTCAAAGTCATACACGTATCTAGATGGAGATCTCGATTATGGAAAGTGAATGATCGATATGAACTTAAGTCTTAAAGTGTTCATGGTTATAGACGTGTCGAGAATAGGATATTGGTATATCAGACTGACCATTATGTCTTTGTCTTAACCTAAAGGGTGATGATGATCTCATAATCATTTGACCTGGCAAAGTCGGAGACGAGACCCATGTGCTCATTGAAGAATGAGTACACTGAACGACCCAATAAAGAATTATCAAGTAGTTAACATTAACTAAACTATCATTGATAACTCTCTAGTGATGATAGGAAAGTTGGTCCTTAAAACTTGAGGTCATTGTATGAACCTGTGCATGAACGGTATCACTTAGATCTATGATCTAGCCTCGAGTCTACACTCGTTAAAAGGTCTTAGGTTGGGTGACACTTGAAGTGTACGAGGTAAGTAGTGATCAAGATAGGATTCGTTTCTTTCGTCCATGTGAAGTTAGTGTCACAGGCTCAGTACGGTTTCTGGAGCAAAACCACGGCCGGGGTATGTTGTAGGAAGTACAACATAGACGAACCAAAGACCAGAGTATACTGATCAGTGCTAGCTAGTATGGTTGATGTTTACCATACCTGAGGCTATGTAGTGATATAGTTTTGATGAAGGGACTAAAACTGCGGTATTCATCACAGACACAATCAGAATGATCTCGACGACACTTTTGTCAATGGGTCAATCACGTAATTATGATGCCAAAATAGGGACGACACCTGCTATTTGTGGTCACTGTCATCTAGGGGTTTGGAGCCCTAACCTGTAGTACGGTCAGGCTGTAGGGTTTCACACCGAGTATGATTTACATCCAAGTAATAGGAAGGATTAAGGAGGAGTGCACTCAGGTGCTCGGGAATAATTGAAGTCACAAAGAGTTTGTGACATTAAGTCTATATTAAATGGGAAATAATAGTGTCGCAAAATATTTGCGATATAAGTATTAGAAGAATGCTATGTGGGATTATTGCATATGATGCAAAAAGGGTTTAAATATATCACAAAATGTTTACGAGAATATTTTAAATAATAAAAGCATAGAAAATGTTACATGAGGTTTTTGGGATAGTCCCATTCGAAACCTGGTTTCAAATGGATCGAGAATCGGCACAAACGGAGCTCAAAAGCTCAAGATATAGCTCTAAAGGCCAGAAATGGGCTTTTGCCCAGTTCTGGCCCAGCCAGACCCATCTGGGCTGGGCTAGCCCACCCAGCTTGGGCAGGTGGGTCAAGCCCACCCAGACAGGCATGCTGAGCCTGCCTGCCTGCCCGCTGGGGCAGGCTCTGGCTCAAGCCCGCCCGCCCAAGCAGGTGGGTCAGACCCACCCGCGGGTCGGGCACGCCCATGAACTGGGCACGCCCAGCTGGTCAGTGGGCCCCATAGACGAGGCCCACATTTTGGAAAAACCTTAAAACTAATGGCGGCTGTGAAAATCAGTTTTTTGTAGTTTTGCCCAAATTTGATCTATCGTTTGAGGGGTCAAACAAAGTCGGAATTGATTACCGTTTGTTTCTATGCGATCACCGTTTATTACTCTTCGATTTGATAGGTAGTATCACTTGAAAAGCTCAACGGTGAGGGAGGAAAAATTAGTTGAAGTTTGGCTTGAGTGTAGGGCAAACTAATTTAATTTTTCCCTCTAAACTTGTTTAGTCCTATATTGCTTTTAGACGAGGAATGGGGGCAGACTCCCTATATAAATAAGGGCTGACCCCCCTGGAAAATTTACACCAAGTTTTCGATTCGAGAAGCTACAAAAATTTTGAGCACGCTCGATCTGAGACTAAAAATCATTCCCTCCTCCTCTTTATTCTTCCGTTCCTCTGTTTGAGTCCTAGCAAGACGAGGAGGAGGATTGGATTAGATCCAAAGTCGTTGACGCGGATCGTACTCAAGTGAAACTTTCCTTGGCGAGTTATTGGCTCAGAGGCACGGTGTCAGCTCGCTTCGGGTGGTCCAGTCTTGGAGGCGCGAAGGCAGCTTGCTTCGGGGAGCAAAAGAAAGTAGCTAAAAATGACGCTTCGTATTCTATGGAAACTAAGTTTCGTGTATGTTCTTTTTACAATGTTTTCATATATTATTGCAGTAGTTTAGATCTATCTTTGGGGTTGGTCAGACCCACCCCAAGCTAATAGATTTTCTTGGCTGGGGTTTAACGATATCCTTAGGGCTCATTAAATAGTTTAATGATTTATTCCGTTGCCTGTTTTTCTGCTTCTATTGTCCGTCCAACGTAGGGCGAGCATAGATTTTATGCCCTGAGGGTCCATCTAAAACCCTTCAGAGAGCGGGGCTGCTCGAGAATTTTGTAAGAATGATGGTTCATCGATATAGGGATGTGTAAGTGTCACGTTGACACTCATCCATGAAAATGATCCCCATGGTGTCAATTGTTAGGGGTGGGATGGGTAGTGGTGCAGCAGATGTGGAAGGCGCATCATTGGCAAAGCGTGCACGTGTGTTTCTCCCTAATTGTTATTGCCTTGGGGGTGTTGCAGGACGCTTCCTGTGGTGGCCTCATGGATGCATATTGAGGATGTGATCACGTATGCACAATGGTGTACACGACAACCACAAGTGTGAAAAAGATCAACACCCACGCAATTAGCGACAAACAACGAGCAATTTAGAAGTTCGGTCAAAAATTATGAAAATTGAGTTGATGAACGAGATTACCCAATCGATTGAAGCGATCCTTGTGGTGATGGCGATGTTCCAAGCTCCGATTAAAGTCTCCAAACCTTTATGGTGGCTGTGTCGATCGAACTCTCCAACAAAAGCTCAACTCGGTCGTTTTAGGGTTAATGGGGTCGGCCATTTCGAGGGGGTCGTGGTGGAGGAAAGGGAATTGAAGATGTGGGGAGGGCTGGGTGATGATTTTGGAGGAGTGAGAGGGGTTTGAGGTAGTAGGATGGTCGGATTCAAAGAGAATTTGAGAGGAGAAGTCAAAACGATTGGAAAAAGAAAGTGCATCTCGATTGTTTTAGGGCTGGGGTTTATATAGGATAATCGACGCAGGCTACTGACGCGGTCGCGTCAATGCCATCTCGACCACGTTAATCGAAAAAATTGAAGGCTTTGGGACTTGATCGACGCGGTCGCGTCGAATATTTACGCGACCATTTAAAAATATCCAGGCAGAAGTCAGTAAGTTGGTACCCCTTAAATGGTCGTGTCGTTTGGACCACACGACCGCGTCGATAAGGGAAATTAGGTGGATTTTGGCCTTGGAATTTTGGTATTGACACAGTCGCGTCATTTGGTTTAAACGACCGCGTAGAGGTGAAAAATTGAAGGGGTTTGGCCTTGGAAATCTGAGGTTAACATGGTCGCATTGATGAGTTCGAACAACTGCGTGCATGGTGGAAATTATGGCTCTGAAATTCAGAGAGTTGGCCCCCCTTAAATGACCGCGTCATTTGGTCCAAGCGGTCACATCGAATTGCCTTCTCCTTAGCACATATTTGCTCCTCTGTAGCTCCGTACATCGCGGTCGCATGGGACATGTCCACGCAGTCGCATCAAACACTTTCTACTTCTTCCTTGGGCCTCTTCATTGCTCCCTTCCACACGGCCACATGGGGTATCCCACGTGGTTGCGTCCTTCTCTCCTACATTGAAAACAACTAGGATTATTTCTTTGGGGTTTTGTGTTTTTATTCAATCAAAATTAAGCTATCAAACTAAGATGAAAAATGAAGATAAAAGCTAAAATAAATCCAAAACTTGGGTTGCCTCCCAAGAAGAGCTCATTTAAAGGCTTGAGCTTGACTCCCTTTTAGATTTTCATGGTGGCTCCGGGGTGGAGAGCATTGAGATTGCTCTTGATCCATGTTTCTTCTTCTTGTTACTCAGCATCAGCTTACATAATTCCTCAATTCTCAGCTCCTCGGGATCAGGTGGATGTGATCTTGAAGTTCCTTCGTCAACTCCCTCTAGTGGAGCTTCATTGAATGCCTTGGCTATGTCTACCGTTTCCAATTGCCCTTCATACCTAGGATTTCCCGATAAAAGTTTCTCGATAGGGCTAAGGAACACATCCTCCAAAGTTGTCTCTTCAATAACTTGCTCAAGGAGGTTGACGTGGTGGTAGTGGTCTTCCTCAGGAAAGTTCTTATTGATTTCTATAGATCAAATTCTACCTTCTCCTTGCCGACGTTTAAAGATAGCTTCCTTCCTTTGATGTCTATCAATACCCCCGACGTGGCTAAGAATGGACGGCCAAGAATTATCACGAGTGCGCATCCTCAGGCATGTCCATGATGACAAAGTCACATGGAACTAAGATTTTCTCAACTTGCACCGGTATGTCTTCAATGATTCCTAGGGGTACTTGATGGATCTGTCAGTAAGTTGTAGGGACATTTGGTGGGCTTTGGTTCTCCCATCCCAAGCTTCTCACTTATGGACAACGACATCAAGCTCACACTTGCTATGAGGTAGCATATCGCTCTTTTGATAGTTACATTGCCAACAGTGCAAGGGATGGAGAGACTTCCAGGATCCTCCAACTTCTCTACCATCTTCCTCTGAAGTATCGCACTGCAGTCCACCGATAGCATAACTTTCTCACTCATGCCTCTTTTAGTGAGTATATATTTCAAGAACTTAGCGTAGGAAGGGACATCTGATATGGCATCGAGGAATGAGATGGTGATGTGCAACTGATTCAACAAATCGAAGAATCTCCCATACTTCTCATTTAATTTGGCCTTAGCCAATCTCAACGGATATGTCACCTTAAGAATGTAGGTTCTTGTGGGCTCCTCCATGGTGTCAATATCTCTCTTTTCATAATTCTTTTCCACCTGTGGCTCATTTGATTGATGTGCTAACTCATGCTCCTTCTCAGCTTCAACATCTATGTGAGGCTCCTTCTCAACTCTACCCTCCTCCTCCACAATTGGCATGGCAGGACCTTCAGTCTGCCTCCTTCTTCTTAATGTGATGGCATTCTTGTGGCCTCGGGGGTTAGGCTCATATTGCCTCGGCAGTTGTCCTTGTGGCCTAGCGAGCTGTGCCACCTACTGTGCCAATTGTGCTACTTGTGTCTCCACTGCCTTTTGGCTTGAAGCGAGTTGTTGTGTGGTAGACATAAGCTGCTGAAAGGATGATTGAAACAAGTCATTTTTCTGCCCGTACATGACAATAAAGTCTCTATTGGCGACTCCAAATTGTATTTAATGGGGGGAGGGGGTGGCAATTGATTAAGGGCTCTTTGATTAAAATTTTGAGTTGGAGCCTAAGGTTGTTGGGGATGCTGTGGGAATGGTGGCTGAGGCTGCAACCATGCACTCCTACATAAAAAATTTGGGTGTTTCTTCCACCCCGGATTGAAGGTGTTGGAGTAGGGGTTGTTAGGCGGTCCTGTGTTATTGCCATAGAGTGCATTTTCCTTCTCAATCGTCTTTCCTGGTGGTGCTGTTGAAGTAGATGTGCACTCAATGCTAGGATGTCCATGGACACCACATAGCTCACACATAGCCACCGTGGACGAGTTAGTAGCACCGATTCCAAGTAAAGATAGTTGTTTTGTTAATGCGTCAAACTTTGAAGACAACATGGTGACATCGTCTAATTCAAACTTACCTCCCTTCTTGAAGGTTTCTCTCTCGTTGCTCCAGAGATAGTTGTTTTTGGCCATATCTTCCAATAGATTCTTTGCCTCAGCTAGAGTCTTGCTCATGATCGCCCCATTAGTGGCAGCATCAATGGACATCTTCACCACTCTTGCAAGCCCATTGTAGAATGTTTGTATTAGGACCCAATCCAGTACTTGATCACTCCGTATTTTACACCTTTTTTCTGCATAATTGCATGCCATTTAGATCGCTGAAATCGTGTTTTTCACGTTTATTCGATGCTATTGCGATGCTTTTCACGATTTGTTGTTTTTGTCGTATTTCAGGAGATTTGGAGCGATTTGGAGTGATTCTGAGATGCACCCACTCCGGAGTGTCACCGACGACTCTCTTGAGGGGTATTTTGCGATTGGAGAGGAGTGGAAGAAGAAAGAACGTCATAGGAGCGACTAGGAGGCAAAAACATGAAGAATGTGCATTTTCAGCATGCCACTCGGCCGAGTGAAGGAGTCACTCGGCCGAGCATAGACAGCCCACTCGGCCGGCCAGATCGGACACGCAACAGAGCCAATATCAGCGTGCACTCGGCCGAGCATCGCCATACCACTCGGCCGAGCACCGAGTCATCCCTCGCCCGAGTGGAGCCAAGACGACGGCAACAAAAGATGCTGAACTCTCTGTTTTTCGTTTGTACAGTCCCAAGCTCCGACTCGGCCGAGTGACCAACGCCGTCCGCCCGAGTGAAGAACGCCCATCGGCCGAGTGAAGAAAAGTCACTCGGCCGAGTGACTCCCGAGGAGACGACCCCCAAAGACCCCCAACATTCTGTAATAGTACAGGGTCTCTCACTCGGCCGAGTGACGAGTGACATTTGTCACTCGGCCGAGTGAGCCGCGCTGCCTGTAGCGTAAACTGCGATTTTGAGGCTGCGCTGGGGAATTTTCGTCAGGGTTTTTTGGGCGATTTTGGGGGGTATTTAACCCCAGTTTTTAACCTAGTTTGAGGAGGCTTTTCAGAACTTTTGCAGCCCCTTTTTGATTAACTTCTTAGGGATTAGATTTAGCTTTGAGGGAGGAGAGAAAAGTGATATTTTGTTGGATGCTCTCTTGTTCTTCATTTGTTTGTCTCTCTCTCTCTCTCTCAAAAACTCCATTTTTATTGATTTATTGAATATCGCTATGAATTCCATTCATTTTACTTGTGAGTTTCTATTGCATTCTATTATGAATTGTGAGTAGTTTCATCGTCTTAGGGCGTAGGGATGAACCCTATGAGCCCAATTTCAAATTTGTGATGAATTGGTGAAACTATTGCTAGGATTGAGTAGGGTTAGTTTGGGATTGCTATAATACGAATAGCTAGGGATTCATACCGATTGGGATTTACAAGAGATTGGATCCCAATTTGATAGGAAACCCTAGAAATTCGAATTGTGTTGCAATTGAATTTCTCCGGAATCGGTTTGCAAGAGATTGGACCGAAACTAGGGTTTTCGATTGCAATTCTATACCAATACCCGTTTGCAAGAGATTGGATGGGTAGGAACTATCCCAACCTAGGTCGTAGCTCGAGTTTGCACGAGAGTGGGCTCAAGATACGATTGAACGATGATGTTGTTCTTCGCGCTAGTTTGCCCAGGTTAGGGTTTGTAAGAGATTGGACTCTACCCTAGGTTGGCTATAGACCGGCAATAGCGCGAGAACGTGAGCTTGGTTCTACATTTAGTTGCAACTAGTTCACCCAAATTTCAAGTCTAGCAATTGTGAAATCCTACGAATCACAATGATGAGATACGGCAAGTAGCGGGGATTCCCTATCCCTAGGCGTCTTTATTAATTTGTTATTTCTTTTATACAATTGAACGACTGTGACTGCATTTCTGTGAACGTTTCTCGACTATTTTTATAGCCAGGTGATTGAAGAAGACACTGTTATTAGGCCTCCATGTGTTCGATACCCGCTCGCCGCTACACAGTGCGCTTGCGGTAAGACTACAGTGTTGCCGCTCCGGGACGTGTATCCGGGGCCCGACCAAGTTTTTGGCGTCGTTGCCTGGGAGATTTTTTGACGGAGTTCGATTTGGATCACATGGTTATTTTTCTTCAATTTCTTTATTTATTTCTTCATCCTTTTCTAACTTTTGATCATATCATTCTATATCCTTTTTCGGGAGAGAGGGAGAGTATTTTTGGTGACACACACTTATCTGCATCACTCTTATCCTTGCATGCATCACATCCGCATCATATTTTCATTTTGTTATTTTTTATTTTTCTTTCTTTTTATCATGCATACCCACCCCCTCCCATTACACGTCTCTCGGCGTGCCACACTTCGCACATTGAGGACACTGTGCACTTTAGCTTGGGGGAGTGAGTTCTCACGCTTTTTACTTTTATCGCCTTTTATTTTTAGTTTTTTCACGTTTTTCCACTTTTGCACCCATTTTTCATCACGTTTTTCTTTTTTACCATGCATCACATTTTTCTTATTTTCTTTGTGTGCTGCATTGTAAATAGTTTTTATTTTTCTTTTGTCTTTATTTCTTTCATCTCCTGCTAGAGATGACTTTTCTGTGATGATAACGACGTGGTGTTAGCTTTTCTCTATATGCATGCTATATTTGTCGTGTCATAGTTTTTTTATTTCTGATATCATATGCTATGTTCTGCCTCGCATTTAGAAATAGTAACCCACTCTCTTTTGGTGTATGAAAATGGATGAAATTCTATTATTAGCTGATGTCTGATGATTCAGATGTATGCTATCGTAGAAAACACACCAAGATTCACGCATTGATTGCTTATATCTGGAGTACTGATTTCTTTTCTCATATCACTTCTTATTGCATGATTTGTACGCTTCACTTCAGGTTGATTGAATGTTTGCTAGCTTTGATAAATCTGGATTAGTTTACTTTTTGAGATTAAACTGAGTAGATTATATTACCCTGCTGAAGTTGTCATGCACGTCCTATAGAGTGAACTGAGAGATACATTTATTTCTTTCTCCACATATCTTGAACATAATTTCTCTATTTTATATTCATTGGTGAATCTCCCCTTAGCGATTCTATTATTGGCATTCACCCGTTATTAAAATCACATGCTCCAAATTCCCCAAAACCTAAAGGAAAAATACTTGTATATCCTTCTCTTTGATTTGGGATCATTTGTGTATATATGCTATTAAAAAAAGAGAAAAAAAGAGAAAAAGAAAAAGGAAAAAGAAAAAAAAAGAAAAAAGATTTGAGAATAAGTGAAGAAAAGAGAAAAGAAGTTCGAAAACGATCCCATCTCATATCCTTTCTCTCTTTCTTCCCTCTTTTGTTTTTGTTTGTTTGTTTTCTTTGACTTTTGGAGCTTCATAAGAAACGGGGATGTAAATATTGTTTTGTATATGCCACCACGCTTATAGATAAGCTTGGGGGAGAGAATCCAATGATGTGTGAGAGAGTGACTACTTGACGGTGCATGACAACCTAGGCTAAGTAATATTTTATACTCGGCGAGATTGCTAAAGTTTCACGAAATCCAGAAATCTACGCTTAGCATTCATTTCATGAAAACCACACTTTTTCTATTCTTTCTACTCTATCGTGTGAAATCTCTTATACTCCTTATAGAAAGCATTCAATTGAAAAGTGTGTGATCTACGATATTGTATACCGCTTTAGATGCTTCAGACGATGTTAATCTTAGAATTATTCCATTTTTCATGCTATATTGATATTCTTGGGTTTTCTATTTCAAATGCACCATTATACTATGATATCAAAATAAAAGTCTTTGACATGTGTTTTATATTCGATGCATGCTATATGAGTAAGCAAAACCCACGTCATGAGAAAATGATCTAGCAACTTCCCTCTTCGTTTTCTATTTTGTTTTTTGTTTTCCGTTTTCCGCCTTTCCGCCGTTTTCTTTATCTTTATCCACCGGGTTCGCTTTTTACTTATCTTCCTCGAGGACGAGTAAGAGGTAAGCTTCGGGGATTTTGATCACTCCGTATTTTACACCTTTTTCTGCATAATTGCATGCCATTTAGATCGCTCAAATCGTGTTTTTCACGTTTATTCGACGATATTACGATGCTTTTCACGATTTGTTGTTTTTGTCGTATTTCAGGAGATTTGGAGCGATTTGGAGTGATTCTGAGATGCACCCACTCCGGAGTGTCACCGACGACTCTCTTGAGGGGTATTTTGCGATTGGAGAGGAGTGGAAGAAGAAAGAACGTTGTAGGAGCGACGAAGAGGCAAAAACATGAAGAATGGGCATTTTCAACATGCCACTCGGCTGAGTGAAGGAGTCACTCGGTCGAGCATAGACAGCCCGCTCGGCCGGCCAGATCGGACACGCAACAGTGCCAATATCAACGTGCACTCGGCCGATCATCGCCATACCACTCGGCCGAGCACCGAGTCATCCCTCACCCGAGTGGAGCCAAGACGACGGCAACAAAAGATGCCGAACTCTCTATTTTTCGTCTGTACAGTCCCAAGCTCCGACTCGGCCGAGTGACCAACGCCGTCCGCCCGAGTGAAGAACGCCCATCGGCCGAGTGAAGAAAAGTCACTCGGCCGAGTGACTCCCGAGGAGACGACCCCCAAAGACCCCCAACTCTCTGTAATAGTACAGGGTCTCTCACTCGGCCGAGTGACATTTGTCACTCGGCCGAGTGAGCCGCGCTGCCTGTAGCGTAAACTGCGATTTTGAGGCTGCGCAGGGGCATTTTCGTCAGGGTTTTTTGGGCAATTTTGTGGGGTATTTAACCCCAGTTTTTAACCTAGTTTGAGGAGGCTTTTCAGAACTTTTGCAGCCCCTTTTTGATTAACTTCTTAGGGATTAGATTTAGCTTTGAGGGAGGAGAGAAAAGTGATATTTTGTTGGATGCTATCTTGTTCTTCATTGGTTTGTCTCTCTCTCTCTCTCTCAAAAACTCCATTTTTATTGATTTATTGAATATAGCTATGAATTCCATTCATTTTACTTGTGAATTTCTATTGCATTCTATTATGAATTGTGAGTAGTTTCATCGTCTTAGGGCGTAGGGATGAACCCTACGAGCCCAATTTCAAATTTATGATGAATTGGTGAAACTATTGCTAGGATTGAGTAGGGTTAGTTTGGGATTGCTATAATACGAATAGCTAGGGATTCATACCGATTGGGATTTGCAAGAGATTGGATCCCAATTCGATAGGAAGCCCTAGAAATTTGAATTGGGTTGCAATTGAATTTCTCCGGAATCGGTTTGCAAGAGATTGGACCGAAACTAGGGTTTTCGATTGCAATTCTATACCAATATCCGTTTGCAAGAGATTGGACGGGTAGGAACTATCCCAACCTAGGTCGTAGCTCGAGTTTGCACGAGAGTGGGCTCGAGAAACGATTGAACGATGATGTTGTTCTTCGCGCTAGTTTGCCTAGGTTAGGGTTTGCAAGAGATTGGACTCTACCCTAGGTTGGCTATTGACCGGCAATAGCGCGAGAGCATGAGCTTGGTTCTACATTTAGTTGCAATTAGTT
This sequence comes from Scilla litardierei, assembly GCA_030789695.1. Lineage (NCBI taxonomy): Eukaryota > Viridiplantae > Streptophyta > Magnoliopsida > Asparagales > Asparagaceae > Scilla > Scilla litardierei. The sequence continues at coordinate 87,429,294 of CM061130.1, read as the reverse complement.
CACCCGAATTTCAAGTCTAGCAATTGTGAAATCCTACGAATCACAATGATGAGATACGACAAGTAGCGGGGATTCCCTATCCCTAGGCGTCTTTATTAATTTGTTATTTCTTTTATACAATTGAACGATTGTGACCGCATTACTGCGAACATTTCTCGACTATTCTTATAGCCAGGTGATTGAAGAAGACACTGTTATTAGGCCTCCCTGTGTTCGATACCCGCTCGTCGCTACACCATGCGCTTGCGGTAAGACTACAGTGTCGCCGCTCCAGGACGTGTATCCGGGGCCCGACCAGTACTCCATGGTGTGGCCAATTCCTTTGCAAATCCTTGAATCTCTCATATTCCTCATATAAATATTTTGATCGAGGTGGGGAGAACAAGGTGATTTCATTCCGCATCTTCACTGTTTTCCTGGAGGAAAGAATTTGGTCAGAAAAGCACGCGATAAATATCCCAAGTAGAGGTGTCAGGATCATGGCTCCTAAGCCACTCATTTTCTTTGTCTTTCAAGGAAAAAGGGAAGAGTCTTATCCTAATGGCATCATTGGTGATGCCATTCATTTTTAACGTGTCAAGCTTCTCTAAGAAAATGTTCAGATGCTCATTAGGATTCTCCATGGGAGATCCTCCAAACTGGTCATGCTGGATGAAGCTGATCAATGAAGGCTTGAGCTCAAAATTATTGGCCTCCACCGGTGGACTAGTAACGCTCGACGTTGACCCATTAAACGGCATGGAGAAATCCAGAAGGGACATTGCAGGAGGTGGAGTAATGGGAGGATTGTGAACTTCTTCTGCCATGGCTTCTTGTGCTAACTTCCTTTTCCTTTCTATGTTGCGCTGGCATGCTGTAGCTTAAATCTCAGGATATAAGGGAAGCAAATCCTCAACACCCTGTGATCTCCTGTGCATGCACAAAGGGAAAAACTAAAGGGAAACGTTAGTAGCACAAAAATAATAGAAAAAATAAGTAAAAAGAAAAAGAAAAAGAAAATACATAGTCTAACAATAAAGAATAAAACCAATATAAAGCCATGCCTACCTGGTAACGGTGCCAGAAAACTTGTTGGGTCCCGATATTTGTACCGCAAGCACACAGTGTAGTTGTAGCGCTATACAGGTCATCCACTCAGAGGCAGTTGTTGAGTACTAGTTTCTTTCAAAGTTTATTAGCTACGTGATCGACATGTGGCTAAGTGGTAAATGCTATGAAAAATATCAATAAGGAAAAGCTCTAGGACCTAGGTGTCACCACCATTGAATTAAAGTTAGGATTGAATTGGATTGATTAATTGTTGAATTCATGGGACTTGAGAGAGGTCTTCTAACCTAAGGGCATTCTCCTATCCCCCACTTCCATGATGCAATAATAGGATATCCACTTATGTTATCCCTACCCCCCAATCTTGTGATGCCATGATATGACTACCTGTCCCATATCAAAGCCAACTCCCATTGGTGCATCGATATGTGATAGGTGCATTATGTCTGACGAATGTCCTTAATCTTCCTCCATGCCACTTTCATAGATTAGGATTTAGATCTATGCTAGGAGGGATCTAATCCATGACCGACTCCCATCTGTCACATGGATATTATGAATCGATGTAGAGATTGAAAACCCTAGATTATCCCTAGCTCCTGCCATTGACTAATCTATATATCAACAAGGGAGGGGATCAATGTGCATCAATAATAATCATCCAAGCATACCTATAATATCCAATTATTCAACAATTAATCAATTCCTATCAATCCGTGGCCAAATCCAATGGGGTCAACCCATGGCCCTAGATGGGCGACTACTCGCGATCCATTGAGAGATATGCAATCAAAATTAGAATTGAATAGCCATGGCAATGTAGAATCAACAGAGATTAACAACCAAGTAATTCACAATAATAAGAGAATAGATAAAACTAATTCTATTGCAAATTAACACTAAAATCCATAAGAACAAAAAGAATAACAAAAAGTGCAGAGAATTGATCACTCCATATTTTACACCTTTTTTCCGTGTATTTGCATGCCATTTAGATCGCCCAAATCATGTTTTTCATGATATATCGACGATATTGCGATGCTTTTCACGATTTGTTGTTTTTGTCGCATTTCAGGTGATTTGGCGCGATTTGGAGTGATCTCGAGACGCGCTTACTCTAGACGGCCACCGACGACCTCCCCGAGGGATATTTTGCTGTTGAAGAGGAGCGGAAGAAGAATGGACGTCGCAGGAGCGACGAGGAGGCCAAAACAATCAGATTGGGCATCTTTTGTGTCCCACTCGGCCGAGTGGAGGAGCCACTCGGTCGACCAGCGAGACACTGCTCGGCCGACCCGTTCAGACACGATTTCCATGTGTACTCGGCCGAGCGTCGGAGTCCACATCGGCCGAGTGACTATACCACGTCCGCCCGAGTGGCGCCCAGACGAAGCCCCTCCAAAATATCGAAGTTTCTGTTTTTCGGCCACCTGAGCTTCAGAAGACCCACTCGGCCGAGTGGCAAACCACGTCCGCCCGAGTGCAGTGAAGCCATCGGCCGAGTGACGACAACTCACTCGGCCGAGCCGCCTCCGAACTGAAGACCCTTGAAGCCCCCGACTTACTGGAAAATGACAGGGTTTTCACTCGGCCGAGCGACTTTTGTCACTCGGCCGAGTGCGATGCGCTGCCTGTAGCGAAATTTGCGGAAAACAGGCTGTGCAGGGGCGTTTTGGTCAGGATTTTTGGACGATTTTTGGGGCTATTTAAGCCCTGTTTTTACCCTAGTTTTGAGAGCCATCTCTTAGATTTTTTGCAGCTTTTTGAGACTACTTTTTAGCTTTATTATTTGTGATTGGAGAAGAGGAAAAACTTGGATTTTTGTTGGATTAATTGAAGAACTACATTGGTTTGCATCTCTCTTCCCCAAAAACTCTATTTTTATTGTTTATATCATTGTTGTGATGAATTCCATTGCCTATTTCATTGATTATTTTTGTGCTATTGCCATGATTTGTGAGTAGTCTCCACGTCTTGGGGCGTGGGGATGAACCCTACAAGCCCAATTTCGTATTTGTGATAAATTGGTAGAAATTGTGCTAGAATCAATAATTAGAGATTAGATTGGGATCGAATTACTACGGATATCTAGGTATTCATATCAATTGGGATTTGCAAGAGATTGGATCCCAATTTGATAGGAAGCCCTAGAAATCCGAATGGGGTTGGAGTCGGACTTTCGAAGTATCGGTTTGCAAGAGATTGGACCGATACTAGGATCTCCGGTTGCAATTCCATGCCGATACCCGTTTGCAAGAGATTGGACGGGTAGGAACTATCCTAATTTAGATTGTGGACCGAGTTTGCAAGAGATTGGGCTCGGTGCGCAATTGGACGATGATGTTGATCCTAATGCTAGCTTTCCTAGGCTAGGGTTTGCAAGAGATTGGACCCAACCCTAGGATAGCTATAGACCGGCAACAGCGCGAGAGCGTGAGCTGGGTTCCACATTTAGTTGCAACTAGTTCATCCAAATTCTCATTCTAGCAATTTTGATACCGACGAACCACATTTATGAAATACGGTGAGTAGCGGGGATTCCCCATTCCCTAGACGTTCTTTATTTGATTTGATATTTCGCACATTTGTCTGACGATTGTGACAGGATCGCCCAAGGCAATTCTCTCTATTCTTAAATAGCCAGGTTGATTAGAAGCAAGCACGGTCATTCGTCCTCCCTGTGTTCGATACCCGCTCGTCGCTATACCGTGCGCTTGCGGTAAAACTACAACCGTCGCTCCGGGATGTGTATCCGGGGCGCGATCAAGTTTTTGGCGCCGTTGCCGGGGAGGCGATTGCGTTTGATTCTTTTTCACCCTAGCTACTTCTTTCTTTTATTTTTATTTTTTTTATTGTTACCATTATTATTTCCTTTACTATTCTTACCTAACCCTTCCACGGTATTAATCATTTCTTTGAAACTCTGTTTCCCCTGTGCATGAACACGAGATCTACGGCGGACCCAGAAGACTTATTATTTGATCCCGAGATCGAACGTACCGCGCGGAGACTTAGAGCGGAAAAGAGACAAGATCCGGAAGGGAGGTATATGACCAACCCGGAAACTCCTGAAGAATTGGCGGCAAGGATGGCAAGGATAATCTCTATTCGAGATAGGCTTCGGCCTAAGACGTCTTCTACCACCTCGTCCATTGCCATGCCGGGGTTGGCGGCTGACAAGAACTTCGAGCTAAAGACTGGATTGGTGGTTTTGATGCAACAAGACCCATTTCATGGGAACGCACATGAGAACCCCCACTACCACATCCAACTATTCTTGTCGAAGTGTGCCACATTCCAGATGCCGGGGGTCTCCAACGATGCTATCAGACTGCGTCTCTTCCCCTTTACGCTAAAGGACAAGGCACTCTATTGGTTGAGGACGCAAGCTGAGGGTGTCTTCACCACTTGGGACGAGCTGGCGAGTGCATTTATTGACAAATTTTATCTGCCATCCAAGACGGTGAAGATCCGGAGCGCTCTCATGTCCTTCAAGCAAGGACCACATGAGACGCTCTATGAAGCATGGGAGCGTTTTAAGGATTTGCAGCATCAATGCCCGCACCACAGTATAGAGGATTGGGAGCTAGTTCATAGCTTCTACAACGGTCTCCAACCGGGGACCAAACAAATTATTGATGCCGCGGCGAATGGTGCAATCTTGTCAAAGACTCCCGAGGAAGCTACGGCCCTAATTGAGGAGATGGCCTCAAATAACCAACAATGGGGCGATGAGCGAGGACACTCCACATCCTCCTTAAAGCCAACTAGCATCTACGAGGCGAAGGCCGTAGCGGAGCTCACGAGCAAATTCGATTCTCTCCACAAGGTGGTGGAGAGATTGGAGAAATTTATCACGGAGCCCCAAGGAAGCCCATCCACCTCCGCACCGACCAACCAAATGTGTGATTGGCAAGACCAATCTCAAGTCATGTACTCGGGAGGAGAGCAAGGAGAAGGATCCTTGGAGCAAGTACAATATGTTGCGGGGAACCAAGGGTATTGGTCCAATCCGGCCGCAAGAAATCATCCGGGATTCTCCTACGCCAACAATGAAGGAGCCTTGAACCCGCCACAACCACCGCCTCAACAAGCTCGACCACCACCACCCCAACAACAAAACTATCCACCGAGGGGGCCTACTCAACAAAACTTTCAACCGAAGCAACAAGTTCCACCATATAGGCCTCCCGGATACAACCAAGGGTGGAGGAATCAAAATCAAAACCCTCCACAAGCTCCACAACGATCCGACTTCGAAACTAGAGTCGAGGCGTTCATAGTCGAGCAAAATAAGGTGAATGCTACTTTGAAGGCGAGGCAAGAATCTCTTAATACCGTAGTGGCTCAAATATCGGAGCAATTGGCGTTGCTCAATCGGAACACTCAAAGATTGCCGGCGCAACCGGAGCAAAACCCACGGGGCAACACGGGCCACATCAATGCCGTAGTTGCCGTTACTACTAGAGGCGGGAAGGACACCACCCCCGCTATGATTCCTACCGAGGAGGCCGTGGAGGAAAGCTTGGAGCCGGTTGAGCCGGAAGTTGAGATTGAAAAGGAGAAGGAGCCACAAGACAAGGAGAAATCTAGGGTGGAGCGATTAATTGAGGAGAGGCGCTTCATGCCACCGGTCCCATTCCCCCAAAGACTAGCGAAAGCGAAAATGGAGAAAAGGCTAGCGAAATTCCTCGAGTATCTAAGAGGAGTTAGCCTCAATATTCCCTTCCTCGACGCCATCGTGGAGATCCCCACGTATGCTAAATTCTTGAAGGACTTGATTTCGGGGAGGAAGAGGAAGGAGAAGATCATGCTAGCCGAGGAGGGCTCTTGGTTCACTAAGAAAGAGAAGGAGCTGGCAAAATTCAAAGATCCGGGGAGTTTTCGAATTCCTTGCACTTTGGGCGGCGTGCCTCTTCAAAAGGCGTTGGTCGATCTTGGGGCTAGTGTGAGTCTCATGCCCCTCTCCATGTTCTTAAAGCTTAACACCGGGACAAAGTTGAAACCCACCGACATGCGCATTCAATTAGCCGATGGCCGGATAACAAGGCCGGTGGGGATTGCCAAAGACATCCCACTTCAAGTCCCGGGTGGAATATGCTTACCATGTGACTTCGTCATCATGGACGTTAAGGAGGAGGGAGACACCTCATTGATACTTGGACGCCCATTCCTCGCCACCGCCGGAGTCATCGTCGACGTGCGCGAAGGTACCTTAACCTTAAACGTCGGAAACATCGAGGTGGAGCTCCACATTCCTAAGGCAATGAAGCACATGCCTTACCACGAGGAGCTTGATTACATGGACCTCCTCGATGAGGTGATAGAGGAGGCGATTCCTCACTCAATCGGCGCTCTTTTTGATGAAGAATTTGAAGAAGGCCCGGATTTAGGCCAAGATGAAAAGAGTGAAGACGATTCCCCCGATTTCTCCGCTGATGAAGATGAAGGCGACGCTGATGTCGCAAGGATTCGAGAGCTCTGCAAGCTCTCGAAATTAAAGTCTCCAAAGAAAGCTCCGCCGGTACGGAAATCGGCATCGCCGGTTAAGCCGTTGACCGGGGCAAATGCTAGCTTGGGGGAGCCTCCCCCCAACACTATTCGAGACAAGAGACCTCCGAGGGAGAACGCTACACCGCCACGTCCAAATCCAAGCGCGCTCCCCGGGAAGTTTGACGGGTGCATCTCATATGCACCAAACATCCCGCATTGATTGAAAATTATAGGGGGTCGAGCTCACGACCTAAAACGAGCGCTTGTCGGGAGGCAACCCGACGGTTTTTGCTTTATTTTTACTTTTTCTTTATTTTCGTTTAAGAGATTTTCAGTGTTTTGAGTCATTCGACCAAAAATTTTGTGATAACGGGTCCTATTTTTCTTGACAGGAGAGGAGATAGGTAGATCCATCATGAGGAGGATGAACGAGACGACGAGGAGCGCCCCAAGAAGGCGCTCGACGCTTAGGAGGAAGATGAAATCGACTGGAGGAAGAAAGACGGAGTTTAGAGCCCAAACGAAGACAAACAGCAGAACACAGGCTCACTCGGCCGAGTATACTAGTCACTCGACCGAGTACAGAAGTTCGTCCGGCCGAGCCGCTCACAAACGAGGGAAGTCTGATGTACCCAACTCTCTGTTTATTTTCTTGATTTCGATATAACTGCTACTCGGCCGAGTATATATTTTCACTCGACCGAGTAAAACGGATACCCTCCTAGGGCGAGTCTTGCCGAGTAGCTTGAGTCACTCGGCCGAATGGACTTACGTCACTCGGCCGAGGCTGGCAAAGCCACTCGGCCGAAGCGATATCGGGGAGAAAAGTTTTATTTGCCTCGCTCGGCCGAGTGAGCACGTCACTCGGCCGAGTCGTAACTCTTTTATATATAAGTGGCGAGGGGGGGCACGGATTTCGAAATAGCAATTCCCAAATCCGCCCGCGCCCCCTCAACTCCCATCGCCCGATCTCGCTTCACCCAGCCCCCACTCGCCCGACCAAGCCCGCGCGCGCCGCCGCTCGGCCAGCCACCGCCGGCCGACCATCGCCGCACCCCGCCCGAGTCGCCGCCGGCGGCCTTGCCTCCGATCACCTCCGGTATAGCTTGATTTGCCCGTTTTCTCCTCTTTTTGCGTAGTTTTCGAGGATCCGTGTATTAATCGAACCCCTAACCCGAATCAATTCCCATATCTATCTGTTATACCCCTATTGCTCCATACATTTTGATTATTACTCGCTGATATCGCTTTTCCATGCGCAGGTTGCTTTTTGGAGCTTAGGGGAGCTCAGGGGAGCTTCTACGGGCTGCTCAGGACTTCGTGGAGGCGCGGACTTCGCACGCTTCCACTGCTTAGCACTCGCGGCGTGTTTGGGTATACTCTTTCCATTCTTTTACACGCACCGCATTTTTTTCATTTTTCGGCGCGCTCGGGGCCGATATGCCGCCCCGGACACGGCCACGGTCGACGAGAGCTTCCGCTAAGCGGAAGCGGTCGGACGAGCCCGGCCCCTCCCACTTGGTGGAGGACTCTCCTCCGCCTTCTCCCACACACCCCGCACAGCCTGCAGGCCCCGCACACCCCGCACAGCCTGCAGCGCACCCACAGCCCGCACAGCCCGCACAGCCACTCCCCGCCGCTGCACAGCCACCACCACCGGCTCCACTGGTCGGGCCGCTCGGGATCACGTTCCGAGACGACGCACACCGCGCCGTCTTCGACCGTATCTCCCAGCGCTCGATCGTACCCTCCAGGTTTGCACACCTCGCTGACCTTGGCCGCCTGGGGTACTAGAGGGGATACTCACGTTGTACGACAACGTGGGTTGGCGCGACTTCCTTCAGGTGTCGGCGGACACGTTCACCCGCCTGACACTTGAGGTTTTGAGTTCGATTGCCCGGACCGATGAGGGATGCTCATTCAGGTTCATGGATCGAGAGTGCCAGGTCACTCTCGATATGATGAGAGCATTTTTCTCTTGGCCCGCCGTCCCCGGAGCCGATCGCGGTTACGGACCCACACATATCCCTCCACCCTCTTTCGACGCCGGTGCCTTCTGGGCACGTATCACAGGCCACCACGCCGCCTTTGACCCTAGTAGGGCCAAGGCCTCGGCCATTGTCCACCCCTGCCTACGTATTGCCCAGCGCCTTATGGCGACCACCTTTTTGGCCAGATATGAGCCGGGCACGATGTCTACGCCAGAGCTCTACATGCTCTATGCGATGACACGTCCCAGAGCTCTATCTAGGGATGGACACGAGCTTGTCCCCGCCGTCGTGATCGACATTGCGGCTTGGTTTTTAGACCGTATCATTGTGTCGGTGGGCGCTCGCTCACCGATATGCTGCGGCGGTCTGATCACCCTGCTTACCATGATGACCGGCGAGGACTTACCTGACGACCTGCGACGCGTTCCGGGCCCCACTTCCTTGTCGATAGATGTTATGGCCCGGATGAAGATGCTGCGTCCGCATGGTGAGCATCACTGGGTCTGGTTGCACGGCCCTTTCGGTGCCAACTACATGATTCTCCCGAGCCCAGCTCGGACCCAGATTGCACCGGCCCACGTTGACTGGCTCCCAGCGATGGATGTCCTCATCCCCGCTGCGTACGTGCTCGAGGCCGAGGAGGCCGAGCAGGCCCACGCTGCCCACGCTGCCCAGGCTGCTCCCGCAGACCCTGCTGCACACCCTGCCGAGCCTGCTGCCGACCCCGTCGACCCTGTGGCCCCTCAGCCTGTTCCTGACGTTACCGCTGCTCCTGACACTTCTGTCCCCACCTCTGTCAGTGTCGAGAGTACTTTTTCTGAGCCCACTTCCACCACTGTCACCACTTCCGAGGCTGTCCCCACCACTCCCGCTGCCACCTCTGGCCCTCTGTCCGTGGAGCCTCTTTGCTCCGCACTCCCCGAGCGCCCGCCGACCTTTGTCGAGAGTGGAGCGCCCTCGTTTGCCGCGGTCGTGGAGACCATGGCTAGCATGATCTCTGCTGGGATTGTGCCTTTTGGTCCACACAGTTCCGCCCCAGCGGTAGAGTCCTCTGTCTCCACAGCCGCCGTATTCTCCGAGAGCGTCGTGGCGTCTGTCCACACTTCTGGGCCACTGACCTATCTTGCCACCTCGTTGCCACTTTTGCACGCTTCCTTTGCTGCCGATGCCTCTACTTCTCACCAGCCGGTGTCCCGGCCTCACACTGAGGCCAGGCCCACATTTGCTGGCGCGACACCTTTTGTCCCCTTCCCTGCTGAGCCCGTTACATACTCCACTCGTGTACGCCAGCCCCGCCCTGCGCAGCCTAGACCGGTGCGTCCCTCTGCACCACCCCCGCCCGACACTGTACTGCAGAGCATACGTGCTCTTGAGTTGGCGGTGAGTGGTCTTAGAGGTGACCTTAGGACCCTGTCCTCCACCGTCTCTACGATGGCTGGACGCTTTGACCTGATCCCTCAGATCCACTACTGCCTGACACAGATCTTAGAGCGTCTTCCGCGCGTACCCCCACCCACCCAGCAGGTTCCCACACACACTTCCACACACACTAGACCTGCTTCCACTTCCACGCCCACCCCAGCTCAGCAGCCTACACCACCACCACCACCACCTCCGCCTCAGGACGGAGACGGCGCAGCACCACCTTCCTAGGCACCCTTGATGCCATCGATTCCTTTTGCCGTTGTGCTGCCCGTTTCTGCTGGGTCCTGATGCCTTTTTGCCCACCCCCCCTCCCCTCACTTATTTTGGGATTCTCATTTTGCCGTATCTCTATATATCTTTTTTGGGAGAGAGGGAGAGCTTTTGGTGACCCATTTATACTCGTATCACTCATATCTGTGCATGCATCATATCCGCATCATATTTTCATTTCTTTATTTTTCGTTTTATTATCTTTTTTCTATCCATCATGCATGCACCCTCACTTGTCCCTCTCATTACTTGTCTCTCTGTGTGCCACACTTTGCACATTGAGGACACTGTGCGGTTTAGCTTGGGGGAGTGAGTTCTCACGTTCTTTTTCGATTTGCCACCTTTATTTTTAGTTTTTCACACCGTTTTTTTCACTTTTGCACTCATTTTTCTTTATTTTTCTTTTATTTTGCCATGCATCACGTTTTTCTTATTTCTCTGTGTGCAGCATTGCATAGTTTTATTTTTCTTATCTTTATTTCTTTCCTTTTTCATCTCATGCTAGAGATGAATTTTCTGTGATGATATCTACGTGGAGTTAGCTTATTCTATATGCATGCTATATTTGTCATGTCTTAGATTTTATTTCTGATATCACATGCTATGACTTGCTTTGCATTTAGAAATAGTAACCCACACTTTTTCCACATGAAAATGGATGAAGTTTTATTATTAGCTGAGCCTGAATATTCATATGTATGCTATCACAGAAAACACACCAAGATTCACGCATTGAATGCCTATATCTGGAGTACTGATTTCTTTTCCTATATCACTTCTATATGCATGAATTGTACACTTCACTTCGGGATGATTGAATGATGTTAGCTATGATATATCTGGATTAGTTAGCTTTTTTGTGATCGAAACTGAGTAGATTAGATTACCCTGCTGAAGTTGTCGTGCATGTCTTATAGAGTGAACCGAGAGTTTTATATATTTCTTTCTCCACAAATCTTGAACATCATTTCTCTACTTTTAAAAATCATTGGTGAATCTCCCCTTAGTGATTCTATTTTATGGCATTTCCCCCGCTATTAATTCCTAGCTCCAAATCCCTTCTTCTAAAAAAAGGTATATATATATATAATAAAAGAGAGAAAAACATTCTTGTATATCATTATCTCTCTCTGAGTTGGGATCATTGTGTATATATTGCTTATAAAAAAAATAAAAAAAAGAGAGAAAAGAGGAAAAATCCTCAATAAAAGATCCCATCTCACTTTCTTTCTTTCTTCTTTCTCTTCTTTGCTTTCGGAGCTATATAAAAATGGGGATGTAAATATTTTTGTGCCACCACGCTTATAGATAAGCTTGGGGGAGGGGACCCATTGATGTGTGAGAGAGTGACTACTTGACATTGCACGACAACCTAGGCTAAGTAATATTCTATACTCGGTGAGATTGTTTCTAGCTTCACGAAATCCAGAAATCTAAGCCTAGCGTTCATTTCATGAAATCCAAACTTTTCTATTCTCTCTATTCTATAGTGTGATACTCTTATATTCCAGATAGAAAGCGTTCAATTGAAAAGTGTGTGATCTGTGATTTGTATACCGCTTTAAATGGTTCAGGCAATGTTAATTTTAAAATCATTCCGTTCTTCATGATTATATCATTGTTCGTGGGTTTTCTATTTCTATTTGCACTATTATACTATGATATCAAAATAAGATTCTTTGACATGTATTTCTCATTCGGTGCATGCTATAAGAGTAAGTGAAACCCACGTCCTGAGAAAATGATCTAGCACCCTACCTCTTCGCTTCTTTCTTTCGTCTTTATTTTCATTTGGTTTTCATTCTTCTTCGTTTTTCATTTTTTTTCGTTTTTTTTTCGCCGTTTTCGTTTTCCGAATCCACCGGGTTCGCCTTTTACTTATCTTCCTCGAGGATGAGTAAGAGGCAAGCTAGGGGGATTTTGATCACTTCATATTTTACACCTTTTTTCCGTGTATTTGCATGCCATTTAGATCGCCCAAATCATGTTTTTCACGATATATCGACGATATTGCGATGCTTTTCACGATTTGTTGTTTTTGTCGCATTTCAGGTGATTTGGCGCGATTTGGAGTGATCTCGAGACGCGCTTACTCTAGACGGCCACCGACGACCTCCCCGAGGGATATTTTGCTGTTGGAGAGGAGCGGAAGAAGAATGGACGTCGCAGGAGCGACGAGGAGGCCAAAACAATCAGATTGGGCATCTTTTGTGTCCCACTCGGCCGAGTGGAGGAGCCACTCGGCCGACCAGCGAGACACTGCTCGGCCGACCCGTTCAGACACGATTTCCATGTGTACTCGGCCGAGCGTCGGAGTCCACATCGGCCGAGTGACTATACCACATCCGCCCGAGTGGCGCCCAGACGAAGCCCCTCCAAAATATCGAAGTTTCTGTTTTTCGGCCACCTGAGCTTCAGAAGACCCACTCGGCCGAGTGGCAAACCACGTCCGCCCGAGTGCAGTGAAGCCATCGGCCGAGTGACGACAACTCACTCGGCCGAGCCGCCTCCGAACTGAAGACCCTTGAAGCCCCCGACTTACTGGAAAATGACAGGGTTTTCACTCGGCCGAGCGACTTTTGTCACTCGGCCGAGTGCGATGCGCTGCCTGTAGCGAAATTTGCGGAAAACAGGCTGTGCAGGGGCGTTTTGGTTAGGATTTTTGGACGATTTTTGGGGCTATTTAAGCCCTGTTTTAACCCTAGTTTTGAGAGCCATCTCTTAGATTTTTTGCAGCTTTTTGAGACTACTTTTTAGCTTTATTATTTGTGATTGGAGAAGAGGAAAAACTTGGATTTTTGTTGGATTAATTGAAGAACTACATTGGTTTGCATCTCTCTTCCCCAAAAACTCTATTTTTATTGTTTATATCATTGTTGTGATGAATTCCATTGCCTATTTCATTGATTATTTTTGTGCTATTGCCATGATTTGTGAGTAGTCTCCACGTCTTGGGGCGTGTGGATGAACCCTACAAGCCCAATTTCGTATTTGTGATAAATTGGTAGAAATTGTGCTAGAATCAATAATTAGAGATTAGATTGGGATCGAATTACTACGGATAGCTAGGTATTCATATCAATTGGGATTTGCAAGAGATTGGATCCCAATTTGATAGGAAGCCCTAGAAATCCGAATTGGGTTGGAGTCGGACTTTCGAAGTATCGGTTTGCAAGAGATTGGACCGATACTAGGATCTCCGGTTGCAATTCCGTGCCGATACCCGTTTGCAAGAGATTGGACGGGTAGGAACTATCCTAATTTAGATTGTGGACCGAGTTTGCAAGAGATTGGGCTCGGTGCGCAATTGGACGATGATGTTGATCCTAATGCTAGCTTTCCTAGGCTAGGGTTTGCAAGAGATTGGACCCGACCCTAGGATAGCTATAGACCGGCAACAGCGCGAGAGCGTGAGCTTGGTTCCACATTTAGTTGCAACTAGTTCATCCAAATTCTCATTCTAGCAATTTTGATACCGACGGTGAGTAGCGGGGATTCCCCATTCCCTAGACGTTCTTTATTTGATTTGATATTTCGCACATTTGTCTGACGATTGTGACAGGATCGCCCAAGGCAATTCTCTCTATTCTTAAATAGCCAGGTTGATTAGAAGCAAGCACGGTCATTCGTCCTCCCTGTGTTCGATACCCGCTCGCCGCTATACCGTGCGCTTGCGGTAAAACTACAACCGTCGCTCCGGGACGTGTATCCGGGGCGCGATCAAGAATAATAGATAGTTTAGACCTGAAAACCCCAGAAAAAGTACATAAAAAGGCATCCCCTTCCTCAGATGAAGAAGAAAGGTATTTATAGTATACAGAAATTCCCTGAAATACAAATTATGCCCCTGGCAGGGCCCAAAAAACCCTTGGAATCTTTTATCGACGCGGTCGCTGACGTGTGTGTATATTTTACATATTCACGCACGTCTTCTTCGTGTTTTTCCGTTATTTTCCGCCGTCTCGTATCTGTTTTCTCGTATTTTCTAGTTTTCTTTCACTTTTCCGTGGTTTTGCGTGTTTGCAGGAGTTTGTCAGTATATGGGACACATAACGAGGATATCATAAGTTCCCAGAGCAATGGGAGGAGTCACGCGTGATCTGAGGGGTCAAACGACAAAGATTTCTATCTTTCAGCCCCCACCCGATCGGTTGGATACAGCCAACCGATCGGGTGATGCACGCGTGCCGACCCGGACAGTAGCTGAAGCGAAGTGAGCGTCAACCGACTGGGTTGGAGACCGGTTCAGCCCGACTGATCTCTCGGGAATTTGAAGCTGAACTCCAACCGATCAGGTGACCATCAGCCGATCGGTTCATCTGTAGCCAATTTCCCCAAAGAGATGACCCGGAGAGCTCACCCGACCGCCAGCAGACCGTGCCAAAACGTCCGAAGTTTCTGTCTTTTTGGGTGACAATTCCAACCAATCGTTTGATTTAATAACCGATCGGTTCACTCAATGAGCTCAAGATCCAAACGGCTAGAAGCTTCCACCAACCGACCGTGTCGCCTGACCGGGTGAAGTCTTGAAGATCGCTGCCGAAGAACGAAGCAGGTCACCCGATCGGTTGATTCTTCACCCGATCGGGTGACGTCGTTTTCTATATATAGAAGCCCTAGGTTTCCAGAAATGGGGCTGTTGTATTTTTTCTGGTTTCTCTCCATTTTGTGACGACTGGAATTTATTTGATATTTGTAAGTTGTTTGATCTTTACCAAACTTTAATATAGTGTTATTTGCATTGCTTTTACTACTTTTCAATCACCGGATTTTTTTTAACGGTCGATTTTCATTTAGATTGCTTTTTACCTAAAATGTGTGAGTAGTTCTCAAATCTGGGATTTTGGTGGAAACCCCTTCGTGGGTTCTCCCTAATGCGTCCATAGAACTAGGAAATCGATAGGGATTAGGAATCTATCGGTTACGCGAGGTGTTTTATTGTCATCGGCGGGAAAAAGACCGCCTTTGACCGTTGGGCCAAGGGGGAATAAACTTGGCGGTTGACTCCCTAGCCATAGCTCACGCCCTTAACGTAGACATCGAATCCTAGCACGCGGGAGAGGCATGATGAGATGTTGGGAGTTATCGTTGCGAGCTTAGTGCTTCCGGAGTCAGTCAGTGGTAATAGACATGGTAATGCCCACTGACCGAACCCGGGTAGTCCGGCGTATCATCCTGGGCACCGACCAGAATATCAGGCCCATGGGACGCTGGTATCACTCCTAGAGGCAACGTCTCACCACTAGACCCTAATTCCGATCGTTGTCCTATCCGCCGGTCGTATTAGTGAGAATCATATGATAGGGTGGAAACCGAAGTCCCGGGTTTCCCTTTATATTGTTTATCCCTCGCATTCTATTTCTGTGACAACCCATCCACCGATTCGGGCTAGCTCGCCCATAGGGTGAATTCGGTCCTCTCTGACACAAGCACAACCATGCCTCCCTGAGTTCGACCCCCAAGCCACACTACAACACCATGCGCTTGCGGTTATAAATATTTAAATCTCACGCCCCCAATCCAATATTACATTTGCATGATCACGAACACCGTGGGGACGTCAAGCTTTATGGCGCCGTTGCCGGGGAGGCAACATGCTTGTTATTTTTGGATCTTTTGAACCCTTGAGTCTAGCTCACATCCCTATCTCGCGATAATTTTCGCATTCTTCTTTTTCATTTTTATTTTCTTATTTTTATTTTTATTTTCTATTTTTATCTGTTTCTTTCCCACTTTTGCTTCACGGGTGTTTGTTGCTTTTAATGCCAGGAACACAAGGATTCTTGACGACTTGATTCCTGTTGATCCTGAGATAAACGCCACCCTAAGGCGTCTGGCCACAGAGAAGAGAAGAAGAGAAGAGTCTGAAGCCATGGGTGAGAATACCCCACTGCATAAGTCCCTGCTGGAGTACTCGTGTCATCCATCGAGTCCACCTCCGCCATCCGACCTCCTACTATTACGACACAGAGCTTCAAGCTTAAGCCGTCCCTAGTGACGTGGATCCCGCAGGATCAATTCTCTGGGGCACCCATGGAGAGCCCCATCGAACATCTGGACTCCTTCTTAGAGAAATGTGACACCTTCTGGATAAATGGTGTCATGGCCGAAGCAATCCGTCTGAAGCTATTCCCCTTCTCTCTGTGGGATAAGGCCAAGCAGTGGCTAAGGGGAAAGGACCCGAACACTTTCAACACTTGGGAGAAGCTTTCGAATGCATTCTTAACGAAGTTCTTTCCTCTGGAGAAGACCATGAAGCTGAGGAGTGAGATCTCCTCCTTCTCCTAGGCCAGCCACGAGTCCATGCATGAAGCTTAGACGGGATACAAAGAAATGCAGCGGAGATGCCCTCATCACGAGCTTCCGAATTGGCAGAGAATTAATCTGTTCTATAATGGACTGAGGGATGATTTAAAATGTTCAATGGACGCCGCGGCTGGGGGGTCCTTCATGTCTAGAAGTGAAGAAGATGCTGGGAACATATTAGAAAACATGGCATCGAACAATGAGTGGTGGTGTGACGAGAGAGCCACACCTAGATCTGGGGGTATCCACAGGGTCGAGGACTTATCCAGTAAGTTTGACTTGCTGTCGACCCAGATCTCAGCGCTCATGGTAGGAGCCGGTGGTGCCGGTACACAACATATCACGGCGGTGGAAGCAGAAGTCATGGGGGACTTCGAGGGTGGTGACATCTCACCACCGTTGGACCAAGTGAGCGCACTATTCTACAATCCTACGGGAAATGCGCCGTACCCACCACGGACTAGCTCCAACCCGGCCTACTCTCCAAACCATCGGAACCACCCCAATCTTAGCTACCGGGCACCGTATCAGCAACCGCCTCCTCAGCAACATCAGCAGCTAGTCTATCAGCCGCATAGGCAACCGCAGCAGCAGCCTCCACAACAGTATCAGCAGCATCCCCCAAGGAACCAGCAGCCCATTCAGCAGCAGCAGCATCAGCAGTATGGCCAGCAGAGGGCCATCTCCGGTTGAGTCCCTCTTGACTCAATACATTACCAACTAGGAGAAGATAAATTTGAAGCTGAAAATGGGGCAACAGGCTCTCACTGACCAAGTAACCCAGCTGGGGTTACAATTGGCGAACCTTCAAAGGTTGCAAAATCTATTACCGCCACAACCGGAAGTGAACCCGAGGGGAGCAAACCAGACTTTGGCCCTCACGCATGAGCATGCGAATGTGTCCATTATCGTGTTGAGAAGCGGAACACAAATCCCCACGAGAGTGCCCGCCAAGGAACCGGAAGCACCGTTGGTCGTAGAGCGACCAATTGAAAAAACCAATGACAATGGTGCTTTGTCACCAAAAACTACGACTCCGGAGGGAGTCCCTGAAGAGGAGAAGAAGAAGGACGAGGAAGGGATCCTCAAAGTATTCAAGCCCGTTGAGCCTTTTCCACAACGGCTAGCCCAAGCCAAAATAGACGAGAAGTATGGCAAATTCTTTGCCATGGTCAAGGATCTAAGCTTGCAAATCCCCTTCCTTGAAGCTATCGAGACGATTCCCTCCTACACCAAATTTCTAAAGGATTTGGTGACAAGAGGGTCCAGAAAGGAGAAGGTCATATTAACGGCGGAATGCAGCGCTCTCATTCAGAGAGTAAATCCGCCTAAGCTTAAAGACCCGGGGAGCTTCTCTATCCCTTGTGCGATCGGGGAGGTAAAGATCCATCGCGCGCTCGTTGATCTTGGAGCGAGCATCAGTTTAATGCCCCTTTCGCTATATAGGAGGATAGGGATGGGCGACCTGGAGCCCACTGGTATGACCCTACAGCTTGTAGACCGATCGGTCAAATATCCGGTGGGGGTTGTAGATGACCTGCCTGTCAACGTAAGTGGGGTGCATGTGCCAGTGGACTTCGTCGTTATGGACATGCCTGAAGATACGCACACCCCCATCATCCTTGGATGGACTTTCATGGCCACTGCCGGCGTTTTAATAGATGTGAAGAAGGGAAAGCTTTCCCTTAACGTCGGCAACGAAAAAGTCGAGTTTGACTTAGGGTTGTCAATGAAGCACACCAATCCCCCGGATGATCCAAGATGCAATATGCTGGACATAGAAGAATAGAGAATTGTGGAAGTAGGCGCCTGGGAAATACATTCGAGGAATCCCCCCGACAACTTGGGGGACTTAGAAGAATGTGACGGCCTGAAGAAAGATGATGTTACTGGGAAAGCGGATGCGGCACATACGGTCCCTCCCGGATTTCAAAAAGCCCCTCCGACGAGGAGGAAAGGGAAAGAGCCTATGGGGCTCACCATTGAGGAGATTCGGATCTTGAAACGAGTGGTGGTAGACGTCAATATATGGGAGAAACCCCCGGATCCCGTCAAAAAAGGGAGGGTCGTTGAGCAACTCTTCTTGTCACCGCCGACGACACCAAAAGCCACCAACTCCGAATCTGAAGCGATGCCGATCTTAGGGCATCACCCCCGTCTGCCTTGAATATCATCTACAGGTGTCGAGCAAACGACGTTAAACAAAAGCGCTTCATGGGAGGCAACCCATGCTCTAAACTTTTATCTTCATTTTAAGGATTATTTTTAACTTTATTTTTTCTATTTTAATAATTAAATCCAGCTGTGGGAACTTCCGTCGAGAGACTTAGGCCATTTGTGAATTTTTGCAGGAAACAAGCCCTCACCCGATCGGGTGACCACTCAACCGATCGGATGAGACGTATCAGACAATGGCCGTATCTGTGCTCTAACGAACCGGTCGGGTGAAGCAATGTTAGACCGGGTGGCAGACCGTGTGAGCTGGGCCAAAGTCTCGGAAAATTTTGGGAATTGATCAACCGATTGGTTGAAACGAAGCGTGGTCGTGTGAGTGATCGGGTGAGCTGCACTGAACTTTCAGAAAAAAATTTGAAGCGGCCAACCGATCGGTTGAGTTCTCAACCGATCGGGTCACCTGTAGCCTCTTTTCGACAAAATTTTCGACCTAAATATCAACCGATCGGGTGAGTTTTCACCCGATTGGTTCGACTTAAACCCTATAAATATCCCAACTCCACCCATTCATTTCCCCCCTCAACCGACTTCGCTCTCCCTCGCCATTTGATCGTGCCCCGGTATGCACACGCACCCGGGACAAGCGACTCGTAGTCTTACCGCATGCGCACGGTGTAGCGACGAGCGGGTATCGAACTCAGGGAGGAACAATGACAGTGTCTCCTTCCAATCACCTAGCTATCAAAATGGTTGAGAATAATTTGGGGTAAAATCGTCACAATCGTTCGAATGTCGATAGAAATATCAATAAAATAAAGCGCCTAGGGGTAGGGAATCCCCGCTACAGACCGTATCTCATCGTTGTGATTCGTAGGTTACATCATTGCTAGACTTGAATTTTAGGTGAACTAGTCGCAACTAAATGTAGAACCAAGCTCACGTTCTCGCGCTATTGCCGGTCTATAGCGAACCTTGGGTAGGGCCCAATCTCTTGCAAACCCTAACCTAAGCCGCTAGCGTGAAGAATGACATCATCGTTCAACCGTATCTCGAGCCCACTCTCGTGCAAACTCGAGCTACGACCTAGGTTGAGATAGTTCCTACCCGTCCAATCTCTTGCAAACGGATATTGGTATAGAAACACGATTAAAAATCCTAGCCTTGGCCCAATCTCTTGCAAACTAATTCTAGAGAAGTCCAATCGTAAATCTAAATCGAATTTCTAGGGCTTCCTATCAATTGGGACCCAATCTCTTGCAAATCCCAATCAATATGAATCCCTAGCTATCCGTAATTAATCAATCCCAACCTAACCCCAATCAATTCTAGCAATAATTTCACCAATTCATCACAATTTAGAAATGGGGTCCATAGGGTTCATCCATATGCCCTAAGACGATAAAACTACTCACTAATCATCATGCAATTCATGAGAAAATCAATAACAAATTCAGCACAATTCATTGCAATAGAGAAATTATCAACAAAAATAGAGTTTTTGATAAGAAAAGAGACAAACTAATGAGAACCCAATAGCATCCAACAAAAATAACCTTTCAATCTCCAAGAGAAAAGCTAAATCTAATGATCTAAAAAGCTCTCTACAAGGCTACCAAAAAGTATCAAAAAGTTCTTCTAAACTAGGGCAAAAACTGGGTTTAAATACCCCTCAAAATCGCCAAAAAAATCGTGACAAAAATGCCCCTGCGTAGCCCAGAAATCACAGTTTACGCAGCAGGCGGGGCGGCTCACTCGACCGAGTGACAAACCCTGTACATTTCCAGTAAGTCTGGGATTTTCGGGGGTTTGTCTTCGGAGGTGACTCGGCCGAGTGGCTTTACTCACTCGGCCGAGAGGCATTCCATGCTCGGCCGAGTAACGACTCTGAAATCGACTGTAAAATTATAGTAAGTCGGCTCCTTCGGTGATTGGATTTTCCCGTGCCACTCGGGCGAGGGGATATCCATACTTGGCTGAGTGGACTATCGTCACTCGGCCGAGTGCACGCTGATTTTCTTCTGTGGTGCGTGTCCGGTCTGGTCGTCCGAGTGGTCTTCTTGCTCGACCGAGTGAGTGCTTCACTCAGCCGAGTGACATGCTGTAGATGCCCATTCTTCATCATTTCGCCTCCTCGTCGCTCCTACAAGGTTCCTTCTTCTTCCACTTGTCTTCCATCGTCGAATAGCCATCAAAAGAGCCTTGGGTGACACTCCGGAGTGGGTGCAAATCCTCTTGATCTCAAAATCACTCCGAATCGCTCCATATCTCCTGAAATATGACAAAAACAAGAAATCATGAAAAGCATCGCAATATTTTCGAATAATAGTGAAAAACGCGATATGAGCGATCAAAGTGGAATGCAAACATGCAGAAAAAAGGGTGTAAAATATGGAGTGATCAAAATCCCCCAAGCTTACCTCTTACTCGTCCTCGAGGAAAATGAGTAAAAAGCAAACCCGACGGGCAAAATAATGGAAAAGAAGGAAAATAAAAAAATAAAAATAGAATAGAAAGCGAAGAAGGGGGGTGCTAGATCATTCTTCTCAGGACGTGGTTTTGCTTAATCATATAGCATACATTGAATATAAAACACATGTCACAGACTTTTATTTCGATATCATAGTATAATGATGCATTTGAAATAGAAAACCCCAAAATATCAGAATAGCATGAAATATGGAATCATTCTAGGATTAACATCGTCTGAAGCATCTAAAGCGGTATGCACAACCATAGATCACACACTTTTCAATTGAATGCTTTCTATAAGGAGTATAAGAGATATCACACGATATGGAATAGTAAGAATAGAAAAGTATGGTTTTCATGAAATGAGTGCTAAGTGTCGATTTCTGGATTTCATGAAACTTTAGCAATCTCACCGAGTATAGAAGATTACTTAGCCTAGGTTGTCATTCACCGTCAAGTAGTCACTCTCTCACACATCATTGGATCCTCTCCCCCAAGCTTATCCATAAGCGTGGTGGCATAAACAAATCAATATGTACAATCCCCATTTCTTTTGAAGCTCAAAAAAAACAAAGACAAAAGAGGGAAGAAAGAGAGAAAGAGTATGAGATGAGATCGTTTATAAACTTCTTTTCTCTTTTATTTTCTTTTTCTCAATTTTTCTCTTCTCTTTTTTTTCCTTTTTTTCTTTTTTTTATTTTTTTTTCAATAAACATATACATAAGCGATCCCAAATCAAAAGAGAGAAGGATATACATGTATATATATTTTTTCTTTTTGATTTTGGGGATTTGGAGCATGAGAATTAATATCGGGGGAAATGCCGATAATAGACTTGCTAAGGGGGGTTCACCAATGAATTTTAAATAGAGAAATGATGCTCAAGATATGTGGAGAAAGAAATAAATGTATCACTCGGTTCACTCTATAGGACATGCACGACAACTTTCAGCAGAGTAATATAATCTACTCAGTTTAATCTCAAAAATTAAACTATTCCAGATATATCATCCTAGCAATCATTCAATCAACCTGAAAGTGAAGCGTACAATTCATGCAATAAAAAGTGATATGAGAAAGGAAAGCAGTACTCCAGATATGAGCAATCAATGCGTGAAGTTTGGTGTGTTTTCTATGAAAAGCATACATATGAATCATCAGACATCAGCTAATAACAGAATTTCATCCATATTCATACAGAAAAAGAGTGGGTTACTATTTCAAATGCAAAGCAGGACATAGCATATGATATCTGAAACAAAAGCTATGACGTGACATAGTAGCATGCACATAGAGATAGGCTAACACCACGTCATCATCATCACAGAAAAATCATCTCTAGCAAAAGATGAAAGAAATAATGATAAAAGAAAATAGATACTACTATGTACAATGCGGCACACAAAGAAAAAAAGAAAACGTGATGCATGATAAAAAATGAAAAAGTGGTGAAAATAAGTGCAAAAGTGGAAAGAAAATGTGAGAAATCAAAAATAAAGGGTGGCAAAAATAAAAAGTGTGAGAACTCACTCCCCCAAGCTGAAGTGCACAGTGTCCTCAATGTGCGGAGTGTAGCACACCGAGAGACGTGAAGTGGGCGGGGTGGGTGAGGATGCATGCATGATGAAAAAGAAAGAAAAATAAAAAGAAAATAAGATGTGAATGAATATGAAATATAAGTGTCCCCAAAAAGTCTCTCCCTCACTCCCAAAAAGATATAAAAAGATATGATCAGGAAGGCACCAAAATAGTACGTGGAGGAGGGGGGCAAAAAATCACCAGGCCCAAGAACAGACGGGCAGCAAAACGACAAAAATATCAGAGTCATCAAGAGTGTGCCTAAGCTGGTGGTGGGGCTACACCAGCACCGTCCTGTGGAGGAGGTGGAGGAGGTGGTGGTGGGCGTGGTGGCTGCTGGGAGGGTGTGGGTGGTGGAGGCAGACGCACCAGAATCTGATTCAGGCAAGCCTGAATACTGGGAAGGATGGCGACGCGGGTCTGCACGGCACTGAGTGTGGCGGAGAGAGCCCTAAAGTCTCCTCGAAGTCCACTAACAGCACCCTCAAGAGCATGAATGCTCTGAACTAGAGTGTCTGGGGGTGGTGGAGAGGAGGGACGCACAGGTCTAACAGGTGAGGTGCGGGGATATCTCTGGCGGGCAATGTATAGGACGGGGCCAGCAGGAAAGTGTGGAAGGGGTGCTGTGCTTGATAAGTGATGCCCAGCCTCAGTGTGAGGCTGGGACACAGGCTGGGTCGAAGCAGAAGCAGCAGCAGAGGTGGAAGTCAAAATGGACGACGAGGCAGCAGGAGAGGTCAGTGACGCAGAAGTGGGGACAGATGTCACGACGCTCTCGGTAAAGACAGGGGCGGTGGAGACTGAAAGGTCGATGACTAGGGAGGCTGTGTAGGGCATAAAAGATGACTCCCCAGGAGTCGAGAACAGCAATCGGGAGAGGGTCTCCACGGCGACAGTAAAGGAAGACTCACCACTCTCAAGAATGGTGGGTGGATGCTCGGGGCTCAGTGTGGTAATGGGCTCGACGGACATAGGCTTAGTGGTGGTGGTAGTGGTGGTGGACTCAGCTAAAGTGCTCCCGACACTAACAGACGTGTGGACAGAGGTGTCGGGAGGTGCAGACAGTGCAGGTGCAGGCTGAGGGATCACGGGGTCAACAGGTGGTGCATGGGGTGCCTACTCAGCATCCTCGGGCTCAAGCACGTAGGCAGCGGGGATGAGAAGATCCATCGCTGGAATCCAGTCCCCGTGAGCCGGTCCAATGTGTGTCCGAGCGGGGCTCGGAAGAACCATGTAGTCAGCGCTGAAGGGACCGTGCAACCACACCCAGTGCTGACGACCATGGGGACGAATCATCTTTATCCGGGCCATAACATCTATGGAAAGTGCGGTGGGGCCCGGAGGTCAACGCAAGTCGTCAGGTAGGTCCACGCCGGCCATAAGGGCCAAAAGAGTGATCAGACCACCACAACAGATAGGTGAGCGAGCGCTCACCGAAATGATGATGCGGTCCAAAAACCAACTAGCAATGTCGATCTCGACGGCGGGGACCAAATCATCGCTACCCCTATCTAGAACCCTAGGGCGAGTCATCGCGTAGAGCATGTAGAGCTCTGGCGTAGACATGGTCCCGGGCTCGTACCTCGCTAGGAAAGTAGTCTCCATAAGGCGCTGTGCAATACGAAGGCAGGGATGGAGGATAGCAGATGCTTTGGCCATACTAGGGTTAAAGGCAAGTGGGGATCCCGTGATCCGTGTCCAGAATGTGTGGGTGTCGAACGACGGGGGTGGGATGTGCGTGGGAGAGTAGGCTCGGTCAGGGTCAGGGACGGCAGGCCACTGGAAGAACGCTCTAAGCATGTCAAGAGTGATCTCACACTCTCGATCCATCAAGCGGAAGGAGCATCCTCCAGGGGTCCGGTCAATGGAACTGAGGACCTCTAGTGTCGGACGGATGTAAGTATCCGCCGACACCGACAGAAAATCACGCCATCCCACGTTGTCATACAATGTGAGAAGCCCCTCAAGTACCCCTAGGCGGTCTAGGTCAGCTAGGTGTGCAAACCTAGAGGGTACTATCGAGCGATGGTAGATACGCTCGAATCTGGCGCGGTGTGCGTCATTACGAAACGTAATCCCCATCGGCCCGACGACGGGAGCGGGTGGAGGGACGGGATAAGCAGGGGTAGGCTGTGTAAGCGGCAGTGGCGGTGGCGGGCTAAGTGGAGGGGAGTCCTCCCTAGCGGAAGAGGGACCAGGATCATCGGTCCTCTTCCACTTCGAAGCGGCTCCCCGTGTACGTGGCCTAGTGCACGGCGGCATGTGTGCCGCGAGACGTGTCCCAACCAAATAAATACTGCGACGTGCTAAATGATGGAACGAGTGTACCTGAACACGTCGTGAGAGCAAACAGCTGTGTGTGCGAAGAGACGCCTCCGCCGCGAAGCTCAAAGCGCGTCCAAAAGCTCCCCAAAGCTCCATCAAGCTAGCATGCAAATCAAACGATCAAATCAGCAGATAATATTCAATATATATGGGGGAGATAGGGGATAATAGATATATATGGATATTAATTTGAAATCGGGGTTCACGGGCGTACAAATCAAGAGAAATAGGGAGAAACGGGGGTTTTAGGGCAAAATGGGGGTGATCAGAGGCGGCGCCGGCGGTGCGGGGGGGGGGGGGGGGGGGGTGGCCGGCCGTCGGCGGTCGACGGGGTGTCGATCGCCGACCGGGGGGGGGGGGGGGGGTCACCTCGGGCGACGGTAAGGGTGTAGCAGGCAAGGAGAGATCGCAGCGGCCGAGGAAGCTCAAGCGACAGCGGGCTCGGGCGGAAATTGGGATTTTTTGGTGTTTCGAAATCCATGCCATGGCGCTTCAGCTTATATATAAATTGTTACGACTCGGCCGAGTGAAAATGTCACTCGGCCGAGTGGCATAAACGAAAAAATTTCAAAATTCTCCTCGCCACTTACGACTCGGCCGAGTGGCTTTGGTTCACTCGGCCGATGGGAGAAACTCCACTCGACCGAGTGGCTCTGCCACTCAGCAATTCTAGAGCTAGGAGGGTATCTGTTTCACTCGGCCGAGTGGTAAGGTACTCGGTCGAGTGGCAATTAACGCTAAAAGTTACAAAAAGTGACAGAGAGTTGGTCTGCAGAAACTTCCCTGTTTGGTGCTCCACTCGGCCGAGTGGAGTCTGTGCTCGGTCGAGTGGCATAAGCGACTCGGCCGAGTGAAGTGCTGTTTTCTGCATCGGCTCTCCGTTTTTGCTCCAGGCTCTGTTTTTCTTCCTCCAGGCTGTTTCTTCCTCCTCCTAAGGCCTGAGCGCGTCCCTGAAGCGCTCTTACTTGACTCGGTCATCCTCCATATAAGTGATCTCCCTTTCTCCTTCTCCTGTCATGAAATTTAGGACCCGTTGTCACGATTTTCATGGACATAAGACTCTAAACACTAATAAAAGTCTAAACCAAAAATGAAAATCAAATAAAAACAATGCAAAAACCGTCGGGTTGTCTCCCGACAAGCGCTCGTTTAAGGTCGTGAGCTCGACCCCTTAAGATATTCGTTTAGCTCGTGATGTTGGGCGCATATGAGATACGCCCGTCGAACTTGTCGGGAAGGCCGCTTGGATTTGGGTCGTGATGATCATCGGTCTTCCTCGATGCCCCCTCATCATGGGTAATGTTGGGGGATAAGTCCCCCAAGCTAGAGCTTGTTCCTATCTTCTTCTTGGCCGGTGACACCGATCTTCCATTCGGTGGAGCTTTCTTCGGATTATTGGCCTTTGAGAGCTTGTAAAGCTCTTGTATTCTTGCGACATTAGAGTCACCTTCATCACCATCCATGAAGCTATCTAGAGGGTCCTCCAACTTCTCTTCTTCACCCGAAGCTTGGCCTTCTTCGAAGCCATCGTCATGGAGAGCACCAATAGAGTGGGGGATTGCTTCTTCAATCACTTCATCGAGGAGATCCATATAGTCTAACTCCTCGTGATAGGGCATATGTTTCATGGCCTTGGGTATGTGATGCTCGACTTCTATGTTCCCGACATTCAAGGATAGAGTTCCTTCACGCACGTCGATGATAACACCGGCGGTTGCGAGGAACGGGCGTCCAAGTATGAGCGAAGTGTCGCCCTCTTCCTTGATGTACATTATGACAAAATCATAAGGCAAGCATATCCCTCCCGGAACTTGGAGTGGAATATTCTCTGCGATCCCTACCGACTTAGTAATCCGACCGTCTGCAAGTTGAATTCTCATGTCGGTCGGCTTCAAGTCGGTGCCCGTGTTCAATTTCCGGAACATGCTAAGGGGCATAAGGCTCACACTCGTGCCCAAGTCAACTAGAGCTTTTTGCAATGGGACACCTTCTAGTGTGCAAGGGATGCGAAAACTCCCGGGATCCTTTAATTTCGCCGGCTCCTTCTCCTTCCGGGTAAACCAAGTTCCTTGTTCCGCAAGCATGATTTTTTTCTTCCTTTTCTTTCCCGAAATCAAATCCTTCAAGAACTTCACATAAGACGGGATCTCAACTATTGCATCTAAGAAAGGAATATTGAGGCTTACTCCCCTCAAGTATTCTAGGAACTTGGCGAGCCTTTTCTCTATCTTGGCTCTAGCTAGCCGTTGTGGAAATGGCACCGGTGGCATGTAGCGGCGCTCATCAAGTGGCTCCACCACTCTAGAATTTCCTTCTCCAATCGGCTCCTTTTGGCTCTCTTCTTCAATTGCCGGTTCTTTTTCTTCCAAAATCTCCACCACGGGTTCTTTGTTTTGGGTCATAGCGGGCGTGGTATCCTTCCCGCCCCTTGTTGTAACCGCCACCACTGCATTGATGTGTCCGGTGTTGCTCCGTGGATTGGGCTCGGGTTGAGCCAGCAATTGTTGGGTGTTCTTGTTTAGCAATGCAAGTTGCTCCCCAAGTTGGCCGACGACGGTATTTAGTGAATCTTGTCCCACCGTCAACCTAGCATTGATCTTCCTTTGCTCCGCCATGAATTCCTCCACCCTAGCTTCGTGGTCCGATCGTGGTTGAGCTTGAGGTGGGTTGGGAGCTCTCCAACCTTGATTGTAACCGGGAGGTCTATATGGTCACGCTTGTTGCCTCGGCAGGTAATTTTGTTGCGGTGGCCCCCTCGGTTGATATTGAGGTTGTTGTAGTGGAGGCCGAGCTTGAGGAAGTTGTTGTGGCGGCGGGTTCAAAGCACCATCATTGTTTGCATATGAAAAGCCCGGATGGTTTCTAGCGGCCAGATTGGCCCAATATCCGGAGTTCCCAGCGACATATTGTACTTATTCCAAGGCCCCCTCTCCATGCTCTCCTCCTACATACATGGCTTGAGATTGGTCTTGCCAATTGCTCATATTACTTATAGGTGTAGATGTAGAGGGTGCTCCATGTGGCTCGGTGATATATTTCTCCAATCTCTCCACTACCTTGTGGAGAGAGTCAAATTTGTTTGAAAGCTCCGCCACGGCCTTGGCCTCATATATGCTAGTGGGCTTCAAGGAGGACGAAGAATGTCCTCGCTCGTCGCCCCATTGTTGGTTATTAGAGGCCATCTCCTCTAATAAGGCCGTAGCTTCATCCGGGGTCTTCGATAGTATGGCTCCATTGGCGGTTGCGTCAATAATTTGCTTCGTGCCTGGTTGGAGTCCATTGTAAAAACTGTGAACAAGCTCCCAATCTTCTATACTGTGATGGGGGCATTGATGCTGTAAATCCTTGAAGCGCTCACATGCCTTATAGAGGGTCTCCTGCGGTCCTTGCTTAAAGGACATGAGAGCACTCCGTATCTTCACCGTCTTGGATGGCGGGTAGAATTTGTCAACGAAGGCGCTAGCCAACTCATCCCAAGTAGCGAATGTACCTTCCGCTTGCGTCCTTAACCAATATAAATCTTTATCTTTGAGTGTGAAGGGGAAGAGTCGTAGTCGGATTGCATCAACGGAAACACCCAGCATTTGGAAGGTGGCGCACTTGGACAAAAAAAGCTGGATGTAATAATGCGGATTCTCATGGGCGTTCCCATGAAACGGGTCTTGTTGCATCAATACTACCAATCCCATCTTTAGCTCAAAATTCTTGTCCGCCGCTAATTCCGGCATGGCGATGGATGATGTGGTGGAAGAAGTCTTAGGCCGAAGCCTATCTCTGATGGATATGATCCTCGCCATACGTGCGGCTAGCTCCTCCGCTGTCTCCTCACGGTTCACACAATTATCTTCCGTAGCGTGCCTTCTCTCGGCTCTGATCCTCCTCACGGTACGTTCGATCTCTGGATCAAATAGTATTTCCTCGGGGTTCGTCATAGATCTCGTGTACATGCAAAGGAAAATAGAGTTTCAAAGGAATTGTTAGCACGAATAAGGAGTAAAAAGATAAAAGTAATAAAAGAAAAAGAAGACACTAAGTAAAGAGAATAAAAAACTATCGCCTCCCCGGCAACGGCGCCAAAAACTTGATCGCGCCCCGGTATGCACACGCACCCGGGACAAGCGACTCGTAGTCTTACCGCAAGCGCACGGTGTAGCGGCGAGCGGGTATCGAACTCAGGGAGGAACAATGACAGTGTCTCCTTCCAATCACCTAGCTACCAAAATGGTTGAGAATAATTTGGGGTAAAATCATCACAATCATTCGAATGTCGATAGAAATATTAATAAAATAAAGCGCCTAGGGATGGGGAATCCCCGTTACGGACCGTATCTCATCGTTGTGATTCGTAGGTTACATCATTGCTAGACTTGAATTTTAGAACTAGTCGCAACTAAATGTAGAACCAAGCTCACACTCTCGCGCTATTACCGGTCTATAGCGAACCTAGGGTAGGGCCCAATCTCTTGCAAACCCTAACCTAAGCCGCTAGCGTGAAGAATGAAATCATCGTTCAACCGTATCTCGAGCCCACTCTCGTGCAAACTCGACCTACGACCTAGGTTGAGATAGTTCCTACCCGTCCAATCTCTTACAAACGTATATTGGTATAGAAACACGATTAAAAATCCTAGCTTTGGCCCAATCTCTTGCAAACCAATTCTAGAGAAGTCCAATCGTAAATCTAAATCGAATTTCTAGGGCTTCCTATCAATTGGGACCCAATCTCTTGCAAATCCCAATCAATATGAATCCTTAGCTATCCGTAATTAATCAATCCCAACCTAACCCTAATCAATTCTAGCAATAATTTCACCAATTCATCACAATTTAGAAATAGGGTCCATAGGGTTCATCCATATGCCCTAAGACGATAAAACTACTCACTAATCATCATGCAATTCATGAGAAAATCAATAACAAATTCAGCACAATTCATTGCAATAGAGAAATTATCAACAAAAATAGAGTTTTTGATAAGAGAAGAGACAAACCAATGAGAACCCAATAGCATCCAACAAAAATAACCTTTCAATCTCCAAGAGAAAAGCTAAATCTAATGATCTAAAAAGCTCTCTAAAAGGCTGCCAAAAAGTATCAAAAAGTTCTTCTAAACTAGGGCAAAAACTGGGTTTAAATACCCCTCAAAATCGCCAAAAAAATCGTGACAAAAATGCCCCTGCGCAGCCTAGAAATCGCAGTTTACGCAGCAGGCGGGACGGGTCACTCGGCCGAGTGACAAATGTCACTCGGCCGAGTGACAAATGTCACTCGGCCGAGTGACAAATGTCACTCGGCCGAGTGACAAATGTCACTCGGCCGAGTGACAAATGTCACTCGGCCGAGTGACAAATGTCACTCGGCCGAGTGACATTTGTCACTCGGCCGAGTGACATTTGTCACTCGGCCGAGTGACATTTGTCACTCGGCCGAGTGACAAACCCTGTACATTTCCAGTAAGTCGAGGATTTTCGGGGGTCTGTCTTCGGAGGTGACTCGGCCGAGTGGCTTTACTCACTCGGCCGAGAGGCATTCCATGCTCGACCGAGTGACGACTCTGAAATCGACTGTAAAATTACAGTAAGTCGGCTCCTTCGCTGATTGGATTTTCCCATGCCACTTGGGCGAGGGGATATCCATACTCGGCCGAGTGGACTATCGTCACTCGGCTGAGTGCACGCTGATTTTCTTCTGTGGTGCATGTCTGGTCTGGTCAGTCGAGTGGTCTTCTTGCTCGGCCGAGTGAGTGCTTCACTCGGCCGAGTGACAGGCTGTAGATGCCCATTCTTCATCATTTCGCCTCCTCGTCGCTCCTACGAGGTTCCTTCTTCTTTCACTTGTCTTCCATCACTGAATAGCCCTCAAAAGAGGCTTGGGTGACACTCCGGAGTGGGTGCAAATCCTCTTGATCTCAAAATCACTCCGAATCGCTCCATATCTCCTGAAATACGACAAAAACAAGAAATCGTGAAATGCATCGCAATATTGTCGAATAATAGTGAAAAACACGATATGAGCGATCAAAGTGGAATGCAAACATGCAGAAAAAAGGGTGTAAAATATGGAGTGATCACCGTTTCGACCCCAATCTCCAAACGACCACGATTCTCCCTCAACCGACCACAAACTCCATCAATCGATCTCTCCACTCCCCATCTCCTTCCCGCCTCTAGTAGTAACGGCAACTACGGTATTGATGTGGCCGGTGTTGCCCCGTGGGTTTTGCTCGGGTTGCACCGGCAATCGTTGAGTGTTCCGATTGAGCAACGCCAATTGCTCCGATATTTGAGCCACAACGGTATTAAGGGAGTCTTGCCCCGCCTTCAAGGTAGCATTGACCTTATTTTGCTCGACCATAAACGCCTCCACTCTAGCTTCGAAGTCGGATCGTTGTTGAGCTTGTGGAGGGTTTTGATTTTGGTTCCTCCACCCTTGATTGTATCCGGGCGGCCTATATGGTGGAACTTGTTGCTTCGGTTGGAAATTTTGTTGTGGAGGCCCCCTCGGCGGATAATGTTGTTGTTGGGGTGGTGGTGGTCGAGCTTGTTGAGGTGGTTGTTGTGGTGGGTTCAAAGCTCCTTCATTGTTGGCGTAAGAGAATCCGGGATGATTTCTTGTGGCCGGATTGGCCCAATATCCTTGGTTCCCCGTGACATATTGTACTTGCTCTAAGGATCCTTCTCCTTGCTCTCCTCCCACATACATGGCTTGAGATTGGTCTTGCCAATCACTCATTTGGTTCGTTGGAGCGGAGGTGGAAGGGGTTCCTTGGGGCTCCGTGATAAACTTCTCCAGTCTCTCCACTACCTTGTGGAGAGAATCAAACTTGCTTTAAGCTCCGCTACGGCCTTCGCCTCATAGATACTAGTTGGCTTCAAGGAGGACGTGGAGTGTCCTCGCTCATCGCCCCATTGTTGGTTGTTTGAGGCCATCTCCTCAATTAGGGCCGTAGCTTCCTCGGGAGTCTTTGACAAGATAGCACCATTCGCCGCGGCATCAATAATTTGTTTGGTCCCCGGTTGGAGACCGTTGTAGAAGCTATGAACTAGCTCCCAATCTTCAATGCTATGGTGCGGGCATTGATGCTGCAGATCCTTAAAACGCTCCCAAGCCTCATAGAGCGTCTCTTGGGGTCCTTGCTTGAAGGACATGAGAGCGCTCCGGATCTTCACCGTCTTGGAGGGCGGATAGAACTTGTCAATGAATGCACTCGTCAACTCGTCCCAAGAGGTGAAGACTCCCTCAGCCTGTGTCCTCAACCAATAGAGTGCCTTGTCCATTAGCGTGAAGGGGAAGAGACGCAGTCTGATGGCATCGATGGAGACCCCCGGCATTTGGAATGTGGCGTACTTCGACAAGAATAATTGGATGTGGTAGTGAGGATTTTCATGGGCATTCCCATGAAACGGATCCTGCTGCATCAGAACCACTAGTCCAGTCTTTAGCTCGAAGTTCATGTCAGCCGCCAACTCCGGCATGGCAATGGATGAGGTCGTAGAAGAGGTCTTAGGCCAAAGCCTATCTCGAATAGAAATTATCCTCGCCATCCTTGCCGCTAATTGGTCCGCAGTTTCCGGGTTGGTCATAAACCTCCCTTCCGGATTTTGTCTCCTTTCCGCTCTAAGTCTCCGCGCGGTACGTTCGATCTCGGGATCAAATAATATAGCTTCAGGGTCCGCCGTAGATCTCGTGTACATGCACAGGGAAAACAGAGTTTCAAAGAAATGATTAGTACCGTGGAAGGGTTAGGTAAAAATAAAGAAATGGAAATAATAATAATAATAATAAAAAGAAATAGCTAGGGTGGTAAGATCAAACGCAATCGCCTCCCCGGCAACGGCGCCAAAAACTTGATCGCTCCGGGATGTAACCCCAAAGAACGATTGTAGTTTTACCGCAAGTGCACGGTGTAGCAGCGAGCGGGTTATCGAACACAGGGAGGACGAATGACCGTGCTTGTTCCAATCAACCTGGCTATTTAAGAAGAGAGAAATTTTCCTTTGGCGATCCTGTCACAATCGTCAGACAAAGTACGGAAATATCAAATCAAATAAAGAACGTCTAGGGAATGGGGAATTCCCGCTACTCACCGTCTTTCGTAAATGTGGTTCATCGGTATCAAAATTGCTAGAATAAGATTTTGGATGAACTAGTTGCAACTGAATGTAGAACCAAGCTCACGCTCTCGCGCTGTTGCCGGCCTATAGCTATCCTAGGTTCGGGTCCAATCTCATGCAAACCCTAGCCTAGGGAAGCTAGCATTAGGATCAACATCATCGTTCAATCGCTCACCGAGCCCAATCTCTTGCAAACTCGGCCCACGACCTAGTTTGGGATAGTTCCTACCCGTCCAATCTCTTGCAAACGGGTATTGGCGCGGAATTGGAACCGGAAACCCTAGTATCGGTCCAATTTCTTGCAAACCGATACTACGAAAATTCGATTCCAACCCAATTCATATTCCTAGGGTTTCCTATCGAATTGGGATCCAATCTCTTACAAATCCCAATCAGTAAGAACTCCCAGCCATCCGTAGTAAATTGATCCCAATCTAATCCCTAATAGCAATTCTAGCAAAATTCCTACCAATTCATCACAATCATGAAATAGGGCTTGTAGGGTTCATCCCCACGCCCCAAGACGTGGTGACTACTCACAATTCATAGCAAGATCACAAAAATAATCAATGAAATAAGCAATAGAATTCATCACAATATTGAGATATGCAATAAAAATAGAATTTTTAGAGAAGAGAAAACACAAACCAATGGAGTTCTTCAAATAATTCTACAAAAATCAACTTTTGTCTCCTCTCCAATCTCAAGAATAAAGCTAAAAAGTTAATCTAAAAGGTTACAAAAAATCTAAGAGAAAGGCCCTCAAACTAGGGTAAAAACAGGGGTTAAATACCCCCCAAAATCGTCCAAAAACTGTGACCAAAATACCCCTGCGCAGCCTGTTTTCCGCAATTTTCGCTACAGGCAGCGCGTCGCACTCGACCGAGTGACAAAAGTCGCTCGGCCGAGTGAGAAACCCTGTAATTTTCCAGTAAGTCTTGATCTTCAGGGGTCTTCACTTCGGGGGCGGCTCGGCCGAGTGAGTTGTCGTCACTCGGCCGATGGCTTCATGGTACTCGGGCGGTCGGGATTATCCACTCGGCCAAGTGGGTCTTCTGAAGCTCAGGCAGCCGAAAAACAGTAACATGGCGATTTTTGAATGGCTTCGTCTGGGCGCCACTCGGGCGGACGGGGTCTCGTCACTCGGCCGATGTGGTCTCCGTCGCTCGGCCGAGTGCACGTATGAATCGTGTCTGATCTGGTCGGCCGAGCGGTGTCTCACTGGTCGGCCGAGTGGCTCCTCCACTCGGCCGAGTGGGACACAAAACATGCCCAAACAGCTTGTTTTGGCCTCCTCGTCGCTCCTGCGACGTCCGTTCTTCTTCCGCTCCTCTCCAACAGTAAAATACCCCTCGGGGAGGTCGTCGGTGACCGTCTGGAGTAAGCGCATCTCGAGATCACTCCAAATCGCACCAAATCACCTGAAATGCGACAAAAACAACAAATCGTGAAAAGCATCGCAATATCGTCGATATATCGTGAAAAACATGATTTGGGCGATCTAAATGGCATGCAAACATGCGGGAAAAAGGTGTAAAATAAGGAGTGATCAGGTTGCGCCTTCCATTCATCCCGGGCGCACCTAGACCACCTTCCCCTGCAGCCCACTTAGGCGAGCAGGACATTCCTGCATCCCGAGGAGACTCCGGGGCTGGACCTAGTCATGTCATCCCGGCTTCTGTTCCCGCCACCACTGTCACCACCTCTCCGGTCCGCACTACCACCACCTCCTCATTTCGTCGGGCCGCTTCAAATCGTCTCCATCTGTAACGGTACGTTTTCGTTGTACTTTGTCCGTGCACGTGCTTTTGGCCGTGCACGTGTTTATTTTAGACTTTACTTGATTGTGAACACATTTGTGTGATAGGCCGTTCTGAACGTCTTTAAGAGTATTAAATAGTGGCACTATCTTGGAACGACACTTCTCGAGTCGTTTTTCCACAATTTAAACTCACTCGATGAGACGTGACGATTCTCGCTCTTGACGGGAGACGTTTCTATTTTTAGTTTCGTCGTCCAACGTCGAATTTGAGATCCGTCTTCTTAGTTAGCTCACTTTCGTCATCACGATCACCCCGATATTTATTTTATAATTTTTGGAGTTTATTTGACCACTTTTATATTTTTAACAAGTATTATATTATTTTTAATAATTAATTTATAAATTATTTTCGGCCAAATAAAATTTATTTGAGTTTTAAACGTTTTAAAGAATTTTTGAGCCAATTTCCAGCTCATTTGGACCAAGTCAAATCCTTGGGTGAGTTGGAGAAGTTGAATTTCAAATTTTAAATTATTTTAAACTTCTAATCCTATTAGATTTAGCCCTAGACCAAGTCAACCCATCTATACTATATAAGCAACCCCTAGGAAGACCTATTTTCGCAAGAAATTAGCCATAGCCTCTTCCAAAACCCAAATTGGACGTTGCGACGATTCGTCGCAACGTTGCGACGTTCGTCCCCGCACCGACCGAGAAAACCACCGCAAATCTCCCGCTCCGACCGCTAGCCGCTCCGCACCCAACCCCCGCTCCGCATCGCAGCGCATCGCCCCGCTCCGTTCCCTCGGTCTGACCGAGGGCTTGGCCGTACCCCACTCGCATCCCCGCTCCGCACAGCGCTCCGCATCGACCCCCGCCCCGTTCGCTTGCCTCCGCTCGCGCCTGACCGATCGGGCCGCCCGCACCGACCGACGATTGCAACGCTGCAACGTTGCAACGTCGCAGCCTCGCATCCAAGCGCACGACCGACCCGATCCCCCGCTCTGACCGAAGGAAGCCCCCGCACCCGCCTAGCGCCCGCACCCCGCAGCTGCACAGCCCCGTTCCCCCGCAGCGACCGAAGGATCTCCCCGCACCGAGGCTGTACGACCAAGAGCCACTCGTCGCAACCCCGCATCCGTCGCACCACTTGCCTCCGTGGGCCCCCCAAGTTCTCCAGAGGTATTGTGGGTCCCCCAAAGGTCCCTAGGACTACTGTGGGCCCCACCTAGGTGCGTTCTCTTTGACGAGGAATCTAATTGGAATCTGGACTTGGAGCGCGATCTTTTATTCCAACCCTCGGCGTCGCTACCCGACGCCGGTGTAGCTTTCGCGTCGTGTTGAGGTAACGTTTTGCACCCCTAGGACCCCCAACCCAATTGCATGCTAACCAAGACTAAAAATCAGTATTTTAAAGTATTTTAAATGTTTTAGCAATCACTAATCAAGATTAATAAAACGGATGTAGGCCGGTGGACTTGTGCACGTAGGAATCGTGACTTTGGACTTGTTGGACGGTGTTTTCTTGACGTGATAGTTGCAGGCAAGTGAAACTTGCCAAATCTTGTTTAGGGCCATGTTTTTAGGCCACTATCTTGTTTTTAGTGTAAAAGAGACTAGTCAGTGAAATGATAGCTGGCTAAACGCTTACTTGATCTAGTTTGACAACGAAACTAGATCCGTCACCTAATTGATCTAGCTTGACAACGAAGCTAGATCCACCCCTTAAACTTGTTGTTCATGCATACTAAACTGTCACGTTTACTTTCCTTACCTGTACGCTTTACTACTTGCCATGTCATGTCATCCATGCATTGAATGTCGCATTCGTAGCACACGCTACAATACTTGTACTCGTACTACTTGTCCGGCTAGGTGCACCCCTACGCCATATTTGTTTAAAACACTTCCTGGCTCGTGGTCCAGAAGCGGGCCTCATGTGTTGGCTAAAAACCAATGCCCGATACACGTGGAGGGGTAGGGATAAACGGTCACTTGAGCTTATGAGTTGGCCCGCGCAGCCACTCTAGCCAAAAGACGGAATCTCTGTGCACGAGGTGCTTACTTTACTTGTCTTGTACTTGTCTTGCGAATGTCATGCCATGCTCGTACCTTACTTTACTTACTTTACCTGTTGCACTCATTACTTTAACTGCCATGTCATTGCATCATGCTAGAACTGCTAGGTTGCTTTACTTTCACCTACTTTCAGTTTCCTTGCACAAGTCTTCCAGACTTGCTGACATGTGCCCCTTGCTCTTTTGGGTGTCACATGTTAGACCTTGAGCCAGAGACAGTTACTGAGGACGAGGTGTTTGCTGACGCTGAGCCCGAGCCTACGTTCGTCGAGGAGTTCGAGGACACCGGAGACCAGTCTTAGCGACTGATTTTTACTTGCTTTTGCTTTAGGTTGCTGTTAGTTGTCGGTGCTTGCACCATTGCTTTGTTTTCGTACTTTGTACTTTTATTGGCCATGCTGGGCCTCTTTTAGACTCTTTTATTTTAGCCTGGTGGCTTTTTCTGCGATGTTGAGATTTATTATTATGGATATTCTGATATGTTTCTTTGTCTCTTTTCGTTATTATTATCTTTGTTTCGTTTCGCGTTGCAAGGACCTGCAGTTTTAAAGTGATTGACGCTTATCGGACTTGCAGCTTTGTAGCTTCAAGTCTGAGCGGACCTTCTCACGCTTCGCCTCCACGTTTTTGGGAAGCGGGGCGTGACAGGTTTTGTTGGTGGCCCATGCAGGTCATATCTTGCAATTGCGAACTAACGGAACAACGATAATAAACGGAATATCCATTAAATAAATTGCAACATCCAAGTCATTAAGCTTTGAGTCTAATTTGTTTATTCGTTTTCCTTGTCCTTAGATGGCTGGACGACGACAGACCCGATCTGGCGGTGGGCCCAATCGTGCTGAGGAGCCGGATAGAGAGCCCACCAATGCTGAGATCATGAGGATGATGCATCAGATGATACAGGTGCAGCAGGGCATGCTCCAGAACACTCAGAGTGCTCCTCGCCACGAGCCAAGAGCGAAGCAGTTTCGGGAGCTGGGCCCGACTTACTTTGATGGATCTGAAGGACCGTTGGCTGCAGAGGAGTGGATCAGAAACACCGAGGATAATCTGAAGATGTCGAAGGTCAACCCGGCTGGATGGGTTGATCTGGCAAAGAAGCAGCTTAAGGATAATGCCCGAAATTGGTGGGATGCAGAGGAGGAGCTGTTGGTGAGCCCTATACCTTGGGCTACTTTCAAGTCTAGATTCGATGAGGAGTACTTTCCAAAGGCTGCTAGGAGGGAGATGTTGCAGCGCTTCATTGAGGTGAAGCAGGGGAGTCTGTCGGTGGACCAGTACCACCAGGAGTTTACTAGATTGAGCCGCTTCGCACCGAAGATGGTAGAGGATACTGAGGAGAAGGCTCAGAGGTTTCTGCAGGGTCTTTCTCTAGACTTGCAGAGTCTGGTGTCTACGACGGACATGGAGTCATATCAGAAGTCGCTGGTAGCTGCTCAGAGACAGGAGAGGATTGCGAGGCAGAAGAGAGGACTGATTTCTGGAGCTGGGAAGAGGCCTATGGAGCAGGTCAGAGGAGTGGCTAGGCCTGGGACTAGGCCTAATCAGACGGTGCAGTTCAAGAAGCCAGGTGTGCCTCCTGAGAAGACTTGCTATTTCTGTGGCAAGACCGGGCATGTCAAGGATCAGTGTAGGAAGATGTTGGGTCAGTGCCTGATTTGTGGAGACCTTACTCATGCTATGAAGGAGTGCCCGAGATCTAAGCTACCTTGGAAGGATCCAGTCGCCGCACAGCCGTTGCAGCAGAGAGCACCTGTACCTGCAGGTCGTGGATCACCTCTCGCTCCTCAGAAGAAGGCTTTTCAGCAGGCCATGCAGCCGAGGAGGCAGGCTTACCTGATGACGGCAGTGGAGAGCGAGGCTGTGGATGAGGTTATCGCAGGTAACTCTCAAACTAGTTGTTTCCTTCCTTAGATAGTTTGATTGTTAGCTTATGTTTGTTTACTTGCATATGTTGTTTGTTAGAATAGGGTTTGATTGTTAGATTATTTGTTAGGTGTGATTTTGGTTTGCACGTTTCCTGCACGAGTCCTCTTTGACTCAAGTGCATCGATGTGCATTATTTCTCGGAGCTTCATGGAGAAGCATTCCTTGACGACTTCCCCTCTTCCCAAGAGTTGGAACATCGTTACGGGAAATGGCGTGATCTCGGTGCATCGTGGGTGCACTTCTTGCCCTTTGGTGGTTTGTGGACATGAGCTTTACGCTGACTTTATTGTCCACGACATCATCAACTACGATGCAGTGCTTGGGATGGATTGGCTTGCGAGCTTCTATGCTACGATCGATTGTCGGAGGAAGAAGGTGGTGTTCGAGATCCCCGGACATCCGGTGTTTGAGTTCAGTCGAGGTAGCAGTTCGCTTGGCCCTGTCAGGTTTCGGGCCAGACCGGTGGAGCTTGTTGCTATGCAGATGGAGCAGGATAGACCAGCTGTGGTACGTGAATTCGACGACGTCTTCCCCGAGGAGATGTCTGGACTGCCACCCGATCGAGCTCTCGAGTTTTCGATCGATCTTGTGTCGGGAGCGCAACCTATTTCGAAGGCGCCGTATCGGATGGCTCCAGCAGAGTTGGAGGAGTTGCGTAGGTAGCTGGATGAGCTTTTGCAGAAAGGATACATCAATCCCAGTGTGTCTTCGTGGGGAGCACTGGTGTTGCTGGTAAAGAAGA